>CM061070.1:63696674-64896674 GCA_030762895.1 Sophora flavescens | reverse complement strand
GATTCAAGGAGTACATAATTTACAGGGAAAAAGCAACTGCCATTCCCTCCAGTCATTTACTGTCAAAATTTCTCAAGGCTCAAAGAATTTATGACATCCTTGCTGCCAAGTCACCAGAAGAGCAAGCTGCAATTCTAACTGAGAATGGTATGTCTGCTGTAGTGTTTGGCAAGATGAACTTGACCAACATGAAACTGAGCACAGTTGCTCAAGCTGCTTTGGCAAAGGAAGAAGAAATGTTCAAGATAAAGGAAGAACGGATTGAAAAGAACAATACTGAGACTCTAGGGCTGAAAAAGAAAACAATTAGAAGGAAAACCACTGCTGCAAGGAAACCTTCTGCTGGAATTGTAATCAGGGAACAACCTACTGTGGCATCTCAGCCTGTCCCATCTCAGAAAAGGACAAGGAATATAATGCTGTCTTATAATGAAGATGAAGATGATGAAGATAATGTTCCTATTGGACCTGTGCTCAAGAAGTAAAAGGTATCTGCTGTTGTTGTTCCAACAAGAAGAAGACAACCCTCAAGGAAAGCTAAGTCCATTGTGACTTGAGGCAAATATCTCTGCTAATGATCCTGTTCAATTAGCAGTAGATGCTTTGGTAGAAAGCTTAGAAAATAGGAATAAAGTTGCTATTGCACCTGCTGATTCAGTGTTTCCACCTTCACCTCACCATGATGTTTATATTCCCACACTTCCACCAACACAATCTGACACTTCACCACAAACCACTTAACCACAAATAGGCTCACCTTTCCATTCACCACTACAAACATCTTCAATCAGACCACAATTTCAACCTATCATTCCTACAGATGATCCCTGATTCAATCAACCAGATGATGTAGGGATTAACCCTGGTGCCCTCTTTCCCAAATTACGAAGGACTATCTTTCCCTACACTAACCCTTCAGTTCTCTATAATGGCAAAGCTAAAATCTGGGCCAAAGTCAAAAGAGACTGGAAAATACTCAACCATAAACATGAACTTGAATCTGAATCAACCAGACCATTCTATCCTCTACCTGAGTATGAGTATGAACCTGAAACTACATATACTCCATGGCATGCACCCATTCCTTATGTGCGGACTAATCCAATTCAATCCACCCTGTACAACCATGTTGGACCTGCCCTTATTCACCTTCTACTACAAAAATTCTCACCTAGAAAGATCTACCAAAATCTCATCAAATTCCCTCCCTTCAAACCTTTCACAGAAGGTGTTAATAGGCACATTATTCCAGACTGGACTCAAGATCCTTATAAAGCCAAAGCTAAGTCAGCTGATTACAGAAGGTCAAGAACCTATGGGAGACCTCATTTAATCTTGGATAGAGACACAAAATGGAAGACCTTTGTACATCCAAGAGAATATGGTAAAGCTACTGATGTTGTGGATAACATCATGTATGCTCATCTGAAGCTGAGTTTGAGATGCCTAAATATGTTAGAGCTGCCAACTTTGTCCCTCCAACCTGACTGTATCACACCTTGAAGGATACAAAAATTGGAGTAAGACCTTATATGATTTGTCCAAGACTGCTGATGATAGACTTGAACAAGGATAAGGATCTGAAAAACCAAAGGAGTACTGCAAAGATGCCAGCTGACAACTCCTGTTTGATTACAGACTCTGTTTCCTATGTTAATCAGAATCTAATAGACTTTTGGATGTCACAACCTGTTGAGGACATACCTGAAGATACCGCTACTGAGTTTTGGAGACATCATATGATTACTTGTTCTGGACTAAGTTCCGAGGAAAAGAAAACCATTCCAAAAGTTAGAGGAAAGTGTGGTCTCTCCAGAATTAGATTTTATATTCATGAAGACACTCTCAGAATTCCTCTCAGAAGTTCTGTTTATGAAGAAGGCCCTGTTCACTGGGCTCGAGACTTGCCTCATCCTGTTCTTACTCTTGCTTCATCTCCACAGCCGTTTGAAGACTCATCTTCTTCTACTGAGCATACTGAAGAAGAGATCATAGTTGAAGGACCAGATATGAATGTTGATATTGTTCAACCGGTAACTAGGTTTGAGGAAGTTGCTGAGTCTGCTCCAAGACAAAGTACTTCTGAAAAGCACTCATCTCAACCACTGGCTCTGGAAGTTATTCAGCCAAATGATCAACCTCAACATTCTAGAGCACTAAGCACCTTTCAAGGTCAAGCAAATGTACATGACAGTGCTGAAAGCTAAAGACCTACTCTGCCACAAAATTTTGAAGAGATTATAGGAAAGATAATAGAGGAGAGATTAAAATTCGAAGTCAAGGAACATGTCAAAGAGCAAGTTGCAGAAGCTTTGGCTCCAACAAATATGATGATAAATCAGATGATGAGCATTCTTCAAAGTTTCCAACATAGTCATAATCTACCCATTCAACCTCCTCCACCTCCAGCTAATCAGAACGCTCCTCCACCATCTCCACCCTCTTCTTAGTTCTCTTTCATTTCTTTAACTGACAATGATGGTCCACTCATGTTTCCTTTTTGTCTGATGAAAAAAAAGGGGGGAGAAAGGATAATCGAGAATTAAATTTATATAAAGTCAGTCTTTGGACATAAATATATACTTTCGCATGCATACTATTTTGTTGCATACCTTTGTTTGATATGTTCTGATACTTTATTGCTTATTGCTGCTGTTGATATATTTCTATGCTAAATTTCTTCTAAGTTCTGATAACTATGTTATGAATATGACTGAGTCAATGCTTAACTAATTTGATATGTGCTATTGTTTATCTATTTATTTTAAGTTTGAATGCTTTGTCTTAGGGAGAGCACTGTAGCTCTCTTAGACCTTGCTCACTCAAATTTAATTAGTTTTTGTCATCATCAAAAAGGGGGAGATTGTTAGAACCAAAGTGGTTTTGGATTAAATAATCTCTTAAGTTTTGATGTTAACAAAAAGGTTAAATTTGTATATGGCAAAGTGTTGTCAGATATCTAACTTGTTTGTTATAATATTGCAGGAATTGTTTGAATTAGACTAGTCAGAGGAACTTAACATAAAGTATGGAATCTTATCTGATTCTATTTTGATCCTCTAGACGAGTCTAAAACTCTTGGTAAAATTCCGAGTCTATTAATTTTATGGCAGTCGAGATCTTAAAATTGACTAAGGTAGACGAGTTACTAAGTCTAAAAAGAAAAGTCAAGTAGACGAGACAATAAAACAATTTTTCAGAAAAATAACAAGTCCAAAGACTTGATAGATGAGTAGTCTCACTAGACGCCATGTCAGTGGACGAGATATTGAGTATAGCGAGTCCAATACTTGGAACTAGTCAAAAGTCTCTAGACGCAGTATCAGTAGACGAGCCCGTCTCACTGATAAATTAATCCTGCACGTCCAAAGACCTGTGCGTCCACATGTTTTAAAACGTGAACCCATCTAAGCTTAAGTGTATTTATTTCAAATGATTGTTTATTTAATTCAAGAAAATATATGTCTCTTTACCCTTGATGCTTATACTGTTAACACTTTGTTTCTTGAGAATAGAAACATAGTACCATTGAAAACATAAACCTTTTTACCCTTTCATCTACACTACTGAAAAGCTCAAGTCAAGTACAAAGAAGGAAAGTCAGAAAGCAACTTTTGTTGTTTTGGCTTCACGACTCAAGAGGAGGGGGGGGGGGGGGTGATTTGAGTTTTCGAAAATTCTTCCTTTTCAAAACTTTACTTTTCAAATCAGAGTTGCCTCAGGATCTTTTATAAAAACAATGAAGGGCTTTTTATGAAATCTTGAATAGAAGGTGATGAGGATAAGAAGGATTGATTCAGAATTAATAGATAACATAATAGATTCAGGTTCAAAACTCAATAATAACAAAATACAGAAACTGATTAAGCTTTTAAAGATTAAGAACACGTTATGCAGGTTTCAAATACAAGCATTGACAAACAAGAACAAACTTGCATGTTTCAGTTTCAGTGTATGATGCAAGATTCAATTCAAATATTGATCCTTGAGAATATAATTGAATACACAGTTATTATTGCAGTTTACTCAAGGTTCGATACTGATTATGCAGATCAAGAACTAATATCAATTGAATACTTAGTGCATCAAGATCATAGTTATATGCGCAAGATAGAAATTAAAGAGTTTGAGTTTAGAGATACCACACAACCAGATTTATCCTGGTTCAGTCACCACCAGTGTGACCTACATCCAGTCCCCACTCCACCTGTGGGTTTTCACACACTAACACAACAAGCTTTAGCCAGGTAGCTTGAAAAACCTTTACACCACAGAGCACTCCTTCAACTAAAGATACCACACTCTTGTGAAGAGCCTCAAGTTCTTCCTTTGGGATACCAAACCCTAATCACTCAGAGTGACTCCCTCTCTCTTTACAATCAAATAAAACGAAAAGTTGATTCCTAAATCTCAATTGTCAGATAAACAAATTGAAGCACTTATGAGAATGAAACACTCTTTTTTACAATAAGCTCAAGAAAGATGATGAATGATTTTCACAATTGATCTCTCAAATTGATTTCGTAAAACTATGATATGTTGTTGTTCTTGTGATATGTATTTGTAAAAAGTGTTCCTTTGATCCCTCTTTATATAGAAAAAATCTATAGTCGTTGGGATCAATTAAAACATATTTGGATTTGATAACTGAATATGTTTTCTTGATTCTGGTTCTTGAAATAAGATTCTTCATCGGTTCTTAGCATTCACGTCCATCTTCAAAATAAGAACGTCCATCTAGCCATTTTGAATTTAAGATTTTACATCAAATGAGCTAGTAGACGAGCTCCATATGCTACGTCATTGGACGGATACTCCTTTAGGATTTAGCAAGTCCAAAGGCTTGAGTGGATGAGCGCTTCTGTCACTTTAGTGGATGAGCACTTCTTTCACTTTAGTGGACAAGCGCTTGTATCACTTTAGTGGACAAGCACTTCTGTCACTTTAGTGGATGAGCGCTTGTATCACTTTAGTGGACGAGCGCTTCTGTCACTGGTGTTGGATGAGCGCTTCTATTACTTCAGTGTTGGACGAGCGCTTCTATCACTTGTGTTGGACGAGCGCTTCTATTACTTCAGTGTTGGACCAGCGCTTCTCATTTCCAAAAATCATTTTCATTAACGAAAACTTATTCCTTTTAATGCAGGTTATGAAAATTGATTTTCTTCATGCATCTTTTTAAATGAGCTATTTGTAAATAAGAGATTTCATCTCTTACAAATCATCTAAGACTTAAATCTAATTTCTCCTTTAAGCTCTTGTCTTGATGATTCATTGATCTTTGTCTTTGCTCTTTGATTCCTCCATGTAGCTATTTTGATTTCTTCAAGTTCTTCCTTGAATATTCTACTTTAATTGCTCACTTAACTTGTTGATTACTGCTTGATACCTGTCTTTGCAATTTGACGCTAAAACACTTGCACACACATTAAATTGTATTTGTCATATATCAAAATCTCTAAGTCATTGACTCTAACAAACTCCCCCTTTTTGATTATGACAAATCTTTTAACAAATTATAAGATCAGAGTGTAAGTGTAGCAGACGCTAAGTGTTTTTGACTGATTTATATCATGGTATCAGACCAGAAGTATATCAGAGCAGAAAAATATTATCCGAGCAGAATTTGATTTACTCCTCATTAATCATGTAAGCTTATAAGCTCCCCCTCAACATATGCATGTATAATTTGTTATTACCCCCTTTCTCTATATCGTACTTTTCCCTCCCCCTTTTGGCATTATCAAAAAGGTAAAGAAAAGAAACATTCAAAGCAATAGAGAAGGCAAGCATTTAAACATTCAAACATAGCATATAAAATTGTTCATGATAGAGGGATAGGTGCAGGGAAATGAAAGTCCACTCCTGGGTTATCATTGAGTTTATCAATGTCCTTTTCTGCCCTTTTTATCCTTTCATTCACTTCAGTAATTGCAGTCATTTCAATTTCATGATTTGTCCCTTTTGAAAATATTTTGTTTCTTTTAGAGATTAGATATAGAAGTGATCAATTATGCCTAATTCTCATCTAATGAAAAAGAAGCTTTCCTTGTTCAAGGGCTTGGTAAAAATATCATCAAGTTGTTTAGTTGTATCCACATATTCAATCTCAATTTCTCTACTTTGAATATGGTCTCTAATGAGATGATGTCTGATTTCTATGTGTTTAGTTCTAGAGTGCATTATGGGATTCTTAGTTAGGTTTATTGCACTTGTATTGTCACATCTAATGGGAACTTGGTTTAGTTGCACACCATAATCAACTAATTGTTGTTTCATCCATAAAACCTGTACACAACAGCTACCAGCTGCTACATATTCAGCCTCTGTAGTGGATAAAGTCATACTAGATTATTTCTTACTGAACTATGATAATAATGAGTTTCCTAGTAAATGGCAAGTTCCACTAGTACTCTTTCTATCTAGTTTAAAACCAGCAAAATCAGAGTCTGAATAACTAATTAAGTACATGTAGCTCCCTTGAGATACCATAATCCCATGTCTTTTGTTCCTAACAGATACTTAATTATCCTTTTAACTGATGTTAAGTGTGATTCTTTTGGATTTGCTTGATACCTAGCACATATGCATACACTAAACATGATATCTGGCCTACTCGTATTAAGATAAAGTAGTGAGCCTATCATACCTCTGAATTTAGAAACATCAACAGGTTTACCTTGCTCATCCTTGTCCAGATAACATGAGGTACTCATTGGAGTAGCCATCTCCTTAGCATTTTCCATGCCAAAATTCTTGATTAACTCATTGCAGTACTTGGTTTGGCTAACAAAGATTCCATTTTCAGTTTGCTTTATTTGCAGTCCAAGGAAAAAGTTCAGCTCACCCATCATTGACATTTCAAACTCACTCTGCATAAGACTTGCAAACTCATTGCACAAATGCCCATTAGTGGCACCAAAAATTATATCATCCACATATATTTGTACAAGTAAAATGTTGTGTTCCTTTTTCTTAGTGAACAAAGTTGTGTCAACTTTACCTCTTTTAAATCCTTTTTCAATGAGAAAATTACTTAACCTTTCATACCAAGCTCTAGGAGCTTGCTTTAAGCCATATAGTGCTTTAGACAGTTTATAAACATGGTTAGGCAATTCATTATTCTCAAAACCAGGTGGTTGACCAACATACACTTCCTCTTGTATAAATCCATTTAAGAAAGCACTCTTAACATCCATTTGATACAATTTAAATCCCATTATGCAAGCATAAGCAAGTAGCATTCTTATAGCTTCTAATCTTTCTACCGGTGTATTTGTTTCATCATAATCTATGCCTTCTTCTTGGTTATATCCTTTGGCCACCAATCTAGCCTTGTTTCTTACAATTATACCATTTTCATCTAGTTTATTCCTAAAAACCCATTTTGTACCTATTACTTGACAGTTCTTGGGTTTAGGCACTAGTTTCCAAACTTGGCTTCTTTCAAACTGGTTTAACTCATCTTGCATAGCCATCATCCGATGTTCATCAATTATAGAATCATCTATATTCTTAGGTTCTACTTGAGACACAAATGCCATATGATTACAAGCATTTCTAAGAGATTGTCTAGTAGTTACCCCCTTTGTAATTTCACCAATGATGTTATCAATTGGATGATTTCTGATAGTCCTCCATTCCCTTGGTAGGTTAGGCTGTTGTTCTGTTTGCTCCTGCTGCAATAATTCATTCTTTAAGCTTTCATCTTCTTCATTGTCATGTTTGTCTTCTAGGAGATTTTCTCAATTGAATATGCAAGATCAACAATAACAGAATCCTTTCCCAACATTTTGGGGTTAGACTCATCAAATGTCACATGCACGGATTTCTTAATAGTTTGTGTTCTCTTATTATATATTCTAAATGCTTTACTAGATAGAGAGTAACCTAGGAAAATTCCTTCATCAGCCTTTGCATCAAATTTTCCAAGATTATTCTTTCCATTGTTAAGAACAAAGCATTTACAACCAAAAACATGAAAATGTGCTATATTTGGCTTTCTTCCTTTTTTAATTTCATAAGTTTTTTTCTTTAAGATTGGTTTTATCAAGACTCTATTTAGCACATAGCAGGTTGTATTGACAGCATCTGCCCAAAAATGTTATGGTAAGCTAGAGTCGTTCAACATCGTTCTTGCTATCTCCCCTAATGATCTATTCTTTCTTTCCACTACTCCATTTTTTTGTGGAGTTCTAAGAGCATAAAAATTATGTTGAATGCCATGCTCATCACAAAAGTTTTCAAACACTTCATTTTGAAATTCTCCCCCATGATCACTTCTTATAGAAACAATTTTCATGTCCTTTTCATTTTGCACAATTTTTGCCATTTTCTTAAATGTGGCAAATGAATCACTCTTATGAGATAGAAAATTTGTCCATGTATATCTAGAGTAATCATATACTATTACCAATGCATACGAGTTACCACCAAAGCTTTTGGTTCTCAATGGACCAAATAAATCCATGTGTAAAAGTTGCAAGAGTCTAGTAGTTGAAACAATGTTCTTTGGTTTAAAAGAGACCTTAACTTGCTTTCCTTTTTGACATGCATCACATAGTCCATCTTTCACAAATTTCAGTTTAGGCAAACCGACTACAAGATCTTTACGAATCAGTTTATTCAAGTGTTTCATGTGAATGTGTGCAATTCTTCTATGCCAAAGCCAATTTTCTTCTTCTTTTGAAATAAGACAGCATGCAGTATTTGAAGAGATATTATCTAAATCAAGCATATAGATGTTATCTGTCCTATGTCCAATTAATTTCAAATTTTCATCATGCTGATTTTCTATTAAGCAACTATTGGAATTGAATTTTACCTTGAAGCCTTTATCACATTGTTGGTGATACTTAATAGGTTGTGTTTCAGTCCCTCAAAATATAATACATCCTCAATGATTGTTGTTGAGTCACTTCCAATGTTGCCAATGCCGAGTATCCCCCCTTTGTTATTGTCTCCATATGTAACACTTCCACTAGATTTTGGAGTAAATGTAATGAACTTGCTTTTGTCTCTTGTCATGTGCTTGGAATAGCCACTTGTCGAGATACCATTTCACATTCTTGGCTTTCCAACACACCTACAAAATAGAATCATGTTTGTGTTTTAGGTACCCAAATCTGTTTGGGTCCTTTTGAGTTAGTTGTAGCAATAGTTCGTTTAGGAACCCATATATACTTAGATTTATTGTATGCTGATTTTCTGTATTGACATGTAGAAGCTGTATGACATTTTCTAGCACAAAAATTACATTTAACAAATGGTGTGTTTGATGTCTTAGGTGCAGTAAAAAATTTCTTGAAAGATTTCTCATGTATCTTAGGTTCATAACCTATTCCAGCCTTATCATAAACACATTTTTGCTATCCTAATAAAGCATTCAAGTTATCTCTACCATTTGTGAACTTGGCTAAGTCATTTTTCAGTTTTTCAACTTCTTTAGTCAATGTACAACACTTAGAACAATTAGAGCATATAGTTGGTTCCAAAACAGTAGCCAATCTTTCTTTTACAGCACAATTTTCTGTTTTTGATTCATCTAGCTCTTTGTTTAAAATAGAATTTTTCTCTTCTAGGTATGTGATGGTTTTCTTGGACTTAATTAGCAATCTAGCAAGTCTAATGTATTCTTTATGAAGTTCTTCAAAAGAATTTTGCAATTCATCATAAGAATGTTGATAATTAGAACTTACTTCACTTTCTGAATCACTATGATTGCTCGCCATCAAGCACAAGTTTGCCACCTCAGATTCAGATTCTTCAATGGATTCTAGATCATTATCATCCCAAGCAATGTAGGTCTTTCTCGGCTTTCTCCACTTATTGTCCTTTGAGTTAGACTTTTCTGTCTTGTCCTTCTTTTGCAGCTTTGGACAGTCAAGGTTTATATGGCCAATCTTTCCAAATTCATAGCCTGTGATGTTGTTGGAAGAGTTGTCACCTTTGCTAAAATTTCTCCTTTGAAAAGTGGATGGCTTTCTTTTGAAGTTGCCTTTCTTCTTTAGGAACTTCTTGAATTTTCTAACTATCATTCTCATCTTCTCTTCAGATTCTGCCTCTAGTGCTGAATCATCATCATCATTGTCTTATACTTCTATGACTTGTGATTTAAGAGCCAATCCCTTTTTCTTTTTGTCAGTTTCTTCATTCTCATTTAGTCTGTTCAACTCCAATTCATGCTCTTGCAGTTTTCCAAACAATGTGGCAATGGTCATTGATGAGAGGTCTCTAGAATATGAGTTTGCAGTGACTTTAGGCTGCCATTCTCTGCTTAAGCATCTCATCACTTTGTTAATTTGATCCTCATTTGATATAGCTTTTCCAAGACCAGCAAGTTGGTTAATGATATGGGTGAATCTCTTTTGCATTTCAGTCATAGGTTCTCCTCGATTCATGCGAAAAAACTCATATTCATGTGTCAATATGTTCATTCTTGCTCTTTTGACATCTGTGGTTCCTTCATGTGTTACTTGCAATTTATCCCACATCTCCTTTGCTGATTTGCAATTTGAAACTCTGAAAAAATAATCACGGCTTAAAGTAGATGTTATAATATTCTTAGCACGTGCATTGTATTGAACTCTTTTTTTATCATCCTCATTCCATTCAGTTTTAGGCTTATTTATTGGAGCACCATTAGCATCTACAGTGGAGGGGACAAATGGTCCATTTTCTACTGCATCCCAAATGTCTACGCCTGCTACCTCAAGAAAGATTACCATTATTTCCTTCCAATAGATATACTTAGATCCATTGAAGGCAAGAGTGCGTGCAAGGGAAGCCCCTTCATTCAAACAGTCATTGGAAGCCATACTCTTATAGTTGTTAAGCCAAACTTAAGAGTTTAGCTCTGATACCAATTGTTGTTATGGCTTCACTACTCAAGAGGGGGGGTGAATTGAGTTTTCAAAAATTCTTCCTTTTCAAAACTTTACTTTTCAAATCATAGTTGCCTCAGGATCTTTTACAAAAACAATGAAGGGCTTTTTTATGAAATCTTGAATAGAAGGTGATGAGGATAAGAAAGATTGATTCATAATTATTAGATCACATAATAGATTCAGGTTCAAAACTCAATAATAACAAAATATAGAAACTGATTAAGCCTTTAAAGATTAAGAACACGTTATGCAGGTTTCTGATACAAGCATTAACAATCAAGAACAAACTTGCAGGTTTAAGTTTTAGTGTATGATGCAAAATTCAATTCAAATATTGATCATTGAAAATAGAATAGAATTGAATACACAGTTATTATTGCAGTTTACTCAAGGTTTAATACTGATTATGCAGATCAAGAACTTATATCAATTGAATACTTAGTGCATCAAGATCATAGTTATATGCGCAAGGCAGAAATTAAAGAGTTTGAGTTTAGAGATACCACACAACCATATTTATCCGGATCCAGTCACCACCACTGTGAGCTACATCCAGTCCCCACTCCACCTGTGGGTTTTCACACACTAACACAACAAGCTTTAGCCAGGTAGCTTGAAAAACCTTTAAACCACAAAGCACTCCTTCACCTCGAGATACCCTACTCTTGTGAAGAGCCTCAATGTTCTTCCTTAGGGATACCTCAGCCTAATCACTCAGAGAGACTCCCTCTCTCTTTATAATCAAATAAAACGAAAAAATGATTCCTAACTCTCAATAGTCAGATAAACAAATTGAAGCACTTATGAGAATTAAACACTCTTTTTCACAATAAGCTCAAGAAAGATGATGAATGATTTTCACAATTGATCTCTCAAATTGATTTTGTAAAACTGTGATATGTTGTTGTTCTTGTGATATGTATTCATAAAAAGTGTTTCTTTGATCCCTCTTTATATAGAAAAAAGTTATAGTTGTTGGGATCAATTAAAACAGATTTGGATTTGATAACTGAATCTTTTTTCTTGATTCTGGTTCTTGAAATAATATTCTTCATCGGTTCTTAGCATTCGCGTCCATCTTCAAAATAAGCTCTTCCATCTAACCATTTTGAATTTAAGATTTTACATCGGACGAGTTAGTAGACGAGCTCCATATACAACGTCATTGGACGGATACTCCTTTAGGATTTAGCAAGTCCAAAGGCTTGAGTGGACGAGCACTTCTGTCACTTTAGTGGATGAGCGCTTGTATCACTTTAGTGGACGAGCGCTTCTATCACTTGTGTTGGACGAGCGCTTCTATTACTTCGGTGTTGGACCAGCGCTTCTCATTTCCAAAATTAACGAAAACTTATTCCTTTTAATACAGGTTATGAGAATTGATTTTCTTCATGCATCTTTTTAAATGAGCTATTTGTGAATAAGAGATTTCATCTCTTACAAATCATTTAAGACTTAAATCTAATTTCTCCTTTAAGCTCTTGTCTTGATGATTCCTTGATCTTTGTCTCTACTTTTTGATTCCTCCATGTAGCTCTTTTGATTTCTTCAAGTTCTTCTTTGAATATTCTCCTTGAATTGCTCACTGAACTTGTTGGTTACTGTTTGATACCTGTCTTTGCAATTTGACGCTAAAACACTTGCACACACATTAAATTGTATTTGTCATATATCAAAATCTCTAAGTCATTGAGTCTAACAACTTTCGGTACAACAGGGAAGTGACAGCTCTACTTTGAGCATTCCTCTGATAAACAACAACATTTCTCCATGAAGCATATCAAGTTATCAGTCTCAACGGATCCAAGCATTTAATGCTATGTCTAAACGGATACATTTAAAGACCGTTGAAGAATATCAAGACAGAGAAGCACTTCATCTATAAATGCTTGAAGAACTTCAATAGAAAAGAGACATATATATACAAGAACATATACACAAGCTCTGATATCAAAGTGCAAAATGTTGTTGAAATTATAAAACAAGTTTACTTGTAAAAATTGCTGATCTTAAACTTTCAAATCCTCACACATAGTGAGTTCTTAGATCAATTATGTTAATCTCTTTGTTAGAGTTAGAGCCTGAAGAGGCTTGGTAGAGAAAGAATACTTGTAGCCTGAAGAGGTGTTGAATACTGATAATCTATTTGGAGAATAGTGGATAAAACCTTCAAGTAGAAGGGACTGGACGTAGCTCTTAGTTGGAAGAGAGTGAAATAGTATAAATACTTGTGTGAATCTTCTAACCCTTATCTTTTACATTTTTTGACTATACTAACTATGGGATTTTGAATATGAGTTCGTTAACTCTTTAAAAACGTTTTCCTGTTTGTGTGTTGTTTATTTTGGTTTACTTGTAAAAGTGTTTGAGAAAAGGCTTTTTCGAAAAACTGTTAAGAAATCCAACTCAAGCCCCCCTTCTTATGTTTCCCTGTGTCAACTTCAAGTATCATTACCTTTCATAAGTTAAAAGACATTTGATGGTTTAAGTGAAAACCACCTAAGAGATGTGAAAACCATGGTTGCAAAACCATGTGACTTTTGGGAAAAGTGAAGATGGTAGTGGTTTAGGATATTTTAAAATATAATAATTAAATAATTAAATAAAATAATAATTTTAATAATTAAATAATTATTGTATTATTTCCAGAAATTATTAAATAATTGAGAATTAAATATTAATTAAAATTAAATTATTTATTAATTAAATAATAAATAAATAAATATTAATTATAAAATAATTATTAAATAATTAGTAATTAGTTAAATAATAATTAAATATTCAAGAAACATAATTTAAAATTTCTAATTTGATCTAAAGAGAATAAATGGTTGACACGCTGTCGCACGCGGGTCAAAAAGAACGAGTGATTTAAAAACTACAGCTAGGGCGCGACAACTCGAGTATCATCTCACAAGGACTCTTGGATTGTTATTAACCTTAAAATCATTTTTTTTTTGGGGGGGGGGTTGAGATTTAATGATTCAATTAAAAGAAAACAATGCAAGTAAGTGATTATCAATAATTAGAACGATTAATCTACTGCTCTTGGTTTCCCACTATCATTGATTCATATAATTTCCAAGCCCTAAGCGGATTCTAATCCCTTTTCGATTGTAGCAACAATTAACAAGTGAAATTGGCACTACGAGATGTATGTTCCTAATTCCCGAATTAAGCAAACGGGGTGAAGCGCTCGTGAATTAAGCAAACACGATTGAACACACGCGAATTAAGCAAACGCGATTAGGTATAGGAACATAGAATCATCGAAATAAATCAACACTTAATCTATACAATCCTGAATTAAGCAAACAGATCATATAGCATAGTATTGAAAGGAAGAAGCAAATTGATCCGTGAATTACAGAACCTCAAGTGTCGGCGGAAACCGATTACAGCAGATTAATCCAAGGGAATTAGTTCTCCATCACAAATATGACAAAAATCTAAGAGAATAATATGTAAATAGTGAAAATTGGAATTCTTCTTTGTCTGCTGCGTTCCTGTTTTATAGAGAGGCCGCGCGTCACGACCGTGATGGTCGTCATGGCCAGGTCGTGACCACTTCTGTCAAGGGCGCGCATTCAAATTCTGGTCTGTCATGGCCGTGATGCCTATCACGGCTAGGCCGTGATGCCTATCACGGCCAGGCCGTGATCGTTTCTGACTTTGGGTGCTGATCTGTCATGGCCGTGACCTCCATCACGGCTGGGCCGTGATCAATTCTGACTTTCAGGTTCTTCTCATTACGCCCGTGATGGGTGTCATGGCTGGGCCGTGATGCTTTCTGACTTTCATGATCTTCTCATCACGCCTGTGATGTGTATCACGGCTGGGCCGTGATCCTTTCTGTCTTCCATGGATAGCTGATCACGGCCGTGACCAGTGTCACGGCCTGGGCGTGATGGCCTCTGCTTCAGGTGTCCTTCCCTTTTTGACTCTTCTTATTAACCTGAAAACATGAGATAGCAGTAAATGCTTTATTTGACTCAAAATCGACTAAAATACCCTAAAATTACTTAACGGACTCAAAATGTTGCTTGAGGACAATTAAATCCAAATTTGGGTGAAAACGAGATTAAACTCGAATAAAACCTATGGTCTTACTAGTTATAAAACTAGTCAACCAGAGACTGATCAATGGTCCTTGTAAATAAGTAAGGATGTATCATATGTAGGCCAACCTTATAATAAGAAATAAGTGTGAGAACGTGATGAATGCAACTGAGTGTTTCATAATGAGCATGTGTGGCCAAGAATAATTCTTACAAAGATTTAATAATAATGATTAAGTTGATGTTGGTCGTGCATACAAACATACATTTGCATGTCCCGCAACTGGGTTGCAATGCTGCACGAGGATGCGAAGTGGCCGCCAGTAAAGGTGTGTGCCAGGTCCCTCAACTGGGTTACGATGCCACACGGGGATGGGATGCCGTAGTTCTGTGACTTGGCCGCTTGTGATGGTGCGTGTCATGTGTCCCGCACTGGGTTGCAATGATACATATCTACAAAGTGACCTCCTGTGATGGTGAGTGCCAGGTCCCGTACCGGGTTGCGATGCCGCACTGGGATGCGATGCTACTATGATTTGCAAAGTGGCCTCCTGTGATGGTGTGTCAGGTCCTGCACTGGGTTGCGATACCACAATGGGATGCGATGACTTGGGGTTCGACATGCATTGCACTTACAAGCATGAGTCTTTATTAGAGTTGAGCATGCATCACATTGGTGTCTAGGATTGTCTTGATATTTCTGATTTACTATATTGTTTGTTTTGATGTGCTTGATATCTATGTGAACCTTGTTTGTGATTGATGGTGTGCGAGTAAGGACAAAGCATGTCTGTATGTAGGCTCCTGTCCTTTTGAGAAATTGGGGATTTATCAACTCTGCTTTTCTGTTTCCTTCCTCTCTTCTCTCTTTTCTTAGACAATCATCCACATGGACATAGAACCCGAGGAACGGGTGGAGGTAAACCTACTGATGGGCTAGTGGGAGATCAACCACGACACTAGGGTGTTCACCTTCTGAGGGCTTGTGGATCTTTGAGTCACTTGCTGCGAGGGAGCAAGGTATGCTCCGTTTAGGATGACCGGATGGATGAGGGTTAAGATCCACATAGGTGATGATGAGGAAGATGGTGAGGTCCAAGCTGTTGCAACCGAAGCACCACAAAAAGAAGATTGGGTCCATGCCGTTTAGTCGATTTCATGTTTTGTATGAGGATTTGTTTCCTCGAATTTCTTTGTTCTATTTTATTTTTGCAGCAGACATGGAACCTTGTTTATGTTTATTTCTAGACTTTTTGATGGCTCCAAAACTTATATGACCTTAACTTTTTAAGGGAGACATGTGGGACCTTATTTTGAACCATTTATTGCGTGTATGTTTTTAATTTTCCACATTTTTGATCTTTTTATTTATTGCATCTGACTAGGTTAATCGCGAATAAAAATAATAATAAAATGATTAAATATAATGGATCAGATTTGGAGCCCCCATAGAACCTAGCAGAGAACGTCCTGTTGTTGGCACTGCCACGGTCCTCTCACGGCGGAGTAATGGTACTGGTTCTGCCGGCTAGCGAGGAGGATCGTTGAGAACCATGGTGGAAAGTAGCCGACCACAAAGTCGAATTGCATGATTTGTGAGATAAGATTTATGGTTTGTTCGATCTTGATTGGAAAAGGTACGAGAGGATCCATAAATTTCGCATCCTCTTTTTCATTGACGCCATTCTTCCTTCGTCGCATGTCGCGGGGGGGTCCAGAGCCATCCTGCTGCGTGTTGCAGAACAGTCGGTCAAGGCAGCAGTCACGATTAGAAATCTGCATAACATAGGAGGAGGGGGATTTAACCTACATGTTGGTTGTGAGAAAAGACGGTGGCTGTGGTGTGTTCACCGTGAACGGCGCGACGATAATGTAACACCCTGCTTTTTATATATGTTGTACTATTGGTAAAAATATATGTGTTTATATTTGTATCCAAGACCTAGAAAATGATTTTGGAGAAAATAAAATCATATCTAGAACCTACTCTATGGTAGGAAGCTCTGGTTAAAATTTGGGTTTAAAATTTAGACGGAAACCGGTCTGCATTTTCACTAACAGTAAGATTTTACTGATCAGAAAACCTAATTTTGACCCAAGAACGAAACAGTTTAGTTTTATATGATATTTTCAACGATATAGGCTATTTTGAAATTCTTGATCAAAAATATATTACTATATTTTATTTGGGAGAAGTTTCGAAGTAAATCGCGTAATTAAGAAAACCTAAATCGGGAAAACGACGGAGTCGAAAACGGAACTGCAGAGATAGAACCGGACACCTGATGACGGAGTCACCTTGCCACCTAGGGGTGGTGAGTCATGGGGTGAGTCACCACCATGGCTCACCAAGGCAATGATGACAACTTACTAAATATCTAGATATTTGTGGTGGAAATGTCCAAATTACCCTTAAGTTTCCATTAAATTCCTTCTATGTCCCAATGACACATCCTATCCCCTCAACCACTCAATTTACACGGCCAAAACACCCCCACACTTAGCCAATTTCGTGCAGCCCTCTCCCCTTCTTCATCACTTGATCCATTTCATTCATTCACTTCATCAAAGTCTCTAAGTTATTTCTCTAAAAAACATAAGACTTCATTAGTTCAAAGCTTGCATCTTGGATCATTTTTCTTCATTTCAAAGTTAGGATCCTCTTCCTCATCTCCTTAGCTCTATTTATCATCCACTATCTCGTATCAGAGGAGAAGAATTGAGAGAGAATTCTCAATTGTTACAAGAAGCCATTGTTGGAAGCTTTGAATCATGGCTGGAGCAGTCGCAATGATAGCATTGCCAAACACTCTTCAACCGTTGGATTGTTCTCAAATTTTAAAAGAAGGTTTACGACTTGTGGTTCTTCATATCCAACAGTCATAATTGTGAACAAACCTCCAGAGTACGAGATATTCAGTTCGGACAGTGAACTTAAAGGGTAAGAAACTCAACCTGTATACCATCTAACCTGTCACCATAAAACTTCCATCTGAGATTCGTTTACCGTTGGATTGGGCTGAAACTTTGTGATAATATTTAGGAAAGATCATTTTTCCTTGTCACCATTCAGTTTTGTAATTAAAGGTCTTTATCTGGAGATATGGAGCTCTTGCAGTACCCCTATTTTTAGTAGCTTTTCCCTAGGATTCTCGAGCTCGCTTTTGAATCCGGCTTTCCCTAAGTCCAGCCGTGGTTCTCATAATTTTTTCCATCGATTTTGTCTTTTGATTAAAATATATTTATTGATTGGTACCTTATTGTTGATTCGGTTGGTATTTCTTTGTTTCTGGCGAATTGTGATACCCGTACTTTTAATCGGGACGGAAAACGGAATGAGGGATGTGTTGGGATGGATGGTGGCAGATTTGTGGAAGTTATGGGAAAGTGTGCCGAGGTTGGTGTCAGTAGCACGGAGGCATTCGGAGTTGGTACGGGAAAGCGAGTACGTCGGTAAGGAGGGAGAAAGAATCATCATGTCGTCGGAATGGATTAGTAGTATATATTATAATAATGGTGTAGGGTGACCTAAACCCTACTAGTGGTCGAGTAATCGACAAGACTAAAATCACATTACTATTGAACTGTTTGTGATGCGCTGGTTGTGGTAATCTACTTTATGTGTAGTTTTGTGTTACCTGAATATTTTATTATTATTTTACTATGTATAATATGATTTGTCTGATACTCTGAATTATATGTTACTGTATGCTTAGTTGACATCTATGCAATGATATATGTTGTTCGGGAGATATGTATGCGGGTGAGAGAATGAATGTGAATTAGAGGTGCCTAGCCTAATTAAATTATTTTATAGATGAGATGTGATATGGAATGTGTGTTGAGACTGTGATGGAAGGTTGAGGCACTAGGCTGTAACCGATGCGAGTCAGGTAGCTTCATATATATATGCATTGTTGTTCACAACCGTGTGTTGGGGACACACGAGGTCCAAAGTTCTAGTGGGACCATCCCAACTTAGATTTCGGCTGTGCAGCTATAGTGTCATTGCTATTCATGGGCACCCTTGAGTGTGAACGAAGGTGTGCACCGGATGAACTATGCAACTATAGTGTCATTGATATTCATGAGCATCCTTGAGATCGAACGAGAGTGTGCACCGGTATTTGGGGACACGTCGCTTGGTCGACTCACTAACATCCCTCAACGGGCAAGGGATGCGTGAAAGGATTGGTGGTGGCCACGTTAGCTTAAAGGTTTAGTTGCATGAGATTGAGGGTAGAGGAAGATATTGTGATTTAAGGATGATTGTTAGTTATGTGAGATTGGTAGAGTTTAGAGAGTATGGCCAGTGCGTCTTGTGAGACGTTTTATTTTCCACTGATTATAACAGTTTGTATAAGTATGTACCTGTAAGAGATCCTACTGATATGATACCCTAAACAGTGTTTTGTATTATGATGGTTAGATATATATATATATATATATATATATATATATATATATATGTATATATGTTTGTATGTATGTATGTATGTATGTATGATATCAGTATGGTGTGGTGTGTTAACTTCCTGAAGTTGGATGTGTTTATAATTGAGTTTTTAATAATTTCGTATTTTCGGGCTACGTTTAACGTTAAGAATGCGAGTAAGTTTAAATAAATAATTATTGGCACAACGGGGTGTCTCAATGGCACTGAAGCACAGACGAAGAAGAGAGAGTGAACGAGACCTAGGATAGAGTGTAACGTGGCAGGTTGGCTGGCCGTGAACGGCGGCGACTCACCATCCATTGAGGCGAGATGCAGGGTGCGATTTTGTTGCAGGCGGTGGTGAGGAACACAACATAGGACCATGATGGAGAAGATCAGGAAACTTGGTTTTTTAAATTTTATTTTAATATTTTAATATTTTAATATTTTAAAGTGTCTGATTTTTTTAGACCATTAGATTTAGTTGGACGGTCCAGATCAAGTTGCTTGAGAGGGGTTGGAGACACTTGGATGGAAAGAATCCAAATTCTCTCCGGGTTTTGTTTTCTTTGAGAAATTATTTTTTGTATTTATTTTTTATTGATAATTAAAAATATATCATCTTATTTATTTTGTTTTTGTGTTTCGGATAATTATATAGAATATAGTGAAAATAATATAACAATAAATTCATTGTTGTTTTTTACAAATCTTTGAGAATAGAAATTAAAATAAGAATAAGGTGGTATTTTTGTAATTAATAATGAAAATAAAAATATGAATCATTTTTCTCAAATAAAAAAATGGCCTAATGTTTTATAAATAAGTAACATTCTCCTATTTAAATTTCAAAACCATAACTTAACTTCGAAATGACCGAAAGATGAGAGAATAAAAAGACAAAAACCAACCATGGGTTGGTCAAGTGCTAAGCATCTTGACCTCACAAGGAGGAGGAAGCAAGTTCTAATCTTGGTGGAGACACTCTAGTCTCGAGGTTACGGAAACCAAGGATTAGTCCCATTGCTGGTCCATAAGGCTGAATCTTGTGGGGATACACCAGGATTTTATTGGGGAGTCAAATGTCCTAATTACGGTGGTTCATAAAAAAAAGAACAAAAATGCTTCATGAATGACATGATCATATCCCCTAAACCCTATGTCTAACAGACATTGTTTCATTCACGGGCTCCTTCGGGTGATTGATCGTTCGTTTTTGTCTATAGCTTTTCCTTTTGTGTTTTTTTTGTAAACTTTTTGCTTACATATTTGAGTAGCTTTTGAGATAGCTTTTGGGCTATATTTTGCATGAATTTCAAGTCTGCTACTCATTGCACATCTTCATTTTCTCACTTCTTTTAATTGTTGTTACACTTCGAAAAATAGCCTTAGAAAGTGGGAATAGGTGGGATTTTATTTTTGGGGATGATTGTGTATTAGTCGTTGTAGATTTATTTGTGATTCCGCCTTAAATTGTTTTCTATAATTACAAATAAAATTTTGCCACGTATAGAGGTGCCACGTAAGGTGTCAGTTGCAATGGAATGTAAGATGCGATGTCCTTGATCTGCCATTTAAAAACCAATGCAACTATATTCTATTATTAAAAATTAAAATACATTTAAATGTGTAAAATGGGAGAGTTACGATTTTGGTCCCTTTTGTTTTGGCTTCAACGACTCAAGAGGGGGGGGGGGGGGGTGAATTGAGTTTTCAAAAAATATTTCCCTCTTAAAACTTTTTCACAAACCTTTATAAATCAGAGTTGCGGATTAGTGTTCTCAGGATCTTTTACAATATCAATGAAGGGTTTGTATAAAATCTTGAATAGAAGGTGATGAGGATAAGGAAGATTAATTCAGAATTAATAGAGAATAGATTCGGGTTTAATAACTCAGTAATAACAAAATACAGTTTATACAGATCAAGAATAGAAATTATATTGAACTTTAAACATCAAAGTTGCAGGTTCTTGAACATAAACAGAAAGTAAAGGAGTTTGATTTTTAGGGATACCACACAACCAGATTTATCCTGGTTCAGTCTCCACCACTGTGACCTACATCCAGTCCCCACACCACCTGTGGGATTTCACACACTAACACACAAGCTTTACCAGGTAGCTTGAAAAACCTTCACACCACAGAGCACTCCTTCACCTCGAGATACCACACTCTTGTGAAGAGCCTCAATGTTCAACCTTAGGGATACCTCACCCTAATCACTCAGAGAATCCCTCTCTCGTTTCAATCAAAAGTAAAAATAAAAGTTGTTTCCTAACTCTCAATAGTCAGATAAACAAATTGAAGCACTTTGAGTATTGAAACACTCTTTTCTCAATAAGCTCAATAAGTTTGATGAATGATTTTCACAATTGATTTCTCAAAACGATTTCGTAAAACTGTGATATGTTATGATATTCGTATATGTTGTATAAGTGTTCCTTTGATCCCTCTTTATATAGAAAACAAGTTATAGTCGTTGGGATCAATCAAAACAGATTTGGATCTGATTAACAGAATCTATTTTCTTGATTTTGATTCTTGAAATAAGATTCTGATTGTTATTGTAGAATTCGTGTCCATAAAATAACCGAGTCCATTTGAAGAAAATAGCCACGTCCATTTGTAAAAAATAGCCGAGTCCATCTGAAGAAAATAGCCGCGTCCATTTGGAAAAAATAGTCGCGTCCATTTGCCACGTCAGCAGACGGGAGTACTAACACAAAGTAATTGGACGTGCTCCAACTAGTAGACGAGCTCCATATGCCATGTCAGTGGATGGAGCTTCTCATTAAGATCTTAGCAAGTCCAAAGACTTGTGTGGACGAGCACTTTTGTCACCTTAGTGGATGAGCACTTTTATCACTTCAGTGGATGTGTGCTTATGTCACTTTAGTGGACGTGCGCTTATATCACTTTAGTGGACGTGAGCTTCTGTCATTTTAGTAGATGTCAGCTTCTATCACTTTCTTGGACGCTAGTTTTTACCATTCCCAGTGTTGGACGAGCGCTTTGAAATCTTATTTCAAAAATCATTTTCATTTACGAAAACTTATTCCTTTTAATGTAGGTTATGAAAAATGATTTTCTTTCATGCATCTTTTCAAATTGAGCTTAATTGTGAATAAGAGATTTCATCTCTTATAAATCATCTAAGACTTAACACTAATTTCTTCGTTAAGCTCTTGTCTTGATGATTCCTTGATCTTCGTCCTTGCTCTTTGATTCCTCCAAGTTCTTCCTTGAATATTGATGAGCCTCTGTTTGACTGGTTTTATAACTAGTAAAGACCTTGGCTTTGTGCTTATTTTATATCATTTTCACCCAAATTAGACTTTATTGTCCTTAAGTAGTATTTTGAGTCTGTAAATTGTTTTTAAGTTAATTTAGTTGATTTAGAGTTAAATAAAATATTTATTATATTTTCTTATTTTCAGGTTAATAAAAGGAATAAATCTGGAGTCTTTCGCCGCGCGAGAATTCTGCTCGCCACGCGAACCAGAAGGTGACTGTTCCTGAAAATTGCAAAACTTTCTGTCTCGCCCCGCGAAGACTAGACTCGCCTCGCGAGTAATGCTACCTGGAAGTCAGAGAGCATCACGGTTTACCCGTGTTGAAGGCTACGGGCGTTACAGTTGGGAATTTGAAGAGTTCGCCTCGCGAAGGATATGCTCGCCTCGCGAGAAGACCAAGAGTTGCAGACCTTTCGCATAATTCGCCTCGCGAGCAGTGCTTCGCCTCGCGAGTACTTGGATTCCAGAACGTGTATATAAGTAGTCTTAGGCAGAACAGATAGTTAGATAGATAGTTAAGAGTCAGAATTAGCCAGTTTTGGCTAGTTTCTGAACTTGTTAAGTCTTTTGTTTTTCTTAGTTTATTGTTTTACTTTTGTAATGGAGAACTAGTCTCCTAGATTAATCTACTGTAATTGGTTTCTGTTAACACTTGAGGTTCTGTATTTCATGATTAGTTGCTTTTCTCTTTTCAATGCAATGCTGTATGTTTCTGTTTGTTATTTCAGGAATATATAGTATGGTATTGTTTCATTACGGTGATGTTATGTTCCTATATATAATCGCGTTTGTTATTTCGCGTGTGTTCATTCATGTTCGTTTGTTCATGAGAGCTTAACCCCGTTTGTTATTTCGGGAATAGGAACATACATCTGTAGTAGCGGTTTTCGTTTGTTAATTGTTGCTACAACCGGGAGGGGATTAGTATCTGCTTAGGATTTGCATGAACCAATGATAGTGGGAAACTGAGAACAGTAGGTTAATCGCTTTTGTTTATTTGCTAGTTTCTTAAACTGCTTTGTTTCTTTTCTCTGTTTTTTGATTTGTTTTACTAATTTAGTTTTAAACTCAAAACCCCCATTTCTAACTTTTACTAATTTTCTGTTAATAATAACAACAACTAAAGAGTCCTTGAGAGACGATCCGAGTTGTCGCACTATACTGCATTATTTTATAATCGCTCGTTCTTTTTGGCGCGTGGCGACAGCGCGGTCAAAAATTGGCGCCGTTGCCGGGGACTCTTGTTTGTTGTTATTAGCAGAAAGTTACATTTAAAAAAAAAAAACTTTTTGCTTTGCTAATTAGTTTTGTCTGCTTTGTCTGGATGTTTGATTGCCATGGATAATTACATGTATGGATATTTGCCTAATGTTTATTATGAACCACCACCTTGCATGTATTATCCTAATTTTAGTGAGCCACCACCATACTATCCTAGCCAAGTGACCACCTCTGCACCGTCCGAACCTTCACAGAGCACCTTGGATGAGATTGCTTCAATGCTACAACAAATGGAAGAGAACAATCAACGGATGGCACAACAAGATCTTGAATTTCAACGGATGATAGAGGCGAGCAATCTTGAATTTCAACAGAGGATGGAGGCTCAATACCAGAGGGACCAAGCTGAATCTCAGAAGTTGTGGGCTCTAATTGATCAAGTTACCGCCAACTCGGCTGCAATGCTAACTCCACAGGTCCTTGAGGAACATAAGGATTCACAGATGGTTATTCCTGAAAATACTTTTGATGATAATTCTGATGATGATATTTCTGTTGATGATGAATTATGTGTTGAATCCCCTGATTCTAATGATTGTTATTGTGATGGTACTGCTGCTTTGTGTATACACTGTTATCCAGGTTTATACTTGAAAGGAAACAAAGAAAATGAGCATCAGGAGGATCAAGAGGACATTCGCTCCACCGTGCTTGAGGATAAAGAAGAATCTTTGGTTTTAGATGCAAGTGTTGAGAGTGATGGGGTGGATGAACCGTGTGCAGAAAGTCCAGACAATCAGATCTTTACTAACTCAGTTTCTTTTACTACATGTACTAACTGTACTGACACTAACCCGTGTGCTGTTTGTGCTGGGTTTCTTGACTCTATTTTGCAGGATGATAATGAGAATGAAGCAGCACCGGTAACCGTTTCTAACTGTTTACCACTTCCCCCTGAGGAACCAGTGATGAAGTTTAAACCCTTGGATCTTGCACCATGGCCAGTCCAAAAGGTTGAGCCCCACTTCTATTGGGGAGATTTTATTGAGAAGGAGGTCATCTGTGACCCGAGAGGTAGTGAGAAGTCCGCCGCACTGGGTGGAGTCATCATAGTTATCAAGTGCTCACTCCCACATAAAAGCTGCAAGTTAGGGAGGCATGGAATGAATTTCAGTCCTTTGGCTACCACGTGGGACTTATGCTACAGGCAGTGGGATCCTGGTGGAACCGCCTCTGAATGAGCTTTTCTTAACCCTTTCTCCTTTTTAATTTTCTTTTGCTTTGTTTTATTTCTGTTTTGTTTTGAATAAAGCTCCTGAATAATTTGAGAAGCTCAGGAGTTGTGTTAAGTCTAGTATGGCAAGTTTATTGGATTTGATTGAATTTTGCATAGATTGATTGCATGATAGTGTTGACTGTTTTCCCCCTAGGATTTGAAATTTTTTTGAAAATTTGATCCCCATATGATTGAAAACTGAACTTTGAGATTTTGTTATGATGACATGATTTATGATAAGTTTGGGGTGATAGGAAACACACACTAGGGATAGAATCTCAGTTAAACAATTTGCAAAAAAATGTCCAGGTGAGGTTTTTGAGCCTCCAACATGTTTTAAATTGTGTGAAAATCACTTTTGGTTGCACTTTCCTGAATTTGATTGAATCTCTTTTTGGTTTGCATGATTATATGTTTGCTTCATATGATTTAGGCATTTTCTTTGTAAATAAACTACTTAGCCTAAAATAACCAATTCCTAATGCATGTTCCCTAGTTAGCCCCATTGAGCCTATTAGCCTGTTAATTCTTGATAACCTAATGTTATAAGCCCAAAAATCTGGAAAACCATGTTAACCCGATCTTAGGATTAGGAGAGCATGTAATCTTAGAATGGGTGCAAGAAACAAAAGTTTGGGGTGGCTGCAAGGTGCAATGTGTTGTTTGGGATTGGGAAAAAGAAAAAAAAGAAAGAAAGAAGAAAAGTGTAAAAATGAAAAAAAAAATGTGAAAAAAAAAAGAAAAGAAAAGAAAAGAAAAACAGAAAAAAAATTAAAAGTGTAAAAATGCCAAAAAGAATAAATGGTTGTAGCCACCCAAGGCATAAAGAGAAAAATGGAAAAGGAACTTGAGTGAATTTCAGAGTGTAAATAAATGTTCATGCTCTCTTAGTTCCTAGGGTCTTCAGCCTAGTTCCCTTTGTATATCCTACCCTTAGCCAGGCCCCATTACAACCCATAAAAGACCTTCTGATGTTGCTTGCATGTGTTTCTGTGGGAACCATTTTGAGATGAAAATCAAATTTATGGGAAGTGTTTCTAAAAAGTGAAAATTGAGTGAAATGTTAGCCTGACACAAATTGAGCGATTGAGTGAACATAAATTTCCCTTGTGAGGAAGGCAGTTGTTTGAATTTGGTGATCTCCCTCTTTTGTGTAACTTAGACCCCCTGCTTAGATTTCTGATTGTCTGAATGATTAATTTCTCAACTGTTTAGAATAAATGAATGTGGGGATTGTATTGTTTTGAAAGGGGGGAACATTGAAAGAAAAATTCTTTTGAAAGATTGCTTGAAATCTATGGAAAGTTGATTGAATTCTTAAGCTTGCCATGTTTTGCCAGGTCTTGAGTCTTTTTAAGTTTTTGAGTGTAGTTTGCTTGGGGACAAGCAAAGTTTAAGATTGGGGTATTTTGATGAGCATCTGTTTGACTGGTTTTATAACTAGTAAAGACCTTGGCTTTGTGCTTATTTTATATCATTTTCACCCAAATTAGACTTTATTGTCCTTAAGTAGTATTTTGAGTCTGTAAATTGTTTTTAAGTTAATTTAGTTGATTTAGAGTTAAATAAAATATTTATTATATTTTCTTATTTTCAGGTTAATAAAAGGAATAAATCTGGAGTCTTTCGCCCCGCGAGAATTCTGCTCGCCACGCGAACCAGAAGGTGACTGTTCCTGAAAATTGCAAAACTTTCTGTCTCGCCCCGCGAAGACTAGACTCGCCTCGCGAGTAATGCTACCTGGAAGTCAGAGAGCATCACGGTTTACCCGTGTTGAAGGCTACGGGCGTTACAGTTGGGAATTTGAAGAGTTCGCCTCGCGAAGGATATGCTCGCCTCACGAGAAGACCAAGAGTTGCAGACCTTTCGCATAATTCGCCTCGCGAGCAGTGCTTCGCCTCGCGAGTACTTGGATTCCAGAACGTGTATATAAGTAGTCTTAGGCAGAACAGATAGTTAGATAGATAGTTAAGAGTCAGAATTAGCCAGTTTTGGCTAGTTTCTGAACTTGTTAAGTCTTTTGTTTTTCTTAGTTTATTGTTTTACTTTTGTAATGGAGAACTAGTCTCCTAGATTAATCTACTGTAATTGGTTTCTGTTAACACTTGAGGTTCTGTATTTCATGATTAGTTGCTTTTCTCTTTTCAATGCAATGTTGTATGTTTCTGTTTGTTATTTCAGGAATATATAGTATGGTATTGTTTCATTTCGGTGATGTTATGTTCCTATATATAATCGCGTTTGTTATTTCGCGTGTGTTCATTCATGTTCGTTTGTTCATGAGAGCTTAACCCCGTTTGTTATTTCGGGAATAGGAACATACATCTGTAGTAGCGGTTTTCGTTTGTTAATTGTTGCTACAACCGGGAGGGGATTAGTATCTGCTTAGGATTTGCATGAACCAATGATAGTGGGAAACCGAGAGCAGATGAGGGTTAATCGCTTTTGTTTATTTGCTAGTTTCTTAAACTGCTTTGTTTCTTTTCTCTGTTTTTTGATTTGTTTTACTAATTTAGTTTTAAACTCAAAACCCCCATTTCTAACTTTTACTAATTTTCTGTTAATAATAACAACAACTAAAGAGTCCTTGAGAGACGATCCGAGTTGTCGCACTATACTGCATTATTTTATAATCGCTCGTTCTTTTTGGCGCGTGGCGACAGCGCGGTCAAATATTCTCCTTTGATTTCTCACTGAACTTGTTGAATATTTCTTGATACCTGTCTTTACAATTTGACACTAAAAACACTTGCATACACATTAAGTTGTATTTGTCATATATCAAAATCTCTAAGTCATTGAGTTTAACAATCTCCCCCTTTTTGATTATGACAAACCTTTTAACAAATTATCAGATCAGAGTATAAGTGTAGCAGACGCTAAGTTTTTTTGATAGATTTATATCATGGTATCAAAGCAGTCAGAGCAGAAGTATATCAGAGCAGAAAAATATATTATCATAGCAGTATTTGATTTACTCCCCATTAATCATGTAAGCTTTTAAGCTCCCCCTCAACATATGCATGTATAATTCATTTTCTCTATATCATACTTTTTTTTTCATGTATAATTTGTTATTATCCCTTTCTCTATATCATACTTTTTCTCCCCTTTTTGGCATTATAAAAAAGGTAAAGAAAAGAAACATTCGAAGCAATAGAGAAGGTAAGCACTTAATCATTCAAACATAGCATTTAAAATTGTTCATGATAGAGGGATAGGTGCAGGGGCAAATCAAAAAGATGCGTCCAACTCGCATAGATGTCCCAAAGCTCACTTCTGATCATTCATAGATATTCCAAATCAAATCATACAAGAATCAGAGCATATTTATACGAAGATACAGTCATATAATCAATTTCTTTAGAGATTAGATATAGGATTGATCGATTATGCTCAATTCTCTTCTAATGAAAAAGAAGCTTTCCTTGTTCAAGGGCTTGGTAAAGATATCAGCAAGTTGCTTAGTTGTATCAACATATTCAATCTCAATTTCTCTACTTTGTATATGGTCTCTAATGAAATGATGTCAGATTTCTATGTGTTTAGTTCTAGAGTGCATTATGGGATTCTTAGTTAAGTTAGTTGCACTCGTATTGTCACATCTAATAGGAACTTGGTTTAGTTGCACACCATAATCAACTAATTGTTGTGTCATCCATAAAACCTATGCACAACAGCTACCAGCTGCTACATATTCAGCCTCTGCAGTGGATAAAGCCACACTAGATTGTTTCTTACTGAACCATGATACTAATGAGTTTCCTAGTAAATGGAAAGTTCCACTAGTACTCTTTCTGTCTAGTTTACCACCAACAAAATCAGAGTCTGAATAGCTAATTAAAGTACATGTAGCGCCTTTGGGATACCATAATCCCATGTCTTTTGTTCCTAACAGATACTTAATTATCCTTTTAACTGCTGTTAAGTGTGATTCTTTTGGATTTGCTTGATATCTAGCACACATGCATACGCTAAACATGATATCTGGCCTACTAACAGTAAGATAAAGTAGTGAGCCTATCATACCTCTGAATTTAGAAACATCAACATGTTTACCTTGCTCATCCTTGTCTATTTAACAGGAGGTACTCGTTGGAGTAGCCATCTCCTTAGCTTTTTCCATGCCAAACTTCTTGATTAACTCATTGCAGTACTTGGTTTGACTAATAAAGATTCCATTTTCAGTTTGATTTATTTGTAGTCCAAGGAAAAAGTTCAGCTCGCCCATCATTGACATTTCAAACTCACTCTGCATAAGACTTGCAAACTCATTGCACAACTGCTCATTAGTAGCACCAAAAATTATATCATCCACATATATTTGTACAAGTAAAATGTTGTGTGCCTTTTTCTTAGTGAACAAATTTGTGTCAACTTTACCTCTTTTAAATCCGTTTTCAATGAGAAAATTACTTAACCTTTCATACCAAACTCTAGGAGCTTGCTTTAAGCCATATAGTGCTTTAGACAGTTTATAAACATGGTTAGGCAATTCATTATTCTCAAAACCAGGTGGTTGACCAACATAAAATTCCTCTTGTATAAATCCATTTAAGAAAGCACTCTTATACAATTTGAATCCCATTATGAAAGCATAAGCAAGTAGCATTCTCATATCTTCTAATCTTGCTACTGGTGCATATGTTTCATCATGATCTATGCCTTCTTCTTGGTTATATCCTTTGGCTACCAATCTAGCCTTGTTTCTTACAATTATACCATTTTCATCTAGTTTATTCCTAAAAACCCATTTTGTACCTATTATTTGACAGTTCTTGGGTTTAGGTACTAGTTTCCAGACTTGGTTTCTTTCAAACTGGTTTAACTCATCTTGCATAGCCATCATCCAATGTTCATCAATTATAGCATCATCTATGTTCTTAGGTTCTACTTGAGACACAAATGTCATATGATTATTCCAAGATAGATCAAATAACTTTTATAGAACAATGTAAACATATTATACAATGATATATAAGTCAACACAAAGATTCACAATCATTCATTAATAATGATAATCATAAAACATATTCAATCAGTATTCTTTCTTTATTGTTACCCATTTTGTGTTCGGTGAAGGCTCTATGTCATGATTCCAATTTTTGCTATTGACCTTCCACCATACCTACAAAACAGAATTTTATGTTTTTGCTATAGGTACCCAAATCTGTTTGGGTCCTTTAAGTTAGTTGCAGCAATAGTTCTTTTAGGAACCCATATATACTTAGACTCATTATAAGCAGATTTTCTGTAATGACATGTAGAAGCCGTGTGACCTTTTCTAGCACCAAAATTGCATTTTACAAATGGTGTGTTTGATGTCATAGGTGCAGCAACAAATTTCATGAAAGATTTCTCATGTATCTTAGGTTTATATCCTATTCCAGCCTTATCATAAACACATTTTTGTTGTCCTAACAATGCATCCAAATTATCTATACCATTTGTGAATCTTGCTTGGTCATTTTTCAGTTTTTCAACCTCTTTAATCAATGTACAGCTAGATGCATTCAAGATTTATTTATCACTAGTAATTCTAGATAGATCACCATTCAAATGATTTATATGTTTCTCCAACTTAGGACATTTATCACATATAGGTGCATCTAAAACAGTATCTAGTTTTTCTTTTAAAGCACACTTTTTTTGTTTTTAATTGATCTACCTCTTTGTTTAAAACAGAATTTTTCTCCTCTAAGCATGTGATAGTTTTCTTAGACTTATTTAGCAGTCTAGCAAGTCTAATGGATTCTTTATGAAGTTCTTCAAAAGCATTTTGCAATTCATCAGGAGAAGGTTGATAATCAGAACTTACTTCACTTTCTGAAACACTGTCATTTCTGGTCATCAAGCACAAGTTTGCCTCCTCAGATTCAGATTCTTCAGTGGAATCTAGATCATTATCATCCCAAGTAATGTAGGCCTTTCTTGGCTTTCTCCACTTCTTGTCCTTTGAGTCAAAATTTTCATTTTTGTCCTTCTTTTGCAGCTTTGGACAAACAAGCTTCATGTGACCAATCTTTCCACATTCAAAGCATGTGATGTTTTTGGAAGAGTTGTCACCTTTGCTGAAGTTTCTTTTTGGAAAAGTGGATGACTTTCTTTTGAAGTTGCCTTTCCTCTTTAGGAAGTTCTTGAACTTTATAACTAGCAATCCCATCTCTTCTTCAGATTATGCTTCTTGTGATGAATCATCATCATCACTGTCTTCTGCTTCTCTGACCTGTGATTTCATAGCCAATCCCTTCTTTCTTTTATCAGTTTCTTCACTCTCATTTAGTCTGTTCAACTCCAATTCATGTTTTTGTAATTTTCCAAATAGTGTGGCAATGGTCATTGATGAGAGATCTCTGGATTCTGATATTGCAGTGACTTTAGGTTGCCATTCTCTGCTCAAGCATCTCATGACTTTGTTAATTTGATCCTTATTTGAGATTGTCTTTCCAAGACCAGCCAATTGATTTACGATGTGTGTGAATCTATTTTGCATTTTAGTCATAGGTTCTCCTCGATTCATTCTGAACAACTCATACTCATGTGTGAGGGTGTTCATTCTTGCTCTTTTGACATCTGAGGTTCCTTCATGTGTTACTTGCAATGTATCCCACATCTCCTTTGCTGATTTGCAATTTGAAACCCTGAAAAACTCATCGCGGCTTAAAGCAGATGTTATAATATTCTTAGCATGTGCATTATATTGAATTATTTTCTTATCATCCTCATTCCATTTAGTTTTAGGCTTATTTCTTGGAGCACCATTAGCATCTACAGTAGAGGGGACAAATGGTCCATTTTCTACTGCATCCCATATGTCAACACCTGTTGCCTCAATAAAGATTACCATTCTTTCCTTCCAATAGATATACTTAGATCCATTGAAGGCAGGCGGGCGTGCAAGGGAAGCCCCTTCATTTAAACAGTCATTGTAAGCCATGCTCTTATATTATTCCAGTGTTGGACGAGCGCTTATATTATTCCAGTGTTGGACGAGTGCTTTGAAATCTTATTTCAAAAATCATTTTCATTTACGAAAACTTATTCCTTTTAATGCAGGTTATGAAAAATGATTTTCTTTCATGCATCTTTTTAAATTGAGCTTATTTGTGAATAAGAGATTTCATCTCTTACAAATCATCTAAGACTTAACACTAATTTCTTCGTTAAGCTCTTGTCTTGATGATTCCTTGATCTTCGTTCTTGCTCTTTGATTCCTCCAAGTTCTTCCTTGAATATTCTCCTTTGATTGCTCACTGAACTTGTTGAATATTTCTTGATACCTGTCTTTACAATTTGACACTAAAAACACTTGCATACACATTAAGTTGTATTTGTCATTTATCAAAATCTCTAAGTCATTGAGTTTAACAGTGCCTACCTTTTTTTCTCGTTGGTTTCACCCATATAAGTTTCATAATTTTGATTTTAATCTCCATTAGTACCTATTCGTTAAGTGCTGACGTGGCACACCGTGTGCCACATCAACACTACCACGTAGGCTAATTTAATAATTTTTCATGGCACATAGAATTACATAAATGAAGTTTTTAGTACCTGCAAAGTGGTTGAGTTTTGGTTTTGATCCTTACAGTTTTTTTTTTCATTGGCTTTGGTCCTTGCAAATTCCAGAACTTTGGTTTTAGTCCTTGTCGTTAGTGTTCATCCGTTAAGTGCCGACGTTGCTAACGGAATGTCATGTTATGACCCGACTTTCGTAGCCATGACCGGCCGAAAGGAAAAGTCTACCATTTCCTTTTCACAGCCTCACAAGCATACATAAATTCGTTTCTATCAAAGTAAAAGATTACATTCATAAACAACATAAGGAATATAATACGCCAGAGTGACTAAAACACAAGAAAATTTACAATGTCCTGCTCAACTAAAAATGGCTAAACTTAGGATACAACTCTTCAAACCATCTGCATGACATCTAAGGCTCCCGATAGCTTCGTAGTTACCTGCAGCTGTAGTTTTAAACGTGAGGTGAGTCCACCGACTCAGTGAGGGAGTTTTCCCCCAAACACAAGCAATCGCACAATGTTGAAGGTGAAATAAAGTCACAAATGCAAGTAAACACTAGATAAAACAAATAGATAATCATTTTTGTTGTGAATTCAGCTCAATGTTGCAGCTGATTAGTTGAACATAGATGTTCACACATACACACACAAAAATAGAATTTCAGAAAAATAGAAGAACACACAAGGGGATTATTATGGTTCAGGATCAATGATAAAATCCCTACGTCCACACTGAGTCGATTTTATTCCTCTCTGATCAGCAATAGTTCATGACTTCCAAGAAGAACTACTACACTCTCCCTCTTGCACTCAATTTCAGTGATCATGTATTTCCCAAAATCCACTCACCTATACAATAGCTAAGACTTTATATATCCTATCAGATCTAGTTACAAGATTTGATGCAGAGAAGTTACAAATAACAAACTGATGTAACTAATAGAAACTAACTAACTGAAACAATTATCACATAGCTATTACAGATACACCCGTGTATTGCACCCATGTAAGCGGTCAAGCTACATCTATTAACAAGCTTAAGTTCTATTTTCGTGTGTGCGAGTGAACATCTCTGTTCAACTAATCAGCTGCAACATAGAGGTGAATTCACAACAATTGGCATCAAGAGCTAAGTTTGGAGGGCATTTCCGGGATGGGCACAACCAAGTTTTATATAGAGAAGTTTACTGGTGAAAACGACTGCAGTCTTTGGAGACTCAAGATGAAATCTCTTGTTGTCCACTAAGGTCTTGAAGATGCATTGGGAGGCATTGCAAAGCTTCCAAAATCTCTCACTGAAAAGGAGAAAAATGATCTTCTTAGCAAGGCTCATAGTACCACCATTGTTTCTTTGTTTACAAAAGAAGTTCTTGATCTAAAGAATGTAGATATAAAAATTGATGATGAGAGATCAAGTAATTATGATACTTAGTTCCCTTCCCCCGTGATATGATAATTTGGTTGATACTATGATGTATGGAAAGGAAAATCTCACCTTAGAAGAGGTTAAAGCAACTCTCAATTCTCGGGAGATGAAAAGGAGAATCACTGAGAATAAAGGTGATGGTGGAGATCTTTGAAGGGCTATTTGCTAGGGCAGGTTTGAGAAAAGAGACGGAAAGGGAAAGAATAGACAGAGATCAAAGTCAAAGGGCAAGAAGAATTGCTATTATTGCTACAAAGATGAACACTATAGAAAAGAGTGTCCTGAAAGGAAACGAAAGAATGGTACAAAACACAAAGACGTAGATGATGTGGCCTAGCTTCTATATCCAAATTGATTCAACTAAGCTTTGGCATTATAGATTAGGCAATGTGAGTGAAAGAGGGTTAGAAGAGCTGCATAAGCAAGGTTTAATTGGTGTTCGAAAAGTTAGACTTTTGTGAGCATTTTATTTATGGTAAACAAAAGAGAGTTAAGTTTCATAATGCTACTCATACAACCAATGGCATTTTGGATTATGTGCATTATGATGTATGGGGGCCAACAAAGGTACCTTCATTAGGTGGAGCTAGGTATTTCATAACCTTCATTGATGTTGGTCAAGGAAGATATGGATTTACCTATTAAAACACAAAATCAGGCCTTCAAATGCTTCAAACAGTGGAAAACATTGATTAAGAATCAAACAGGAAGATGTGTGAAGATGCTGAGAACAGACAATGGACTAGAATATTTCAATGAGGAGTTCAATGAATTCTGCAAGGACAATGGTATCACAAGTTATAAAACAGTAAGATTAACCAATTAGCGAAATGGTCTTACTGAAAGAATGAACATGACCATTTTGGAGAGGGCGAGATGCATGTTGTCACACTCAAAATTGAGCAAGAGTTTTTGGGGGGAGGCTGTCAGTACAGCATGCTATTTGATCAATAGATATCCCCCTGCTGCAATTGGTTTTAAGACACCAGAAGAGAGATGGATAGGCAAGGCTCAAAACTATGAGAACTTGAAGCGTTTTGGATGCATTGTATACATTCATACCAATGATGGAAAGCTTGAACCTAGAGATAAGAAGGGAATATTCTTAGGCTATCCAGAAGGAGTGAAAGGATACAAGGTGTGGTTGGTGAATCCTTCAGGTCCAAGGACTATAATAAGTAGAGATGTGGTTTTCAGAGAGGAAGACATGTTGAAAGATGATAAGGAAATTGCACAAATAGCTTCACAATAGGTGCACGATGATCATGGAGTTCAATTGGAGGTGGAGAAACCTGCAGAAAATTCAAACTCTGTAGAAGACTCAGCTGCTGAACCTCATCATGAACATACAGATTCACATGTTCTTGAAGAACATGAAACCTCTTATAATTTGGTCAGGGACAAAGATAGGAGACAGATCAAACCACCACAGAGATTTGACTATGCAGATATCATAGCATATGCCTTGAATATAGAAGCTGATGATCAAGGATCAGATCCTATTTCCTACAAAGATGCAATGTCCAGGACAGACAGTGAGCATTGGAAGCAAGCTATGATAGAGGAAATCATTTCTCTGATGAAAAATGACACTTGGGAACTTGTTGAAAAACCTGAAAAACAAAATATTGTTGGATGTGTGACACCTTCTACCCCGCATATTAATATAAAACATTTACGTGAAAGAGGTAATATAAAAACATGCATTTATTTCATTAAAATAAAAACTGGATAGAAAGTACCACATTGTAACATCTCAACACAGAAAGAAACATTGTTTTAAAAATAAATAAAACATAAGCAAGAACATCAAAACATAAACCTAACCCAACCCCGATGTCACATACAGAGCTGGTATAACCGTTCCGGAATAAAATCTTCGGAATACAACGAAACTGAAATCAAACTATAACTATAAAGCTACTAAACATCCTACTAGAGTCGCGGCTCCTCAAAGTCACTCCTCCGCTGGCTGCTCACCGTCCTCTGCATAAAGAGATACATGCCAACAACAGAAAAAGAGAAACGGGGAGTAAGAAAACATGTAAACACATCGACATGGAATTAGTAAGCAAGATGAACATACATCATAACATGGCATAGGAATATACAACGTATAACATCAACATATATATAATCACATCAACATGCTATCTCAACCAACATATGCTATGCGGTGCAATACTACTCCGCTACTCCATTATGCATGTGGACTTGTTACCTTAAAAACAGTTGTCTTTAAGCTTGTACAAGTATACACAATCACAACAAGTAGTATAGAAAGTGAGTCGGATATCGTTCCCACGAGGATTATAACTTGTCAGCAAGGTAATTCCAATTTAGACTATATGCTCTAGCAGTTAGGTTGGTAACAAAAATTTGGTGTGTGTGCAAAATAATTGTAATTTAAACTTGAGAAAGTTAAAGCTTAAGGAAATGAGATTTAAAATAGATGAGTTGTCAAATATAGTAAAAATAGCTCTAGGAATGCTCTTTCATAAATCATGCTTAGCCTATATTATGCTCTGCCTATGCTTTAGCATTAACTGCAGGAAGTAAAGATGTGTTTTCCAACACTTAAGAAGGTTCATTAATGATGGTGCTCAAATCCGCAAGTGAACGGCTTCGTCATCAAGTAATAAAAGATCGAACACACAGAGACCGTGATCTTAAATAACTACTAATTATTAAATCAATTAAACTGGACTAGAAAAAAGATTTGGAAAAGATTTGGTTTTTAAGAGATTTACTAACAATATCAAATATCTAAAATGCAATCAAACAAAATAGCAATCAAATCAAATCTGGGGGTTTTCAAATCAAGAGTGATTTCCAGGATTTGGGTTACCAACAAGACTGCTCATGTTACTAAATTGACTACCCCTCTTGTTAATTATCGAAATTTACTTTGAAGGTGAATTTATCCTAAATAAGTTAATGTTCCCTCTCGGGATACAAGAACTGTGCCCGATTAAACCAACCCCTACTCTCGTGGTAATTGAATTTAAATCGAACCCTTTTAGCTTTGTGACAATTCAGTGAACCCTCGAAGGACCGCTTCTAACTCTCGTGATTTAAGTCCTAAGTTCAATCCCTATAGATCCAGTACCTAAGGTCACCGCTAGGTTCCTCCTTAGAGTATCTATGACATGCAAATAAGTGCGCACCAGATTCACAAGTAATTCATGCAATAGGAATCAAATCGAAAGCAAACTGAAATTAACAAGAAGTAAAACGTCAATTCATCACATAAAACGAGTCTTGGGCATAGCCCCAATCCCTAGAAATAAAAACAACTACTCAAGCATTGTCATGTTCATAGCAAGCTTGATTAACAAAAGCATAAAAGAAAACCTAAGAGAAGAGAAGAAATTGGAGAAGAAGAGAAATCCTAATTGTTGCCTAAGGTAGCAGCCCCAGACCCCCTATTTTCGAGCCTAATTGCTCTATTTATAGAGTAGGGTAACTTGAATCCCAATCAATTACAAAATCAGATCAAATCAGGTTTTAAAATTCCAGATATTGCGCGTCACGACCGTGATGCCTGTCACGGTCAAGCCGTCACAGATTATGTCTTGGAAAACTTAGCACTGATGGTCTGTCACGACCGTGATGGCCATCACGGCCTGACCGTGACTGGTTCTGACTTTTTCGTTCTTTTCTTTTCAGCCTTGCTCGATCATGGCCGTGATGGACTCTGTTTGGCTCATTTTTCTTACTTTTCAAGCTCCATCTTCATGCAAGCTCCATCATGGTTGATCTTGAACATTTTAATCTTCAATTACTGCACAACAACACCACAAAACCGCCTTACCCGTTCCAAGGTAAAAACTAACAAAAGTCAAATTAAAAATGCCTAAACTACATGAAAATGCATGCAATACGATAAAGAAATATGAGGTGTAATCACACTCATCAATTAACTGCCTACTATTCCTAGATTCAGATTAATTACACCATCCTCTTAATAAGCATGTTCCAGTTAGTTTAGGGATTTGAATAACTATTCCTAGTCTATTCAACACCATATAATTTTTCAATTAATGATTTAATCCCTATCCTTTACCCCTTTCCACTTTACTCAATTTTTCCAAACCAAGTAAGCTTGACATTTAATTAAGTTGATCAATCTTAACTAAACAACAGATAACACATGATAAAGGAAATGCAGAACACATTCATTGCATAAAAACAACTAAGCATTCATTACAATAGCATACCTAATGCTTGAAGAGTTTAGCTCATGTTGAGCTTACAAAGATCAAAATGATAAAATGATAAAGAAGTAATTACAATGGTGATGGAAATGAAAAAGAGCAACAGCTGAAGGATGAAGAAGCTCGGTGCAACTCCCTAGGTTAAGACAAGAGTGTGTGCATAAATGTGTCCAAGGTCTCCTTTTTTTAGGGTTACCCCATTTGGTTATATACCGATCTCTATTTCCTCCATTTTGGGCCAACAAATAACATTATTTAATAGAGTCCCTGGCCCATTTACAAAAACGTAGGAGAACATGATCCTTAGGCACGTGGGCTCCACAATATCAGAGGAATCAGCGCATGTGAGGAGAGAGAAAAGGTGTCCATGTCAGCTTTTGCCTTCTAGTGCAGAGCTACTGAAGTTTGGCTTTGTTGTAGCAGTCAGGAAGTCCATTTTCCAAGCTTTAATTATGCTCCAGCACCCCTCTGCTTAAACATGTAGAAAAATATGAGACAATGATGAAGCATAGAAGAGCTAGCATATAACTGGCATTCGCATGTTTCAGTACCCACATTCACCAAAAAGCAAATTACTCACATAAATGTAAACTTATACTTAGAAGGCAACAATAATTCAAGGTATAAAGGTAATAAATAACTCTTCTTACAAAGAGTTATCATATCCCCAAACTTGAACTATTGCTTGTCCTCAAGCAACGCAAGAAAGCATGACATCAAAACAATTCTGTCCTTTGTATGGCACACATGGCTCACCTTGATTTTCCATTCTTTTAAGACTCAAAATTGTACACTTTAAATCAGAACACAACACTCTTCCTATCATGCACACTTCAACAATTATCACAAAACTGATCCAAATTCAGATTAACAAATGCTGCAGCAAGTCACTCAGAACAGTTGGTTCTGTTTCTCACCCTCTCATCATAATTTCACTCTCAACACAAACACACATCTCTGATTTATGATTGATAAGGTTCTATCACAATCAAAACAACACAGAATAGCACACATCAAGAGGTCTTTTATGGTTGTAAAGGGGCTTAGGACATGTGAGGTTGAAAATTTCTGGATAAGTAGCTAAGTTCAAGGTATAGCAAAAGGGTGTTTTTCAAGTCAGCTCTATATTATAATTATTCCTACCATCCAAACCTTTGGTCCTTAAGACATACTTTCCTCTCCTTTCCAACACCCACATTTTATTATTTTTGTTGAGATCAAAGGACAGATTATTGTTATATTTTCAGGTTTTTCATTGTTCTTTGTTCTCATTTTTCAACATTTTTTTATATAAAGAGGGAGATACTGCTTCACATTGCACATTTGTGAGCTTCTCGTTTTCTTTGATGAATTTCCCCTTCTTGAATTTTTCCTATAAAACTTTGCTGCACAGTTGCTGCACCATAGCACCCCCAAACTTAAGTTGGTGCTTGTCCCCAAGCCACCCCCAAACTTATCTTAGAACATATCTACGAAAAGCATCCTTAAGATTTACCTATTTAGGTCATCTTTGTTTTTCCAGTTAAGGGCTTCTATTGTACTAGATATAAGAATAAAGGGCTCAGACTCAATGAGGCACACAATGGACATTCAGATTCAAAGGGTTGGCTGTTTAAGCTCTAGCTAAAATACAACAAAGCAAGAAAATGCCTCAAGCATAAAGTGTGTGCAACCATATCTGTTCAGATTAACATAATCAAATCAAGTCTTACAGAAAATACATGTGTGTGAAGCATAGGTGCAGTGTAGTTTTGACACTCAAGCTCACATTTATCTGTTCATGCTGCAACATTTGTGTCCTCTTAGTTAAACCAATTATGCAACAAAGTTAAAATTGTGCAGTCAAGTCAGAGCATTAGTTATTAAGCAAGTGTTTTAACCAAAGAGTCAAATGTTTGAACACAGCAAAAGGCCAGAGGCCACTTCCATTTAATCTTTAATCATATGGAATCATCAGGGTGGGGCACATGCAAGCCAACATCAAACAAAGTTTAAAAACAACTATGACCCTAGTGGCCCTACACACAGACAAATATAAAAGGTCCTAATGACCACTACTTGCAGAAAAGTAAAGAAACATAGTGCTAGGGATAGGGTGGAAGGCTGAGAATGCATCTTGTTGTGGGATGCTGCAGCTGCTGCATCAATCCTCTATAGCTCTATTTCAATCCTGAGGTGCTCTAACGTGTGAGTTCTTCCTGGTGCCCCCACTCTTGGTGGAAGGCACCTTGCTGGGTGTTTCTCCAGTGACTTGCACTCCATCATCTTCTTCATTTTCTTCTTCAACATCTCCTTCTTCATTTTCTTTTTCTTCATCCTCTTTTTCTTCCTCTTCTTCACCTGCTGTAGCCTCCTCCTCTTCTCTACCATCCTCTGCTCCAACTTCTTCTTCAGTTTGCGCTGCTGTAGCAACCACCTCCTTCTCAGTCTGCAGTGCTGCAACCTTTTCTTGCTTCATCTTGATTGAAGCATTTGGCAGAGCATGCTTGAGTCTCTTGGAGAGAGGGATTTCATCCTCCTCTTCTTTTGCTGCTTCAGCATACTCAGCATCAATTTTTTTACAGTGCTCCCCTTCCCAGCAGTGGTCTTGATTTTTCGTGCTGGTTTGGGGGCTTGAGGGGAAGCTTTTGCTGTAGCACGAGGCCTTTTTAGACTCCCTTGATCTTGCTAGGAGCCTTGAGGAGTTGCCTTCTTCTTCTTTGGCGCTGGGGCCACAACCACATTTGCTGCTGGGATGGGGCAACGCCTATCCATTCTTTGTCAGAGGAAGAACTATTTGCAGGGGTAGTATTGATGTTGATCCTTGCGTTTTCAGATGCAGGGTTGGGAACATTTTTCTCAGGTGAAACTGGTTCATCTTCTTGCATTGGTGGCAGAATCTCTCTTGGGAACTAGGGAATGGGAGTCTTAACCTTCCAATTGTTTAGCTTCATTTTTTGCTTCTCCCATTGGTATTTTACGAAGCAGAGCTCCCAGAACAATTTTTCTCGCTGCACTTGTTGCTGCAGCATGTCAGTCAGCTGGTCAATCTTCTACTCCAGCATCCCAAAGTGATCCTGCTGCTATGGGGTGTTTGATCTTAGGGGTTTGCTGGCGCTTACTTCAATCTTGTCAGAATTGGAGTACATCCTCTGGATACAATTCATATTTATAGGGCTAGAGTTTTTCTCCCGCCTATCTCCAGGATTGTACTCCACTCCCTTCTCAGTGCACAACTCAGTTATCAGGAATGGGAAGATCAAGTTGCCCTTCTTCTTCATGGCACAAGTGGAGATTTGATATTTGATAATCTCCCCAATGTTGATTTTCTTCTTGTTCATGATACAGTGGAGAAGAACCAGGCGTTCTTTCTCCACTATTTCCAAGTGTGCAGTTGGGGACAAAGAGTGCCTCAGGAAATGATACCAGACTTTGGCAATGGGCTCCAGCATGGGCCTTGGAAGCTTTACTTGACCCTCTGGTTGTTGGATCCATTATGCTCAAAGAACAACTAGGTCCTTTTTGATTTGCTATAGCTTGGCAGTTGTCATCTTTTTCAGGATGTATTGGTACTCATCTTCCACCCCTAGGTGCATATTGATTGTAGCAGCCGAGATGGAAACCTTCCCTCCCTTGATGATTACAAAAGTTTGGGTTTCTGACCCAATGTTGGCTTAGAACCCCCTTACCAACTGGGTACAGTAACCCTCTGGATGCTGAGCAAATATCCTCCAGTTAAGAGCCTCAATGATTTCTTCCACTTCAGGCAGAATCCCAAAGTTCACACCTTTTTCCAAACTTGAACCCCTTCTCTGAAAAGAGGTTACGGCCCAAAGATTTCAGTCTCAAATTTTTTCCTTGGCCTCTCGGATCACCCAAGAGGAAGGTTGGGCTTTTTCTGGGGCAGAGGTGGGTGTGGGGGTCTTCGTAGCACGATGTTTCACACGACCTCCTTTATTGGTAGTCATGGTGGCGTGGTTGGGTAGGGTTAAGGAAAAGGTTTGGAACAGTTAGGGTATGTGAGCAAAATAGAAGGAAGGTTTCAGCAGAGAGACTGTAGTGGGGTGAGTGGAGGGAGGAGAGGGTTATTTAATGTGTTAGGAGGGGTGTAGGTTGGCTGATTATGGAGGTGAGGTGTAGGAAATGAGGCAATAAAGTGGGAGAGATGAAGAGGTGTTGTACGGTTGGTTGGGTGTTTATGGGAACCCGTGATCTTCTCTCTCCACATGCCACTAATTATTTCAATTTGAATTTTTTAAAAAACTGCCCAACCTGCTTTACCCACAAATGCACAAAACGTGCTAGTCCCCACCTTGTACTTGCCTCTGGTATTGGTCCCTATCCACAAATGGTATCCACTACACTCAGATTTTTGGGAGCATGATGTAGTATTGCCCCACAGAAAACCAATTCCTTTCCTTATGCTACAACCTAACTCACTTTTTTCCTCCTTTACTTCCTAATTACTCACTCCTGGCCCTGTAATGCTCAAGCATAACTGAAAACTAATTGAATTTGTTGATTGGCTGCCTCCCATGAGCGCTTGGTTTGTAAGGTCCTCCGCCAGACCATGTTGTAGCATCATTCAGTGTCATCAAGAGTGGTGGTAACCTTCATTCTGTCCAAAGGTTCACCAAAGTAGTGCTTGATTCCTTGTCCATTAACCTTGAACTCTCTACCACTCTTTGCATCTAGCAAATCCATAGCTCCATGTGGACAGACTTTCACAATTTTGAATGGGCCAGGTCACCTTGATTTGAGCTTGCCTAGGAAGAGCTTCAGTCTTGAATTAAACAACATGACTTGTTCTCCTTCATGGAATGATTTGTGATGGATCCTTTTGTCATGCCAAGCCTTGGTTTTTGCCTTGTAAGCTTCAGCATTTTCATAGGAGAACAGCCTGTGTTCTTCCAGTTCATTAAGCTGCAGCATACGAATTGCTCCAGTAGACTGAAGATCAAAGTTCAATTTTTTAACTGCCCAAAAAGCTTTGTGTTGTAATTCCAGGGGCAAATGGCAAGCCTTCCCATACACCAGTTTATATGGGGACATTCCCAGGGGAGTCTTGAATGTAGTTCTGTATGCCCACAAGGCCTCATCAAGATGTGTGGATCAATCCTTCCTTGTGGGATTAACCATTTTTTCCATGATTTTTTTGATTTCCCTGTTAGACAACTCAGCTTGCCCACTAGTTTGGGGATGGTAAGCAGTGGCTACTGGATTTCAAAAATCGGTTCCTTCATCACTTATGATAGCTCAAGGGGTGCCAAATTTAGAAAAAATATTTTTTTTGTAAGAATTTTGTCACCACCCTAGCATCATTTTTTATTGTACCACAACCTCCACGCATGTGGATACATAATAAACAGTTACCAGAATATATAGGTTGCCAAAGGAAGGAGCAAATGGTCCCATAAAGTCAATACCGTTCAATTTCTAAAATAGTGTTCAGGGGCCTTTCATTTTTGTTTGATAGTTTTTCTACCATTTGGCACCTATCACAGTGTTTTACAAATTCATGTGCATCTTTAAATAAAGTAGGCCAGAATAAACCTGATTGGAACACCTTGGCAGCAGTTCTCATGCCACCAAAGTTTCCACCATATGCTGAAGCATGGCACTGGGTCAGTATATCCTGAAACTCTTCATCTGTAGCACACCTTCTGTTCAAGTTATCTGGGCACATCTTGTAGAGGTATGGTTCATCCCAGACATATTGCTTTACTTGATGAAAGAATCTTCTATTTTGCTGTGAGTTCATGTCTAGGGGAACCACACCACTAGCTAAAAAATTCACCAGGTCAGCATACCATGGTGTTGTAGCATCCTTTGGTAACCTTGAGAGATGATCTGCTACTTGGTTCTCCACTCCTTTCTTGTCTCTGATCTCTAAATCAACTTCTTGCAGCAGCAGCACCCATCTTATGAGCCTTGGTTTAGCATCCTTCTTGTCAATAAGATATTTAATAGCTGAGTGGTCAGTGTATACTACCACTTTTGTACCAACAAGATAGGACCTAAACTTCTCAAAGGCAAATACCACAGCTAGCAGCTCCTTTTCAGTGGTGGTATAGTTGATTTGAGCATCAATCAGGGACTTGCTTGCATAGTAAATAGGGTGAAACACCTTATTATACCTTTTTCCCAGAACTGCTCCTACTGCAAAGTCACTTGCATCACACATAAGCTCAAAAGGTTTCTCCCAATCAAGTGGAACTATGATAGGTGTAGTGATGAGAGCATTTTTCATAAGCTCAAATGCTTTCAGACATTCAGCTGTGAATTCAAAAGTCCTATCATGCTCCAGCAACTGACACAGTGGCTTGGATATTTTGGAGAAATCCTTGATGAACCTTCTATAAAAACCAGCATGGCCAAGGAAACTTCTAATGCCCTTCACTAAGGTGGGATGAGGCAACTTTTCAATAACTTCAATCTTTGCCTTATCTACTTCAATGCCATTTCTGGAAATTCTGTGACCAAGCACAATTCCTTCTGTCACTATGAAGTGGCACTTCTCCCAGTTTAATACCAGATTAATCTCTTCACATCTATCTAGAATTTTCTCTAAATTCACCAAGCAGTTCTGGAAAGTCTCCCCAAACACAGAAATCATCCATGAAAACCTCCATGGATTTCTCAATTAAATAAGAGAACATGGCCATCATACATCTCTAGAAGGTTACTGGAGCATTGCATAGTCTGAATGGCATCCTACTGAAAGCAAAGGTGCCATAAGGACAAGTGAATGTTGTTTTCTCCTAATCTTCTGGTGCTATAGCAATCTGGTGGTAACCAGAATGACCATCCATGAAGCAATAGAAATCCTTTCCAGCCAACCTATCCAGCATTTGATCAATAAAAGGCAAGGGGAAGTGATCCTTTCTAGTTGCCTTATTTAGCTTCTTGTAGTCCATGCAAATCCTCCAACCAGTTACAGTTCTTGTTTGGATGACTTCATTGTTTTCATTTGTAATAACAGTCACTCCCCCTTTCTTAAGAACACACTGGATGTGACTCACCCACACACTATCTGAGATGGGATAGATGATTCCAGCATCCATCCACTTGATGATCTCTTTCTTGACCACCTCCTTCATGATTGGATTCAGTCTCCTTTGGCTTTCAATGATATTCTTTGAATTGTCTTCCAAAAGGATCTTATGCATGTAAATTGAGGGACTGATTCCCTTAATGTCAGCCATCTGCCATCCTATTGCCTTTTTGTGCCTCTTTAAAACTGTTATAGCAAGTGTTCTTCTTGAGGACAGGTTAGTGAAGCAGAAATTATTACAGGCAATGAGTCATTATTACCAAGATATGCATATTTCAAATGGGTTGGCAGCTTTTTCAATTCCAAGGTGGGAGGTTTAATAGTGAAAAAACCAAAGTTAACACAAGAATGGGTGTTAATTGTGTTTATCAACTTTTTAGGAAACATTGAAAAATTATTTTCGCAAGCACAACAAGCAAAAATAAGACAACGGAAAATTAGACAAGTGACACATCTAACTTTAAGACAGAATACACAAGCATACAGAGAAGGGTAAAATGGAGTTTGATATTCACAATAATAACTCCCCAAGTTAAAAGCTTAAACTCATAAAATAGATAAGGGAAGAGAAATATCACTCAAGAGTTTTTATACTGGTTCACCCCAAAGTCCACAGGGGTACGTCCAGTTTCTTGGCAGCACCAAGTTTCCACTATAACTGACCAGATTACAGTACAAGTATTCTTTTCACACGTAGCCTCTCCAGGCTCACACTTAAACAAGTATTCTTTGCTCACCTAGCCTCTTCAGGCTCAACACAATAAGGGATAAAGGTTTTGTATAATTAATACAACTTGCAAATCTTTCAGATCAGACTCAGAGAGTGAAATAAATATGAAGTATGAAAGAATGTGAATTAATATCGAATGATTGAAGAAGTATTCAATGAAGGAATGAAGAAGTTAATGATATGAGTAAATGCTTCACGTGCAGTGTTCTTAATGATATTCAACTTCTTGTCTTCATCTTCATGGTTTAGTCTAATATAAAGACTTCAATCAATTTAATCAGTTAGGCACGGCTTCAGAAAATGTGTTCTTCTGATTTGAGCTTATGGGACACCATTAATGCCAAAGAGTCGTTCTGTGTAAACATTAAATGCTTAGGAACGTTGAGCTTTGATAAGGTTGTCCAAGGGTACACTTGGTTTTGAGTAGCTATTGTATCAGAGTTTGCAGCAGCAAGCTTCTTGTACTTGCAATAGAGAGCTTTCCTCTTTCAGTGCAACACTCAGTTCTCTTTCCAGAAAAGAACTTTTACTTTGTACTAAAACAACTAAAAAGTTACTGTTGTGGTACAGAGATTGCGTGTTTATTCCTTAAAACCTTGAAACAAGCGTTCTTTATTCTTTAACCTTTGTGCTATTGTCCTGAGGTCTTCGAGATCCTTAAGGAAGGCATCTAATTTGAATAAGAATGACTTGGACTTCATTTCTGACATTATGACAATTTATCAAATGTAGCAGCATTGGAAAATTAGACGGGTGCTTGTGCAGTCCAAAACTAGACGGGTGAAAATGAGCACAAAACTCAGACGAACGAGGAAGTCATTTTCTAGATGAGTGATCCACTGAGTCTTCTTTAGATAGAAGCTTCTTGCCACGTCATCAAGCATATTCGAATCTTGACTGAACGTTGACTTGGTCTTTGACTGTGTTGATTGAATTATTAGACGAGTCTAAAAACCATGCTCTACTAAAATTTGGATGAGTCATAAAATAGACGAGTGATCTTAAGTCTATTTTCCTGCACACTTATCATACATGTCAGTAGTTTCATGTGGTTTAATATTATCATACTTAATCTATTTGGAATCATCAAAACTTAGAGAATCTAAACAAGGAATGTGTCTCAGACTTATGAGGTCTCAACATTCTCCCCCTTTTTGATGATGACAAATAACTTTTCTGATTTTATTGAACATCAAAAAGCAATAAGAGAAATTTTCAAACAAATATAATTGTTCAGAGTATACTATACTCCCCCTTAGTTTATGCATCAGATAAAAACAAGTATCAGAGCAAAAACAAGGTATCTGAGCTGATATTGGATTTAAACAGATTATATCAGAGCAGAAAACAAAATTTGCAGACAGATAGTCATTAATTATTCTTATTTCCTCATATGCATCAATCAAAAAGAAAATAAATTAACAATATAGCAAAGAACCAAAAGGAATACCAAAACATCATCTCATTTCATATAAATTCAGAGTCGGACAGATTACGAGTGATAGACATCACTGGCTAGTACATTGCATGACTTAAGAAAGAGAAAAAAAGGACTAAGTCTTAGAACCTAAGAGCTAGGACCTCCTTGACTCTTAAAGAAGGCTTCCATCATCTTCATCATTGCTTCCTGCTGAGCTAACATCTGGGCCTGAAAAGCAGCTTGTAGGGCAACTACAACATCTTGTCTCTGATCGACAGTCTACAAACTAGAAGCCATTTCATCCAGCCTTTGATGTGAAGTAGGATCATGAGTAACTACCTGAGTAGTAGAAGATGAAGTGTCCAGGGCTATTGCAGATGCAGATGGTAGTGCTTCAGGTCGAATAGTGGTCTCTGGTTTAGGATCCAGTAAAACATACTAATTACTTGAAAGGATTTCATCAAGAATTCCTTGAAAGGAGGCATGGTATAAATAGAAGGGGAAAAGGGTAAAGAGCAAAAGCTTGACTACCTCTCATAGGAATATTTTTCTTCTCTTCTTCTTTCAAACCAGAACTGGAACCACATCTCCAGTAAATGTCTCTGACTTTTAAGAACTTGTGATGTGATTCAGTTGTGAGCAGCTTCTTCCTCAATTTGCATTTGTTGTCATTCAGCTTGATAAGAGAGAATTTTTGTTCTCCAGGTAAACTGATGACTTTCTGTTTTCCTTGCAGAGTCATGGAGTCATGCATCACTTTGATTTAGGTGGATGTCTTCATGAAAACACGAGGCAGAGGTATCCATGCTCTTGGAGTCTTCTATTTTCTTGCCAGCTTTATACACTGCCTTTCAGCTTCCAAAGATTCAATTGCATCCAGATCTGTTCAAGACAGAAAGAGTGAGGACCATTCATCTAAGACAGAAACAGGTGTGGTTCTAGAGGATAAAAGGTAAGGTGGTATGGAGGCCAAAGGAAGAGGGTTATGTCTAGGTGGAGATGGAGGAGGGTTGCCAAAGTACTCAACCTCATTCAAATTCTTAGAATGATGAGACTCGGAGTGGTGAGATGTTTGAGGTGTGGAAGGTTTAGACATAAGAGGTTCAGTTTTGACAATCGGTGGTTCTAAAATAATCGGATTGGGTTCAGAAACTTGAAGTTCAAGTGATTGTGGTTCAGGGACAGAGAATGGAGGTGAAGGTTCATGAACTGGTGAGGATAGAGGAGGTGTTGGTTGTCTAAAGGGTGATGTGTGTGGAGGAGTTGGGATTTTTGGTGAAGCAGGTGGAGGAGTAGGGTTTTCTGTTGAGGTTTGGTGACGATGTTTTCTGTGGGGGTGATGTTGGTGCTCTTTGTGGTGACAGAGCAGGTAGTGGAGATGAAGGTTGTGGAATGGAAGTTTTTGTGGGTGGATGTAAGGTTAATGAGTGTGATGGTGTTGGAATTTTGGTAGGAGTTGGATCTTTTTGTTGTGGTGGAGGTGATGTTTCTTTCTGTGGTGAGGGTGATGATGAGGAGTTGGAAGCAGGACCAGCTTTCTCTTGGTGACTGTAGTTCTCTTTTTTCTAGGGATCACAATCTCTTCAGGTTGAGACTCCCCCTCAGTTTGCACATTCCTATTTCTCTTAAACACCTTGGTAACCCTAGGTGCATCAGAAACAGAGGCAGAGGCAGATGCTACCACATATTCTATAACCTTGACAGGTTCAACAGATGGAATGACAACAAGTTCAACAACCTTAGATACATCAGCTTGATCAGATGGTTGAGTAACTCTTTCTATTTTTCTTACAAGTTGAGGATTTTCATTCTCAACAGGTTCCACAAACGTTTCAGCTTTAACTGTAGGGATGGTGAGAACTTCTTGAGTGGGTTCAGCAGCAACAGATGATGAGGCTTGAGAAGAGGGATCAATGGTAGGTGAAAAATTCATTTTCATCAAAGACAAAGTCTTTGGATTGATTTATATGCACAAATCAGCATAATTAGCATTTCTCAAATCCAGCTTGTTTGCCCTAAAGATCCTTGTCATAATCATACCATAGGGATAATCCTTATCCTTTCCCTTGACAACCTTCTCCATGTGTATGAAAATCAAGTCAGTAATGTCGATCCTAATTTTCTTGACTAGATGAAATAGAGAAAACTTCTCTATTTTACTGACATGATTCCTAGACCCAGTTCAAGGCATAACACAATTTATGATAAGGACATGAAGAAATCTTGCCTTTGCTGTAAGATATTTGGAGTCCTTATTTTGAGGTTTTGTAACTCCATATAGAACTTGATTCACATTAGCTTTACCTTGATCCTTCAGCCAATCTTTGTAATACCCAACACCTTCTCTTGGGCATTTTGTCATTTCAGCGAGTGACTTATGTGTGATGATGACATGGTCACCATTTACATCTCCGGAAATCATGGAGGTATCATCATCTTTGGTGATCTTTGCAGTGGTCCAGAACTATATAACCAAGGCAGGAAAGACAAGTTCTTGCAGTTGAAATAAGGGTAGCCATCCCGCATGGTTGACTTCAGATTGAACATCCAATCCCTTGGTTCTTAGCTCAACAAAATTGGGGACCCTTCCCGGATGCACTTTCTTTATCACAGGAATAGGGAGTCTGGTCCTTTTAGCGAGGGTTTCCAGGAGACTTTGCTGAGTCATTGTTGCAGGAAACGATTTTAGGGTTTGGAGATGAAGCGTTTCGGGAAGTTGAGGACGAAGAGAATCAGAGAGAGAGAAAAAACTTAAGAACAGAGGTAGTGTGAAGCAATGAAACGACACAGGTGGTTTTGTTAAAACGCTTGAGAAGTTATTATAATAACTTTTGGAAAGACAGTTGTGAGAAGAAATGGAACATTTTTAAGAAAAGGAGGGAAAATGCAATGTACACATGTCTCAATCAGAAATAGCACTTACTGCTTTTAGCGACGTCATCAGATGCTTGGCTAAAGTAGACGAGTGAAGCATAAAGAAAATAGACGAGTCAAGCATATATAAAATTTAGACAAGTAAATTTTTAGACATATCAGCATCACTCAGTCAGACACATTATGCATATTAAGATTCATTCTTATAAAAACAAATCTATCTTCACTTAGAGGTTTAGTAAAGATGTCTGCCCACTGATACTCAGTGTTTACAAACTTAATTTCAAAAAACCTTTTTGCATATAATCTCTAATAAAATGATGATTTATTTCTATATGCTTTGCTCTAAAATGCTGTATGGGGTTTTTAGACAAGTTAATAGCACTAGTATTGTCACACCAAACAGGTATATTATGCTTAAACCTTGAATAATCTTCACGTTGATATTTTACCCAAAGTAGTTGTGAACAACAACTGGTTGCAGATATGTACTCGGCTTCAGCAGTTGATAGAGCAATGATGCTTTGTGTAACACCCTAGTTTTTACACCTATGATTAATTATTTTATTTGGATGTTTATGTTTATTATGTTATGTGGTTTAGTTTGAGTAATTAAATTACTCACTTCAAATTATTTTATTGGGTGCGTTAGCACTGACTTATTTCAGTGAATGCACGTTTACTAAACAATAGTTTATGTTATTGTCACTATTATACCAGTACAGAAAAATATTTTAAACAATATGATTAAAAGAAAAGCATTTTCATATTTTCATTCTATTTAATTTTTAGAGTTAAAAATATTTTGGTTTGACATTAATTGGAGATTAAATTTTGGACCGAATATTTTCTTAGTTGATGAGTTCAACTATTAATCTTTACTCTAGTTTGAATTTCGAAATCATATCTTTATCAATCTTTATTTTTAGATTCCAAAAAGTAAAAACATGTTTATTTTAGGCCTAATATTTATCACTCATTTTGTATCTATTACTAAATAATTGGTTTAAAACTCAACTTTCTCATTTTTTTTCTCTCTCTCTCGACGCCCTCTCCCTCATTTTCTCTTCTCTTTCTCTACTTCTTCTCCCTCTTGACTCTATCTTCTTCTTCCTTCTCCCTCAACTTCATCTTCTTCCTCCTCTCAACAACCAGACGCGCGCCACCCTTGGACAGCCGCTGCCACCGCTCGGTGCCGAGCGAAGAGGAGACAGTCGCATCCCTGCACGCGTCGTCGGAGCAGCGAAGCCGAGCCACCGTGTCCTGCATCGGACCGCCATCGCCTCACCATGGTAAGCGTCATTCATGGTGGTTTTGAACCCAACTCGTTGGTTAAGCTTTCCTCTTATTCTTTTATGCTCTCTTTCAACTCTGTTGTTCTTGTTCACTGTAGAACCGTCGTTGTCCTCCGTGCCGTCGCCGTCCGCCGCCGTGAGGAGCCCCACAACAGCCACCACAACTTCTTCTTCTTCCTTAGGTGAGTCAAAACCCTCTCTTGTGTCTCAGATTCAAAACTCCCAAATTGATTTTAAAACCCTAACCCTAACCCTTTGATTTCAGATTTTAATCTTAAAATTAAAGCTTGTTTTATGAAATTGGGACTATGAATTAGTGTTTCCCTAAACCAATTTCATTATTCTTTAATTAAAATGAGTTTTCACCAAATTGTATTTAGGAGCCCCAAACCCCAATTTGATTTTATTTGAATTTGATTCTGTTTTTGTGAAATTAATTATGATTTAGTGTAATTAGGACTCTTAATTGATGATTCCCAAGTTCTTTTTCATGATCTTTTAATCAAAACAAAGTTTATTTAAAGGCTATTGTGAAGCGTAAGCTTCAGACATGATTTTCTTTGAAAATAACCTTGTTTGGTAATAAGATTAAGTGTTTAGAACAAATTAGAATGCGTGTTTGATCATGTGTAATTGATTTCTTGATTTCTGGTTGTTGCGCGTTGTTGGATTCCCTCTCTGAGACGTTTGATACGGCTATGCTTGCTTGATGGAGTAGATATGAGCTAACGTGAGCATTAAGACGAGGATCCTTTACTTGTCTTCAAAGGTAAGGGGAGCTTGCCTGAGGGATTTTTCTCAATAACCATCTGCTTGTAGTGTAGTCTGTATAATTTATGTGGTTGTGGTTATCTATTTATGTGGTTTATGTTGTGTGGTTTATCTGAGTATCGGTGTCTGATATGCTTTAAATTATTTGATTATTTGTAGTGTATATTATATTGCTATGTTGCATGATCTATCTGGTGGTATAATTCTGATAATTGTTGTTGAATGTTGCTTGTGAGTGTTGTTTGAGAAGCCTGACAGTGGTCAGTGCACAACCGATTAATCAGATAAAAGCTTTAATAAGCTGTGTAAATTATATTCAACGTTTTATGGGAAATGTTGGAATATAATAGTGGTGGAAAATATTATTTTTGGAAAAATAATGAGTTTTTGAGAAATATTATTATTTTTGATGATTTATTAGTGTAAAAGTAATTTATGAGTCACAATGAGAGCGAAACTGTGAAAATGTTTCTGTACTGCTAATCTTTATGTAAGAAAATTTGCAATATTATACGAAGTTATTTTATGAAATCAATTGTTGAAAAGAAGTTAATGATGATTTTAGAAAATTGTTTAAGTGGAAAAAGCTAAGTTTTGGCTTAAAAAGCTTTAAAAGTGATAATTGATGGCAGATTTGCAAAAGTGTAGAAGGCAAGTGTTTTGAAACGGTAGTACATATTTTAAGTAAGTTAAAACCTCAAGTGACTCACCTTTGTGAAAACTAAGTTTTATTATTTAAGGATTTTATCAATAAATTTCCAATTTTGAAAAGAATTTCTGAAAATCAAAAGTTAATTCAATAGTGTTGAAACTGGTGTGGAACTTAGTAACCAAGACGTCGGTGTACTAAGGTTCTGTGTTGTGATGGACTCAGTCATTTGGACTTTGAGGGCCTGTACCGTATACATGAGGTATACCGTGTTGAAACATTGAAGATGTTTTCTAGTACCACGACCCTAAGACTGGTGCACCGGTCGAGAGGTGTCGGGATTGAGCACTCGGACAGTGAGGTCCTGTGTTGTGATGAAAGTTTTAAAGATGTTTTAAAACTATGGGAGTCATAAGCCATTTTGAGCTTCGGCAAAGAAAGATTGAACACAAAGACAAAGATCAAAACAAAAGTGTTTAACATGCATTTGGCAGACGTGCCTGCGGTTTGAGGTTTGATGCATCAATTACCAGCGGCGAAAGGTAATTACGACATGCATTTTCTCATGTGCCTAGGGAGGACATGGAGACCCCATCTTACTTGCTATTGGTGCCCTGAGTGTGGACATTAGCAATGTGTTTGGCCTTGTGTGTCTGGCCTTGTGTGCCTGTGTGGATGGGAAGAGGTTGCGCACCTATTGGCAGAGTGCCAAGTTAGCCAGTGTGGCTCAGGAGTCTGATCAACTCATTATATGTTGGGATATCTCATGAGATTAGGACGAAAATTAGATGATGAATATGAAGTGTCATGCATAATTTTTAAACGATGATGTTTGGGGTGTTGAACCCATTGATAAACTATTAGCTTATAAATGCTTGTGTGATAAATGTATATGTGTTATGTGGTGTCGCGCATTTAGTTATTGTGTTAAATCCATATATTGGCATCTCACCCTTACACACATATCAGGTTTCTTCTGGTTCGCTATTGTACCCTAGGTACTTTAACACAGATGGTGCATAGGAGCCTTTCTAAGTCACTCAGAGACTTAGATCTAGTTGCTTGATGAGGTATTAATTGCGGAATGATCACGTCAGTTTTCTCAGGAATAACTTCTAGAACGACCAGCTTAGAGTTTGAGATTTAGATTATTTTTGATAGTATGTATGAGTATGGCTCAGAGAGCCTTTATTTTAAAATGGAAAGTTTATGGCTCGGAAATCATGTCTTTTGAATAAAAACCTAAGCTATTCCTTTTTGGTCTTGTAAAGCTTATTGTTATAACTATTTTTCTTTAGCATATTATTGCTTGGGTGTATTTGGTGTAACTGAAATTCTGGAATGAAAATGTAATTATTTAGCAGGTGTTCTTTTACCTGGGATGTCCGAATTACAGAGGAGACTCTGTCGAAATTTTCGTAAAAATACTAGATTTTATTTAAGTATATTCTTTAAATGAAATAGGCTTGTTAGGCTATGATAGTAAGTTTGTGTGTCGATCAAGGCTTAGGTGTGGAGTCGTGACAAAATTTTTATACCCAATTTCAGACACTTACGTACTTATATAAATTATTTTCCAAAAGCACCAGCAAATTATCCTTTTAATTTTATTTTCGCAAGTGTTAGGTAGTAATGCCCAAGGGGGGTGTTACACTTTGCTTTTTACTTGACCAGGAGATCATATTTGCTCCAATGAAGTGGCATCCTCCACTGGTACTTTTTCTATCAATTCTATCTCCAGCAAAATCAACATCACAAAATCCAACTCACCTGAAGTCTTCAGATTTCTTATATAATAAACGAAGGTTAGTGGTTCTAGTTAAATATCTAAAAATTCTTTTAACAGCCTTATGATGAGATTCTTTAAGATCTGATTGAAATCTAGCACATAGACAAACACTGAATTGAATATTAGGTCTGCTAGCAGTTAAGTAGATAAGAGATCCAATCATAGCTTGGTAGACAGTTTGATCTACCTTTTTACCTTCCTCATCCTTGTTTAGGATAACTGATGGATGCATAGGAGTACTCATAGGCTTTGAATTTTCCATTTTATAATTTTTCAGAAGCTCCTTGGTGTACTTCTGTTGATGGATATAGGTTCCATCACTTGTCTGTTTTATTTGAACACCAAGGAAGAACTTCAATTCTCCCATCATGCTCATCTCAAATTCATTCTACATCAACTCAGATAACTCTTTGCAGAGCTTTTCATTAGTAGCACCAAATATACTATCATCAACATAAATTTGTACTACTATGAAGTCTTTCTTTGAGCATTTCTTTAAAAGTGTAGTGTCTACTTTTCCTCTAATGAAATTATTTTCCATTAGATATGTGCTTAACCTGTCATACCAAGCTCTAGGAGCTTGTTTGAATCCATGTAAAGCTTTCTTAAGCTTGTAGACATGGTGAAGATTTTCAGAATCCTCAAACCCAGGAGGTTGCTTGACATAAACTTTTTCCTCAATTTTTCCATTTAGAAATGCATTTTTTACATCCATTTGAAAAAGAGTTATATCATGTTATGCAACATAAGTCATGAGAATTCTAATTGCTTCTAATCTAGCTACAGGTTCCAAGGTTTCAGTGAAATCAATACATTCATATTGATTATACCCTTGTGCAACTAGTCTCACTTTGTTTCTTACCACTTTTCCATCTTCATCCAGTTTGTTTCTAAACACCCATCTGGTTTCAATAATAGATTTATCTTTGGGTTTAGAAACTAAAGTCCAAACATCATTACTCTTAAACAGGTCCATTTATTCTTCCAATCTTACTTCTAATTCTTAGTTTCAGACGTATCAGCACTTCTCTGTTTTTCAGACACGTCTACTTTTTATTTGTCTGAAGATTCTTCCACTACAGGATTAAGTTCAATACCTGCAATATCATCTTCTAGATCTGATAGTTCCCTATCAGTCTTCAAACCATCATTAAACTTTACATGAATTGATTCTTCTACAACAAAAGTTCTAGAATTAAAGATTCTGAAAGCTTTAGATATTTCAGAATATCCAATAAATATGCCTTTATCTACTTTAGAGTCAAATTTACCAAGATGATCTTTTGTATTAAGAATATAACATTCACATCCAAATGCATAAAAATATGTTATGTTGGGTTTTCTACCTTTCCACAATTCATAAGGAGTCTTATTTTGGATAGGTCTAATCAGAATTTTGTTATGCAAATAACAAGCAGTGTTAATGGATTCTGACTAGAAGTACTTAGGAAGATTATTTTCATTGAGCATTGTTCTACCCATCTCTTGAAGAGATCTGTTCTTTCTCTCAACCACTTCATTTTGCTGTGGAGTTCTAGGTGCAAAGAAATTGTGAGAAATACATTTTCTTCACAGAACAGTTTGAACTGCTCATTTTCAAATTCTCCCCCATGGTCACTTTTGATAGGAGAGATACAAAAACCTTGCTCATTTTGTACTCTTTTACTGAATACTATTTAGACCATATAAGACTCGCCCTTGTGGGTTAAGAAGAGTACCCGTGTAAATCTAGAATAGTCATCAACTATGACAAAACCATATTTCTTTCCACCTAGGCTAGCTACATTGACTGGTCCAAACAGATCCATGTGTAACAATTGCAAAGGTCTAGATAAGGTGACTTCTTTCTTAGATTTGAAACTTGATTTTACTTGTTTACCTCTCTGACATGCATCACACAAAACATCTTTCTTATAGGAAATATCAGCCAATCCTCTCACAAGGTTATGCTTTTTCAATTTAGAAATTTGTTTCATACTAACATGTCCTTGTTTCTTTTGCCATATCCACTTTTAATCCTCTTTAGACATAAAGCATGTTACGCTTTGATCTGAAACTTCAGACAGGTCAATCTTATACAGATTGTTTTGCCTTTTTTGCAAAAAAAGGGGTCTTTTCACTGTTGTCACTGACTAGGCATGCATCCTTAGAAAAGGATATAGAAAATCCACTATCACACAATTGACTTATGCTAAGCAGATTATGTTTCAGCTCTCTCACATATAAAACATCACAGATAATAGGCAAGGGAGGTTTACCACCAATTTTACCTACACCAACAAATTTTCCTTTCTGGTTGCCACCAAAGGTTACATGTCCGCCTTTCTTAGGTTGGAGGTCTAGGAACATAGCCCTTTCTCTTGTCATATGTCGCGAGCATCCACTGTCCAGGTACCATGATAGGTGTTTGCTTTGTCTTGTTAAGCATGTCCTGAACAGGAATGATCATGGACTTAGGTACTTTCTTGGGTATTTTTCTGTTAGTATAAGGAGTCTGTGAAGCCTTCCTTCTTTTTTTGTGAATATACTTGGATGTGATATGTCCAGCTTTTCCACAGTAGGTACATATAGGTTTATTTAAACTAATTGACACAGATTTGATAGTTATTTTTGAGAACTTTGTTGATCCTTTATGATGTTCTTGACTGGAATAACCTATACCTTCTTTGTTAAGGGAGTGCCTCTAACTTCCCAAAAGTTTAGTCAGATTATCTCTACCATTAACAAATTTGGCAAGATCTAAGATGAGCTATTCTACATTCTGTTGAAGTTTAGTCACTTCTTCAGAAGGTAGAGTTTCAACGGAGATCTCAGTCTTAAGCCTACTATTCTTTTCAGCTAACTTCTCACACTCTTGAGATTTCTGTGTATACTCATTTGAGAGTTTAACATATTGTCTCTTGAGGGATTTGAAAGCTTTAGATATATAGTTGGATTACTCCAATAGTTCATCATAGGCATCATTCAATTTCTCAAGTTAAAATGTACCTCGGTTTCTGATTCTGAATCAGTATCTGTCATAAGACAGAGACTTACTTAAAGCTCCTCTCATTCACTTTCAATGGAGCTTTCATATTCCCAAGAGGCCATCATTCCCTTCTTCTTTTTGAAGAATTTATTGGGAGGTTGCTTCTTGAGTTGAGGGCATTCTGCCTTGATGTGACCATGCTTATTGCATTCATAGCACACAATGACATTTCTGTCATTAGATCCACTATCTTTGTTATGTTTTTCTTTGTTGAAGCACCTGAAGGGTTTGTCTTTTATAAAGTTTCTTTACTTCCAGAGCTTTTTCATTTTCTGGTGAAAAGAGAAAGTTCATCATCTTCATCATCAGAGTCATCCTCATTTGATTCCTCAGATTCTTCTGAAGATTCATCCACTTTGAGAGCTTTTGAGACTGCTCCTTTAGATGACTTCTTGTTTGCCTTGAGGGCAATGGATTTGTTTTTATTTCCATTTTTTTTCTTCAATTAGCTCTTGTTCATGGATCTGAAGAGTACCAAGAAGCTCATCTAGCTTCATTGTTGTTAGATCCTTGGCTTGGGACACAGCAGTTACAAGAGGTCTCCATTGTTTTGGAAGACTTCTGAGAATCTTTTGAATGTGCTCCTTAGTCTTGTAAGTTTTTCCCAGAGATTTCAATCCATTGGTTATGGTTTGAAATCCTCCATACATTTGACCAATAGTTTCTCCTTATTCCATTTTGAACAACTCATACTTTCTGGTTCCTTCATGAGAAACAGCTAGTGAATCCCACATTTCCTTTGCAGATTCACAAGCACAGACTTTTTCAAAATCTTCTCTGCTTAAAGCACAAATGATTGCATATCTAGCTTTGGCATTTAACTGCCATTTTGTTCTTTGATCAGTGGTCATGTTTGCTTTAGGAATTTCAACTCCTTCTTCATCTATAGGAACAAAATTACTTTCTTCAATGATATCCCAGAGATCAGAGTTAGTGGATTGTATAAACCACTTCATCTTTTCTTTCCAATAGTTGTAGTCCTCTCCATTGAAGTATGGAGGTCTCGACATTGAGGATCCTTCTCCAGCATGGTTCTTGCTTGTACTGGTTTCCCCTGCCATTTCCAAGATCTTTTCCCTCTACACTGTTAAGTGCTTAACCCAGAGGCTGAGCTCTGATACCAACTGAAATAACCAAAGTTAACAAAAAAAGGGGGGTTGAATTGTGTTTACCAACATTTTAGGAAACTTTCAAAAATTATTTTTGCATCAACAACAAGCAGAAATAAGACAACAGAAAATTAGACGAGTGACACGTCTAACTTTAAGACAGAATACACAAGCATACAGAGAAGGGTAAAACAGAGTTTGATATTCATAATAATAACTCCCCAAGTTAAAAGCTTAAACAAATAAAATAGATAAGGGAAGAGAAATATCACTCAAGAGTTTTTATACTGGTTCACCCCAAAGTCCACAAGGCTACGTCCAGTTTCTTGGCAGCACTAAGTTTCCACTATAACTAACCAGATAGTACAAGTATTCTTTTCACACCTAGCCTCTTCACGCTCACACTTAAACAAGTATTCTTTTCTCACCTAGCCTCTTCAGGCTCAACACAATAAGGGATAAAGGTTTTGTATAATTAATACAACTTACAAATCTTTCAGATCACACTCTGAAATAAATATGAAGTGTGAAAGACTGCGAATTAATATCAAATGATTGAAGTAGTATTCAATGAAGGAATGAAGAAGTTAATGAAGTGAGTAAAAGCTTCTTGTGCAGTGTTCTTAATGATATTCAACTTCTTGTATTCATCTTCATGGTTTGGTCTATATAAAGACTTCAATCAATTTAATCTGTTAGGCACAGCTTCGAAAGTGTGTTCTTCTGATTTGAGTTTCTGGGACACCATTAATGCCAAAGAGTCGTTATGTGTAAACATTAAATGCTTAGGAACGTTGAGCTTTGATAAGGTTGTCCAAGAGTACACTTTGTTCTGAGCAGCTGTTGTATCAGAGTTAGCAGCAGCAGGCTTCTTGTACTTGCAGCAGAGAGCTTTCCTCTTTCAGTGCAACACTCAGTTCACTTTCCAGAAAGCACTTTTACTTTGTACTAAAGTAGCTAAAAAGTTACTACTGTGGTACAGAGATTGCGTGTTTATTCCTTAAAACCTTGAAACAAACGTTCTTTATTCTTTATCCTTTGTGCTATTGTCTAGAGGTCTTCGAGATCCTTAAGGAAGGCATCTAATTTGAATAAGATTGACTTGGACTTCATTTCTGACATTCTGACAATTTATCAAATGTAGCAGCATTGGAAAATCAGACGGGTGCTTGTGCAATCCAAAACTAGACGGGTGAAAATGAGCCCAAAACTCAGACGAGTGAGGAAGTCATTTTCTAGACGAGTGATCCACCGAGTCTTCTTTAGACAGAAGCTTAATGCCACATCATCAAGCATATTCGAATCTTGACTGAACGTTGACTTGGTCTTTGACTGTGTTGACTGAATTATTAGTCGAGTGGTTTTTAGACGAGTCTAAAAACCGTGCTCTACAAAAATGTAGACGAGTCATAAATAGACGAGTGATCTTAAGTCTATTTTCCTGCACACTTGTCAGACATGTCAGTAATTTCATGTGGTTCAATATTATCATACTTAATCTGTTTAGAATCATCAAAACTTAGAATCTACACATGGAATAAGTCTCAGACTTATGAGGTCTCAACAAATAGTAGAAGGAATATTATCCTTAAAAGTACCATCGGTTACCTCCAATGACTCATATTTCTTGGACCGTACATGTTGAGCTGCCTTGCTGTCCAGAAATTCCACCACTTCCTCATCAGATGAGTTTTCAGCTTCTACTGATGCTGTCGTATTGCAATAACCAGACTGACTCTTTAAGAAATGTTGTTGCACCAGTTCATCAAATGATTGAATGAAAGAGCATTCTTCCATCCCTTCATCAAGATACTCGAGGGCATTGAAAACATTGAAAGTGTCATGTTGATCATTAACCCTCATTTTGAGTTCTCCTTTTTTCATATCAATCAAAGTCTTCCCTGTTGCTAAGAATGGCATCCCAAGAATGATAGGCACTTCCCGATCATCCTCAAAATCCAAGATGATGAAGTCCACAGGGAATACAAATTTGTCAACTCTAATCAGAACATCTTCAATCTTTCCTTCTGGATAAGCAATGGATTTGTCTGCCAACTGAAGGGTAACAGAAGTAGGACGAGCTTCTCCAATCCCCAGTTTTCTGAAAATTGACATTGGCATGATGTTGATGCTTGCTCCTAAGTTACATAGAGCTTTGCCACAGTAAGTATCTTCAATGGAGCAGGGTACGGTGATACTTCCAGGATCCTTCTTCTTTTGTGGAACTTTGTTCTGTAGCATCATGCTGCATTCTTCAGCCATGGACACTGTCTCAAACTCTCCCAATCTCCTCTTCTTAGTTAGCATATCCTTCATGAACTTTGTGTAATTTGACATTTGTTGTAGAGCCTCCACCAAGGGTATGTTGATATGAAGCTGCTTCAGCACATCCAGAAACTTATTGAACTGCTTTTCTTGACGGAACTTCTTTAATCTTTGAGGAAATGGTGGAGGTGGCCTTTCTGGAACCATCTTAGGGATAATATGTGATGCTGCAACATTGGGTATTTTCTCAGCAACTATAGGTTGTTCTGTTACAACATCTTCCCTTACTGCCTTCTTCTCAGGTTCTGCCTTCTGCACCTCTGGTTTCTTCTTTGGTTCAGCAACTTCTACATCTTTGCCATTCCTCAAGTGGATAACCTTACACTGCTCATTTCCTCCTCCAGAACTTGAGGCCTTTGGAGTTTCTGTTGTTGCAGTAATGTACCAATTTACCTTGAGTTGAGAGCATTGGCAAGCTGTCCCACCTGAGTCTCCAAATTTCTCATCCCATCCTTGGTCTTTCTCATAAATGCTTTCAGAACAGACTCTAGAGGTGGTTTTGGGGCTTTATGATGAACTGGTGATTGTTGTTGAGGTTGTTGCTGCTGGTTATAACCAGGGGGTGGATTCAGTGTGTTACTGTAATTGGAGTATGATAGAGTAGGCATTATTGTATAAGTTGTTTCCTCTGTTATTGTTGTTTCCAACATAATTAACTGAGGCTGGGTTTGCAGAGTAATTTTCAAAAAGGTACTCTCCACCACAATATACACAGGAAACATAATCTGCATTGTAGATCTGCCCTTGCACCATGGTTTCAATCTTGATAGGTGGAGCTACATAATTGCCCTGATTCCCCATAGTCATTCCTTTTACCAGATTGGTCAAAGCAAGCACCTATGCAGATAATGCAGATGCTTCACTTACCTCACAAGCCCCTGTTACAACATTGACATTGCTTGGAGCAAGTATAGTTGTTGGCCATTGATAACTGTTAGCAGCAATACCTTCTATCAGAGCATGGGCTTCATTGTAAGATTTTGTGAGCAAGCTGCCTCCAGCTGAGGCATCCAGCATCAACCTTGAACCATGTAAGATACCATTGTAGAAGTGTCCCATTTGGATACAGATTGGGATACCATGATGAGGACACTTCTTTAACAGTTGTTTGAATATCTCCCAAACTTCAAATAATGGCTCATCTTCATGTTGCTTGAAAGAGGTGATGTATGTTCTCATATTTGCATTCATTGTAGGTGGGAAGAATTTAATTAGGAACTTATCAGCCAATTTGTTCCAAGTGTCTATTGAATTGGCATCCAAGGAGTTCAACCAATTCGTTGCCTTTCCCCCTAAAGAAAATGGGAACAGTCTTAGTCTGAATGCATCATCAGCGATGCCTGGGATCTTGAAGTTACTTGCTACATCTAAGAACTGTTTTAGATGCAGGGGAGGGTCCTCTGTTGCAGCCCCATTGAATTGTCCCATCGCTTGTAACATCTGGAACATGACTGGCTTAAACTCAAACTGAGGTGCAGTGATTGGAGTAGTCATTCTCCAAGTATTCATGGCTTTAGGATCAAACACTGGATACCCCCTGATAGCACAGTTTCTGTTTTTGGCCATAACCATGCTATCCTGCTGCTCTTCTTCGGCCATTTCTGAGCTAGCAGCAGATGGTGATTCAGTGGAAGTTGGTGTGGAATTTGTTGGAGTATTGAACACCAACTTAGGTAAGGACTGAGTAGTTAATCCTCTTCTGAACCTCCTGAATGTCCTTTAAATATTTGGATCAAATTTGTAATCAGGTGACAGGAACTTGTGCATGCAGTTTCGGTACCTGATGCTACAACAATTCACCCAGAATACTATAAATTCTAACTACATAACTAATAATCTAAAAGTAGAATTTTAACACCATTATCAATCCCCGGCAATGGCGCCAAAAACTTGTTGCCTTAAAAACAGTTGTCTTTAAGCTTGTTCAAGTATACACAATCACATCAAGTAGTATAGAAAGTGAGTTAGATATCGTTCCCACGAGGATTATAATGCTGTAGCAAAATTCCAATTTAGACTATATGCTCTAGCAGTTAGGTTGGTGACAAAAATTTGGTGTGTGTGCAAAATAATTGTAATTTAAACTTGAGAAAGTTAAAGCTTAAGGAAATGAGATTTAAAAGAGATGAGTTGTCAAATATGGTAAAACTAGCTCTAGGTATGCTCTTTCATAAATCCTGCTTAGCCTATATTATGCTCTGCCTATGCTTAAGCATTAACTCCAAGAAGTAAAGATGTGTTTTCCAACACTTAAGTATTAGGTTCATTAACTGCCTTCTATTCCTAGATTCGGATTAATTACACCATCCTCTTAATAAGCATGTTCCAGTTAGTTTAGGGACTTGAATAACTATTCCTATTCTATTCAACACCATATAATTTTCCAATTAATGATTTAATCTCTATCCTTTACCCCTTTTCACTTTACTCAATTTTTCCAAACCAAGTAAGCTTGACATTTAATTAAGTTGATCAATCTTAACTAAACAACAGATAACACATGATAAAGGAAATGATAAAATGATAACACAATAACATACCTAAATCTTGAAGAGTTTAGCTCATGTTGAGCTTACAAAGATCAAAATGATAAAATGATAAAGATGTAATTACAATGGTGATGGAAAAGAAAAATAGCAGCAGCAGAAGGATGAAGAAGCTCGGTGCAACTCCCTAGGTTAAGACAAGAGTGTGTGAATAAATGTGTCCAAGGTCTCCTTTTTTTAGGGTCACCCCATTTGGTTATATACCAATCTCTCTTTCCTCCATTTTGGGCCAACAAATAACATTATTTAATAGAGTCCCTGGCCCATTTCCAAAAGCGCAGGAGTGCATGATCCCTAGGCACGTGGGCTCCACAATATCAGAGGCATTAGTGCATGTGAGGAGAGAGAAAAGGTGTTCATGTCAGTTTTGTCTTCTAGTACAGAGCTACTGAAGTTTGGCTTTGTTGTAGCAGTCAGGAAGTCCATTTTCCATGCATTAATTATGCTCCAGCACCCCTCTGCTTAAACATGTAGAAAAATATGAGACAATGATGAAGCACAAAAGAGCATATAACTGGCATTCGCATGTTTTAGCACCCACATTCACCTAATAGCAAATTACTCACATAAATGCAAACCTATACTTAGAAGGCACAATAATTCAAGGTATAAAGGTAATAAATAACTCTTCTTACAAAGAGTTATCAGGATCCAAACTATCTCAGGAAGGCAATTTCGGAGTTACATATCCACATTGGCCAAAAAGCACCAATGCCTGCAGTCCACCAAACCATGGGTGAACCTCTTGGATAGCCGACGCAACATACCTTGGATGCGCCACCACGGGGGTGCACGATCAACCAAACCTTGGGTGAACCACCTGCGGACGGCCAGATCGCCGTACTCTAAGACGACCTCCCCTGTGTTGATCTTCCCCCACTAACAACTCAAATGCGTGATGCATGAGCACAACAACAAACTAGGGCAACCACCCCCTTTGCTTGGGCCAATAAGCACCCAAGACTTGTCACCAACATCAACATCATCAACACCCTAACCCTTAAGAGTTAAGGCCCCCTTGGCCAAAAAGCACCAAGGTTCAACTCATCAACACCTCGACCAAAAATCATCGAGGCCACTTTGGCCAAAAAGCTCCAAAGCTTATCAACATGCGGTAACCCATTGGGCACCGACTTAACAAACTCATTATTTTCTTTTCATCTTAATTAGTCCTTAATTAGGTTATCTAACTCCTCTTCATTGATTGGTGTTTTATCACGTTATTGGGGACATTTAGGGTGAAACACCCCTTTTAAACCATTAAATCACATTCTGTCCAGTAGGGGGAGCACGGGCGTGCTCACCCCAGCACGATTGTGCTTCCACTTAAATGGATCACGGTCGTGCTTCCACTTATGTGGAGTACGGTCGTGCTTCCACTTCTGTGGAGCATGGTCGTATTCACTGTCCTGCACGACCGTGCTCAATGTGCGGCCACCTTCCATATTCAAACTGGGAGGACGGGCATGCTCCCTGTTCAGCATGGTCGTACTCCTGGAGCTAGTCGTACCGTTTTGGGAAGATTCAACATGTTCTTGAAACCAAGAACTCCCTAAACACTCTCAAATAAGATCCTAGGGTCCTTTGACTAATCCAGTTGGCATAAAATCTCACCTCTCACTAACAGTTCATATTTTATCAAACATTGGGGAAATTAATCCCTAAACCATTATGTTAATTAAGAGTCCTATTAATTCAATTAGGGTCTTATTAACTGTTTCAACATAACAACAACATTCATAATATAGATACTCAGACCAATTCAACCAAAACTCATGGCATAAAACAGATTATTAAGGCATACCACATCATGAACAGTTTAACAAGCACAACAGCTAGGCACGCCAATCAATTAATCAAATCATTGGCATTGATAACAGTTTAGGCATATTCAAAGATAGCATTTAACATTCATAATAGTTAACAATATAATAGGGCTATGGGAACCCCTCATTTTACGCTACCCCTTTGCCTAATGTATACACTATCCTTCTCCCCATAACTAGTATGAAGAATCCGACAGTGACAACTCAACGGTAAACCAACGTGTCCCTCGAACGGCTCAGTTGGCTCTCCAAGCCTTGATTAAATAGAAAAGGTTAAACCATTAGTTCCCAAATCTAAATAACAGAAAAGGAAACCAAAAGAGGGAGAAACCATTACCTTCTAAGATTGGCATAAACCAACTAAGCTTCCCAAAGAACCTCCAAAACTCCAAGAAAGTGATGGGTTTAGAGAAAGTGGGGAAGAAACAAGGTGTAGCCGCACTAGGGTGATTGTTGTGCCAAAATAGGGTTTACAAACAAAACCCTCGGTTACTGTTCTATATATAAAGGTATCAGACCCGAGCACGATCGTGCTCATCGTTGAGAACAGGCGTGCTCAACTTAACACCTAAGAGGCGCAATCTATCTTTGAGCACGGGCATGCTCCCTGTTGAGCACGGTCGTGCTCAACTTAGCGTCAGTGAGACGCGCTCTCCCAACGAGAATGGTCGTGCTCTCTATTGAGCACGGTCGTGCTTGTGACTCAGACATCACAAGACACAAGCCTAATAAAGGGATTTTAAGCCTTGAAATCCCACTTAGCCCCTCAACAACAACTCTAAGCTAAGTCCTAAGGGTTAAACAACAAAACAACATACATAAAAGCACTTAACGAAAACCAGGGTGTTACAGGATGCAAAGGGATTTTCAAGAAGAAGCCAGAGATAGAAGGAGTTGAAAATGGTTGATACAAGGCAAGGCTTGTAGCAAGAGGTTTCACTTAAAGAGAGGGAATATATTTCAATGAAATCTTCTCTCCAGTTGTTAAACACTCTAGCATCAAAATCATATTGACTCTTGTTACTGTCCATAATCTCGAGCTGGAGCAGATGGATATAAAAACAACATTTCTACATGGATAGCTAGAAGAAACAATCTATATGAACCAGCCAGAAGGATATGAAGTACAGGGAAAGGAGCAGTTTGTATGTCTACTCAAAAAGTCCTTGTATGGACTTAAACAGTCACCTAGGCAGTGGTACAAAAAGGTTTAACACTTTTGTGATTGCAAATGGGTATAATAAAAGCTCTTATGACATCTGTGTTTATTACAAGAAAGAGAGATTTGGCTGTTTCATCTACTTGTTACTTTATGTAGATGATATGCTTATTGCAAGTGCAGACATCAATGCAATAAGGAACCTGAAGAATTTGTTGAAATCAGAATTCGAAATGAAGGATTCGGGAGTTGCAAGAAGGATCTTAGGTATGAAAATTGTCAGAAAAAGAGATAAAGGTTTGTTGTTTTTATCTCATTACAATTACATACAAAAGTTGCTAAAGAGATTCAATATGCTTGATGCTAAACCAGTAACAATTCCTATTGCTGGACATTTCAAACTGTCAACAATTCAGTCTCCACAAACTGATGAAAAGTATAGGTATATGAAGAATATACCATACTCAAATGCTACAGACAGTTTGACGTATGCAATGATTTGCACTAGACCTAATTTGGCCTATTCTGCTAGTATAGTTAGTAGACTTATGTGCAATCATGGAAAGGAACTGGAATGCAGTTAAGTGGATCTTTCGATTTTTGAAAGGTTCAAATTCAATTGGCTTGATATATGGAAATTTCACAAAATGCAAGAATTATCTGTCTGGTTTTGTGGATGCATATTTTGTAGGGAACATAGACAAGTGGATATCCTTGACAGGATACTTGTTTACTTTGTATTGATGTGTGATAAGTTGGAAGGAAAATCTACAATCAATTGTGGCTTTATCAACCACAGAAACAGAATATATAGCTCTTACTGAAGCTATAAAGGAAGCTATATGGTTGAAAGGGATGTTTAATGAGCTTGAAAGGAAAGTAGGTTCTGTAACAGTGTGGTGTGATCGCAAAGTGCTATTTGTCTTTCTAAGTATTCCATAAGAGGACAAAGCACATTGATATAAGGATGCATTACATCTGAGACATCATTACTAAAGGTGAAGTTGATGTGCAGAAGGTAGCTGGTGCATAGAATCCAGTAGATATGCTAACAAAGGTGGTTACAAACACCAAGTTTAAACATTGTTTAAATTTGGTCAACATTGGAAGTTGTTCAATATGAGTCTCTGCAGGAGACTGGGCCATTCTACACTGATCAAGTGCTGAAGATCCAAGGTGGAGATTTGTTAGAGTCTGGTGGATCATCATCAGAGAGCATCAATTAGAATAGGCATACATGGGTGTTGTACCAATGTACGCCTATTCTAACTGATACTCTCTGATGATGATCCACCAGACTCTAACAATTTTCAATCTAAACATCACAAACATCTTTACATATGCAAATAATCTCATAAATTAACAAAATAGTATATGGAAATATTGTCCCTCAATAGAGTACTTGTGGACAATAAAGTACTTGTGGAATGGCTTTCATTACACTATTTTCTCATAACTCGTGTCTCACTCATAAGGGGATATATATCATATACATTGAATCTTTGGGTCCACTTAGGGTTGTTCACTCAAGGTCCCCTACCCCGACGATTTTAGTTTCGTACCCTAGAGATACCGCACCCTCCAGCCAGGTGACCAACGTGGTCCCTCTCCCCAACGGTGTTATTTATATACCGTAGCCTCCCGTTCCCCGGTTGGCCTGCCCAAAGATTCATATCAATTTCTTAAAAATTCATTCCACCAAGTACGTTCCATAAGTTTTCAACACATACATCAATCAACATCTTATTAGTATATTTAACATTCTCATAATCATTGAATTTAACATTTAACACTCATCAATAACATGAATAATTTATTCTAGGTCCAAGCATAGAGATATCCAAATTAATTTCTAATATCGTAGAAACAATTTAAAAAACATATAATATTCAAATAACAATATCCACACAAGAATTAATTTATCCATCCATACACTTAATTTTATCACTTACACTGCATAGGGGATTTAGAGAAGAAAGAAAAAGATAAGAGAGAAATAGAGGAGAGATGCCCATTTCCCCCTGTTTGGTTGTGCAAAGAAACAAAGAAGACATAAATAAAATGGATGGGTCCCACCCAAAAAAAATTTCTCCACCCACACGCGAAGAAAGAAGGGAGAGACGGACCTCCCTTTTGTCATTTACCTTATTGCCCTTCTCCCCACTTGTCTCAAACCCATTCACCGTCCCTTCTTTCAGGTGTTGCAGTCGGGATGGCAGCAGGAACAGGAGAGAGTGGAGTAACGTGACTAGGTGTGGCCATGGGCAGAGTTCCGATAACATTGTGCGACAGTCAACAACATGTCGAAGCAGCCAACGAACCCGGGCACTAATTTGGTGATTCCTGACAGTGAATTTGTTGTGCAGAGAGAAAGGGTGCATACATGGTGGTTGAGTGGGGAAGGGGAAAGGTTAGGGGGCGTGGGGAAGGGGAAGAGGAAGGGGTTACATAACGAGTGGGAGAGGGAAATAGGTAAGGGGTTTGGGTGGGTGGGTAATAAAGTTAAATTATATTAATTTTTATTATAAATATATTTATTTTTATAATATATTTAATTATTAGATATTTAAAATAAAAATAACATTATTTTTTTAACATAAAGGACACTTGTGTCATTTTACCCTTTCTTTTTTATCTTTTTCTATTTTTTTATGAATTGATGTGCAAAGGCATCACTTTAGTGGAGATCATCCCAACTAGGTTGGCACCAAAACCACTATCAATCATTTGCAGCACATCAAAGTACTATTAATAAAAGAAAAATAATTACAAAAGCACGGGGGGACAAAGACCAAAACCCATGAAGAAAAAGAAGCTATTTGAATCTATAGTTGGGAAAGTCCCCATCTATTACAAAAGAAGTCCATCCTAATAAAATATGGAATCAAATTCCACCATGTAAAACATTTAGAAACTACTCCTTGATTTGCCAATTTATTAGCATAGTGATTTGATTCCCTAAACACATAAGAGACTCTGAAATTAAGCTTGGATGTCAGCACAATACAGTTTTTCCAGCTAACTCCAATCTTCCAAGGGATAATGTCAGGCTTGGAAAAAGCAAGGACCACCAAAAAGGAATCACACTTCAACCAAAGCCTAGACCAACCCTTTTCACAAGTAATCTGAACAGCAGTCTTGGAAGCCAATAATTCTAGAGAGAAGGAGTCTATAGTGTGACATCCTCTACCCCACATGTTATATAAAGCATTTAAACAGACAAAGATAAAGATATATAATCATGCATAAACATTTAATTAACAAATGAAAGGTCCATGGGTAGAAAGGTCCACATGAACAAGTTCATCAAACGCGGAATAAAACATATAAGTTTTGGGGAAAATAAAGACATAAAGCAATAACATAGCGCCTAACCCCGATGTCACATTCAGGGCTGGTAACAAAGGTTCGGGATAAACCCACGGAGTACAAAACCCCTAAACTAAACAACTAAAACTGATAAGCTAAACATCCAACTAAGTCGTGGCTCCTCGGAGTCACTCCTCAACAGGCTGCTCACCGTCCTCTGTAAAATGACAATCAGGCCAAACAAACAACAGAAAGAGGGGAGTAAGAAAACATACAATCACAACGGCATGGGAATAGGAAACAAGATGGTCATACATCATGGCATAGCATTATAACAACATACAAGATACAAATATCATCATCATGTAATTATATCAACATATTCATTAACCAACATATGTTATGCGTTGCAATGCAGCACTACTCCGCTACTCCATCACTGCATGTGGATCCAACTAACTCAGTATGTCAACTTCGGAGTTACATATCCGTATTGGTCATAAAAGCACCAACACCGGCAGTTCCCCAAACCATTGAGGAACCCCTTGGATAGCTGGCGTATCATAACTGGATACGCCACCTCGGGGGCGCACGGTTCACCAAACCATGGGTGAACCACCCGAGACTTGGGCCTGATCGTCATAACTAGGACAACCTCCCCTATGTTGAACATCCCCCTCAACATCAACTCTAATGCTCTATGCAAATGGCACAACAACAAACAAAGCAACCACCTCTTTTGCTTGGGCCTAAAAGCACCCAAGACTTATCACCAACATCAACATCAACACCTAAGACCCAAACTGTGGGGTCAAGGTCCCATTGGCCAAAAAGCACCAGTGTCCAACTTAACAACACCTCGACCATGAAACATCAAGACCACTTTGGCCAAAAAGCACCAAAGCCCAACAACATGCGGTAACCCATTAGGTACCGACTTAACCAATTCATATTTATAATCCTCTTAATTAATCATTACCAAGTTATCTAAGTTCCATTATTCGGTTATTACATTGTTACATCACTACTGGGGATAATTGGGGTCAAAACCCCTTAATTTCCTTTAATTCGGTTTCTGATCAGGAGGGGGAGCACGGGCGTGCTTGTCCGCAGTACGGTCATGCTTCCACTTGAGTGGAGCATGGGGGTTCTCTCTATTAGGCAGGGTTTTGCTCATGCAGCACGGTCGTGCTCCTCTGTTCAGCACGGCCGTTCTCCAGGATTCAAACCGGGAGCACGGGCGTGCCCCCTATTCAGCACGGCCGTGCTCAATGCACGACAGTACTGTTCTGGGCAGGAAATAGAGCCTAGTTATTGGGTAAAAACTCTCTAAACACTCTCAAATCAGAACCTAGGGTCCTTGGACTAATCCATTGGCATCAAAACTCACCTTCCACTTATAATTCATAATTAGTTAACAACCTTAAGTAATTAATCCTTAATTACTATATCAATTAGGAGTCCTAAATTAACCAATTAGGGCTTTTACCATCATGTTACCTTAATCAACATAAGTGAGCCAAACAATCATGATATCCACAACATCAACCAACACATTCATGGTATAATATCAACCCACTTAGCCAATATAACCACATTATAACATTACAACATTATAATAACAAAATAGATATAGCCAATCTCAACATGAACCTATTCAACATAACAGTATAACCAGTAACACATAAACAATTCATCAAAGCATCAATGACAGTACGCAACCTACTCAAGACATGACACTTATCATATAACAACATAAAGGGGTCATGGGAACCCCACATCTTATGCTACCCCCTTGCCTAGAGATTATACTATCCTTCTCCCCATACCTATATTGAAGGTAGCCCTAACTGCAAAGCCAACAACGAACTGGTCCCGAAACCTTAAGCGGCTCGCTCCAGTGACGAGCCTCACTAGCAATGGTTTTAGAGAGAAAAGGGAAGAAATTTGTGTAGGGTGGCTGCTAGGATTTAATAGAAGGGTTCAAAAAGAAATCCTTAGTTACTCTGCCTTTTTATAGGTTGCCACCACTGAGCACGAGAGTGCTCCCCACTAAACATGGTCGTGCTGGACTAGCGTCAGTGAGACACGGTATGCACATTGAGCATGGGCGTGCTTACTAATGAGCACGGGCATGCTCAACTTAAAACTCACAACATGCTTCAGGCTTTAAGCGCGTGCTAGCTAATGAGAACGAGCGTGCTCATCTACCAGAAAGGGACTTTTAAGCCAAAAAATCCCACTTAGCCTAACTTAAACTAACGGATTAAACAATCAAACAAGCATGTATAAAAGTACTTAATGAAAAATAAGGTGTTACATATAGAGCCATACAACTCAGCAAAGAAACCTAAGACAACACCACTCCTATCCCTGAAGATTCCTCCACCACCAGCTTGGCCAGGCTTAGCAGCACCATTAGTGTTTGCCTTTATCCAACCACAACTAGGAGGAATCCAATCCACCCTTATTATTCTAGGAGCTTTGTTCTGATGGGGAGTTAGTCCCAGCAACTTCAAGATGTTTGATTCATTCTGAACAGGAAATGAAGTATGTTTAGAAAGATTACCTGAAAGAATGACAGAAGCAGCAACTAAACTGATAGTAGCCCTGGTTGAGATGGTTTTGTCTTCAAATTTTAATTTGTTCCTTGCAAACCAGATTATCTAGATGATATTAATGATGGCAGCAGAGATAATGTCCCTTAATAGGAGACTCCAATTCGTGTTTGAAATAGATAGGACATAATGCAAAGAGGATAAATCCAGTTGTAGACCAATCAAAGAGGAATCCCAGTTCCAAAGTCTTGCTGCAAAGGAGCATCTTAAAAATAAGTGATCCTATGACTCAGCAACATTATAACAAAGGCTGCATATTGAAATTGATATGCAACCTCTCCTTTGGAGTTGATCTTCAGTAGGTAATCTATTAAGCAGTAATCTCCATGTCACAAAGGACTTTGAAGAAGGGATAGCTTTGTTCCAAATCATGTTAGTCCAGGGACAAGCAGCTTGGATTGGATTGAGGAATAGGAAAGCCTCCTTAAAGGTTAATTCCCCAAAAGAGGAATGCTGCCAAACAAGCATATCTGAAGCAGAAAATTGAGGAATAGGCATTTGGGACAGCTTCAGGCCAATAACAGGAAACTTGACAAGTAAAACCTCTGGAATTAGACAACTGTTATCCTGAATGAAATCAACAACTGTTGCAAATAGGTTCATGGACAAGTTTGAGGGAAAACGTATAAGTTCAACAATCGATTGTCTAAGCCAATTGTCCAACCAGAAGCTGACTTTGCTACCATCACCAATTTGCCATAAATAGTTTGAGATAGCAGTGTCCAAGTTGCATTTGATACCTGGCCAGATAGCTAACAGTAGGTTTTCTATTCTTCAGGAATCTAGACCTGAGAAAAATGGCCCACTCTTTGCTAGAAGCCATCATTTCAAAAGATAATTTAAGCAGAGCTGCCTTATTAAGGGCCTTAAGAGACTTTAGACCAAGACCACCCTCCAAGAAAGGCAGACATATATGTTTCCATGCAACCGCGCAAAGCTTCTTGTTGTTAGGGTCTCCAGACCAAAGGAAGTTCTTGATTGACTTATCCATGACCTTAAGAAGGGAGGATGGCCATAGACAGACATGAAAGCTATACAAGAGCATACTTTGTATGACAGATCTCACCAATTCCACTCAACCCATTAAGGAAAGAAGGCAGCCTTTCCAGAGAACCAGTTTTGACAGAATTTTATCAGCAATAGGGTGAAGATGACATCTTCTAGGCTTGCCTTTAGAAATGGAGACTCTAAGGTAGTTAAATGGCAATGAACCTGCAGAGAAACCAAGAGTACTAGCAATTCTAGCTATTCTAGCAGGAAAGGAGCAACCAATATAGAATTTGCTTTTATTTAGACCTAAAAGTTGTCGAGAGGCAATTCCATATTCACCAAATAGCTGCATCAAGCCTCAAGACCTGACTTCTTACCTTTACAGAAGACAAGCACATCATCAGCATAGAGCACATGGCTTGGAAAGGTTAAATTCTTTGGACCAGAGATTGATTTCAGCTTTCCAAAGGCAACTAGGGATGAGGTTCCTCCGCTAAGGACATCCTCTGCTAGACAAAAGAGCAAAGGGGAGAGGCGATCTCCTTGCCTAACTCCCCTTTTGCAAGCAAAGAAGCCTTCAGATTTGCCATTGACTGAAAAAGAAAGCTTTTGTAGAATGTAAAATGGTCTTGATCAAATTGCAAAAAATGGAACTGAAACCAAAAGCTTCCAACATAGAAATGAGAAAGCATAAGTCCAGTGTGTCAAAAGATTTCCTGCCATCCAACTTGAGAGCCAAATTTCCCCCAAAAGCTTTATAATCGAGTAGATTAGCACACTCAGACTACACATATACATTCCTTTATGTTTCTACCCTTAATGAAACCTCTTTGCTGATGAGATACAATCTTAGGGGCAATGAAGGATAATCTATCTGCAAGCACCTTAGTTATGATTTTGAATTGAAAGTTTACAAGAGCAATAGGTCTATAGTCCTCAATTTTATCAGCATTCTGGACTTTTGGAATTAGAACAACCAGATTACAATTCAGGTTTGGAAGAAGCCAATTTTGGATAAAAAACTGAGAAACTGAGTTGCATACATCATTGCCTATTATATCCCAAAAGGCCTGTAGAAGCACCCTCCAAAACCATCAGGTCCAGGGGCTCCCTCATTATTCAAACCAAAGACAGCACTTTTGATTTCAAAACTGTTAGGAATAGAGATTGGAAAAGTAGTCTATAACATGTTGTGCAATGTTGTCCTGAGAAGTTAGAACCTCCTCCCCAATCTTAATCATAGACATAGACTTGGCAGAGTACCTTAATTTGGTGATTTTGTGAAAAAATGTAGTGTTTCTGTCACCTTGGCAATGCCATTTGATTCTTGACTTTTCTCTCCAAAATTCCTCTTCAAAATGCAAAGCATGCTGTAATTCAGATTAAGCTAAGACTTCTTTCTCCACTAGGTCATCAGTTGCACCAACATCATTAATCTGCTGCTGCACAGCATCAACAGTTGCAAGAGCTTCTTTGACACTCAGATGGATGTTGCCAAAAAAAGTTTTATCCCAACTCTTAAGTTTAACCCTTAAAGCTTTCAATTTCTAACAGGGAATAGCCATAGGGCAGCCATTGATAGGCCTATTCCATACTTCCTCAATTAATCTTCTGCAATCTGGGTGGTCAATCCACATTTTGTGAAACTTGAAGGAAGAAGTGATGAGTGTGATTTCACCTCATTTTCCATGTACATTTCTGCATGCATTTGCATATAAGTTAGGCCATTTTAGTTTGATTTTGGTTAGATTTTCCCTTGGAACGGGTGAAGCGGTGTCTTGGTGTTGTTTTGCAGGATTTAATGGAAAAATGCTCAGAATTAGCCTTGATGGATGCTTGGATGAAATAGAGCTTGAAAAGAGAAGAAATTGAGCCAAGCAGAATTCTGGAGATTCGCCCCGCGAGCCTGGATTCGCCTCGCGACCCTGAAAGCTGACTGTTGGTGAAAATGCAAGCCTTTTTGGTTCGCCTCGCGAACCCATGTCTCGCCTCGTGAGTCTAAAAACAGAAGCCATCACGCCCAGGCCCGGATGCTCCTCACGGGCGTAATTGAGAAGAACCTTTCGGCCTCGCGTCGCGAATCCACTCTCGCCTCGCGAGAGTCCATTTCTCAGCAACAACAGATTTTAATATTCGCCTCGCGAGAAGACATTCGCCTCGCGAACGCGCGCAGAACTGATTGGTATAAGTTGCTGTTTTAGGGCAGAAATGGGGTAGTTTGGAGAGCTTTTTGGTGGAGAGAGCTCTTGGGGACTTGGAGGCTGCGGCTGAGCTAGGGTTTCGAACCTAGAGGGGAGTTGCTGAGAGGGGTTGCTGTGAAGAAGAAGGAAAGCTCCCATGGAGTCTCTCCTCTCCTTTTCTCCTATTTCCCTGGTTTGGTTTTCTGTAAATATGAGTAACTAATCCCCCATTGTTGGGATTAGATGTAGCTTTTCAGAACTTGTTTGTATTTGATTTGGTGTTTTAATGCAAGTCTCTATTTCTTTATGAGTATGTGATTCTTTGCTTAATGCTTTCCTTGGATTAGCTACCCATAGGAATGATATGTTGCTTTGATAGATGACTGGAAGGTTGGTGTTAAGGTATGCTCATGAATCATATGCCAAGTAGTTCAAGAATCTAGACATAGGTGTTGAATGCTTGCAATCTTATAAGTCTTGACTTAATGCAAAATCACAGGTTAATCCACCTAAGGAATTAGGGTTTAATTTGGGGTTTTAGGCTCAATGCACCTAAGGAATTAGGCTTGAGTATTTTAGAAAAGGCTTGATTGTCATAATTGAAGTAGGACTTGTGTTGATAACCATTTCATTGCAATTAAGGGAGGATTAGTGTAGTCTAACCCTAACAATCTTAGCCACATCTCTGTTTGCATACCAAGTGTTCGATAAAATTCCCAAAAGACCAAAAATATTTTATTTCTTTATTTTCTGTTTAATCTCTCATACTTTAGTTTAGTCTAGATAGTTGTTGAGTTTGCGAATTGGTAATTGACATCCGATCCCTGTGGATACGATAACCGGTCTCACCACCGTATTACTTGATTGCGACGAGGTGCACTTGCCTTTATATCTTAAAAATCACGCAACAAGTTTTTGGCGCCGTTGCCGGGGATCGACTTTGTCAATATCATTAGTAACAAATGAGGCAACTAATTTAGACATTTTTATTTTTTTTATTTTTATTTTGTGTATATTTCATTTTTTGTTTTGAGTTTTGTTTTTGTAAGGTGGACGAAAATCATGAAAATTTTTATTATCCACCTGATAAGGAAGCTTCCAGTCATGTTTTGGAGGACAACTTGTGGTGGGATGACAATATAAATTTGGGAGAATTCTTCGAGGAGTTTTCTCTATCTCATAACATCCCATCACAAGTCGATCCTATGACTGGTGAGCTTATATATATATACCGAGGAGGATTGGGAAACCTTTTGTTCTTATTTACCACCTCCATCACCATGTATGATTCCTATAGAGCCACATGAAGTGGAAGTTGAGTAAAATCTGGTTATGGGAATGGACCAAATTGAAAACGAAGTGGTGGTGGTGAGTGAACCACAACAAGAGGAATTACCTTTCACAAATCCCTGGGAAACAAGTGAGGAGGCAGGGCATCTAGATAACACTCCTTCCACCATGCATGCTGAGCAATCTGATTTTACTGCACTAGATAAATATGTTGGCTTGCATGCATGTGTGGACATTGGTAAGTTAGCCCCTCCCACTTGTCTGTCACACTTCCTCTTGACAATTCCATTTGACCCGAGAGGAAGTGAGTTTATAATTGTAAAGGTCAATGGAATTTCCACCCAATGGCTGGGTGGAATTGAGAATAAAGTTATTTTACTGCTACAATCACCATCCCAATTTCCATTTGATCCGGGAGGAGGATCCAGGTGATGTTTTTCAATAAGTCAAGCTAGTGACATTAAAGAAGCGCTTATTGGGAGGCAACCCAATTTTTCTTTTCCTTTTTCATTTTGCTTTCTCTTTAGTTAGAATTTATTTTGATTTTAGACTCTTGAATAATTTGAGAAGATCAAGAGTTTTCTTTTACTAATAAAATTGCCAAGTAATTTCAGGGAAGGAAGGAGGGAAGAGCAAGAAGACAAGAAAAAGTACCCAATTCTCAGGCAGTTTCTGACTGGAATGTAAGCCAACACTTGTTACCACCTCGGTAAGCCGTTCCATTTTATCTTATTTTATTTTTCGTTCCTTTCTCCAACTTGATTGTTTACATTGGGGACAATGTAAATTCTTAAGCTTGGGGTAGGGGTATTTTGCATTTGCATTTTTCATGTTGCATTCATATAGTCTTGCATGATAGTTTGCATGATCACACATTAGATTGCCCTTGCTTAGATTTTGTATTCGATTGTGAGAACTAAGTGCCAAATAACTTGTGATAGTGAATTTTTGAACCCAATTTTTTTTTTTTCATTCTTGTGATATGGCTGCAAATGAAAATGTTTGAGATAATCTTGGATAGTTGATAATTAGCATAGGGTTCTGCAGATTTGTGTTTTTCATTGATTTTTGAACTGCTAAAAAAATGTGAGATTTCGAGGCAAAGGGGTACTCACTAAAACTTTTACCCCATTCCTTGTGTTAGAGTGTTATCCCTCTTGGTTTGTTATTCTCTAGAACTTGACTTGAACCCATTTTGAAGCTTAAAAATTTTTGAAAACATTTTTGAAAATGATGGAGGCAATAGGTATTTTTCTAGCCTTCTGAGCTTGGAATGATAAAATGCTACCCCTTAGTTGCCCAATTTTGAGCCTACAAAAGAATAAAATGCTTTTCTTGGTACCCTGAAATGTTTTGATAAATATGTTGGATAAGGGACCTTCTAAAGTATTACAAAAAGGGTAAAAGGGTAGTTGAAAAAAGTTTGGGAAAAGAATCAGAAAAAAATAATTCTCTTGATTCGAAAAAAATCTCCCCTTCTCCAAAAAAAAAAAGAAAAAAAAAGAAAAGAAAAATAAATAGAGAAGGGGATGACAAAAAGAAAAGTGAGAAATAAAAAGAAAAAAAAAGAAAAAAAAGAAAAGAGAGGTGGAAAGTGAATTGAAAACCCAAGAAGGTATTTTAGAAGGTCATGTTTGCAATGCTTGATGTTTATGTAGCCTTTTGAAATGTCCTTTTCTTGTTATCCCCACCTAACGATTAATCCCATGGCCACGTTACAACCAAAATAAAGACCTCTTGATTCTTAATTGTTTTCATTAATAAAGTAGAGATGTGGTTGATAGTCAAGCCTATGGTAGGATTCATTCCTTGAGGAAAATTGAGTGAAATGTTTTATCCCCTAAACACTTGAGTGGTGAAGAAGAGAACCAAGCAAATGAACAAGCTTGGGGTGACCTTCATGTGAGAAAGAGTGCCCAAATCAGTGAGAGCATGAGTCTAAGGAACCTAAGCCTCTAATTGGACTTGAATTGATTGTCTCTTGCTGAATTGTTTGATTTGCCTATTGCTTGAATCATTTACTCGGGTTCTTAGTTCACTATCGATGTTCTGTTTATTCTTCTGGCCTTGGTTTTTGCTTGAGGACAAGCAAAGTCTTAAGCTTGGGGTGATTTGATGAGTGTGATTTCACCTCATTTTCCATGTACATTTCTGCATGCATTTGCATATAAGTTAGGTCATTTTAGTTTGATTTTGGTTAGATTTTCCCTTGGAACGGGTGAAGCGGTGTCTTGGTGTTGTTTTGCAGGATTTAATGGAAAAATGCTCAGAATTAGCCTTGATGGATGCTTGGATGAAATAGAGCTTGAAAAGAGAAGAAATTGAGCCAAGCAGAATTCTGGAGATTCGCCCCGCGAGCCTGGATTCGCCTCGCGACCCTAAAAGCTGACTGTTGGTGAAAATGCAAGCCTTTCTGGTTCGCCTCGCGAACCCATGTCCGCCTCGCGAGTCTAAAAACAGAAGCCATCACGCCCAGGCCCTAATGCTCCTCACGGGCGTAATTGAGAAGAACCTTTCGGCCTCGCGTCGCGAATCCACTCTCGCCTCGCGAGAGTCCATTTCTCAGCAACAGCAGATTTTAATATTCGCCTCGCGAGAAGACATTCGCCTCGCGAACGCGCGCAGAACTGATTGGTATAAGTTGCTGTTTTAGGGCAGAAAGGGGGTAGTTTGGAGAGCTTTTTGGTGGAGAGAGCTCTTGGGGACTTGGAGGCTGCTGCTGAGCTAGGGTTTCGAACCTAGAGGGGAGTTACAGAGAGGGGTTGCTGTGAAGAAGAAGGAAAGCTCCCATGGAGTCTCTCCTCTCCTTTTCTCCTATTTCCCTGGTTTGGTCTTCTGTAAATATGAGTAACTAATCCCCCATTGTTGGGGTTAGATGTAGCTTTTCAGAACTTGTTTGTATTTGATTTGGTGTTTTAATGCAAGTCTCTATTTCTTTATGAGTATGTGATTCTGTGCTTAATGCTTTCCTTGGATTAGCTACCCATAGGAATGATATGTTGCTTTGATAGATGACTGGAAGGTTGGTGTTAAGGTATGCTCATGAATCATATGCCAAGTAGTTCAAGAATCTAGACATAGGTGTTGAATGCTTGCAATCTTATAAGTCTTGACTTAATGCAAAATCACAGGTTAATCCACCTAAGGAATTAGGGTTTAATTTGGGGTTTTAGGCTCAATGCACCTAAGGAATTAGGCTTGAGTATTTTAGAAAAGGCTTGATTGTCATAATTGAAGTAGGACTTGTGTTGATAACCATTTCATTGCAATTAATGGAGGATTAGTGTAGTCTAACCCTAACAATCTTAGCCACATCTCTGTTTGCATACCAAGTGTTCGATAAAATTCCCAAAAGACCAAAAATATTTTATTTCTTTATTTTCTGTTTAATCTCTCATACTTTAGTTTAGTCTAGATAGTTGTTGAGTTTGCGAATTGGTAATTGACATCCGATCCCTGTGGATACGATAACCGGCCTCACCACCGTATTACTTGATTGCGACGAGGTGCACTTGCCTTTATATCTTAAAAATCACGCAACAAGAAGAAAACGTTTGTACAGTCTTAGAGCAATTCAATAGTAGAGGATAGTGATCAGATTAGCTCCTTACCAAAGTACAACATGAAGAGGAGTTCCAAAAGTCCAACCATGCTTCATTACAAATGCTTCTATCCAACCTTTTTTTAGTTAAGGCAGATCTCCTTCTGCTATTGATCCATGTAAAATTTACACCCCTTGTTGGAAGGTGAATCAGATTTCCAGCATCAGTGAAATTTTTAAAGTCTTCACAAGCAATTCTTAGAGGAAGAGAGGAACTTCTAACCTCATGAGCTCCCAAAAGTGTTAAAGTCACCAATCATGCACCAAGGCCTTGAGTTACTAACCTGCGGATTGGCCAATTCTTGACACAAAGATCTTCTTAACAAATAAGAAGTACTTGCATAAATGGCAAAGATGAACACAGGCTGGCCACCCTCTTTAAAAGCAAAAAAGCATTGCTGACGGGAGACAGGAATAAAAGAAGGATCAATCAGAACATTGCACAAGCCCCAGATATTAGGTCAATGATCCCCTCTATCATTAAGGAAAAACATCTTCAAACCCAAATGTGTCCAAAAAGAGACAGCAACATCATCTATATGAATCCAAGGTTCTGCCAGGAAAACAAAATATGGCTTATTTGCAACACAGAAATTCTTAAAGACTAATTTTGTCTTAGGGTTACCAAACCCTCTACAGTTCCAATAAAAGACTTTCATTAGGCAAATTGTTGTGGACCTCCCCTTTCCAGGGTATTAGCTCTTTCAACATGAGCTGGCTTTGCAACCCTTTGCCTTAATTTCTTTTTCTTGGATTTGGACAGCACTGGAGTGTAAGCAGTAGAATCAACCTCAGGGGCATTGACCAGATATTTACTTGGATCAGCAATGAAGGAAGGAATGGAAGCATATCTGTCACTATCATATGGCTCATCACCCTCTTGACTCCAGAAGGAGCTCATGAAATGAATATTAGAAGCAACAACTTGATTTCTAATAGAGGAGTCGGGGATCACGGTTGCTAAATGATTTTGCCTATTAACATCATTGATAATCAAATTTCTCTCTTGAAAGGGGACAATAGCATGAGGGCCATGATCAGAATTTCTTGGAGGATTTGATAACTGAAGGGAATCAGCAACAAAAGAACTAGTGGAATCCGAAACATGAGAATTCTGAATTGGAGAATCCAAATTCACATCTTCATTAACCACACCCTTAACAGGAGAGGCATCAATGAATCCAAATTCTACTTCTTTCTCTTCATTTTCTTTTATGATTCTCTCATACCAAACCACCTTTAAAATTCACTATTTTTCTCACCATCTTCTCGCTTTTTTTTTCTCATTTTCATTCTCTCTCCCAAACAAAACAAAACATTAGTGTCAATCATGATTTTCTCAATAAACACTCATAATGTGGATGTCAAAAAATTCCTTTATAATCATCTCAACTCAATTTTTTTTTGAATCAATACTCAACAAAACATATTATAGGTCTTTCCAAACATCAAAATAAAATAAGGGAGTAATATAATAATAGATAACAACGTTACAAATCTTTATCTTCCCAAACATATCAAATACATATTCTCAATACCAAACTACAATATCAAACACCCTCTTTATCGTACAAGAAGATAATAGTGCACATCATATTCAACCTACCAATTACTCATTTCTTATTCGCTTTTCCACCTCTATCAACCTTCTTCTTCGTGTGCTCAAGAAAAGCCTTCCTCACGTTTCGATCGTCCTGCTTCTTATTTGTTTTTCTCATTCTTACCCTTCCCATCATCAAGACTTCCACGATGAGCCAACTTCATTAGAAGACCCAATCATTAACTTCAATCTCCAATACCCAAAATAGGGTTTGTGGTTGTGGAGATAGGTTGAAGCTGATGGCATTTAGGAGCAAGAAAGAACCCAGACTGGAAATTTTGGATTTGTCCTAATTGGAAGGTAAGTGAATTTTTTTCCAAAATATATCCCAGACATTGTAGTGCTAATGTTGCGTGTCGTTAGACACATCAACACTTAACAAATGAACACTAGCAACTGGGACTAAAACCAAAGTTCTCGAACTTGCAGTTCGATCACTTTGCAGGGACTAAAATCTTCATTAAATCTAATCCTATGTGGCATTAAAATTATTAAATTAGCTACATGGCAGTACTCACATGGTGCACCGTTAGCCACGTTAGCACTTAAGGATGAACACTAATGTCAAGGACTAAAACCATAACTATGTTATTTATAAGAACCGAAACCAACGAAAAAAAATTACTCCATATGTAGGAATCGTAGTGACTTCAAGTTAAAGGGCTGCTTCACTATGGTCGCCATGAGAATACTTATGACTCTTACATAATTATTATGAAGTATTCTCATGGTGGGTCAATCCATTACAAATATTACTCCTAATATTTATACATGTGTGCAAATAAAAGGTGTATTGCCACATTTATGGATAAAAGAGTAATCGATGCCCAAAGCTGAAAACATACAGGATAAAAAAAAAGGCAATCTAGTGCTATAGAACTCTTTCTATGTGTAGGGTCCAAGGAAGAGTTGGAACGACTATGTGGGTATATAGAGTGGATACCCTTACCTTATATTTTCGAGATACCAATTCCATGACTCGATTAATAACATGCAGGATAAGGTTAACTTTAAATAAAAATATATTCCAATTGGTTAAACATAGCATGTATACACTTGACTTGAGGAAAAAATTATACAATAGCATGTATATATTGTACAATAGGAAATACAACACCGACCATAGATCTGCAAGTCGTGGTTCTTGTAGGTATTTCCAGCTTTTTGAATAGGATATTTTAGTGACTAAAAGAGGCATACCTTAGATGGTAACTCAAGATAATATGAGGCCTTACGAAAATCAGAGCGACAAATACAAGCAATCCCGATAGATGCTTGTTCACTCTCTGTGTATCTACCAGATCAGCACACAAGAAGTTGGAACGAACATGATGACCTTAAGTTTCTTGCTTGCCTTCATAACAAGGTCCCAATTTGTCACTTCACCTCAAGTCTCCTCGATCATAGACAATATGGCATTGTTGAAAATGCCACAAACTTTGTCACCCTATTGCTCACATAGCTGTAGTCCCCAAGAAAGTCTTCAAATTCAAGAGATAGAGTGTGAATTTCGATGTTGTTTCTTTGTGTTGTCTCCTATTTGTTCCCTGACGCCTTCAATGAGGTCACCGTTGTTGCAGCAATTTGCTAATATGGTTAACGAATAACCCTTGTGGGTCATGTCAACTAATCCTCTAAAGACATTCTTTGCACAACCAACAACATGGCACAACAATCATATGAAAAATAGTAAAGTGAAAGAAATGAATAATTAAAAAGTAAAAGGACCAGAGAAAGGCTACATGTGATGCACTTCCCATAAGCAGTAACAATGAATTCAATGAAGCCGATGTTGTTACGATTTTTTGGAACAGCTTTAATGCGATTACCATAATCGTATCCGTGCTTTGCCGACCATCTGAGCAATACCAGATAGTATATTAAAGGTAGTAGGCATGATCTAGGTCAGATCTGTGTCAATCAGAACATTGACGTCTTACTTTAAGAAACCAAAGCGCTTAAGGAGCCATTCTTTCAGTGTCCAGACATTGATGAACTTTCATGTGTAGTTCAATCCCACCAGCAATGCCTTCTTCTTCGACATTTGATCTTTGCTTCATTGCCGTTTCTTAGATTTCAAAAGGGAGTGTTAAGCATCAAAACGACCAAAAGGGACAGTGGATGGTAGGTGATCCTATTTCGACCGTTTGTGATTAAGTCTCATGTGTTTTTGTGTATGTCATTATTCAAACAGATGTATTATCTAAAAAGAACTTAGTATGTCATTTTGCATGTATGTACCAGCATTTGTACGCATGCATAGGTACAAACGTACAAATGCTAGTACATACATAATTACGAAAGGACATAATAAGTCCATTTTAGATTATAAATTTGTTCGAATAATGACAAACAGACACAAACACATGAGACTTCCTTAATCTCAAATGGTCGAAATAGGACCAACTACCACCCTATGTCTCTCCTGATCGTTTTGGCATTAACACACACTTTTGAATTCTAAGAAATGACAAAGAAACAAACTTCAAATGTCGAAGAAGAAGGCATTGCTGATGGGATTGAACTACGCAGGAAAAATCATCTTCAAAGGGTGCAAAAACGATGTCTGGAGAATGAAAGAATGGATCCTTAAGCGCTTTGGTTACAAAGAGGAAGACTTCAGTGTTTTGATTGACACTGACCCAACCTATATCATGCCTACTACCTCTAACATACTATCTGCACTGTTACTGCTAATAGGGTCAGCAAAGTCCGACTACGATCACGGTGATCGCATTAGAGTTATTCCACGGAATAGTAACAACACTGGCTTCATTGAATTCATTTTTGCTGCTGATGGGAAGCGCATCACAGATAGCCTTTCTCTAGTAATTTTATTTTTTACTCATTCATTTCTTTCACTTTACTATTTTTCATATAATTGTTGTGCCATGTTACTTCAAACATGCTAACTATGCCATATTGTTGGTTGTGTAGATAATGTCCTTAGGGGATTAGTTGACATGGTCCCTAGGGGTTGTTCGTTTACCATATTAGCATATTGCTTCCACATTGGTGACCTCATTAAAGGCAGCGCCAAGGAACAAATAGCAGAAATCACAAAGAACACTACAACAGAAAATGCTTTTAATAGTGTTTCCGTGCGCCTTTTAATAGTGCTTTTAAGTACTATTTATGTCCCGTTATTAAATATTGTCAGTAAAGATAGCGTTTAAGAGGTGCTATCATGTGATGACTTTAGATAGCGTTTGTTTCATGAAACACTATCTTAGGGTGGGTTTAGCGTTTTTCTGTTGGGGGGTGGGGGGACCTAAGATAGCGCTTTCTCAAAGAAACGCTATCTATTCCCCCATTTTTTCCCAAGCCAAGCAGAGTGAACTCGATCATCCTCTACCAGAAACTCAATCATCAAATCTTCGAAAAAAAATGAAACGAAGGATAAAACTTAGATCTGAAATGAAACAAAGCATAAAGCATAGATATGAAACTAAACAAAGCATAAAACTTAGATTTGAAACCAAACGAAGCATAAAAGTTGAACTGAGTAAAGAACTTAAATCTGTGAAGAATTTGACTTTTGAAGTAACCATCTGCGCAGCAGATCTGCCGTCGCTTCAAGTGTGCTTCCTAGACGCATAACTCCAATGAGACCGAGTCGCCATCCAACAAGATTCTGAAGGTAACTTGTTAGTGTGTAGCAGATCTAGAAGAGTTAAATGCATTCCAATTAATCCATTTCGATTACATAAAGTGAGGGGTGTACACGGGTCGAGTTGGGTCGGTTTTGACCAAACCCACTACCCGAACTAATCAATTTCATATGGGTCGGGTCTGTAATTTTTCTGTCAAACCCGAACCAAAGCAACCCGATAAAAACGGGTTGGGTCGGATCGCGTCATTTGGGTCCTGTGTTATTTAAAATAAATAAAAGGAAAAAAATGCAACTCAAGGCAGAGACACTGCACTGCCCAACCCAACGGCCAAATACAGCCTAACCAAGTAACTGAAGTAAAACTGTGGAAGCAGCTCATCCAATAACCCTAACTGTTCATTGTGGTGGCTACTGACTAGCGCCGAATCTGGACATCAACTCATGGTGAACCTGACGGCAGGATCTGGACTACGATGTGCGGTGTCTACTAGTCGTAATAGCTGTCCGACAGTGGACAACATAACATGCAATAGAACGATGACAGAACACCAAATAGTGTGCTCATTCGATTGAGCAAGGCTGCGTGTGGTGGAGCAATGGGCGGGGGGGCGGACGGCGGCACCGAGATGAACGACCGGTGAGGGAACACGAGGTAGCGTTGGGTAAAGGAAATGGGAGCAAGTTAGGGATGTTCTATTTTGGAATCGAATCAGTAGAGGCGAGCAAGTCAGGGTAGTTCTGTTCATTCCAACATACCATGAATTATATTAACTTCGAGCCCGAGACAACAAAATATGAATGAGGTTAAAACTTCAAATTGAATTCATAAATTCAATGAAGAAAGAATTGATACCAATTAAGAAGCATTCCAACACCTCCCGAATCTAAGTTCGGAAACAAATGCTCATCACAAAAAGTCTCAAGCGACTTAACGATTGTACCAATAGGCTTATACTTAGAACCCAATTATAACGAAATTGAATTGACGCTCAACGTCCGAAATTGTAAATAAGTAAGGTTCTCGGATTCGAACCTTACACCCAATCAAATGATATTAGATTTAGCATAGAGCTAATTTGAATTTAAAATCGTCCAAGCACATTATAAATCAAGGTGCTAGTTATACAGATAAATAAACAATTAGGAGCATGAGCAACTATAATAAGAATTTCCCCCAAATAAATTCCTAAGTGATTGCACGAAAATCATCTTCCTACTTATATACCATCTACAAGAATCTCCTTGTTTAACCTTTAAGCACTCAAGGTTTCATCTAAAACAACTTAGAGTTCATGCCTCCTTATGAATCTGAATTCAACATGATTAGGATATGATTCTATGCTAATCACCAATTAATTCCAACATAATCTACATCAACAACTAAATATCAAATAACTTCCCTAATTTCTTGTATATCCACAATTCCTTACAAACTACCATAACTCACCCTAGAGTTTATCCATTTCAACTTAGAAGCTTAATATCCTTCAAAATTCGAATTTGACATTTGACATCATAAACAATTTAAACTAAAACATATTTCAATCAATCATCAACTATTACTTAAAGTCATCTAATCTTTCCCAGTGGTATTCTTAACATCAAATTGAAGCTCAACATTTATTATATTTATTATACGTCATAGGTTATCACAAATTGGAGCATTGTACGTACCCTTCAATATATTCAAACTTAACTCCTCATTTGATAGCTATACCTTGATTCCTTTGGATAAAATTCATCCACGATGATTTAACTCCTATATCCATCAAGTTTTCAACGGTGATTTAACTACTATATCACGATGATTCCACGACGATATGATCTTAACCTCCCTAAATGACAAGTGTAACTAATCTAAACTATTTATCTAAAAAAAAAATTTGTCATTGCCAAATACTCATCCAGTGTAGACTAAGACAAAATTAACCCCATAAGTGGAAAAAAGAGATCACAATCAGAGGCATAAATTATCTCAGACACGCCTTTTTGGCCAACACAGAACAATCATGGAAGAGACAATTATAACCATACAAACCGCTTAGCACAACATAAATTCTTCACAGGAAATCAAACCAGTCTTGGTTATACAACTCATAATTCAAACAAAACTATAACTAAACATATCGTTATACAATTCACACGTGCAATTCATAATAATAGTCCCCAAACAATTTATTTTCATGCACTTTCCTAAGCACATACCCCAAGACCCACATTAAAACCCACATTATACCTAGAGTATTATCTTCCCCCACCTTAAAGTGACGTTTGAAGATCTCTAGCACCCTGAAGGTATGCAGTCACCTCTGTCAGTTCCCAGAAAGCAATTCCTGCTTCCCCAGAGCAAGCACGAACATGAAAAACATCCCGGGGAGACGATCCAAGCATTGAAACAACCAGACAAATCACAAAATTAATTACTCAACATTGACACTATATTTATAACTCACTAACATACTTAATTTCTCAAAAACCACACTGATTTAATTCAAAACAGATTTGGGGGTTTTTAGGTTCATGAAGAAAATTGGGGACAATTCAAATTAACAAGAGATTGACAAAATTATTTTAGGGAAACACTTAATCATGACCCTAATTGCATAAAACATCAATTGATTTCAAAATCCAAATCTGAAATGAAAGACTAGGGTTAAAGTTTGAGAAAAAATTGGGGGTTTTGAAAATGGAGAAAGGAAAGAGAGAAATCACTCACCCAAAGGAAGAAGATGAAATTGTGGTGGTGCTAATGGCGGCAGAACGGCAGTGGCGGTGGCGGAGGGACGACGGCGGCGTTTTCTGTGACACCGTGCTACCACGCATGTTATAAAGCAATTTAAAGATAAAGATATAAAACAAAACATGCATTTACTGGATAAAATAAAACATTTGTCCATGGGTATAAAGGTTCTACATGAACGAGTTCTCAAAACGTGGAGAATAAAACAAGTTTAAAACAAATAAACCAAAAGAAAAACAACATAACCCAACCCGATGTCACAACAGAACTGGTATAACAATTCCAGAATGAAATCCTCGGAATACAACTGAAATAACAAAAACATAAGGAAATGTCCTAACTATGAGTGATGGCTCCTCAGAGTCACTCCTCTCCTGACTGCTCGCCATTCTCTACAAGGTGTCAATTAGGCAAAACAAGAAAACAAAAAACGGGGAGTAACAATCATGTAAACATATACGACATGGAGATAGGAAGCAAGGTAAAACAAACAAGCATGGAAACAACATAGCATACATCAACATATATATATATCATCATACATCAACTTCATCAAAAACAAGTATGCTATGCGGTGCAATGCAACACTACTCTGTTACTCCATTATGCATGTGGATCCAAACTAACTCAGGATGAACGACTTCAGAGTTAAATATCCACATTGGGAATCTACCCAATGCCGAGGAATGTACCCCTAGGATAGCCAATGCACCAAACCAACGAATGCCTCGTCATGAGGGCGCACGGTCACCAAACCTTGGGTGACCTACCATGGATGGCCAGATCGCCGTACTCTCGGGTGACCTCCCCTATGTCGAACGTCCACCAACAACATCTCCAATGATGCATGCAGCATACAACAAACAACGGGTAACCGCAACCTCCTTTGCTTGGGCCTATAAGAACCCCAAGACTTCATCGGAATCAACCGTAACACCTTAAACTTTAGCGGAATCGACCGCAACACCTTAGACTTTAGCAGAATCGACTGCAACACCTTAGACTTTAGCGGAATCGACTGCAACACCTTAGACTTTAGCAGAATCGACCGCAACACATTTGACCCAACCAGGTCAAGGCCCCCTTGGAGCAAACTCTCGGTTACCAAGGTACAATGTCAACGGCACCTCAATCAATGAGCATCGAGGGCACCTTGGCCAATAAGCACCAAGGTTGTCAATCTTAACAGCGTGCAGTAACCCAACGGGTACCGGCTTACCAAACTCAACATCTCACCATCTCATCTTCTTAATCATCTTTGTTAATCATTAGCCAAGTTATCTAAACTGAGCCATTTATGTCATCAACATGTTATTGCATGTCATCAACATCTTATGGTAGAAAAGTGTAACGCCCCAATTTTCTGCTTCTTGTTAATCTGTGCTTAAGTGTGTGTGTTCGCCAATAATTAATTATAAAATTTGAGAGATTAGTTTGATAAACTAAAATCATTTTCATAAATAAGTTTATCTTAGGAAGACCCGATAAAAATTTCAGCTGAAAATTCAGACGAATCCCGGTCTGCGTTTTCTCTATCGGTACAAGTTTACTGATCAGAAAATGAAATTTGTACTCGTAAATGAAACGCTTGGGCTTCTAATTACGATTGCTAATATTTCCATCATTTTAAAAAATTTCGTTTAAAAATTTTATTATATTGATTTTTCGGGTTTGATTTTCATAAGAAATACGATCGTTTTACAAAGACGGGAAAGAAATTGAACTCAACAAAACAAAAAGCAGTCATTGAATTAAATTGCACCAGATTTAGAGTGTTTGGTGAGCAAAAATCTGATTTGTGTAGGGTTGAATACTGTATTTATGACATGAAATCATTTCCTTTATAATAAATAATTATATTTCAAAAAAATTCATTAAAAATGCAATTGAAAATTTTTTTCTCTCCCTTTTTTGTAACCCCCCCCCCCCCCCCCCCCCCACCCACCCCACCCCCACCCCCCCACCCCCTTCTATATAAACCTCTTCCCTTCAAAATTCATCACTTTTCCTATCATTCACACAAAACCACTTTTACTACACTTGTTCTTAATTCTTCTTGTTCTTGAGAAAGCTCAAATAATGCTCTCAAAGCTTCTATTTTCTGCAGCATCTAGGTATAATATATAGCTAGTTTACTTCAAGTTTCTTTCTGTTTTCAATATCTTATACATGCATGTTAAGTTTGGTTCTTGAAAAGCTTGTTCTTTTTGTTTTAAAACCATTTTATTTCAACTTCTACTCTTTCTTACCACCATCTTCAACACTTGCATGTTGAAAAAGACCCTCCTATGACCATTTTGAAGGGGTGGCCAAAACCCCTATGGAGGTGAGGTGATGGTTTTGCAAGTTCATTTTTCATGCATGGTAGTAACCATGTTTTATGGCCATGGTTCTAACTCATACTCTCAAATAAAGTTCTTTTAAAATGAAACTCAGTTTTTATCAACTTTTACTCAACTCTATTTCCATTTTCATGTCTTTAATGTGGTGAAAAGTCATCCTACCCTATGATTTTGGTGTTGGCAGAAAACACCATGATGGAAATATTAAAGGAGAACTTTTGTTGAAAATCACACATGCATGGCTTGGGATCTCTTATTTATGTATTTTTAAACTACTGTGTTTTGTTAAAAGTATGTATTCCTTCCTTGTTATGATTTATGGCTAAAACTCTAAAAAAAATATGGAGTTAGTGAAGCCTAACTTTTGATCATTGGAAGGATGCATGTTTAATGAAACTATGTGCTTTGCAAGAGTGATTTAATGTTAAGAAAATTTTAAAGTCCCTAACCATTTTTATTTTAATAAGGTCGAAACTTATTAGGAAGAGTTGATGAGGCTTGATCAAATTTTTTTGTAGTATAATTTTAAAATGTTACATAAGTTACATGCATGAAAGTAGATTATGGAAAAATCTATTTTTTTTTCTCTATTTTCTTGCAATGACCGAAACCTATGGTTGATGAGGCTAAGGGTTTAAAATTTTATTTTCAAGTTTTGAACATATATTTTATCTCTTTGATGCTTAAAAGTACTAAATTCAAAAGCTTGTTGAAATTAGAATTTTCTAGCATATTTTATGGAGCATAGCCGAAACATGCATGAAGAATTTGGGGTGATTTTTTTAAAAATTTAATATATGTTAAACCTTGATTTTGTTAGATTTGCAATCGTTACGAGAACTCAAGTCCGGTGCTTTAAAACCGCAATCGACCTCTTTACGGTTTTACTGAGGTAAGGGAAGACAGCCTGAGGGATATTATTTTATGATGACTATGTGTTACCTATAATTGTTTGATGATGATTGGTTCAATATTTGTGATAATGATTGGGTTAATGGTTGATTTTGGTTTGGATTAATATGCTGAGTTTTATTTGATTTACATGTATTATATGTTTATTTAATTTTAAAAATGCTTATGATTGTGTGAATATGTTGTTTAATTATTTAGTTGTTGCATGGAATGCCTAACCTTAGGTTAGAGCTCAAATAAAGAAGTTAAGATAAAAGTCTTATTAAAATTGTGGAGGAAGTTTACAAATAAATAATCTTTTTGAAAGAAGTTTTGAAAAAGAGAAGAAAAATAAAGTTATATTTCTCACATTTTTTAGCAACAATAATTTTTTTATGAAAAGGCATATTTTTGGAAAAATTCACACCTTCTTAAATAAAGAAAAGAATTAGACTTTTTTATATATTTTAAATAAATAAAAAGGATTTTCAAATGAATTTCTTAAGTTAGAAGAAATTCTTTAAAAGGGAGATTAATTGATTTTTTTTTTTAAAAAGAGTGGATTTTTAAAATCATGATAATATTTTAAAATGAATTTCAAATAAAAATTTTAGCTAAAAACTTTACTCAAAATAATATTCCAATAACTTGGATAAGTTATGGAGATTTGGTTTTGCTTTGTTTTTCACTGAACAAAATATATATATATATATATATATATATATATATATATATATATATATATATATATATATATATATATATATATAACATTGAAAAGTGGACCTAGTAACCGAGACATCGGGCTACTAGTGTAAGTAAACATGTTGATCTATGATTCATGTCACGTTGTTGTGGACTGTGTCCTTATACGTTGTTATGGACTGTGCGTCCTGCATACGTTATACCAAGCGTGGTGAAAGAAGTAAAGGTGAAAAGTTGATTTTTATATAACCACAAAATCTAAGACTGGTGCATCGGGTTAAGACTCTTGTGATTGGACACTCCGACTCAAATGTCCTGTGTTTTCAAATTTTAATACGTTGAAATTTTGTCGTGAGCCTTGAGCTTCGACAAGAAAAAAAATCATACACAAAGAAAAGCTGCGAGAATAAAATGTTTTTCATGCATTTGGCAGACGTGCCCAAAGTTGTTTTGTGTGAATACCTTGAAGGGCAAGATATATCATGCCAAGTTGTATCATTGTGCCTTGATGGACAATGAAATCCTTATGCCTTGTTTACTATGCCTTGAGTTGGATAGTATGCTATGGATATCCACACATGTTAACCACTGCGCCAGGAGTTTTGGGCAGTGATGTAGAAAACACGTTGTGTGTTTTATGGCAAATTTGGGGCCTGATCAGCTCATTTCTACAATCGAAGTTGGGGTCTCCGGAGATTAGGATAGAAGTTGAATTTTAGAAGTGTCGTGGTTTTCAAAAAGCGATGATTACCACATGCTATGTACTGTTTAAAATAATATCTTGTTACTTGTAAATGTTTGTGTGTGTTTTGGGTGCATATAGTTGTCATAATTATCCATATATTGGTATCTTACCCATGCATTTTATTTTATGTATATATATATATATATGTATCATGTTATGTTGAGATTATATGGACCCCGCACTACCTCTAGTGTACTCACGGGCGCGGGCGATCATGTTTGAGAATGCCAACAACCCAGGGGATTGGGTGATTCATCCGAGGAATCACACGGCCGAGTACACTGGCCCGGTTTACACTGTAGAAGGAACACAGGAAGGAGGTCCAGAGAGGAGAATTCATATCGTGGAGACCATCCAGATATCACTTCCGTCGGGCTGGTTGTATGTACATCATTTAATAGAGCAGGGACAGCTAGTGTTGGATCCACCACCTATAAACGAGGCTCCGGTGTCACCCATAGAGGAGGATCCGGAGGAATTCATGGAGGAAGAACCCCAGTACCATCCTTTGGGCAGCGACGCTGAGGACTATGATGCTTCCGGTGGGGAAGATCTGGTGGAAGTATCCTCTTCTGATACTTCCTCTAGAATTGGGGGAGACTTTTGTGGTCTCCCTATCTGTCTTGACCAGCTTAGGAGACTTAACTTTATTTTGGGGTAGTGATGTTGGATGGATCTTTTCAGTAGCATGTTTTATTTTGTCTCCTTAACCTCCAATTTAATTTAGTATTTTGATTAAGTAGCTTGCATGTACACTCAACGAAGTTTCTATCAAATGAACCTGTCTCTAAAAAGGCCTTAATATAAATGTGAATATTTTGTTTGTCTTATGTGCAAATACGTTGGTCCTTCAACCAAAATAATTTTAGATGGTATTTTTCTAAACCAAGAATAATAGCGTAATGCTATTGTCTAGCAAGCGTGCACACCTTGTAACAACGCAGTGCTAACGTATTCAGTAAAACCTTTTAAATAAGTAAATAAAATTACTCAAGCAAGCAACATTAAAAGAAACAAAAATAAAAATTTATTAAATTAATCACTCTTAATAAAACAATTAAACATATATGTAAAAACAGGGATGTTACATGTGTGACCCTCATTACCCTTGTGTAACAACCCATTTTCTCACGTCTTGACCAATAATTATTTTCTATATTTTTACTGGGGATCCAGAAAACGATTTTGAGGAAAATAAAATCATAGTTAAGACCTTCTATATCGAAGGAGGTCATGGTTAAATTTTGAGTTTAAAACTCAGACGGAAACCGGTCTGTATTTTTTCTAACAGTATAATTTTGTACCGGAAGAAACCCTAATTTGACATGAAACTGAGAAATTCTAGATTTTACCATTTTTTAAGTGATAAAGTATATTTTCAAAATGTTCGCTCAAAAATAAAGTATTATATTTTATTCGGGCGAATCTTGACAAAAAACGATCAAAAACCCTAATCTGGTAAAAGTTGGAGCAGGATACGGAACTGCAGAGGTGTACTGGAAGATAGGGATGACAAGTCACCATGGATGACTATGAGTCACATGGTGAGTCACATAGTGAGTCATGCAAGTCATGATTACTAATATGAAATATCTAGATATTTATGTAATGAAATGACCAAAATGCCCTTGACCTTCCTCATGAATTCCTTCCATGTCCTAAAATATTTTGGCAAGTTTGCCCTCTCCTACTCACTTGTAGTACATGGCCTACTCCACTCCACCATCCTTTCATTTTCATTTTTCATACTTTGCTTTATTTCCATGAAAAACACCAAAATCCTTGCCTTTGTTCATGGAAAATTCGGCAATAACTATGATTTTGAGCTCCAATCTTTGTTTTGGCTTTCCTAGAGCATATCCTCTCTCCCTCACTTCATCTTCACTTCATTTCTAACTTATGATCTTTGTTCATAACACAAAAACCTTCCATTTTCTTTCCTATAAGTTTCGGCCTCCACCTCCAAACCACCATCCAAGAGCTTGTTTCACAAACCAAGAGTAGATCCTTGATCCTCTCAGCATTCTAAACCCCTTGTATTTCACACAAAAATCATATCCAAGCCTTCTAGCAAAATGGGTATTTTTGGTGTCAAGAACTTGATTTCTTGATTCATCAATTATTTCACTTCAAGTTTTGTAAGCACAAAACCGTGAGCACCATTAGCTTGGACAACCCTCTTTGCTTGTTTTAAGTGAGCCACAAGAAACGGTAGTGTTGCTTCAGTATCATAGCCAGCTTTGGAATATGAGACGGACCGGTCATAAGGACGCATCTTCAGAGATTAGTATATGGAAGATGTGAGAGCTCAACCCCAGTGCGACGATGTATCGCCCTCAGTTGTTATTATTGTACAATGATGACACCTCGTCGTCATTTTGTACAGTCCAACATGATGAGTCCCGATGTTTAGGACTAGTTTTATAGAGATGTGTCTCCAAGGTTATTTATGTTTTTCTTAGTCATGTTATTTTAACGGCGTTGTTATTTCCAGTTGTTGTTGTTTCTGCCTTTTCATGAATGTTATCTTTTGAAAGAATTTATGAAAGTGCTATGTACATACAGGGAATGTATGATTATTTACTACTTATTTTCCATTTTTTGGATGTATATGTTTTAGGCTTGTTAGTGGTTGGAAAATGTTAATAAATATTAAGTATTATCTAATTTATTATTTATAAAACGAATACTTGAAAAATAAACTCGTATCTTCATAAAATTTATTTTCCATGTTAAACAAATTTGCAAAAATGTCACGCACAATGTAGCGCTGAGAAGGGTGTTACACCTTGGATCTTTCCCCCCCCCTCTCCTTCATCTCCTCCACCTTATTCTTTACCTGAAAAGAAGTCCTTCGCTCAAGTTTTAAACAATGTGTATGATATACGCTTGAGCTAATTGCCAAAAACTTATTTAAAGGGCAATGCTCTTTCAATTAAAATTCCTGAAGATGAGTATAAAGCTGGTTTAGAAGCATGCAAAAACAATCTTCACGGGAGGTTAATTCTGTCGAAGGGAGGTTCGCCTTTATAGTTGAATGACTTGCGGTCCCTACTATCTAAATTATGGAATCCAATTGGTAATTAGAAGATGGTGCCTTTAGGAAAGGGTTATTTTGAATTCTCTTTTACTTCTCCTGAGGATATTTGATGTGTATGGTCTGTTGGTACTTGGAATTTAAATCCAGGTTTGATTAGATTGTTTTCTTGGACAAAAGATTTCAATCTGGCTTCCTTGAAACAAACTAATGCACAATGTTGGATGAGAATAATTGGTCTTCCACAAGAATATTGGAGGTCAAAGATTCTTTTTTCTATGGCGGGAGGCTTAGGATCTCCAATATCTCTTGATGAAGCTACAATAAAGAGGGATCTTGTTGACTTTGCAAGGGTTTTTGTTGATGTAGACTTGGTCAAACAACTTCACGATAGAATTATGGTAGAAAGGTGTAACGCCCCAATTTCCTGCTTCTTGTTAATCTGTGCTTAAGTGTGTGTGTGTTCGCCAATAATTAATTATAAAATCTGAGAGATTAGATTGATAAACTAAAATCATTTTCATAACTTAATTTATCTTAGGAAGACCCGGTAAAAATTTCAGCAAAAAATTCAGACGAATCCTGGTCTGCGTTTTCTCTATCGGTACAAGTTTACTGATCAGAAAATGAAATTTGTACTCGTAAATGAAACGATTCGGCTTCTAATTACGATTTCTAATATTTCCATCATTTTAATAAATTTCGTTTAAAAATTTTATTATATTGATTTTTCGGGTTTGATTTTCATAAAGAAATACAATCGTTTTACACAGACAGGAAAGAAATTGAACTCAACAAAAAGTAGTCAATGAATTAAATTGCACCAGATTTAGAGTGTTTGGTACACTTGTTCTTATTTCTTCTTGTTCTTGAGAAAGCTCAAATATTGCTCTCAAAGCTTCTATTTTTCTGCTGCATCTAGGTATAATATTTAGCTAGTTTGCTTCAACTTTCTTGCTGTTTCCATATCTTATACATGCATGTTAAGTTTGGTTCTTGAAAAGCTTGTTCTTTTTGTTTTAAAACCATTTTATTTCAACTTCTACTCATTCTTACCACCATCTTCAACACATGCATGTTGAAAAAGACCTCCTACGACCATTTTGAAGGGGTGGCCGAAACCCCTATGGAGGAGAGGTGATTGTTTTGCAAGTTCATTTTTCATGCATGGTAGTAAAACCATGTTTTATGACCATGGTTCTAACTCATACTCTCAAAAAAAGTTCTTTTAATATGAAACTCAATTTTTATCAACTTCTAGTCAACTCTATTTCCATTTTCAAGTCTTGCATGTGGTGAAAAGTCATCCTACCCTATGATTTTGGTGTTGGCCGAAAACACCAAGAGGGAAAAATTAAAGGAGATTTTTTTTTGAAAATCACACATGCATGGCTTGGGATCTCTTATTTATGTATTTTTCAACTAATATATTTGGTTAAAAATATGTCTTCCTTCCTTGTTATGATTTATGGCTAAAACTCTAAAAAATATGGAGTTAGTGAAGCCTAACTTTTGATCATTGGAAGGATGCATGTTTAACGAAACTATGTGCTTTGCAAGAGTGATTTAATGTTAATAAAATTTTAAAGTCCCTAACCTTTTTTTTATTTTAATAAGGTCGAAACTCATTAGGAAGAGTTGATGAGGCTTGATCAATTTTTTTTGTAGTATAATTTTAAAATGTTACATAAGTTACATGCATGAAAGTAGATTATGAAAAAATCAAAATTTTTTCTCTATTTTCTTGCAACGACCAAAACCTATGGTTGATGAGGCTAAGGGTTTAAAATTTTATTTTCAGGTTTTGAACTTATATTTTATCTCTTTGATGCTTAAAAGTACTAAATCCAAAAGCTTGTGGAAATTAGAATTTTCAAGCATATTTTATGGAGCATAGCAGAAACATGCATGAAGAATTTGGGGTGATTTTATAAAAATTTTAATATATGTTTTTTAAGCAAAAAATGGATTGCTAAGGCATCACAATAGAGCAAGACATCCCAACTAGGTTGGCACCCCAGGCTCTACAAATCAACTGCAGCAAACCATAAATTTGATTTTGTTTAGATTTGCAATCGTAACGAGAACTCAAGTCCGTTGCTTTAAAAGCACAATCGACTTCTTTACCGTTTTACTTTGAGGTAAGGGAAGACAGCCTGAGGGAGATTATTTTATGATGACAATGTGTTACCTATAATTGTTTGATAATGATTGGTTTAATATTTGTGATTATGATTGGGTTAATGGTTGATTTTGGTTTGGATTAATATGCTGAGTTTTATTTGATTTACACGTATTATATGTTTATTTAATTTGAAAAATGCTTATGATTATGTGAATATGTTGTTTAAGTGTTTAGTTGTTGCATGGAATGCCTAACCTTGGGTTAGAGCTCAAATTAAGAAGTTAAGATAAAAGTTTTAATAAAATTGTGGAGGAAGTTTGCAAATAAATAATCTTTTTGAAAGAAGTTTTGAAAAAGATAAGAAAAATAAAGTTATATTTCTCACATTTTTTTAGCAACAATAATTTTTTTTTATGAAAATTTATATTTTTGGCACCATATTAAATAAAGAAAAGAATTAGACTTTTTTAAATATTTTAAATAAATAAAAAGGATTTCCAAATGAATTTCTTAAGTTAGAAGAAATTCTTTAAAAGGGAGATTAATTGGTTTTTTTTTGAAAAAGAGTGAATTTTTAATTTAAAATCATGATAATTTTTTAAAATAAGTTTCAAATAAAAAGTTTTGCTAAAAACTTTACTCAAAATAATATTCCAATAACTTGGATAAGTTATGGAGATTTTGTTTTTACTTTATTTTTCACTGAACGAATATATATATATATATATATATATATATATATATATATATATATATATATATATATATATATATATATGTATATGTATATATATAACGTTGAAAAGTAGACCTAGTAACCGAGACGTCGGGCTACTAGTGTAATTAAACACGTTGATCTATGATCCATTTCACGTTGTTGTGGACTGTGTCCTTATACGTTGTTATGGACTGTGCGTCCTGCATACGTTATACCAAACGTGGTGAAATAAGTAAAGGTGAAAAGTTGACTTTTCTATAGCCACAAAGTCTAAGACTGGGGCATCGATTTAAGATTCTTGTGATTGGACACTCGGACTAAAATGTGATGTGTTTACAAATTTTAATACGTTGAAAATTTATGGGAGGTCATGATCCTTGAGCTTCGACAAGAAAAAAAATTATACACAAAGAAAAGCTACGAGAATAAAACGTTTTTTCATGGATTTGGAAGACGTGCCCAAAGTTGTTTTGTGTGAATACCTTGAAGGGCAAGGTATATCATGCCAAGTTGTATCATTGTGCCTTGATGGACAATGAAATCCTCATGCCTTGTTTACTATGCCTTGAGTTGGATAGTATGCTATGGATATCCACACACGTTGACCACTGCGCCAGGAGGTTTGGGCAGTGATGTGGAAAACACGTTGTGCCTTTTATGGCAAATTTCGGGCCTGATCAGCTTATTTCTACAATCGAAGTTTGGGTCTCCGGAGATTAGGATAGAAGTTGAATTATAGAAGTACCATAGTTTTCAAAAAGTGATGATTATCACATGCTATGTACTGTTAAAAATAATATCTGGTTACTTGTATATGTTTCTCTGTGTATTTTGGGTGCATATAGTTGTCATAATTATCCATATATTGGTATCTTACTCTTGCAATTTCTTTTATGTATATATATATATATATATATATATATATATATATATATATATATATATCCTGTTATGTTGAGATTATATGGGCCCAGCACTACCTCTCGTGCACTCCCGGGTGCGGACGATCATATTTGAGAATGCCAACAACCCAGGGGCTTTGGTGATTCATACGGGGAATCACACGGCCGAGTACACTGGCCCGGTTTGCACTGTAGAAGGAACACAGGAAGAAGGTCCAGATAGGAGAATTCATACCGTGGAGACCATCCATATATCACTTCCGCCAGCCTGGTTGTATGTACAGCATTTAATAGAGCAGGGACAGCTAGTGTTGGATCCACCACCTCTGAACGAGGCTCCGGTGTCACCCATAGAGTAGGATCCGGAGGAATTCAAGGAGGAAGAACCCCAGTACCATCTTTTGGGCAGCGACGCTGGGGACTATGATGCTCCCGGTGGGGAAGATATGGTGGAAGTATCCTCTTCTGATACTTCCTCTGGAAACGGGGGAGACTTTCATGGTCTCCCAAATGGGTATCACCAGTATCTGTCTTGACCAGCTTAGGAGACTTAACTTTATTTTGGGGTAGTGATGTTGGATGGATCTTTTCAGTTGCATGTTTTATTTTGTCTCCTTAACCTCCAGTTTAATTTAGTATTTTGATTAAGTAGCTTGCATGTACACTCAACGAAGTTTCTGTCAAATGGACCTGTCTCTAAAAAGGCCTTAATATCAATGTGAATATTATGTATGTCTTATGTGCAAATATGTTGGTCTTTCAATCAAAATAATTTTAGATGGTATTTTTCTAAACAAAGAATAATAGCGTAATGCTATTGTCTAGCAAGCGTGCACACCCTGTAACAACGCAGTGCTAACGTGGGTGTTGGATTATGGAATAGTTTTAAGTTGTGGCTATTTTCAGTTAATGATAGAGGAGGTCTTGCTCCTAATTTATGGGTGTTGTGTTCAGATAATTTGTAGCCTCAGGTCCTTGTAGTTTCTGCTCAGCATATCTCAATCTCAGTTTCTTGGAATAATGAACTTTGTTTCATCTATGCTATATATATATGCCTCTACATCTTATATAAACAGAAGAACTTTATAGTTTGAATTTACTACCTTGCAGTAGAATAATGTAGGTCCATGGTGTTTTATTGGTGACTCAATTCAATTTTGGGAGTACATGAAAAAAGGCGACGGAATCTGCCTTCAGCAGTGTCTTATGATGACTTTCGAGCTTGGATGGATAGTTGTTCTCTTACTCAAATTGTTACAAAAGGAGTTCCTTATACTTGGTCTAATGGTAGAGGAACTTCTTGAAATTGGCACAGGAAAACACAAGAAGGGGGGTTGAATTGTGTTTGTTAATAATTTTCGAAAACAACCTTTAAAACAGTTTTTGCACTCAAGGAGATTAGAAACAGAAGCAAGCACAAAGACAAAGATTTTTTTTAAAGACTTTAACAAAAGCAATATCAAAACCCCACAGTTAGTATAAGCAAATAAAACTGAAGAGTTTAGGGATAGAAGATTCATGCAAGAGATTTTATCCTGGTTCACTCTCTTCCAACCAAGAGCTACATCCGGTCCCTTCGACTTGAAGGATTTATCCACTATTTCTCCAAATAGATTACAACCAAGTATTCAACACCTCTCCAGGCTACAAGTATTTCTTTCTTTCCAAGCCTCTTCAGTCTCTAACTCTAACAGAGAGATATAATGTTTGATCTTCTTAACTCACTATGTGTGAGAATATGACAGTTTAAGATCAGTTGAATATTACAACCATATTCAAACTAAAGAATACAGACTCTTGCTCTTGAAAGAATATTAGAATGAGTGATTATCGATTGGAAAAAGTTGTTCTTCAGTACTTAAGGTCTTCTATTTATAGTGACCTTCTTCTTCACTTGTATTTCTTCAACGGTTACTTTGAATAATCCCGTTTAGAGATAACATTTAATGCATGATATCCGTTGTGACTGATAGCTTGATTGTGGCAATGCTGAATAGTACTTTTGGTTATCGAGGTAGCATGAAATTGGAGGCTTACTCCTCTGAGTATTGAAGCTTGAGAACTTGTTGTTCCTCCTTTGTGTATAATTCAGCTTTTTCAGTCATAGAGTTGTCATCGTACAGATCGTTTTGCAGTATTTATTGTACGATTCTTCTTTTTGCATTTCTTGATGGCACTATGTTTCTTTTACAACAAGGTGAAACTTTAAAGCAGATAAAACAAATGTGAAGAACAAATATTCTATTGAAATAAATATCAATCATCTGAAATAAATTCAAGAGATTCGGATTGCATTTAATTCATTCTAAGATGGAGCTCGTCTAAAAAGAAACTCTTCTACTTTGTTATATGAGAGACTAAGTCTGTTCAATATTTTACTTTGCTCGTCTGATGACGTGGCATATCCTCTTGTCTATCAAGTCTTCAGACTTGCTATACCTTAATGAGTTATAAAGATCTCTGTTTGGTGACGTGGCGGTTAGAGCTCATCTACTAGATTACTTTATTTTTCAGTTCATTTACTTCTACTAATTACTTCCGTCTGCTTACGTGGCAAGATGGACACGCTTATTTATCAAGTCGTTGGACTTGTTGTACCTAACAAGTTATTTAGGTATTCATCTTAGCAAATATTTAGAGCTTCGTCTACTTAAGTAAACCAGTCTAAAGAAGTAACTTTACCAAAGTTTTTGAGCAGCCCGTCTACAAGGGTGGACGCGTATTTTTCAATGAAAACTTATCCCAAGTTTATTTTACTTATATTAAAGTATTCCTGCATAACTAAAAGCACATGTTAGATCTCAACTAACACTTTACCAAGTAAATTTAATCCTTTTGTTAGAATAAAATATTAGAGATTATTAAATCCAAAACCACTTTGGTTCCAACACTTCTTTTCATATGCTAATGGTCAGATGCAAACAGAAAATTTAGATGAACCCTACACAAAAGTTCAGTCTAAATCTCATAAGAAGAAGCAAAGAAGAGCCAGAAGGCAAGCTCAAAGAATGTCTCAGTATCAATCCCAATATGGGACAGATTCTGTTTCATTGGAATTTTAATGAAAATTCTTTATTGGAATGCTAGGGGAATTGGCAATCCTAGCACTAGAGTGGTTTTAGCCAAATGCATCGTATTGACCACAAACCTGATTTGGTTTTTGTGTCTGAGCCTAAGGTAGATTTGGATAATTTTCCTGTCTGTTTTTGGAGTAGATTAAACCTTAAGGTTTTCTCTATGAATAATAGGGATCCTCTATTTCCAAACCTTTGGGGAATGTGTGCCTATAATCTGTCACCATCTATTCTGGCATGCTCTCAGCAACACATTTCCTTCTCCATAGTTCACAATTCCCAAAGGCTTTTCGTATCATTAATCTCATATTGGGAGAAGAAATCTTTGGATGGAATTAGCTTCTCTACATCAAGCTAACCAAGGACCATGGTGCTTTATAGGAGATTTTAATGCTGTCTTGGGGGCTCATGAAAAGAGGGGAGGAAGGCTTCCTTCTGCTGTCTCATGTGATGAATTTCAAGCCTGGTCAGACTCTTGCATTTTAACTCACATACCTACTCAAGGAGCAGCTTTTACTTGGTCTAACATGAGAGGGATCAATGACCACACAGAATTGAGATTAGACAGAGCTGTGTGTAACGATTCTTGGTTTTCTGCTAGGGAGAGTGTGGCATGCTGCACTTTGCCTAGGAATCAGTCAGACCGCTTCCCCATCCTTCTAGTTTCGAAAAAATGTCTTTCATCCCATCCTTCTCCTTTCAAATTTCATAGTATGTGGACTGATCATGAGGATTGCAGAAGATTGGTTTCTGAAGTTTGGAAAAGGACTTTCTAGGGCTGCCCTATGTATTTCTTGGCTCAAAAGCTCAAGTTCTCGAAAGCAGAGTTAAAAGTGTGGAATAAGCAATTTTTGGCAACGTTCATCTCAAAGTAGAAAAAGCTATGGCAAAGCTGGATTCTGTACAGCCCAAAATTGATTCTGAAGGCTACTCATAGCTGTTACATTCTGATGAGCTTGCTGCCCAAATGGAGCTCAATCAGGCGCTGTCTTTCCAAGAATCCTTTTGGAAGGAAAAGGATAGGATTAATTGGTACTAAAAAGGAGATAGGAATACAGGTTTTTCCATACGATAACCAAGATTAGAAATGCTACTAGTCCAATGTCTGTTCTTAAAGTTGGTAATTCTGTTCTTCATGATAATTTGGATATTGAGAATCATGTGTTAGACTTCTACAGAGAATTATATGCTTCGGATAATTCTTGTGTAGATAATGGTATCATTGAGTCAGTGATCACCTCTCTGGTTTCTCTCTCTGACAACATCATGCTGACTAATATTCCTACTTTGGATGAAGTTAAGAATGTTGTCTTTGCTTTGGACAGAAATAGTGCCCCTGGTCTTCATTGTTTTGGGGGAAGTTTCTATCATACCTTCTGGGACATTGTTGGAACTGATGTCCATAACTCAGTTTTGCAATTTTTTTAAGAGTGATGGATATATCCAAAGCTTAATTCTAACAGGCTTGTGTTGATTCCTAAGTTTGTTGGTGCAGATAGGATTGAGAATTTCAGGCCAATAGCTCTTGCTAATTTTCAATTTTAGGTGATAACCAAAGTCCTAGCAGATAGACTTGCAATCATTGTGCCTAAAATCATTTCTTCTGAACAAAGAGGATTTATTAGAGGCAGGCACATTGCAGATTGTGTGTTCATAGCATCGGAAGCAGTTAACATGTTGCATAATAAACATTTTGGTGGCAACATGGCTTTAAAGTTTGACATAAAGAAGGCCTTTGACACTTTGGATTAGAGTTTTCTATTGAAAGCCCTCTCTTCTTTTGTCTTTGATAAAGAGGAGTAAGACAAGGAGATCCCTCTCTCTTCTTCTCTTTTGCCTTGCAGAGGAAGTTCTTAGCAGAGGAATAACTAGGCTTTGAACACTGGCAGATTGCAACATATGTCTAGTCCTAGAGATTTTGCTACTCCTAGTCACATCCTATATGCATATGACATCATGGTTTTCTGTAAAGGGTCAAAACCAAATTTAAGAAACCTTATGCAATTATTTGAAGATTATGGGCAAGCTTTAGGTCAGGTACTCAGCTTGGAGAAGTGCAAATTCTATGTAGGATCAATGTCTCAAAGAAGAGTGGCAGAAATGAGTTCCCTTCTTGGTTTTTCAGCTGGTTCTCTTCCTTTCAGTTACCTTGGTGTTCCCTTATTCAAGGGTAAACCAAAACCTGTTTTTCTCCAACCTATTATGGACAGAATTAAATGTAAACTTTCCTCTTCTAAGCAGTGGGCAAGGTTTCTCAAAGCAAGTTTCCTTAGTAATTCTAAGCCTGTTTCACATCATGTAAACTCATATTTATGGCCTGCTATAAGGAAGTGGTATAATGTTGTTCTTGACAACTATTCCTGGTTAATTGGAGATGGTCGATCTGTTAATTTTTGGACAGATAAGTGGTTAGAGGAGCCTTTGGTTAGTCTTATGAATATCCCAGATGATTGCCAACACTCTTTGTCTACAACAGTCAAAGACTTTTTGGTCAACAGGTGCTGGAACATTCCAATTTGCTTGCAGACTCATTTCCTAGGTATCATTGACAGAATTCAGCAAGTTCACGTCCCTGTGAGACCTTGTGAGGATAAACTTGCGTGGGATAACTCAGTTTCTGGAGTGCTTTCCTTCAAAGAGGCCTATTTGTTTTTAAAGCCTATTATCAATTCAGCTCCTTGTTACAAATAGATTTGGTCTAAGGCTATTCCTCCTTCAAGGTCTTTCTTGGTTTGGAGAATTTTTCACCATAAGATGGCAACTGATGACAATCTCAAGAGGAGAGGCAGTATTATGGCTTCTATGTGCAGCCTCTGTTGTCAAGCAGAGGAATCACCCTCTCATCTCTTTCTGTCTTGCAAGTATGCTTCGGCAATGTGGAATTGGTTGAGTTCTAAGCTATCTCTCCCAATTGATCATTCATCTATGGAAGCCTTATTTGACATCAATAAAAGGTTTAGTTCTCAATTGAAGGAGGTGCTTCTAGATGCCATTATCAATGTGATTTGGGTGGTTTGGACTGTAAGAAACAGCTGCAGGTTTAACAATAAAGCTCTAAGGCTACAGTCTGCTAACACTTTGGTAATTTCTGATGTGTCATATTCGGGTAAGCTATCTAGAGGTACAATGTTCAATACAATGGATGAGTTTACAATTCTTTAGAAATTCAACATTGATGGTCATCCAAACAAAGCTCCAAAAATTAAGGAAGTGGTCTGGCTTTCTCCTCCAACCTATTGGACCAAGTGTAATATAGATGGGGCAGCTCATGACTATCAAGGACCCTCTACATGTGGAGGTGTTTTTAGAGGCTTCAATACAGCTACCCTTGGCTGCTTCTCTTGCCATTTAGGTGTTTCCACCTCTCTTGTTGCCGAACTCACTGCTGCAATGCATGCCATAGAAATTGTAAATAGTAGAGGGTGGTTAAATCTAAGGATTGAAATGGACTCAGTGCTTGTGATTAGGGCTTTTAATAATTTGGAAACTGTTCCTTGGAGACTGCAATCAAGATGGAGAAATTGCTTGGAGATAGCTAAAAGATTTTCCCTTCAAGTCACTCACATCTATAGGGAATGGAACTCTTGTGCGGATAAATTAGCTAATCATGGTATTCACCACCCTGGTTTTCATTGGTGGGACACGATTCCTTCTTTTGTTAGAGAGGATTTTATTCGAAATAGACAAGGTTTGCCTAGTTAGAGATTTTCTTGATTTTTTACTTTTCCATGGGTTTTGGTTTTAAGTCCCCTCATGTTTTCTATTCTTTTATTTCAATAATAGCGTAGTGTGCTGCATATGATTATTGGAATTGGTAGTTCCAACCTAGTTGGGATGACCTATTCCATAGTGATGCTTTTGCACACTACTTATATATAAAAAAAAAATATTGAGCTTAGGCTTGATAGAGCTATTTGCAGCAATGAATGGATGGAATTCTGGGACTCTATGGCATGTTGCACTTTACCTAGAAGTCAATCAGATCATCATCCTTTGTTTCTGGTTGTTAGCAGAGGTTTTGTTCAGTATCCTTATTCTTTTTGTAACATCATTCATTACATTAGTAAACCAACAAAAATTTGTAATAAAATTCTTTACGATATTTAATACGACATAAAACTCCAATAAAATTTTTGCAAATTATATATGAATGAAAATACCTCAATAATTTTAATATAAACATTGGTAAGATAATCCTTACATAAACAAAATTAATTGCCTCAAAACACGGGCGTCTAATAAACCCAATAGAAAATAAATAAATAAAAATAAACTCGAACTAATATACTCAAGACGCTGCATCATATATCTCAACACCTGAAAACTCTGAAAGACAACACCACTAGTGAGATTTATAATCCCAGTAAGTAAACACAGTTCTAAAAGGTTTTCGAAAAGATATTGCTTTCAGCCAACGCGGAAACCGAAAAAACAAACATGGTAATCCGCCATTTCAAAAAATAATATAACTTAAAATATTTTCTATAAATTAGGAATAATCAATACAATCTCACGAAATTCATGCACAAGTCATAACATCATCAATAGATATTATCCGTCATTAAAGTACGCATAACATAAATAAAATCATGCAAAGGACATCTCTTTGTGCCCAAATAATCTCAATTTATCATGCAACCCTCTTTTATTTAATTACCCAATTTTAGTCTATAAGCTCATGACAAATGCAATGGCGTCCCACTGCCTTCCCCTTCCCAGAATGAGGTATCTATAATGGGTCTTCCCATTTCCAGAAGGAGATATCTGTCTTCCCCTCTAATGCGGATGTATCTGTCATCCCCTTCCCAGAAGGAGGTATATGTATCTGTTTTCTCCTCTAACGATGAGGTATATGTCATCCCCTTCCTAGAAGGAGATATTCAGAACGATTATCTCTTTCCAAGGGAGATAACCAAATACATGCATGTTACCATACAATCACTCCAAAATAATCTTAATACTTAACATCATGTCTCATGCATTAATACTCATCAAGTTCATATCAAAACAACACTAAGGCTTCACATATCACAAAACGTCATACCAAATAATAATAATCATATCACTCAATATGTAAATATTCAATCTCTTGACAACCAATCACCAATAAAATACCAATTTCGTTTTAAGGACAAAACCCCCAAATAATTACCCTTTGTTTTCATACTCAAACCCTTTAAAATCTATACCATAGAAGTTTAATAAAAGGATGTTTACTTACTTCTTGTAGACCTCCAAAAGGCTCTAAAAATTATTTAATATAAAAGACAGTGCTTCACAAAAAATCTATCTTCTTTTCTCCAATATTTGTTTGATCCGTGTGACTCTCTGTTCAGAATCAGAAACATTAATAAACGCTAGCCTCTCTTCTTCTCTTTATTTTCCTCCCTGTACGGCGCCATGTACCTCATCCTTTTTCAAAAGAAATTCTCATTCTATCTTTATTTAATCAAAGACCTAGCCTAAACCAATTTTAGTGTGGGCATGTTTCTATATTTTTTAAAAGAAAGCTTTCAAGCCTATAATAAGGCTATAGCCTTCACGTGACTGACTACAATTCCATAAAATGGACAATCGGGTCCGATTCATATTGATATACCCTGTACCCCTTTTTTTTTTCAAAATCGATTTTGCCACACTTTTTTTTATAACTACTAATAATTTAAATAAATTCTCATACTATCAATTTTAAACTAAAACTCAAGCTAACTTATTCTTTTTATTAAAAAGACTATATTGAAATTTTAGGATGTTACACTTTTAAATTCTTAAATATGTAGATTGAGCATAAAGACTGCAGAAGACTTATATTTGAGTTTTGGAACAGAAGTGTGTCTAGTTGTCCTTTAGGACCAATGCAATTACTTTCGAGAAAGTTAATGGATCTTAAATCTGAACTTAAATCTTGGAATAGAGAGATCTTTGGTGATGTTCATTTTAATGTGATTGCAGCTATGAGAAAAGTAGAGGAGGTTCAGAATATGATTTCATCTTCAAGTTTTTCAACTTCATTGCATGATGAGGAGATTAAAGCTCAATTTGATCTTCAGCAAGATTTATCTTTTGAGGAATATTTTTGAAGGATAAAGCTATAATGAATTGGCTTGTTCAGTGTGATAGAAACACAGCTTTTTTCCATAGGGCTGCCAGAATCAAATCTGTCACTAAACAAATGTCCTCTTGAGACATGGTGATGCTTTTTTGTTTGAGCCAACTGAAATTGAGCAGCATATGCTTTCTTACTTTTCAGATTTGTATGCTTCTCCTAATTGTTGCTTGGATAATGGATTAATTGAGAAAGTCATTCCAAGGTTAGTTTCTGCTGCTGATAACCTTGCCTTAACATGTTGTCCAACTAGTGAGGAAGTTAAATCTGCAGTTTTTAACTTGAACAAAGATAGTGCTCCGGATCCAGATGGCTTTGGAGGAGGATTCTTCCAGGCTTTTTGGGATATTGTTGAGTTGGGTGTGATTAATTATGTTCAATACTTCTTCATTCACAATTGGATCTTGCCTAACCTAAACTCCAATCTAGTGGTTCTAATTCCTAAGTTTAAGGGTGCTGACAGAATTGAGAACTTTAGGCCAATAGCTCTTGCAAATTTTCAGTTTAAGGTGATAACAAAGGTGCTGAATGATACGATTTCACTTATTGCTTCTAAAATTGTGTCGGGAGAGCAGAGAGGCTTTTTTAAGGATAGGCATATTCAAGAATGTGTATGCATTGCTTCTGAGGCAATTAATATGCTTGATCATAAGAGATTTGGTGGAAATATAGCATTGAAGTTTGATGTTAGGAAGGCATTTGACACAATAGATTGGGTTTTTCTGTTAAAAGTTCTTGCAGCTTTTGGATTTTGCCCTGTCTTTTGTAGTTGGATTCAAACAATTTTGGTATCCTCAAAGCTATCTTTCCTTGTTAATGGCCATGCTATGGGGTTTTTTTTTCTTGTAAGAGAGGGGTGAGATAAGGTGATCCCTTGTCCCCTCTTCTCTTTTGTATTGTTGAAGATGTGTTGAGCAGAGGCATATTCTCTCTGGTTGTGTCAAGAAGGTTGAAGCCTATGTCAAGCACAAAGTCATTTTCCACTCCTACACATGTATTGTATGCAGATGATATTTTGGTGTTTTGCAGTGGTTTGAAGAAAGGTCTCAAAGCTTTGATGGATTTATTTGTTGTTTATGCAGAAATTTCATTGCCTTTTAATTATATTGGAATTCCTCTCTTTAAAGGCAAACCAAGGAGGAGTCACCTTCAACCTATTCTAGACAGGATAAAATTGAAATTGGCTAGCTGGAAAGGTTCCCTTCTCTCAATAATGGGAAGGGTTCAATTAGTAAAGTCAATAGTTCATGGTATGTTATCGTATTGATTTCACATCGATAGCTTGCCTTCTTCTTTGCTGAAGCTCTTAGATACATGGATCAAGAACTTTATTTGGTCAAGTGATATTTGATTCTAGGAAGCTTGTAAGGCTTGGAAGGTTATTTGTAGCTCAATTGAGGATGGAGGCCTTAGGATTAGACCTGTTAAATCTACCAATGCAGCAGCCATGCTCAAGTTAAGATGGGATGTTTATTCTTCAAACCAGCAATGGTCTTGCTTTCTTAAAGCCATATTCTTAAGGAATTCTTCAATAGTGTCATGCTATGTCCAATATTCTATTTGGCCTGCTGTCAAACTCCATCTTCCTCTGGTCATGCAGAATTCTTCTTGGAATATTGGTGATGGTAAACATGTTAATTTTTGGTTGGACAAGTGGATTTCCAATCCTATTGCAATCTCTCTAAATCTGCCTTCTTATATGTATCCACTCCTAAAAGCTTCTATTAGTTAGTTTATCATAGATGGGAGGTGGATGATTCCTCATTATTTTCATGTTAGATGTCCTGATATTGTAAAGGAAATCCAACAGCTTGATATCCCTTCTTTTGATCTGAAAGATGATCTGTGTTGGACTGAGACAATCAGGAATACTGAGTTTTAAGGAAGCCTTTTCATTTTTAAATCCACCTCATAATCTTGCTGCTTGGGGTAAATCTGAAAATCTGAATGAGTTTTCTTAATGGAGCTAAAATCTGAAACATGCAGCTTAATTCAGAACTTCACTTCTTTAGTTTTAACACAATTCAATCAGAAAATAAAAGCCTTTAGAAGTGACAATGGCAAGGAATTTTTTCTAAACCAATTTTATGCTAGTAGTGGCATTATTCATCAAACCTCTTGTGTGAAGACTCCACAACAAAACTCAGTAGTAGAGAGAAAACACAGGCACATCCTCAATGTTGCCAGATCTCTCTTATTTCAGTGAAATTTGCCTAAGTCCCTTTGGTGCTATGCTGTAAGTCATGCCATATTTTTAATAAACAGGCTTCCTACACCTATTTTACAGAACAAATCTCCATTTGAGATGTTGTATCGTAAACCACCAACTTTACTTGATCTAAAGGTATTTGGAAGCTTGTGTTTCGCATCAACATTGACACAAAATCGCACCAAGTTGGATCCAAGGGCCATAAAATATGCCTTCCTTGGTTCCAAATCAGGAACCAAAGGCTATGTTTTGCTTGATCTGCACACAAGAGAAATCTTCATCTCAAGACATGTGATTTTTCATGAGCATATTTTTCCTTTTTCTTCACAATCCACTGTGCAAAATGACATTTCCCAAACCCCTGACAACAACACCTTTGATTTTCTCAATTTTGATGACATTCCTCCGAACCAATCAACTCATTCTCAAACCAACCAACCACATCGCACAATTCAACCTCCACTCGAACCAACTACAGAGAACAACCCCCGACCAATTTAATCCACCCACCGCATCCTCTGTTCCCAACCTACCCTTCCCTCGAACCTATAGTCGTTGGTCATGCAAATTCTAACATTCCTATACACCACCAACCCTTAAGAAGATCTACAAGAACCAAACACTCTCCTGCTTACCTACATGACTTCCATTGCAATGCTCTGACCACTATGCATGCTCCATCATCCACAGGTACTAAGTATCCTTTATCATCTGTTCTTTCATATCATTCCCTTTCTCATTCACATTTACACTTCACACTCTCCATCACCAATAACACTGAACCAAAAACATATAAACAAGCCATCCAATCCAATCACTGGATAAAGGCTATGCAAGCTGAGTTACTGGCTTTGGACCAAATCAACACCTGGTCTCTCACTGATCTACCAGCAGGCAAGGTTCCCATTGGCTCTAAGTTGGTTTATCGAATCAAATATAGATTTGATGGCATCATTGAAAGATACAAAGCCCGGTTAGTGGCTAAAGGCTATACACAAACAGAAGGATTGGACTACCTTGATACATTTGCACCAGTAGCAAAGCTCAATTCTGTCAAACTCATCTTGGCCCTTGCAACATCTCAAAACTGGTTATTACATCAACTTGATGTCAATAACGCTTTTCTACATGGTGATTTAGATGGAGAAGTCTACATGGAGGTTCCCCAAGGTGTCCAATGCACCAAGCCAAACTAAGTATGCAGGCTCCACAAGTCACTGTATGGCCTCAAACAAGCTAGCAGGCAGTGGTTTGCTAAGCTCTCAAGTTCTCTCCAAGCCTTACAATACACTCAATCACAGCATGAGCATTCCATGTTCTACAAGCACAATGGTTCCAATTTCACAGTCCTTCTTGCGTATGTTGATGACCTGATACTAGCTGGTAATGATGCTTCTGAAATTGTTGGTGTGAAACACTTTCTGGATGCCAAATTCAAGATAAAAGACCTAGGCACTCTCAAATATTTCCTTGGCTTAGAGATTGCTCGATCCAAAACTGGCATCACTCTATGCCAAAGGAAATACACACTTGACATCTTGTCAGATACTGGTCTCCTAGTATCGAAGCCAACTCCTACTCCAATGGCTCGATCAACCAAATTGTCCAACTCAAAAACTGAACCCTATGCCAACCCTGCTGAATACAGAAAGTTAGTTGGAAGACTCCTATATTTGACTAATACAAGGCCTGACATAAGCTTTGCAGTCCAACAACTTAGTCAGTTCATGGCCTGTCCCACCTTAGATCACTATAAAGCAGCCACTAGAGTCCTAAGGTATCTCAAAGGCAACCCTGCTCAAGGCCTATTTTATCCATGCACCTCCTCTCTTCAGTTAAAGGCCTTCAGTGACTCTAACTGGGCCATATGCTCTGACACAAGGCGCTCAATCATTGGCTACTGTGTCTTTTTGGGTGACTCACTCATTTCATGGAAGACAAAGAAGCAAACTACAGTTTCGCGTTCTTCATCAGAAGCTGAATATAGGGCATCGCTGCCTGCCACTACGAAATTCAGTGGCTTACTTACTTACTTCAAGAGATGTCCATTCCATACATCTCCCCAGCTTCTCTATACTGTGATAGCTAGTCAGCTTGCCACATAGCTGCCAATTATGTGTTCCATGAACACACGAAACATATTGATATTGACTGCCACTTGGTCAGAGAAAAACTCCAAGCTAAATTGTTTCACTTGTTGCCAATCTCCACCAAAGAACAATCGGCTAACATCTTGACTAAGGCATTGGATCATTCCCCATTTCAGTATCTCCTCTCCAAGCTGGGAGTACTTAACATACACTCTCCAGCTTGGGGGGGGGGGGGGGTATTGGATAATACTCAAGTTAGTTTGATTAATGCAATGCATCATTAAGTTAGTTATTACTGCTGGTTTTGTCAACAGCTCAGTTAGTTAGTTGGTTGTAAAGATAGCATAGCAGCAACGCTTGTAAAAGCTGAGGAATCAGCTATTGTTGAATGTGAATTTCATTTTTCAATCATTTCATAAACCGTTTTACTATTTGGGTTGCTTCAGTTCCTCCATCTAGATCCTTTGTTTTGTGGAGATTGTGGCATAATAGAATGCCAACTGATGATAATCTGATTAAAAAAGGTTGTTGTACAGTCTCAATGTGCAATCTGTGTTAAGCCAGTATGGAGACCTCTGATAATCTTTTTTTTAACTGTCCTTACTCGGTTCAGCTTTGGAACTGGTTTAGTTATACACTTAATTGCCCTGTTGATTCTTCCTCTATTTTTTTGTCTTTGGTATTCTGGATAGGAACTAGAGTTCACAGGTGACGGATGTGTTGCTAGTTGCCATCCCTTTTGTTAAATGGTCTATTTGGAATAGTTGAAACAAAACTAGGTTTGATGACAGTGTCATCTCAATTCAAGGATCTATTAGTGCTGTTGTTAGGGAAACTGGAAATCTGTCTAGAGGTACAGCGTTTTCTTCTATTGATGAATTTAAAATTTCGAAAGCCTTCTCAATCATATGTCATGCAAGAAAGTCTCCATCTATTCATCAAGTAGATTGGCTGCCTCCCAATTGTAATTGGACTAATTATAACTTAGATGGGGATTCAAAGGGCTTGAATTCTATTGCTTCATGTGGTGAAATCTTTAGAGATCATAGAGGTTTTGTCATGGGATGCTTTGCTGCTAATCTTGGTTCAGGATCCTCTTTGCTGAATTGAATGGGGCAATGCTATCTATTGAGGTTGCAAATGATAAAGGATGGAAAAACATGTGGTTAGAGTGTGATTCTTTAATCATTGTTTCTGCTTTTAGTGATTGTAGTGACCTTTGGAGGTTAACAAACTTATGGAATAAGTGTATTAACATCATAAAAGGAATGCATTTTATAGTTTCTCACATCTTCAGAGAAGGCGATACTTGTGCTGATAAATTGGCTGAGTATGGTTTTAGTCATTATGGGATCACCTGGTGGAACTCAATCAAGAATTTCATTAGGGATGATTTCTTTAGAAATAGATTTGGGCTTCCAAAATATAGGTTTAAATGATTGTTTTTCCATGGGTTTTGGTTTAGTGTCCCCCCAATGGATTCTTTTGTACTTTTTCTTTTTCTTTAATAAAATTCTAATGATATGCTGCAAATGATTGTTAAGTTTCAAGGTACCAACCTAGTTGGGATATTGGATCTTATAGTGATGCTTTTGCATATCATTTTTTGCTTAAAAAAAAGTCGTGAGTGCTGTGTGAGAATACGAGGAAGGGAGGGAACTGTGTTGTGTATCTTGTTTTAATTTAATTTGAGGAGTAGGTTAAGATAGCGCTTCTATAGGAAGTGTTGTCTTAGCTACCACATAAGATAGCGCTTCCTTAGGGAAGCGCTATCTTAGATACACCCTAAGATAGTACTTCCTCAAAAAAACACTATTAAAAGTCTCCGCCTCATTTTTAATAGCATTTCCGCATTGAAACGCTATTAAAGATGCGTTATCAAATGTCTTTATGTTCTAGTGGAAACAACATCCAAATTCACGATATATCTCTAAATTTGAAACTTTCCCGGGGACTACAACTATGTGAGCAATACCTTGAACTTTGGCTTGGACAATAGCCAACGTGAATTGCATGAAGTAGTAGAGTCAATTGCTGGACCAAGCAAGAGTAGCCTTCCACGTGGCATGAGACACCCCGTTGTGCCCCGTTGCGTCATTAATTATTTATTTAAACTTACTCGGGTACTTAACGTTAAGCGTAACCCTAAAATACGAAGATATTAAAAACTTAATTAGAAACACATCCAACTTCAGAAGGTAACACACCACACTATAATTATATTATACATATACAGATATCTCTAACCATCATCATAAAAAGAAACACTGTTTAGGGTATCCTATCAGTAGGATCCCTTACAGGTGCATACTTATACAACTGTTATACTTAGCAGAAAATAAAACGTCTCATAAGACGCACTGGCCATAAAATCTCTAAACTCTATCACTCGAATCCACAGCTTGTCCTCCAGCATCTGGTTCATTTGGAGTTCCATCTAACTCCTCAGCAACAGGTTCCTCCATAGAGTCTTCTAATGGAATAAAGTAAACATACACAAAATACATAAATAGGGAGATAAGAAACAGTTCTATCATCATAAGCGGAAAAGAATACATAGCATATAATATAATAATAGTCAAAGACAAGCATCACACATAACTAACAATCATCCTTGAATCACGATATCTTCCTCTACCCTCAATCTCATGTAACTAAACGTTTATGCTGATGTGGCCATCTCTATTACTGTCACATTAGTCAGTAAACCATACGGTGCAGTGTCAAGAATTTAGTGCCAGAAACTCAGTACGCCACTATTCCCCCATTGGAAATAGCAGAATATGCCGTAGTGCCAAAATACGCATGCAGTAGTGCCAAGCATTCCCCCATTGGAAATAGCGCAATATGTCGTAGTGCCAAAATACATATGCAGTAGTGCCAAGATACATAGTATTTCTATCCTAGATAGAATACTCAGCGCAACGCGTCCAGGACTAAAGAGTATTACGATGGTCTACCTCGGCATCAACATCCGTAGGGCACTCACCCGCAATATCCGTTATCCAAAATAGGATATCCTGGTCTCGTGTGTTCCACTCACATGGCTGTGAATAACAATACATCTATTTGAATCTCACTGACTCGCATCGGTTACAACCTAGTGCCTCAACTTTCCACCACAGCCTCTACACTTATTCCATATCACATCTCATCTACAAAATAATTTAATTAGGCTAGGCACCTCTAAGTTACATTCATTCTCTCACCCACACGATTATCTTTCGAATAACACATATCCTTGCCTAAAAGCCGAGTAAGCATATTATCAAACCAGGTAAATTACATAATACAATAATCATGAAATATTCAGACCAGATAAAAACAAGTCACACACAGTAGAATACCTCAACCAGCGCATCACAAACAAATCAATAATATTAAAGTCATACATCATCGAATATTCTGAAATTATCCTAACAACGATAAACCTACAATCCCCAAATCATCATTGGTACTACAAAGTAGTTTCCAATACGATTTTGGTATTGTCGATTACTCGACCACTAGTAGGGTTTAGGTCGCCCTACACCATTATTACAAATTATATACTACTTATCCATTCCGACGATGGAGTGGTTCTTTGTCCTACCTGAACTAACACCGGAATCACGAATTTTCATATCCTCGTTACTACACCACAGTTACCAGATTAACCTTCAACCAAAACAACATAACAACAAATTAATCAAACAAAACCCAACTATGACCATATTATGTTAGGTTCGGCCATGACTCAAAAGTAGGGCTAGGGTTATTTTCTCAATTCCATCTTTTGGATCCTAGTTACTAGAGTCTTAACTAAAGTAGATCAAGCGTTACAAATCAAAACTTTGAAACAAAATCCTCTAACCAAAGGGGTTAGGGTTTCGGTCAAGCATAGTAAAATAAGCTAGGAATTTCTTTTGATTTCAAGCTCTTGGATAATGAAAGTATAGATATAAGAGAGATGAAAAATAAGAATCATGACTCATCAAACGTTTTTCTAAGTATTTTTGCAAGATTTTTGAAGAAATAGGTCTAAGACTTAAAATATAGAAAAACTTGATGAAAATGAAAAATAATAGATGATCAATGAAGCTAAAGTGATGAGGAAGAGAATCCTCACTTTGAAATGAAAAAAATTGAAGAAAACTCATTTAACCCACGTTGCCATAGATTCAGCCATGAATAGAAAATAGGGTCAGGAATTTATTTTGCTCTCATCTTTTTGGATCTAGAATCTAGCTATCTTAAAGATTTCATAGAAATTGGTTTCACATTAAAAGGATTTTTCTATGATTTTTGATGAATTTTTGAAAAACTAGATCTAGGAATTGAAATTTGAGAAATACTTGATGGAAATGGAAATTTGATGAAAATTATTGAAGCTAGGATGATGAGGAATGGAATCCTCACCTTGGAATGAAGATATTAGATGAAGAACTTGAAGAAGTTTGAAGAACTTAGCAATTGCAAAAATGGTGTTCTTTGTGTTTTGTGAAGAAAGGAACTTGAACAAGTGAAATGAAAATTTGGCTAAGTGTGTGATGAAGGGGGAGAAGGCAGCCACGAAATTGGCTAGGTGTGGGAGGTTTTCAGCCAAGTAAATTGAGTGGTTAAGGGATAGGAGATGTATCCTTAATAACCATAGTTAATATTAACTAAGCTATGTTAAGTTAGAAATATAGTATTATAAGCTAGCTATTCTTAGCCATCATCATGGCTAGAAAATAAATGTGTGGTGGATGGGTGAAGGGGGTGTGGCTGCGGTTTGCACCACAAGGGAGGAAGAAGAAGCCAACTTGTTCATGTCTTGGTCTTGACCATGGTTGGCATTTAACTAGGATAGATTAGGTTAGGGGCATTTTGATCATTTCACTTATAAAGTGTCATGATTACTTATGACATCATGAGTCGTTGATGAGCCTCTGTTTGACTGGTTTTATAACTAGTCAAGACCTTGGCTTTGTGCTTATTTTATATCATTTTCACCCAAATTAGACTTTATTGTCCTTAACTAATATTTTGAGTCTGTAAATTGTTTTTAAGTTAATTTAGTTGATTTAGAGTGAATAAAGTATTTACTTTTATTTTTAGTTTTTCAGGTTAATAAAATAAAATAAAATAAATCTGGAGCCACTCGCCTCGCAAAGGATCTCTCGCCCCGCGAGTATTGCAACTCTGAAAAGTCAGAGACGATCACGGCTTGCCTGTGTTGTAGATCACGGCTGTGGCAGTTTTGAAGTTGAAGCGTTCGCCTCGCGAGCATCCATTCGCCTCGCGAGTCTGGAAGTCAGAATATAATTGCTGTCACTGGAACCTGAACTGGTCATGAAGATTGGGCCATAACTTGGGCTGTAGATGTCGGTTTGAACTGAAACCGGTGGCAAATGAAAGATCAAACAAAGAGGTTTAACTCTCATGAAGACCATCATTCCAAACAGAGCCGTTTTGAAGGGCTTTAATCCATGTGAAGTCAGAGACGTTTCAGCTGCCCTATGAGTTGAATGTGGACATAACTCCCTCATCTTAACTCATAATTAAGCAAATTAAGTGGCTTTGGAAAGCTAAGAGGCAGAGGTTGAAGTGAATTAAAGGAGTATTCAGATATTGAGAGGTCTTGAGAGAATTTGTATAAATAGGAGTCATGGTTAGGCAGAGGAGGAGTCAGGAGGAGTAGTGGTAGTTTCAATAGTTTATTTTCCTTTTCTTTTCTTTTCTGCTTATGTCTGTAATGGAGAATTAGTCTCCTAGATTAATCTACTGTGATTGGTTTCTGTTAAGACTTGAGGTTTCTGTAATCCTGTTTCATTTGCTTTTTCTCTTTTCAATGCCATGCTTTATATTTCTGTTTGCTTAATTCAGGAGTATATTGTGTTGTGTTGGTTTATCTCGGTGATGTCATGTTCCTATAATTAATCGCGTTTGCTTAATTCGCGTGTGTTCGTTTCGTGTTCGCTTAGTTCACGAAGGGCTTAACCCCGTTTGCTTAATTCGGGAATAGGGACATATATTTGTAGTAGTGGTTTCGCTTGTAAATTGTTGCTACAACCGGGAGGGGATTAGAATCTGCTTAGGTTGCATGAACCGATGATAGTTGGGAAACCGAGAACAGTAGGTTAATCGCTTAGCTTATTTGGTAACTGCTCTGTTTTCTTGCTTTGTTTTCTGTTTTGCTTCTTAATTTAGTTTTCAATCCAAAACCCCCATTTCTAACTTTTTCTGTTAATAATAACAACAACTAAAGAGTCCTTGAGAGACGATCCGAGTTGTCGCTCTATACTACATTATTTTGTAAACGCTCGTTCTTTTTGGCGCGTGGCGACAGCGCGGTCAAAAATTGGCGCCGTTGCCGGGGACTCTGGTTTGTTGTTATTAGCAGAAAATAATTTTTGTTAAAAAAAAAAAAAACTTTTTGCTTTGCTAATTAGTTTTGTCTGCTTTGTCTGGTCTGTAAATTTTATTTTCCCCCATGGATAATTATATGCGAAATTATATGCCTAATGTTTATTATGAGCAACCTTGCATGTATTATCCTAATTTTAGTGAGCCACCACCATACTATCCTAGCCAAGTGACCACCTCTGCACCTTCCGAACCTTCACAGAGCACCTTGGATGAGATTGCTTCAATGCTACAACAAATGGAAGAGAACAATCAACGGATGGCATACAATCTTGAATTTCAACAGAGGATGGAGGCAATGGAGGCAAGTAATCGTGAAGCCCAACAGAGGGACCAAGCTGAATCTCAGAAGTTGTGGGCTCTAATTGATCAAGTTACCGCCAACTCACTGCAATGTTAACTCCACTGCCCCTTGAGGAACATAAGGATTCACAGATGGTTATTCCTGAAAATACTTTTGATAATAATTCTGATGATAATGTTTCGTTGATGATGGTTTATGTGTTGAATCCCCCGATCCTAATGCTTGTTATTGTGACTGGAACCGCTTTGTGTGTTGAATGTTTTACAGGTTTATACTTTTCAGGAAAAATAGAAAATGCGGATCGTTTTGCAGGTTTGTTCTGTTCAGAAACTTAGATCGAGAGGATCAAGAGGACGTCCGCTCCCCATGCCTCGAAGATAAAGAAGAACCTTTGGGAGTAGATGATTCAAGTAAAACAATTGAATGTGTTGAGAGTAATGGGGTGGATGAATTGATTGAAGAATTCCCGGACATTCTAACTTTTTCTCGATTCATTTTCTTGTAATATATGTACTAACTCTAACCCTTGTGTGGTGTGTGCTGAAATTTCTGCGTGTATAGCGGTGAAAATTTTGTTAGTGCAGTGGATGAAAACATTGCAGAAGTTGAAGCAACACCGGTAACCGTTTCTAACTGTTTACCACTTCCCCCTGAGGAACCAGTGATGGAGTTTAAGCCCTTGGATTTTGCACCATGGCCAATCCAAGAGGTTGAGCCCCACTTCTATTGGGGAGACTTTATTGAGAAGGAGGTCATCTGTGACCCGAGAGGTAGTGAGAAGTCCGCCGCACTGGGTGGAGTTATTATAATTGTCAAGTGCTCACCTCCGCATCAAAGCTGCAAGTTAGCGAGGCTTGGAATGAATTTCAGTCCTTTGGCTACCATGTGGGACTTATGCTACAAGCAGTGGGATCCTGGTGGAACCGCCCTTCAATGAGTTTTCTTAACCCTTTCTTCTTTTTAATTTTCTTTTGCTTTGCTTTATTTTCTGTTTTGTTTTCTAATAAAGCTCCTGAATAATTTGAGAAGCTCAGGAGTTGTGTGTTGAGTCTGGTATTGGCAAGTTTATTGGATTTGATTAATTTTTGCATAGATTGATTGCATGATATGTTTTGACTGTTTCCCCCTAGGATTTGAAAATTTTTTGAAAAGTGATTCCCATGTGAAATTGAAAACTGAACTTTGGGATTTTGTTATGATGGCATGATTTATGATAAGTTTGGGGTGATAGGAAGCACACACTAGGGATAGAATCTCTTTCAAATAATTTGCAAAAATGTCCAGGTGAGGTTTTGAGCCTCCAACATGTTTTAAATTGTGTGAAAATCACTTTGTAAGTTGCACTTTCCTGAATTTGCTTGAATCTCTTTTTGGTTTGCATGTTTATGTGTTTGCTTCAGATGATTTAGGCATTTTCTTTGTAAATAAACTACTTAGCCTAAAATAACCATTCCTAATGCATGCTCCTTAGTTAGCCCTTTGAGCCTGATGAGCCTATTGTTCTTGTTAACCTTATGTTACAAGCTAAAATCTGAAAAAAAACCATGTTAACCCGATCTTAGGATTAGGAGAGCATGGAAGCTTAGTGAGAAATTGGTTGCAAGAAATTAAGTTTGGGGTGGCTACCCGGTGCAATATGTTGTTTGGGATTGAGAAAAAAATTTATGTAAAAAAAAAAAAATTGTGAAAAAAAATAAAAAAAAAAAGAAAAGAAAAAAAAAAGAAAAAAAAAAGTAAAAGTACAAAAATGCCAAAAAGAAATAAAAAGGTTGTAGCTACCCAAAGCAAATGAAAAATGGAAAAAGGAACTTGAGTGAATTTCAAAGTGTAAATAATGTTTCATGCTCTCTTAGTTCCTAGGGTCTTCAGCCTAGTTTCCTTTGTATATCCTACCCTTAGCCAGGCCCCATTACAACCCATAAAAGACCTTCTGATGTTGCTTGCATATTTTCTGTGGGGACCATTAGGAGATGAAAATCAAATTTATGGGAAGTGCTTCTGAAAAGTGAAATTGAGTGAATTGTTGATAACCTGACACAAATTGAGCGATTGAGTGAACATAAATTTCCCTTGTGAGGAAGGCAGTTGTTTGATTTTGGTGATCTCCCTTTTGTGTGTAACTTAGATCCCCTGCTTAGATTGATGATTGTTTGAATGATGAATTTCTCAATTGTTTAGAATAAATGCATGTGGGGATTACTTTGCTTGAAAGGGGGGAACATTGAAAGAAAAATTGTTTTGTTAAATTGCTTGAAATTTGTGTGAAAGTTAATTGAGTCCTTAAGCTTGCCATGTTTTGCCAGGTCTTGAGTCTTTTTAAGTTTTTAAGTTTTAGTTTGCTTGGGGACAAGCAAAGTTTAAGTTTGGGGTATTTTGAGGAGCCTCTGTTTGACTGGTTTTATAACTAGTCAAGACCTTGGCTTTGTGCTTATTTTATATCATTTTCACCCAAATTAGACTTTATTGTCCTTAACTAATATTTTGAGTCTGTAAATTGTTTTTAAGTTAATTTAGTTGATTTAGAGTGAATAAAGTATTTACTTTTATTTTTAGTTTTTCAGGTTAATAAAATAAAATAAAATAAATCTGGAGCCACTCGCCTCGCAAAGGATCTCTCGCCCCGCGAGTATTGCAACTCTGAAAAGTCAGAGACGATCACGGCTTGCCTGTGTTGTAGATCACGGCTGTGGCAGTTTTGAAGTTGAAGCGTTCGCCTCGCGAGCATCCATTCGCCTCGCGAGTCTGGAAGTCAGAATATAATTGCTGTCACTGGAACCTGAACTGGTCATGAAGATTGGGCCATAACTTGGGCTGTAGATGTCGGTTTGAACTGAAACCGGTGGCAAATGAAAGATCAAACAAAGAGGTTTAACTCTCATGAAGACCATCATTCCAAACAGAGCCGTTTTGAAGGGCTTTAATCCATGTGAAGTCAGAGACGTTTCAGCTGCCCTATGAGTTGAATGTGGACATAACTCCCTCATCTTAACTCATAATTAAGCAAATTAAGTGGCTTTGGAAAGCTAAGAGGCAGAGGTTGAAGTGAATTAAAGGAGTATTCAGATATTGAGAGGTCTTGAGAGAATTTGTATAAATAGGAGTCATGGTTAGGCAGAGGAGGAGTCAGGAGGAGTAGTGGTAGTTTCAATAGTTTATTTTCCTTTTCTTTTCTTTTCTGCTTATGTCTGTAATGGAGAATTAGTCTCCTAGATTAATCTACTGTGATTGGTTTCTGTTAAGACTTGAGGTTTCTGTAATCCTGTTTCATTTGCTTTTTCTCTTTTCAATGCCATGCTTTATATTTCTGTTTGCTTAATTCAGGAGTATATTGTGTTGTGTTGGTTTATCTCGGTGATGTCATGTTCCTATAATTAATCGCGTTTGCTTAATTCGCGTGTGTTCGTTTCGTGTTCGCTTAGTTCACGAAGGGCTTAACCCCGTTTGCTTAATTCGGGAATAGGGACATATATTTGTAGTAGTGGTTTCGCTTGTAAATTGTTGCTACAACCGGGAGGGGATTAGAATCTGCTTAGGGTTGCATGAACCGATGATAGTTGGGAAACCGAGAACAGTAGGTTAATCGCTTAGCTTATTTGGTAACTGCTCTGTTTTCTTGCTTTGTTTTCTGTTTTGCTTCTTAATTTAGTTTTCAATCCAAAACCCCCATTTCTAACTTTTTCTGTTAATAATAACAACAACTAAAGAGTCCTTGAGAGACGATCCGAGTTGTCGCTCTATACTACATTATTTTGTAAACGCTCGTTCTTTTTGGCGCGTGGCGACAGCGCGGTCAGTCGTCAAGTTTGACTTGTTGTCCTGATCTCTTCGCGGGTCTCTGCAATTCAGTTCCCGATTCCGTTGATTTCCGGATTAGGGTTTCCGTCCATTTTTCGCCAAAATTCACCCGAATAAAATATAATATTTTATTTTTGAGTAGAAATTTGAAAAGTAGAATTCCTCACGAACATAATATAAAAATCTACAATTTTTCAGTTTCAAGTCAAATTAGGGTTTTCTGCTGGTATAAAATTATACTGTCAGTATAAATGCAGACTGGTTTCCGTCTGAGTTTTAAACCCAAAATTTCACCATAACCCTCTACCATAAAGTATAGTGCAAATATGATTTTGTTTTATACAAAATCATTTCCTAGTCTCAGATAAAAATATAAGTAAATATATCTTTACCGGTAATACAACATATATGAAAAGCAAGGTGTTACATGGCAAAAAATCTTTTTAGGGCTTCGGAGTTACCAACGCCAAGGAGGTATCATTTTTAGGAAATACAAACAAAGTTTGTGGTGTTTTTAACAATGCCATATTGACTACGATTGAGGAGACTTGAGGTCAAGTGACAAATTGGGGACCTTGTTATGAAGGCAAACAAGAAACTTAAGAGGCGGGATTTCAATCAAACAAAAGGGTTTATTGCATTGACCAACATGTTCATGCGGTTTCTTAAGCACTAATCCGGTAGATACACGAAAAGTGAACAAGCAACTATTGGGACTATTCGTATTTCTCGCTCTTATTTTCTTATGGCCTTGCATCATCTTAAGATACCATCAACGATATGCCTCTTTTAGTCACTAAAATGGCCTGTCCAAAAAGTAGGAAATTCCTACAATAACCACGACTTGCAGATCTATGATCGTTGTTGTATTGACTATTGTACAATATATACATGTTATTTTATAATTTTTGCTTCAAGTCAAGTGTATAGAAGGTATGTTTAAGCAATCGAAATATGTTTTGTTAAAAGTAAAACCCGTCATGCATGTAATTGATCGAGCATAAAATTGGTATACGGCAAATATAAGGTAAGGTTGCCCACTATATGCTGACATAGTCGGTCCAACTCTTCCATGGACCCTGCACATGGCAGGAGTTCTATAGCACTGGATTGCCTTTTTTTTTCCAGCATGTTTTCAGCTTTAGGCATCAATTACTCTTCTACCCATAACTTTGGTCGTGCACCTTCTATTTGCACACAACTTGTTTGCCTTGGGAATACTTATGACTCTTACATAATTATTATGAAGTATTCTCATACTTATGACTCTTACATAATCACAATATAACAAGTTGTGTGCAAATAGAAGGTGCATGGAAGGCAATCTAGTGAAAGTTCAAACAGGGAAATGCAAGAAGAAATGCTTGAATTGTGTTTCTTAAGCTTTATGAAAAACCTTTTCCAAAAAGTAATTTCGCAGGCAACAAGAAGATAAACACACAAAAAAACCAGGTTTTCTAAAAGATTAAGAATGTTCAAAAACCCTAAGTTAGTAAATAAACAAACTTGACAAAGATAAAGGATAGAGATAATCACACTCCTGGTTCACTCTTATCCAATAAAAAGCTACGTCCAATCCCTTCGACCTGAAGGTTATTCTTTTACAAATAAGCCTCTTCAAGGTCAACTAAATCCTAGATTTGAAGGAATGTTCCTTTTAGGTAACTCACTATTTGTGAGGATATTACAAAAATAAGCTTTAGAACCTGTTAAAGCTTTACAGTGAAAGAAAATGAAGGTTGCAACTTTTTCTGAGTATTTGAACTTTGAATAATAGAGGACAAATGAATAATTTTTGTCAATAGTGTCGTCAACTTCAAATTCTTGCTCTTCAATGTCAACTGCCCACTGTGCATAGGTGTCCTTTCTTTGAATAATAGAGGGCAAATGAATAGTTTTTGTCAATAGTGTTGTCAACACATTTGTTTTTTTGTATAGCAGTGGTAGCAGGGCAGTAGAGGGTTGACATGCTTTTGCCTTCAAATTGCTTTTGATTTCAGCGGCTCAATGTGTACATTGTTGTACCTTGTTCTGTCTTTTATCCAAGGGATATTTCATTTGAATAAGTGGATAAATATTAATGTGTCACGTCATCATTATCTGGAAAAACAAAGTCAGTGGATGAAAACACAATATAAAAATATTGGTTGGACGAATCAACAAACTTGTCCTTTACAACAAAGCTTGGACGAACGCAGATTGGTTGAGAGCACGTTTGGTCTGGTTACTGTTGAAGATTGTCCTTAAGGTACTTAATGTTTCGTCCATCCATATTCAGTCTCAACAATATGTTGGACGGACGCAGTGCATATGACCATGAGTTGATTCCATCTACAGTCAAACATAAGAAAAAGGTCTTTTGACCTTGAAAGTTAGTGACCACTGTAACACCCCGTTTTTCGTATTTGAGCTTATGTGTTTATGTATGTGTTATGTAAAGTTGAACGATGTGTTAGAATATTGGGAAATAAGGTATGAAAAATAAAAAGGGGTCTAAGAGATTTTCTGGTCAAAAGTCTCTCCCTAATACATGAGCACAGTCATTCTCATGTGTAGCACGACCCCATGCTGATAAGCGTACTGCAATGGTTGCGCGAGCCACGAGCACGGTCGTGCTCAAGGGGAGTACGGCCATGTCGAAAAACGAGAACGAGTGACGTAAAAGCTGTGGACCCCGTGCTCCTTTAAGCACGACCTCATGCTCAGTGTTGAGCACAACCGTGTTAAAGGTGGGCACACCCGTGCTCGATGTCTGACAGCTTAAATAGGTGAGTTTTGGAGGGTTGCAAGTCATAACCCTCATTTTGACACTTTACACAATCATTGTGCGACAGAAACCTCTCTTTTCTCTTTCCTTTGAAACCCTTAGAAGTTCTTGGCGACCTTGCTTACGTTTGGGAGAGAAGTCGTGCGCTAGTGTCGAATTAAGGTAATCTTGTTTCCCCCTCTGTTAATCTCTTTTTCTTGTTTCTTCATTTGGAGATTAATAGCTTACCTTTTTATGATTTGGCCAAGGCTTGAGGAATTCGTCGAGCCGTTCGAGGGAACCAATAGTAGATCCTTTCATGTTTGACAATAGTTATATCTTCATAACATGTATGAGGATAAGGGATAGTATGAACATGTAGACTTTGGGGTAGCGTAAGATGAAGGGTTAACCCATAACCCTATTGAGTGCTATATGTTTTGTTGATGTGTGTTGCCAAATATGTTTGTGATAACATGATTAATTGTGCAATGATTATAATGATAGCATGATTGGATGCTTTCGTTGTTGATGTTATGAAATGAATGTTGATATTGTTGTTGTTATGAACATATTAATTAAAGATCAATTCCTAATGTTCATAAGGCATGAATCATAGTAAAGAGAGGTGGGGTTAATGTTCGATGGTATAGCAAAGACACTAGGATTGATCCATGAGCGTTTCAGGAATGTTATCAATGAAATAAAGATTAAGGAATTAATTCCCAAAATTGCTTATAAGACATGAAGCTAAGTAAAGAGAGGTGAAATTTAATTATATTCAATGGTGTAGTATAAAACCAATAGGATTGATCTATGAGTGTCATAGGGAGTTTGGCAGGGATTTCCAAACATCCTGTCCAGATTCGTACGGCCAAGCTCCAATAAGCACGGTCATGCACATAGGCAGCACGCCCGTGCTCAATGTCAGCATGCCCGTGTTGGGGACCAACAGGACCGTGCTCCCCAACCAATAAGTGACATAAGAGGGATTTGGGTGATTTCAACCAGATTTCCCTATGATAAGATAAGACAATAAGTAAAGAAACAAGAAAGATGACTCAAACCTATAATTAATGTGATAAGCCTTAACAAAGATAATTAATGATAAAGACGTTAATGATGATTAAGACAATAATGATGAATTACCGCACATTGACAAACTTTGATGCTTATTGGTCAAAGTTGACTTGATGCTTATTGGTCAAGGTGTTGATGTTGGTAAACTTTGATGCTTACTGGTCAAAGTTGTTCAATAAAGATTAAAGATAATGTTAAATGTTGGTGCTTATTGGCCAAAGACGTTGAACCATAAATAAACGGTGTTGATGGAGGTCATGAAAATGATTGATTGTTTGTTAGTATGCATGCATTCATGCACAAAGTTATTAGGGGAGGTACGATGACAGGGGAAGTCGCCCGAGAGTAAGGTGATCTGGTCATCCACAGTGATCCATCCAAGAGTTAGGTGAATCATGTGCCCCGATGGTGGTGCATCCGAGATAGGTGCATCGGCTATCCTAGGGGTTCATCCATGATTTGGTGAACTGCCGGCGTTGGTGCTTATTGGCTAATTTGGATATGTAACTCCAAGTCGTATTCCCAGTATAGATGGATCCACATGCATTCAGAGTAGTGGAGTCACATTGCATTATACAGTTGAATTATGTGATATGCATATGAATGATATACATTATACTTGCTATGTTATGTTTTGTGATTTGTTGCTTAAACATCTTGCTAACTATTTCATTGCCGTTATGTTCAAATGTAAAGTTTCTTACTCCCCATCTTTTGTTGTTTCTTGTATGAATCTTGGCTTATGCAAAGGATGGTGAGCATCTTGTTGAGGAGGGACTCCGAGGAGATCGCTTGCTTGTAGTTAGTATTTTCTATTATGTTAGTAGTTTTTCTGATGTAATCTTTTGATTTGGTTACCAGCTCTGATATGTAACATCGGGATATTGGGTTTAAGTTTATGTTTGATTTTAATTATGCTTTTTGTTTATGTTTCATTTTTTGCGTTTGTTATGTTTTTGATATACATGGTACTCGCTGCCTTACATTTATATTTTATTTTATTTTATAATAAATGAATGTTTTATTTATATATTTAATTGTTCGGGGTAAAGAGTGTCACAACCACTAACATAATATTTTTCAAACTAAGTCAACAACTAATTTTGTGAATCATTAAAACTCTAAAGGGTTAAACTTTATCACTGTTTTGGTTCTAACATCTAGTGCTATAGAACTCCTTCGTCTATGTGCAGGGTCCAAGGACAAGTCGAAACGGCTATGTGGGTATATAGTAGGCAGCCTTACCTTGTATTTGCAAGATACCAATTCCATAACCAGACTAATACTTTTGCTTATCAAAAAAAAAAAACATGCAAGACAGGTTTGACTTTAAAGACAAATTGATTTCAATTGGTCAAACATAGCATGTACACACTTAACTTCACACAAAAATTATACAATAACATGTATTTATTATACAATAGCCAATATAGCATTAACCATAGATTTGCAAGTTGTGGTTATTGCAGGTATTTCCAACTTTTTGGATTGGCCATTTTAGTAACTAAAAAGGCATGCCTTGATCACTCTCCATATATCTACCAGATCAGCACACAACAAAGTAGCATGAGCATGACGGTCACTGCAGTGAGCCGAGGTGTTTGACTGAAACCCTACCTCTTAAGTTTCTTGATTGCCTTCATAACAAGGTCTCGACTTGTCACTTGACGACAAGTCTCCTCGATCTTAGCAAGATAACATTACTGAAAACGCCATAAACTTCATCAGGGTTTCCAGAAAATGATACCTCCTTGGGGTATCAACACTCAGCAAAATACCGCAACGTGGAACGCTGCTCCTGCTTGGTCCAGAAGTTGACTCTACTAGTTCATGCCCTTCAAGTTGGCTTCTATCCAAACCAAAGTTCACCCTATTGCTCAAATAGCTGTAGTCCCCAGGAAAGTCATCAAATTCAAAGACAGAGCATGAACTTCGACGTTGGCTCTTTGTGTTATCTCCTATTTATTACTTGGTGCCTTCAGTGAAGTCACTGATGTAGCAGCAATCTGCTAATATGGTAAACAAACAACCCCTGGGGACCGTAACAACTGATCCCCTGAAAACATTATCTGCACGATCAATAACAGGACCAAGTTAGCATGTTTGAAGTAACATGGCACAACACTCATATGAAAATTAGTAAAGTGAAAAAAAAAAATGAATGACTAAAAAGTAGAAGTAATAGAGAAATGTTACCTACAATGAGCTTCCCAGCAGCAACAACAATAAAATCAATGAAATCGGTGTTGTTATTGTTCTGTGGAACAACTCTAATACGATCACCATGACCGTAGAAGTTGAAGAACAACACATCGTCGGGCTGCGCCGCCCCTATTAGAAATAACAATGCAGATAGAATGTTAGAGGCAGTGGCCATGATGTAGGTTGGGTCATTATCAATCAGAACACTGATGTCTTCCTCTAAGAAACCAAAGCACGTAAGGAGTCATTCTTTCATTCTCCAGACATCGTTTTTGGACCCTCTCAACTCCTTGTAGTTGATGAACTTTCCTGCATTGACTACGCAGGAAAGTTCATCAACTACAAGGATTTGAGAGGGTGTAAAAACGATGTATGGAGAATGAAAGAATGACTCCTTAAACGCTTTGGTTTCTTAGAGGAAGACATCAGTGTTCTGATTGACACTGACCAACCTACATCATGCCCACTACCTCTAACATTCTATCTGCATTGTGATTGCTAATTGGGTCTGCGCCGATCGACGATGTGTTGTTCTTCCACTTCAACAATCATGGTGAACGCGTTAGAATTGTTCCACAGAACAATAACAACATAGACTCCGTTGAATTCATTGTTGCTCTGGAAGGGAAACGCGTTACAGGTAGCCTTTCACGAGTACTTTCACTTATTAATCATTCAGTTCTTTCACTTTACAATTTGTCATGATTGTTGTGTCATATAACTTAAACCATGCTAATTGTGCTATGTTGGTTGTTGTGCAGATAATGTCTTCAAGGGATTAGTTGACCTAGTCCCTAGGGGTTGGTTGTTTGTTGACCATATTAGCAGATTACTTCCGAAGTTGTGGCCTCATTTTGAAGGCGACAAGGAACAAATAGGAGACAGCACAAAGAAACAATGCCGAAATTCACATTGTCTCTAAATTTGAAGACTTTCCCGAGTCTACAGCTATATGAGCAATATGTTGAACTTTGGAAATAAGCCAATATGAAAGGCATGAACTAGTAGAGTCAATTGCTGGACAAAGCAAGAGTAGCCTTCCATGTGGCAGTATTTTTTTAGTGCTTGCCAGAGATACCGATATGCCAAAGAGGTATCATTTTCAGGAAATACAAAGAAAGTTTGTGGCGTTTTTAGCAATGTCATATTGTCTACGATTAACGAGACTTGTGGTCAAGTGACAAATCGGCACCTTGTTATGAAGGCAAACAAGAAACTTACGAGGCGGGTTTCAATCAAACACAAGGGCTTTAACCATAGATTTGCAAGTCGTGGTTATTGTAGGTATTTCCAACCTTTTGGATTGGCAATTTTAATAAATAAAAAGGCATGCCTTGATTACTCTCCATGTATCTACCAGATCAGCACACAACAAAGTAGCATGAGCATGATGGTCACTGCAGTGAGCCATTTCTTGCTTGCCTTCGTAACAAGGTCTCGACTTGTCACATGACGACAAGTCTCCTCGATCTTAGCAAGATAGCATTACTGAAAACACCATAAACTTCGTCAGGGTTTCCAGAAAATGATACCTCCTTGGGGTATTGGTAACGCTTGCAACACTCAGAAAAATACCGCAACGTGAAACGCTGCTCCTGCTTGGTCCAGAAGTTGACTCTACTAGTTCATGCCCTTCACGTTGGCTTCTATCCAATCCAAAGTTCACCCTATTGCTCAAATAGCTGTAGTCCCCAGGAAAGTCATCAAATTCAAAGACAGAACGTGAACTTCGACGTTGGCTCTTTGTGTTATCTCCTATTTATTACTTGGTGCCTTCAGTGAAGTCACTGATGTAGCAGCAATCTGCTAATATGGTAAACAAACAACCCCTGGGGACCATAACAACTGATCCCCTGAAAACATTATCTGCACGATCAATAACACGACAAAGTTAGCATGTTTGAAGTAACATGGCACAACACTCATATGAAAATTAGTAAAGTGAAAAAAAAAATGAATGACTAAAAAGTAGAAGTAATAGAGAAATGTTACCTGCAATGCGCTTCCCAGCAGCAGCAACAATAAAATCAATGAAATCGGTGTTGTTATTGTTCTATGGAACAACTCTAATACGATCACCATGACCGTAGAAGTGGAAGAACAACACATCGTCGGGCTGCGCCGCCCCTACTAGAAATAACAATGCAGATAGAATGGTAGAGGCAATGGCCATGATGTAGGTTGGGTCATTGTCAATCAGAACACTGATGTCTTCCCCTAAGAAACCAAAGCACGTAAGGAGTCATTCTTTCATTCTCCAGACATCGTTTTTGGACCCTCTCAACTCCTTGTAGTTGATGAACTTTCCTGCATTGACTACGCAGGAAAGTTCATCAACTACAAGGATTTGAGAGGGTGCAAAAACGATGTATGGAGAATGAAAGAATGACTCCTTAAGCGCTTTGGTTTCTTAGAGGAAGACATCAGTGTTCTGATTGACACTGACCAACCTACATCATGCCCACTACCTCTAACATTCTATCTGCATTGTGATTGCTGATAGGGTTTGCGTCGATCGACGATGTCTTGTTCTTCCACTTCAACAATCATGGTGAACGCGTTAGAATTGTTCCACAGAACAATAACAACACAGACTCCATTGAATTCATTGTTGCTCTGGAAGGGAAACGCATTACAGGTAGCCTTTCACGAGTACTTTCACTTATTAATCATTCAGTTCTTTCACTTTACAATTTGTCATGATTGTTGTGTCATATAACTTAAAACATGCTAATTGTGCTATGTTGGTTGTTGTGCAGATAATGTCTTCAAGGGATTAGTTGACCTAGTCCCTAGGGGTTGGTTGCTTGTTTACCATATTAGCAGATTACTTCCGAAGTTGTGGCCTCATTTTGAAGGCGACAAGGAACAAATAGGAGACAACAGAAAGAAACAACGTCGAAATTCACATTGTCTCTAAATTTGAAGACTTTCCCGAGTCTACAGCTATATGAGCAATATGATGAACTTTGGAAAGAAGCCAACGTGAAAGGGATAAACTAGTAGAGTCAATTGCTGGACCAAGCAAGAGTAGCCTTCCATGTGGCAGTATTTTTTTAGTGCTTGCCGGAGATACTGATATGCCAAAGAGGTATCATTTTTAGGAAATACAAAGAAAGGCTGTGGCGTTTTTATCAATGTCATATTGTCTACGATTAAGGAGACTTGTGGTCAAGTGACAAATCGGCACCTTGTTATGAAGGCAAACAAGAAACTTACGAGGCGAGTTTCAATCAAACACAAGGGCTTTAACCATAGATTTGCAAGTCCTGGTTATTGTAGGTATTTCCAACTTTTTGGATTGGCCATTTTAGTAACTAAAAAGGCATGCCTTGATCACTCTCCATGTATCTACCAGATCAGCACACAACAAAGCAGCATGAGCATGATGGTCCAGCACGAAAGGAGGTGTGGTTGGAAACCCTACCTCTTAAGTTTCTTGCTTGCCTTCATAACAAAGTCTCGACATGTCACTTGACGACAAGTCTCCTCGATCTTAGCAAGATAGCATTACTGAAAAAGCCATAAACTTCATCAGGGTTTCCAGAAAATGATACCTCCTTAGGGTATTGGTAACACTTGCAACACTCAGCAAAATACCGCAACGTGGAACGCTGCTCCTGCTTGGTCCAGAAGTTGACTCTACTAGTTCATGCCCTTCACGTTGGCTTCTATCCAAGCCAAAGTTCACCCTATTGCTCAAATAGCTGTAGTCCCCAGGAAAGTCATCAAATTCAAAGACAGAGCGTGAACTTCGACGTTGGCTCTTTGTGTTATCTCCTATTTATTACTTGGTGCCTTCAGTGAAGTCACTGATGTAGCAGCAATCTGCTAATATGGTAAACAAACAACCCTTGGGGACCATAACAACTGATCCCCTGAAAACATTATATGCACGATCAATAACACGACAAAGTTAGCATGTTTTAAGTAACATGGCACAACACTCATTTGAAAATTAGTAAAGTGAAAAAAAAAATGAATGACTAAAAAGTAGACGTAATAGAGAAATGTTACCTACAATGCGCTTCCCAGCAGCAGCAACAATAAAATCAATGAAATCGGTGTTGTCATTGTTTTGTGGAACAACTCTAATATGATCACCATGACCGTAGAAGTGGAAGAACAACACATCGTCGGGCTGCGCCGCCCCTATTAGAAATAGCAATGAAGATAGAATGTTAGAGGCAGTGGCCATGATGTAGGTTGGGTCATTGTCAATCAGAACACTGATGTCTTCCTCTAAGAAACCAAAGCGCGTAAGGAGTCATTCTTTCATTCTCCAGACATCGTTTTTGGACCCTCTCAAATCCTTGTAGTTGATGAACTTTCCTGCATTGACTATGCAGGAAAGTTCATTGATTTGAGAGGGTGCAAAAACGATGTATGGAGAATGAAAGAATGACTCCTTAAGCGCTTTGGTTTCTTAGAGAAAGACATCAGTGTTCTGATTGACACTGACCAACCTACATCATGTCCACTACCTCTAACATTCTATCTGCATTGTGATTACTAATAGGGTCTGCGCCGATCGACGATGTGTTGTTCTTCCACTTCAACAATCATGGTGAACGCGTTAGTATTGTTCCACAGAACAATAACAACACAGACTCCATTGAATTCATTGTTGCTCTGGAAGGGAAATGCATTACAGGTAGCCTTTAACGAGTACTTTCACTTATTAATCATTCAGTTCTTTCACTTTACAATTTGTCACGATTGCTGTGTCTTATAACTTAAAACATGCTAATTGTGCTAATGTCTTCAAGGGATTAGTTGACCTAGTCCCTAGGGGTTGGTTGTTTGTTTACCATGTTAGCAGATTACTTCCGAAGTTGTGGCCTCATTTTGAAGGCGAGAAGGAACAAATAGGAGACAACACAAATAAACAACGCCGAAATTCACATTGTGTCTAAATTTGAAGACTTTCCCGAGTCTACAGCTATATGAGCAATATGATGAACTTTGGAAAGAAGCCAACGTGAAAGGCATGAACTAGTAGAGTCAATTGCTGGACCAAGCAAGAGTAGCCTTCCATGTGGCAGCATTTTTTTAGTGCTTGCCAGAGATACCGATATGCTAAAGAGGTATCATTTTCAGGAAATACAAAGAAAGTTTGTGGCGTTTTTAGCAATGTCATATTGTCTACGATTAAGGAGACTTGTGGTCAAGTTACAAATCGGCACCTTGTTATGAAGGCAAACAAGAAACTTACGAGGCGAGTTTCAATCAAACACAAGGGCTTTAACCATAGATTTGCAAGTCGTGGTTATTGCAGGTATTTCCAACTTTTTGGATTGGCCATTTTAGTAACTAAAAAGGCATGCCTTGATCACTCTCCATGTATCTACCAGATCAGCACACAACAAAGCAGCATGAGCATGATGGTCACTGCAGTGAGCCGTTTCTTGCTTGCCTTCATAACAAGGTCTCGACTTGTCACTTGACGACAAGTCTCCTCGATCTTAGCAAGATAGCATTACTGAAAATGTCAAAAACTTCGTCAGGGTTTCCAGAAAATGATACCTCCTTGGGGTATTGGTAACGCTTGCAACATTCAGCAAAATACCGCAACGCACCCTCTCTTCTGCTTGTTAGAAGTTGACTCTACTAGTTCATGCCCTTCATGTTGGCTTCTATCCAAGCCAAAGTTCACCCTATTGCTCAAATAGCTGTAGTCCCCAGGAAAGTCATCAAATTCAAAGACAGAGCGTGAACTTCGACGTTGGCTCTTTGTGTTATCTCCTATTTATTACTTGGTGCCTTGGATGAAGTCAGCGATGTAGCAAGAATCCGCTAATATGGTAAACAAACAACCCCGGGGGCCATAATTATCGATCCCTAAAAAAAACTTAGTACGCCATTAACACGACAAAGTTAGCATGTTTGAAGCAACATGGCACAACACTCATATGAAAATTAGTAAAGTGAAAAAAAAATGAATGACTAACAAGTAGAAGTAATAGAGAAATGTTACCTACATTCACTACTCCTGAAATTTTAAACAATATAATCAATGAATAATCGTGTTGTTATTGTTCGTGGAACAACTCTAATACGATCACCATGACCGTTGAAGTGGAAGAACAACACCATCTTCGATAATAAATCTGCTATTAGAAATAACAATGCAGATAGAATGGTAGAGGCAGTGGCCATGATGTAGGATGGGTCATTGTCAATCAGAACACTGATGTCTTCCTCTAAGAAACCAAAGCACGTAAGGAGTCATTCTTTCATTCCAGGACATCGTTTTGGACCCTTCAACTCCTTGTAGTTGATGAACTTTCCTGCATTGACTACGCAGGAAAGTTCATCAACTACAAGGATTTGAGAGGGTGCAAAAACGATGTATGGAGAATGAAAGAATGACTCCTTAAGCGCTTTGGTTTCTTAGAGGAAGACATCATTGTTCTGATTGACACTGACCAACCTGCATCATGCCCACTGCCTCTAACATTCTATCTGCATTGTGATTGCTAATAGGGTCTGCGCCGATCGACGATGTGTTGTTCTTCCACTTCAACAATCATGGTGAACGCGTTAGAATTGTTCCACAGAACAATAACAACATAGACTCCGTTGAATTCATTGTTGCTCTGGAAGGGAAACGCATTATAGGTAGCCTTTCACGACTACTTTCACTTATTAATCATTCAGTTCTTTCACTTTACAATATGTCATGATTGTTGTGTCATATAACTTAAAACATGCTAATTGTGCTATGTTGGTTGTTGTGCAGATAATGTCTTCAAGGGATTAGTTGACCTAGTCCCTAGGGGTTGGTTGTTTGTTTACCATATTAGCAGATTACTTCCGAAGTTGTGGCCTCATTTTGAAGGCGACAAGGAACAAATAGGAGACAACACAAAGAAACAACGCCGAAATTCACATTGTCTCTAACTTTGAAGACTTTCCCGAGTCTACAGCTATATGAGCAATATGTTGAACTTTGGAAAGAAGCCAATATGAAAGGCATGAACTAGTAGAGTCAATTGCTGGACCAAGCAAGAGTAGCCTTCCTTGTGGCAGTATTTTTTTAGTGCTTGCCAGAGATACCAATATGCCAAAGAGGTATCATTTTCAGGAAATATAAAGAAAGTTTGTGGCGTTTTTAGCAATGTCATATTGTCTACGATTAAGGAGACTTGTGGTCAAGTGACAAATCGGCACCTTGTTATGAAGGCAAACAAGAAACTTACGAGGCAGGTTTCAATCAAAGAAATGAATGACTAAAATGTAAGAGGACTAGAGAAACGCTATCTATTATACGCTTCCCATTAGCACCAACAATAAATTCAATGAAACCGGTGTTATTACTGTTTTGTGGAACAGCTCTAACGCGATCACCATGATCACAGAAGTGGAAGAACATCATATCACCGGCTTCGTCGACCCTATTAACAATGACAATGTAGATAGTATGTTAGAGGCAGTGGGCATGATGTCGGTCGGGTTATTGTCAATCAGAATACTGGTGTCTTCCTCTAAGAAACTAAAGCGCTTAAGGAGTCATTATTTCATTCTCTAGACAATGTTTTTGCACCCTCTCAATTTCTTCTTGTTGAAGGACATTCCTGTGTAGTTCAATCCCACCAACAATGTCTTCTTCTTCGACATTTGAACTTTGCTTCTTTGCCGTTTCTTGGAGTTCAAGAAGGGAGTGTTAAGCGTCGAAACGATCAGAAGAGACGAAGGGTGGTAGGTGGTCTTATTTCGACCGTTTGGGATTAAGTATGTCTGGCGTGTTTTTGTGTATGTCATTATTCAAACAAATTTATTATCTAAAATAAACTTAGTATGTCATTTCGCATGTATATACCAGTGTTTGTACGCATACGTAGGCACAATGTATAGTGAATGATTGTAGTTATTTTTTTAAATTTTAAATAATAATAATTAAAAAATAAAAATTTTAAATTTTATTTATTTATTATTCTTGAAATTTTAAAAAATAACTAAAATCATTCATTTTATACTGTGATCGTACATCCGTACAAACGCTAGTACATACATAATTGCGAAATGGCATACTAAGTCCATTTTAGATAATAAATTTGTTCGAATAACGACAGACAAACATACGAGACTTCCTTAATTCCAAATGGTGAAATAGACCAAATATCATAGATTGTCTTTTCCGATCGTTTTCGCGCTTAACACTCCCTTCATGAATTCCAAGAAAAGACAAAGAAGCAAAGTTCAAATGTCAAAGAAGGCATTGCTGGTGGGATTGAACTACATAGGAAAGTTCACTAACTACAAGAAGCTTGGTGGATACAAAAACGATGTCCGGAGAATAATGACTCTTTAAGCACTTTGGTTTCTTAGAGGAAGACATCAATGTTCTGATTGACACTGTCCCAACTTACTCATATTCAATGTCCCTAACATACTATCTGCACCGTTATCGCTAATACGGTCGGCAAAGCCCGATGATGTGTTATTCTTCCCCTTCAATGGAAATGGTGGTCGCGTTAGAGCTGTTCCACAGAACAAACCGAGTTCATTGAATTCATTGTTGCTTCTGATGGGAAGCACATAACAGGTAGCCTTTTCTAGTCTTTTTACTTATTAATCATTCATTTCTTTCACTTTACTATTTTTCATAATTGTTGTGTCATGTTACTTAAAACATGCTAACTGTACCATGTCCCCAAGGGTTGGTTGTTCGTTTACCATATTAGCATATTTTAAAGGCGCCAAGGAACAAATAGGATACAACACAATGAAACAGCGTCGAAATTCACGCTCTATCACTGAATTTGAAGACTTTCCTTAGGACTAAGCTTTGTAAGCAATAAGGTGAACTTTGGCTTGGACAAAAGCCAACGTGAAGGGCATGAACTAGTAGAGTGAATTGTTGGACCAAGCAAGAGCAGCCTTACACGTTGCAATCTTTTTTTAGTGCTTGCCAGAGTTATCGATATGCCAAGGAGGTATCATTTTCTGGAAATCCAAAAGAAGTTTGTGGCATTTTTAGCAATGCCATATTGTCTACGATTGAGGAGACTTGTGGTCAAGTGACAAATCAAGACCTTGTTATGAAGGCAAGCAAGAAACTTAAGAGGCAAGGTTTCAGTTAAACATGTGGGCTTTACTGCATGACCAACATGTTCATGCTACTTTCTTATGTGATGATCCGGTAGATACACGAAGAGTGAACAAGCATCTGTTAGGATTGTTCGTATTTCTCGCTCTTATTTTCTTATGGCCTCACATCATCTCAAGATACCATTAAAGGTATACCTCTTTTAGTCACTAAAATGGTCTATCCAAAAAGTAGAAAATACCTACAATAAGCACGACTTGCAAATCTATGATCAATGTTATATTGTCTCCTGTACAATATATAGATGTTATTTTATAATTTTTGCCTCAATTCAAGTGTATACATTGTATGTTTAACCAATCAAAATATGTTTTTGTTTAAAGTCAAACATGTCCTGCATGTTATTGATCGAGTCATGGAATTGTTATCTTGGAAATATAAGGTAAGACTGCCGACTATATGTCGACATAGACGGTCCCACTCTACCTTGGACCCTGCACATGGCAAGAGTTCTATAGCACTAGATTGGCTTTTTTGTCTAACATGTTTTCAGCAAAATTACAAAATAAATAGCTAAAATAAGTGCGTTCTGAGCAAGAATTCAACAATAATTGTAATGCATGACTATATGTGCACAATACACCTATGAAATAGCTAGAATCAGAATTTGATTATTGCAGCATATTTCAATGACATTAAGGATGTTTGCTATATTAATGTGTTCAACACAATTTAATTCATTCTATATTTAATACACACGGAAGCACTAATTAGTAATGACTAATAAATGTGTCAGTATACAAAACTTACCATTGCTTTTTTTTCCTGCCTTAATGTAGAGGAAGCCTCCTGATCATTTCACCATCTTTGGCTCTCATCAACGACCATATTATCCAGATCAACATTTTCTGTATACAATAATACAATAATATCTTATAAATACCATTTTATTAATACACATGAAGGTAAAAAAAATCGTCAATCAGGCATTAAGAAAGAGATCAAACAATAATCTCTAATCCATAGACAAATGAAACTATTTTGGTAAACCACGGAAAACATGGAAACGTGAACAATTCAATGAATTTTAACTTTAGGTCATGTCATGTTGAGTGCCCTTAGGACACTCGTTAAGGAATCAAGAAAAGTAAGTTTTCATTGGAAAACCAACAATTTCACTTTTTCAAATGTTAAATACACCCCCCCCAAATGTTAAATACACCAATTCCCAATGTAAACTTTCTTTTTTTGGTTCCTTAAAGAGTGCCCTAAGAACACTCGTTAGCATTTACCTTAACATTAATGTGCACATCCTTATTATCAATCCATGATTTAAAACATCTAATTACAAAAATGATACTAGCTCTTCACCTGTGAGGCAATGTAATTCCAGGTCTGCAATGATTAAAGAAACTAGATTTTTCCCCCTGTAGGGCACACCTGAAAGACACAAATGAAATGAAAAAAAATACTTAATCTATTAATATGCAGTTATGTAAGAAAACTCAGTTAACTATAGTTTTGTAGCATTGGTTCAACTGACATGTAGGTCTATCACCATTGCGACCTCAATGGCCTCGACCACCATGACAACGACCACCACGTCCTCGACAACCTCCTCAATTCAAATTGAACACGGAGTTGTTGATCGGAGTAGAAGAATCACCATACGAAGTGGCTTGAGTTAGGTTGAGTGATATAGAGGACAAAGGAAGCTCTTGCTTGTATCTCTCAAATTGTGTGACCTGAACAATTAAGAGTGCTTCAATAACATCAACGGATGCCGGGTCAATTCGAGCATAAATCATCATGACAAAAGAGTTATATTCTTCCAGTAAACCTTCCGAAATCGTGTCAATGTGATCTTGCTCGGTCACTAGATCTCCGATTGCTTGGATCGAGTCAACAAGAGCACGAATGTGCATCAAATACTCAGTGAGCGATCTGGAACATTTCTTCCTATTCTTCAATTCAGAATAAACCGACGAACCTTAGAACGAAGATGAGAATTGAAGAATTGAGAAATCGAGCTAAGCAACCACATAAACAACATATTATCTTGAACTAGCCAGAGCTAATACGCATCAGAAACAAGATCAAGAGCTCGATCTTATTCATAATTGTACATCGGTGGAATGCTAGGGTTCACAACATATCGATGAAGTTGGTGAGCATAATCGCCTCAACTTGTTGCTTCCACTTCCACAAGAGAAAATTATGATAATCAAGTTTCACAGAGAGAGAAGGATTGAAGCTCATCGTCGACGTAGAAGACGATGAAGCTCGAGTGATCGGAGTTTGGATCCGAGTTCCAATAGATTCCTCCATGGATGCAGATCAGTTATGTTGCAAGCTATGCTAAAGCTAAGCTATCATATACTCTAATAACCAGCATGTACTTTGACTGGTACAATTTGTGGAAGGATTGTACTACTAACATGCTCAATAAAATTCGCATATCACACTAATCAGGAGAAAATAAAGAAGCTTATATTACTTTATATTAACTAGCTAGTAACCATCTCCTCCTACTTTGTAGATTTAATATTTATTTTTTATAGACACTATGATATTAATAACATCTAATACATTCATTTTTTAATTAAAAGGAAATGAAACAATTTAGCCTATTAAATGAACATTCCCTGACTCTGGTAGAATATTAGGTAACTAATAACTATCTTGCCAGATAACAAAATAGTCAACCTTCCTTCTTCAGAATTTAATAATGAAAATAAATAACCATACTTAATTGTCTATCAGGATTCACCGTATATGTGATTGAGATATTAAATGTGTGTTATTGCCAGACGTGTTATATATTGAAACAAAAATGGAAATGTAAGTTTCTGTCTATAAGAAATGTGGGTGCCTCGAGTAAGCTGTGAATAGTGACATTCATGGCAATCATCGCTAGAGAATGCTCAACAAGGGGTCAGTTGTTACACGGAGGAATTGAGAAGAGCGGCTATTGTGGAGGGGAAGAAACTTATGGTTCATAATGTTTCTCCTACTGGATCCCAACAGATCGGTAATTCTTTCTCGGATATTCATAGTAAGATTCGAAATAGAGCCATCCTTAGATCTGCTGCTTACAACGATGCTTTGCTCTTTTGGAATGTGGAGAAGAAATAGGTTTTCTGCAAATTGTTTGGGTTTGATTTAGGGTGGTTTAGCATTTTTGATGGTGGGGAAACAAGTTTCTGCATATAAAGGGCTTTTGGGAGTGAGGCTCCTGGCCAAGCAATGGTGGTCTTGGTTGATGGTTTAGCTTTTTATTCGTGAAAAAGGGGGGTTTTGCTGTTCGATTTTCTCTCTTGTGGGGTTTTAGGCTTGTCGGAATAGTTTTTGTGGGTGTGGAGACAAATTATAGGTTCAACCGCGTAGTGATCTTTGACTCCTGGTTGAACATCTATCTTGTTTCCTTTTTATGTTCTTTCAATTTCTTTCTTGTATTTAGGTTGAGTACCCTTAGTGCTCTTTTCAATACATTTTTGCTTATAATATATATATATATATATATATATATATATATATATATATATATATAGTCATGCTATCTGAAGGAGGTATGTTATTTGTCTGTAGTTGCTTTATTTTTTCTTAAAAAACTTTGATGGATTATGAATTTGTTATGTTGGTCATGAAACAAGTTCTGTAGGTTGATATTTAGGTAATTGCCAAGTTTTTATTTTTTTATAAACACACTAAAGGTTGCTATATATATCAAATTTGTTGACTGGAACATTCAACATATTCTTGACACTCAACAGCATTTTTTATCACGCAATCATGCTATGTTCATAATATATATCACAAGTTGATGCTATGTTCGGTGGTAATACTGTCAGTGCATGCACATGTAGGTTTTAAAGTAAAGAGTCAAGTCTAAGATGTGAAAACAGAGGTGTTACTCTTTTTAGGAGCATTTGATGCAAAATTTCACTAAATACTTCATGGGCACCTATTTGAAAATTAAATACACTTCGAATCTACGAAGTATTTAGTACTTGATTATATTTAATATTTTACTGAATAAGTTCTTAATATTTTTGGGGAGAAAAGTTAATAACCATAACCAATTAGGAAATATTTAGATAAAGAGTACGAGAGTAGTCTTGGATCAATTTCTGATAGTATCCTAGCTGAAAAGACAATCAAGGAAAGCTTTAGGAACTTCTAAATATGCTGATATGGAGAGCCAAGGAAACTCCTGAATATAGTTATGGATTGCCAGCGCCAACATCAAGAAGAAATAATTTCATAAACTACCTAGCAACATCACGCTTGTGTGATATTTCAACATTAAGTTATCACAGAATCAACAATAGGTTATGGCAGCTTCAACACTAAAGTGTATATGCACCCAAAAAAGAAAACTCTACCCTTCAACCTATAGGACTTAACGAAAAGGTTGCAAATTAATCCAATCCAAGATAAACCTACAATATATGCAATATGGAAGCAGTTGCTCCATATTGGGGATTACAACAAATTTTAGGCAGTTTATAGATTCTCAAAATGGGAACATGCAATGAATAGAAAAATTCAAATAACTTCTTGATTGTATTCAAGTATGTAACAAGTGTTACCTGTTGTGATAACATGATCAAAGAGAATTGCTACCAAACTTCTGAGTATATAACACCTTCAATCATGGAAATGAGCAAAATTATATGTTGACCTTCTGAGTACGATCGATAAAGATAGCTAAACTATACGATAAATCTTTACAATATATACGACGTAAAAAAGCACACATCAAACGTAATAGATTATTATATGAACTGAAAAGAGATTTATGTTAAAAAGATTATTTTTATTTTCAAAAGAGTTTTTCATTTAAAACAAGAAAATGAAGATTTTTTTTTTTAAAAAAAAAAGGAATTTCATTAAAAAAAAATTGCCGAGATTTTTTAGAAGAAAAACAAATAAAGTGGGCCGCAAGTTAAAAAAGAGGAATCCTAAGGCTATGTTTGGATTGATAGAAAGAGATGGAATGGAATGAAACGGAACATAATGAAATAGAGCGGAGTGGAATGGAATAAAATTTCATTCCATCGTTTGGATATTGTATTTATTAAGTGAATGGAATGGAATGAGCTATAAATTTTTAATTCCTATATTACCCTTCATTTAACAAATATTTTATAATCATTAGTGCCTATATCCTTTCACTGAAGGAACCCTCCCCCGGTTGTTTTTGGGGGGGGGGGAATATGGTTAAGGAGTTCGTGGAAACAAATGGAAAATATCCCATCATGCTACAATGTTGATTATTTCCTGTGTTTTACATTTTGCAGTATAGTACAACTGATGGGAAGTATCTCTTAAAAAAAAACGACGGTAAGCATATTTAACAAGTTCAAATTGTATATTGGTAGTTGTGAAAGGAAATTAATTTGATGGTTGCAGAGAGAGGCTTGGTGAGGAGTAGTTTGGAGATGTCGAAGGAAGCTACTTGATTGTGAAAGATAAGGATTTGATAAATTAGTAATTTTATCATTTTATAATTGATGAGATCTTGCTTCCATCTCATTCCATCCAAATTGGAGGATGTAAGTGGTGGAATGGGATGGAATGGGTTCCATTCAGTCTCATTTCATTCAATAATCTTTTATACAATCCAAATAACGAAACACCATATCATTCACATTCCCCTCCATTTCATCCGCTTACTTCAATCCAAACATTACATAAAAGACTCCTAAAAGCAACAGATTTATTTTTTGTTTTGACTAAGACCAAACTCACCAACAAGAAGCAGATCAGAGTTGGACTTAAAACACAGTTTAGCACCCAAACAAAACATACTCTAAGGCCCATATTGCAGCAAAAGATAAACCCTCCACAAGGCCATCATGCAGAAAAGAAGGACACAACCATAAAAAAAATAAAAATAATTACCTAGCTGCAACATAGACAAACAACAAAAAAAAACGAAGGACACAACCATAAAAAAAGGGTATTGCAACATAGACGAACGACGTCTGGACGGCGGTTTGTGGCAGTGGAGGTCGATGATTGTGGTTGAAGAGATGGTCCGGTTCGGATCTAGATGGAAGCTGGTTCACGTTCCGGAGGGCGTCGTGGGCGACGCGGATCTGCGTATGGACGTAGGGGGTGGTGCGGACCAACAACCACCCAAAATAAGAGCACACGGTACACTCCCCTCTATGCGCCCAACAACCACCCAAGACCCAGGTTGATTTTCTCACTGTCGTCCTCTCCTACAGCTGGCCTGAGAGATTTGTTATTTTTCTCCTTCTTATAAATCCAACGTCTATGAAATAGGAGGAGAGGCGTAAAACAAAACAACATCAGAACAGAAATTGCGGCTTGACATCAGAACAGAGATTGCGGCTTGTTTCTTGTTTGATTGTATTTTGATTTTTTTTGTTTTTTAAAATTGTTTTGTAAAGTAATTTTTAAGAACTATTTTTTAAAACAAAATAATAAAAGAAACTGTTTGATAACATCATTTTAATAATAGTTTTAAAAGCTAGAGAAAATAAATCAGCTTGATAAATTTGTTCTGAAAATATGATTTTAGAACAAAAAAATTTAAAAACTTGTTTGATTGGAAAAAACTTTTATTATTTCTATCATTTGTTTTATACCAATAAATATATGTTAAAATTTGTTTTAAAACGAAATATATATTGCTCCCGTTCATAATTTCAGAAACCTTCAAATAGGGGTGTTCGCGGATTGGATTGGATCGATTTTGAACTAAAAATCATCCGATCCAATGATGAAAACATCGTGCGGTTTAGATTGGATCGATTACTTCCTTAAAAAATTCGATCGATCAAATCCAATCAAATGCGAGTTTGGATTGGATTGGATAATTCGGTTTTTGTCATACTTTATTTTTTTCTAATGTCAAGTGTCATTTCTACTTATTTAATAGTGGATAAAAAATAGTCTTTGTTTTAATTTGGGAGTTTGAGAAGAAAAAAATTATTGATATTTTTTAACACGTTCTTTTATATTAATTCTCTATATCTATTCCCACTAATCCTATTTTTTTTCCCTTGAATCGGCTACAAATAAATTGTAGCAAATTATTTTTCAAATTTACTTAATTGTTTTCCTATTTTTCCTGATTACTCAATCAAATATATATATATGATATGTATCAAAACTTTTAGTAAAATATAATTTCAAGACATTAATATTTATTCTAAATAGTTTTATATATGTCATTCCAACAAAAATATTAAAGAGAATGAGGGACATAAAAGTATGAAGAATAATGTTTAAGAATGAGTAATACTATAATTTCAAAAATAATAGTATATGTATATAATAGATCGGTTTGGATTGGATTGGATTTCACTATAGGATCCAAAATCCGATCCAATCCAATAAAAAATTTCGGTTTGTTCGGTTTTCGATTTTTCGGTTCGATTTTTACGGTTTGAATCGGTTTGGATCAGTTGATGAACACCCCTAAACCTTCAACAATCACTATTTCCCGCAAAGCATATGTACTATCCTCTTAAACCAACCAATTATTTTCATGTTCCTCGTTATGTACATTTTCTTGTGAGTCTATGTCAAAACAACCATCACTTTGCCTACATGTTGAACGTACCATGCACAAATGTTAAACTTTCAAAGTCTGGTATGTTAGATGTGTTTTTCACATGCATTTAAGATTATAAGTATTTTAGGATACAATGTATTGATTAACTTCTTTGGTCTTTGTCTAAAAAAACTATTAACTACTTGAATGTTTTTTATAAGCAAAGGATAATATTGAGAGGTACCCCAACTCAACCTTACAAACAAGGTGAAGAAAACAGACTTATACCAAGCTGCAAATCTCCGGCCTAAAATGATAGCAAAGATTAGGATTGAACAACACCACCAAAGTTAAACAAACCAAATCAGAAACTGTGGGCATGTTTGATTACTATTTTTTTTTTTAACAACAAAAATATAAAAAAATTTGTTTGATAAGAGTGTTTTGTGAAAATTAATTTTAAAAATAATATCTGATTTTTTGTTTTAAAAACTAAAATTAGAGAACATCTTTATCTTGTTTTTATTTGGTTTTGTAGTTTTTTGTTCTCAAAACATAAAAAAAAAACACGGAGAACATAGTGTTTTCATCAATGGCACTTCAGTAATTATAGGATTGACCAACAAGGACCGAAAAAAGGCTTCCCGGTGGAGGTGTTCAGATCCAAACTGATCCAAAAGAAAAAAAACTGCAAACCGATCCAAAATAACCGAAAACCGATCAAAACCGATATTTTTGGTTTTTTACCACCTTTTTTAATAACCGAGCGGGTCGGTTCGGTTTAATAACCAAGTCTGGCCCGTCCAACACCTTTTGCAAAGTGTGTGGAAAGAATAGGCATACTACATCTAGATGCATACATGTTGGGTACCTAAAGATAATATAATACATGTTGCAGATTTGTTTAACAACAGGAAAGAAACAAACATCTTGGTACTTTGACAGTGGGTGCTCACAACACATGACAGGAGAAAGGTGTATGTTCCAAGACCTTAGAGCCAAAGATGGTGGCTGGGTCACATTTGGAGGAAACCAGAAAGGGAAGATCACTGGTATATGTAAAATTGGTAAACATCATTTTCCCTCCATTGACAATGTTCTCTTGGTTAATGGTCTTAAACATAATCTGCGAACTATAAGTCAATTATGTGATAGTGGATATGTTGTTTCTTTTGATAAGAACATGTGTAATGTCAACAAAAATGATGGATCGCTTCTATTCACTGCTAAAAGGAAAAACAATCTGTATAAGATTGACTTGGAGGACCTCTCAAATCAGAGTGTCTCATGTCTAGTGTCCATTGAAGATGAGCGATGGATTTGGCACAAAAGGCTAGGTCATGCAAGCTTGAAATTAATTTCAAAGCTAAATAAGCATAACCTCGTAAGAGGGCTACCAAACCTCAAGTACAAATCTGATGCTCTCTGTGATGCATGTCAAAAGGGAAAACAAGTCAAAGGTTCTTTTGAATCTAAAACTGTTGTTAGTACCAATAGATCACTAGAGTTGCTACACATTGATCTTTTTGGTCCAACAAGGACTGTTTCTATTAGTGGTAAGAAATATGGTCTAGTTATTGTAGGCGACTACACTAGATGGACATGGGTTATGTTCCTAGCTCACAAGGATGAGTCTTTCAAGGTCTTTTATATATTCTGCAAACGTGTACAGAATGAAAAAGGCATGTGTATCACTTCAATCAGAAGTGACCATGGGGGAGAGTTTGAAAATGAGCTATTTCATAAGTTTTGTGAAGAGAGTGGTATTCTTCACAACTTATCAATACCTAGAACACCACAGCAGAATGGTGTGGTATTATTCACAACTTCTCAATACCTAGAACTTCAAGTCCATTGTATGACTAAAATACGCGTCCATTGCATATCGCGTCCATTGTATTTGTGTGTCGCGTCCACTGCATGTCGCGTCTATGCATGTTTGCATCTTGTTTGGACCCGTCCATACATATATTTATGACTTGCATTTATTTTGTCTCAATGACAAATTTATCCTTTATTCTCTCTGCTGAGTCAGTACTTCCATCAATCCCATCATAACCTTTTTATAGTTTCAAAATACTAATGTCGTTTTATCCTTAATGACATGTCTTGTCAAATATTTTTCTTTTTGATTTATTTCTAAAAGAAAAACCTTTGAAATTCAAAACATTTTTAAAGCAACCCTCTTCCCACTGAGAAACCTTTCATTACCCTGTCATCTCTGAGATTTCTCGAGCTCCCTATCTCTTTGCTTTCAAACCCTAACTCTCAAATCACTAAAATTGGCTTCTTCTTCAACCTTCAATGTGGGCAAGCTTAATATGGCTATTGAGAACCTCTTCAACTTCAGAGTTTTACAAGACTACAATCTAGATATCAGCAAGTATGTCAACGCTGCTAGGTGGGGAGGACTCTTCGCTGAGAAAGTCTCTATTTATCCCAATTTGATAAGGGATTTCTAGAGGAGACTTCAAGTCTGATACTGATATCTCCTCTACTATATTGGGAAAGGGGATAGTAGTTTCTGAGAAGACTATTGCCGATGTCATCTTCTGCGCTCCGGAAGGAATGGTTTTTACTGAGTCATAGGAGAATGAACTAGGTGGTACTGAGGTCATTAAAGTCTTCTTAATGAGAGAGGATACAGTAAGGAATCACTCATGGAAATCTGTAGAAATGAAGGACATTGTTCGAATCCTTCAACAACTGTTGAACAAAGTGGTGCTTCACAAAGTTGGATCCAAGGACAACTTGTCTGCCTTGCACAAGTTCCGCCTCTGCCATCTCTTTACTGAGACAAAGATCAACCTTCCCAAAATTTTGTATGGAAGATTCAGGGATGTTGTGATTAACTAGAATAAACTCTCCGAATTTCCCTATTGTCATCTCCTTTCCAAGATCTTCAAAGCTCAAGGAATCCATGAATTCATTGCTGCTAGGTCATCTGAAGAGCAAGCACGAATTTTAACTAAAAAACCAATGTTAGCTGTTGATTTTGGCAAGATAAAAATTGCAAATATGAATCTCAGTACATCAAGGAAGGCCATCATCCTCTTCTTCCAGTAGTCATAGTCAGTTCCATCGAAGAGAGGAGGTCTGTTGATAGCTTGTCCTTCTGCATCCATGGTTGTTGGATCGTACTCCCTCAACACTTGTTAGATGCTCAACCCTTTCGAGACTGAGCTCTGATACCAACTGAAGTTGACACAGGCAAACACAAGAAGGGGAGTGAATTGTGTTTTGTTTTCTAAAACAACCTTTTAAAACTGTTTTTTTCACACGAGGATATATAAAACAGATTGTTGGAACCAAAGTGATTTGGATTTAATTAATCTTTAAGTTTTGATGTTAACAAAAGGATTACATTTGCTTAGCAAAGTGTTAGTTGAGATCTAACAAGGTTATCTAGTTTTGCAGGATCACTTGAATCTTATAAGTTATGGAAACTTAGAAAAAGTTTTCATATATCTGCTTGGACTAAATAAGAAATCCACATCCACTCGCGTAGACAGGCTGCTCAAATGCTTGGTAAAGTTATTTATTTATTTGAGTAGACTGAAACTTAATTAGACGAGGCATGAGAATTTCTAAGTAGACGAAATATTAAAATATTTCTTCTAGACGGAATCTAAGTTTCAAATTGAATGGACGAGCTTAACTTGCCACATCATCAGACGAGATCCTTTTTTAAGTAAGTAGACGGACTTTAATTCTACGTCACTAGACGGAGATCAAAATAACTCACTAAGATATAGCAAGTCCAAAGACTTGAGTAGACGAGAGGATATGCCACGTCGGTGGACGAGCAAAATGAAAGAGTGAATAGACTTAGTTTCACATAGAATTAAGTAGACGCGGTTTTTAAGTAGACGAGCTCATCTTTATGATAAGCCTTCATAAATAATTTCAATCCGGTCCACAATGAATCATATTTATTTCAAATGATTGATACTTATTTCGAGAGAATTTTTGTTCTTCTAATTTGGTTTATATACTTAATGCTTTGTTTCCTTGTGAGAAAAACATAGTACCATCGAGGAAATACAAAAAGAAACACAGTATAATGGGAAATGTAAAACGATCTGTACGATAGCACCTTTATGGCTAGAAAAATTTGGAAGTTACATAAAGGCGGAAAAATAGTTTTCAAGCTGCAAATGCAGAGAGCAGTAAGCCTCCATTCTGTACTACCCTGATAACCAAGAATACATTTCAGCATGGCCACGATCAAGCTTTTAGTCACAACGGATATTGTGCATTCAATGCTATCTTTAAACAGGAAATTCAAAATGACCGTTGAAGCTTTTCAAGAGTAGAAAAAGGTCACTATAAATAGAGGACCTCAAGCGATGAAGAACAACTTTTGCCAATCCAATATTTACGAGAACTAGCTCTCATTTCTTTCATTCTTTCAAAAGCAAAAGTCTGTATTCTTTAGTTTGAATATTGTGAAAATATTCAACAGATCTTAAACTTTCATATCCTCACATATAGTGAGTTAAGAAGATCTTAAGTTAAAATCTTTTTGTTAGAGTTAGACCCTGAAGAGGCTTGGTAAGAAAGGAATGCTTGTAGCCTGGAGAGGTGTTGAATATTTGGTTGTAATCTATTTGGAGAAATAGTGGATAAAACCTTCAAGTCGAAGGGACTGGACATAGCTCTTGGTTGGAAGAGAGTGAACCAGGATAAATTCATCTGCATGAATCTTTTATCCTTAAACTCTTACAGCTTTATTTGTTTATACTGACTGTGGGGTTTTGATATTGCTTTTGTTAAATCTCAAAAGTTATTTTTCAGTGTGTGCATCTGGTTTATATATCCTGGTGTGAGAAAAACAGTTTTAAAAGGTTGTTTTAGAAAAATTATTAACAAACACAATTCACCCCAATTTCTTGTGTTTGCCTGTGTCAACTTCACTTTTACCTTTTCACTCCTCAATTACTAATCACTCTATTATTAATATGGATGACAATGGGTAGGGTTTGGGTAGGATAATATAGTACTCGTCCCCATACCCATGTTTGAAAAAAATACCCGTACCCAAACCCATACCCTCGTTGGTAGCAACTTTAGTACGCTTACCCATACCTAGAGATTATAAATAAGGGAAACGCTTATCTAAGTATCCACACCCGCACTTTAACTAAGAGGAAGAAATAAATAACATAAAGAACATTATAACTCAATTAAAAACCATCTAAAAATCTTTCAAATATGCTCATAAAACATTACAAACCAAAATATTATACCAAATAAAAAAATTCTAAAACATCCAAAACGAGTCAATATCACAATAAACATAAAAAACAATAAATTCATGAATTTGTAAGTTCGGAAAATGAAAAACACTAATGAACCATAGGTTTAGAAATTTTACATAATTTATTCTTAAAAATTGATATATAATTATAATTATATATACTAATATAAATATATATATATATATATATATATGTGTGTGTGTGTGTGTGTGTGTGTGTGTGTGTGTGTGTGTGTGTGTGTGTGTGTGTGTGTGGGTGGGTGTGGGGCAAGTAGGTACTAGAATACCCGTATCCATACCCTCACTTATTTGTGAGTAGTTATCCAAACCCGTACCTTTATCCATAAACAGATATTTATCCTATCAGTTATAGATATTTTTTATTGATACCTATTATATATGATCCAAATTGTCTTCCCTGGTTATTAAGCAGTCCACTCTATTTCCTAATGAACTTCCAAAGGTACCCTTGGTCTTAAATAAAATACTGCTACGTGGGTCCCATCTTGATCACATTTAACCATCTGTCTTTTCAAATTGTTTTTAATATTTATTATTACGGGTTTTTTGGCTCGAAAAATAAGACCTTCCTTCTTCTTCATCTTCTTCTAAAACGGTAGCTTTTCAAGTAAGTTTTATCAAAATCTTTTCACCTTTTCAACATCTTTCTCTTCTTCAACCTTCATCAATGGGGAGTAGAAGCAAAATAAAAACTACTAGAAAAGGAAAAGCAGAAAGAAGGAAAAAGGTTGTCTTTGATTTCGACAATGTTGAGGTTGCCGTCGAATATATGTTCAATCTTCAAGCTCTAAAGGATGATTTCGGAATTGATGTCATTTCTGACTTCGATTTAGCTGGATGGTCCGGTTACTTCTCGGAGCCTCCGGTGGTTTATTCAGGTATGGTTCGTCGATTCGGAAATCTGCTAAAGTAACGAAAAATGAAGTCAAGGGTTCGATCTTTGGGCATTGACGTTGTTGTGAATGAAGGAACTATTGCAACTGATACTAGAATTGAAGGTGTAGTGGACACTGACGATTGGGTTAACGACATTGGTGGATTTGACGCTATTTATGATACCCTAGCACCTCCAGGCACTCCAACACCCTTGAAGCCAGTGTGGATGTTCGACAAAGCAAGGATCTTTCATCAAATCCTGAACAAATCAATCTTTCATTTGGTTGGATCAAGATTTTCGCTCTCCGTGTTGCATGTTTTCTGTTTAAGTCATCTCATGGCAAGAGGAGGAAGAAAAATAAATTTTCCTCGCATCTTGTTTACAAAGTTTAGAAATATTGTATCCTGGTCATCATGGTAGGAAGTCTGTTATGTCTTTTGGAGGATTGTTGTCCAAAGTTTTAAGGAACCATCGAGTCAATGAAGTATATGATATCTTTGAGTCCAAGTGATAAGAAGAGACTTGGACAGGGTGTTCTCGCAACCCGCTTTTGGTCGCATTAATGTTATACTTATGAGAATGAAGTTACCATCTACAATGGCTTTCATGAAACAAAGCACAGCAGAAATGGTAAGAGAGGAACAAGAAGCGAAGTAGCACCCTGATCCATCACCCCCAAGAAAGAGGAGAAGATTGGTCAAAGCTTTTATTGAACCAAAGGAGGATGAGGAGGATAATCGGGACGATAAGCTTCATTATCAAGAGGAAAAGAAATTCTGATGATGCTTTGGAGGTTCCATGCCCGCAAAGCTACCAATCGAGAAGATCACCAAGTCCGGACAATCCAATTACTATTTCGATTCAAAGTCCGAAAACTCATTGCATGAACCATCACCTGAATACATTTATGTCATTGATTCCGATTCATTACACGACATTGTGCATATTCCCGATGATGCTGCATCCGAGAGTTCATATGATTCTTTGCCTGAGTCCATTCATCATGATGAACCCATTCCACATGAACCTATCCTCGATGCACCTGCACCATCTTTCATTCCGTTTATTAAACATGAAATCTCAACACTTAACCCTGCACCACCAAACACTTTACCCCCACTCACTCAAAGTTTAGCAACCATTCCTCATAAACCTTTGAAAATATCATCTCAACCTAAAGTTGAAACACCATCTCAAGTTTCATCATAACATTCACCGAACGAGCCTTCGATCATATTCCACCATCTTCAAAGCACGAGCTTTCTGCTCTTTCACCAGAAGTTGTTATTGATCTAAACCCATCCTATTCACCATTTGCATACATGCCTTATGCATATGAGTCCAGTGAACCTGTTCCGTCTGAAATTCAGAATGAACTCGGTCCCCTTGTTGAGCATCTGCCTTTACCCTCTACATCCCATAAGAAAACTTGTCAGTGAACAATCATTGAGGATAAAAAGTTTTGAAGATGCACATTTGGTGTGATGCGTGCCATTATTGACAAATGGGAAAAGAGAGCTCTTTGCAAGTCTGTTTTCCAAAAGAGAGCTTGAAGTTTTAGTCTTGCTTGCAAGACCGAAAGCCCAGGATATTCTGAGACACATTGGAAGTTTTTCCCTTTGCCTTGAAGCTTGGGGAGAATTCCTTGATCCAAGGGATTTGATTCTAAAAAGCATGTTGGTTCCTGAGTCTTCCTTGAAAGACAAGTCTATCTTGCCATTGCACTTTCAATATGGAGAACCCGAAGTTCTTGTTGTCCCCGATCACATCGTTCCTAGATTCACTGTTTTGGACTTAAACAAGAACAAGGATCCAAGGCTGTATAGAAATATTGTGCCATTGCCTTATAGAACAAAGTTTGAGATGAAGTGTCCCCCTTTAATTGTTGAAAGACATCGGAAGAAATGGCGGTGCATTTACGGCTACATTGGATCCGGCAATGTTATCAAGAAGCCACTTCTTTCGGCTTATCTTCTGATGAAAAATTGGACACTCCAACAGAAGGCTTTATATATGTTGATGAGCCAAGGACCTTCATGTTTCAAGATGATATTCTTGGTATTCCCTTCAGAGAAGCTAGAGAAGAAGAAGAAGTGGATCCTGAAATTATTGCAAGATTTGAGAAACCAGATTCGATCTGTCATTCAAGAAGATTCTCTATCCTCTGAATATCCAAAAGATCAAAAACTTGTTGCATTTGTTCCAGAATCTGTATCTGATCCAATTTTTGTGACTGTTCAAGAATCATCAGGTGTTGAGATTGATCAAGCTGTTTCTTCTGTTCAAAAGTCACTTTGCTGTCCAAGCACCTTCAACACCATTATCTACACCTCTCATCTCGATGAACTCAAGGATTACATCAAGCAGTTGTTTGCGGAAAGTCTCACTTTTTTCTTACTTGAGTGCAAGGAGTCCATGCGCCAAAACAATCAACCACCTGCACCCCATCATCTTCATAATTTTTTTTATCAAACGATGTTTTTTTTGTGTTTTCAAACCAACCTGACAATGATGGCCTAATGGTTTCTTCCCTTTTTGTCTGATGACAAAAGGGGGAGAAATAGGGAATCTAAGTTTAATGTTTGAAGTCATTCAGTTACTTTGCCTTGATATGTTGTGTTTAATGTCTGTTTGATCTGCTGATTTTTGAACTGTTTGTTACAGTGTTGATACTATGCTTATAAATCTCTGAATTTTAGATATCTGATCTAAGTCATGCTACGTCTCTGCTATGATTTTAGCTATCCATGTGCTTGTTGGAAAATTTATCTATAATCTACAATCTATATCAATATTCTTTAATCTATACAAACTAAAAATGTACGTAGGAATCTATTTTACATGTGCTATGTGTTGCCTATAAAAGGAGAGATTTATTCTTCAACCCTAGAGAGAGAAGCTATGCCTTCTCTCTTCTTCCTCCCTATGGGCCGCCATCTATTAGGGTCATTTCCTCCACTAGTTTGGAGTCATACTCCCTCCTTCATGGAGGCTTCCTCCCCCCACCTGTTGGGGTTCGGCCATTGCTGCTCTTCCTTCCTCCCAGCAAACACCCTTCGCACCACCTCCACCTCCTCCTAATAATCTCTGGCTCAGCCACCCATGGAGGACTAGCTCCTTAACTGGAGATTCACTCAACTCGCCACCTCCCAGGAGCCTCCGAACCATCGCCCTACCCCCATGTGCTCTCTCCCATAACCGCTCTGGTTCATGCCTCGGTGGAGCAGCCCCCACCTAAGCCACCGTCTCAATAGCTCCTACAAACTTCCGATATGAAGAAATATGCAGACGCTCCACCTCCATCAGAGCTAGGTCTCAAACGCCCCCCACGAAAGCCTCCAGATGCAAGTAAAAAATCGTATCTTGTTAGGGTTGCTGTTAATGGTGCCTATTTGGGTCCCTTTTTGTTCAGGATGGGATTTCAAATCAGTAGGGGAAAGGATGTCCTCCTGCTATTTGATGGAAAGTCCCAACAGAGAAGGTTTTTTGGAAAGGCATGAGGTGTGCAGGAACATGTGTGACTGATAACAATGTCTGTCTCCTCTCTGGTCAATCGTCTTCCAAGCAAGGGTTCAATGTGACCAATCCCCAGACCACTTGTAGTTGAAATGTGCCTGCAGAAGCTAAAAATTTGATCTGTAACTAGATAGAAAAAAAGATTGTGGATTCTCACTTCTCAGTCGTATTTGACTGGGTGCGGAAGATGTTGATAGACTGAAAGCTAGGATTTAGATATTGGTTTGGTCATGCTCCTTTGGTTTCTCATCAATCTTTATGTAGTGATGCTCTTGTCTCTGTTGGCTTAACTCTTAGTTTTTACTCTAATATGTGGATGGGGAATGCCCCAACATATTTGCTTGAATCAATTTGTAGTGTCCCTTGTTTCTTCTATTGAGTGAAGTTCTTTTAGTGTTAACAAAAAGAGAGAGAGATATTTTAATGTATTAAAAGACATCAATTTTTCAAATTCAAATTATTTCAAGTTAAGGGACGAAATTTATAAAAAGAAATAAAAGCTTTTTAGTTTTTTTTTTAAAAAAATAGCTTTTTAGTTATTCACTTGAATCGCCGAAAAATGGAATTCAAGTGGGATAAGGAAGAATTATGCAATTTATAAGGAAACAATGTATGCGAAAATATCTCTTCCACATTCGGATACTAATTTTTTTCATTCCGTTCAAAGAGCCTTTCGTTATTGAATTGAGCCAATGAACTGAATGAAGGCTTCTTCCAACCAATCATAGTGAAAAATTATTCAAAGCAATCAAACTTATCTTCTCAGAAATATTGGTTGACAAATTTGCAATGCCAATGTAATATCACCTCAAGCACATAATATTACATTTTTTTTATTACAAAAGCAAGCACACAATATTAGATAAATCATATCATTTTATGACATATATTAATAAACGGTGAGATTTTTTGAGAAGGATTGATTACGGCAAATTGATATCAAATTAATGTTATAGCTGGGAGAAAAATAAAGTTTCTCTTTTAGTTATGGAAACTTTTAAATAAAATTAGTGCAAGCCAATAATTCATTCTACAATCAAAGGAAAACAGTGCTTTCATGGCATTTATGGAGAGATTTTGTATTGATATAAAAAAAATTTTGGTAGGAAATAAGAAATTTTATTGATATAATTTCTTATTTCTTTCCCTATACAAAACATGAAAAAAATGTGAAATAACATTTAAACGTGCATGTTGGTCATGACAACCATTATCCAAAAAGGGGTGAATTGAGATTATTAAATTTTCTAAAATAATTTGTCATAAATGATTTTCTCAATATAAAATCTTGAGCCACACAAGAAACAATAAACAAAGTATGAATATATGAACAATATTAAGAATTAAACAATAAGGAGATAGGGAAGAGGGTACTTGCACGCCTGTTAGTGGCACTCCAATCACGCCTCCCGGGATATCTCACCCACCACGTGTAAGAGTCTCAATGACTTCTAGCACTCTCCCTCATGCCTCCGGAAACCTTACCCATGCTTCGAGCCTAAAGTCCCCCTTGCCTTTGCATAAATAATGCTTTTGCAGGGGTTTTGGTCCATGTCCCCCTTGCTTTGTTATTGTATTCTTTCATTTTTATGAATAAATTCTTTGGTATGCTTTGCAAAGGATTAGTGAATTCCGATGTGCCAACATAGTTGGGATGTCAATTGTGTGATGATGCTTTTGCATACCAATTTTTGCTTAAAAAATACATATAAATATGAAGAGGTATGACAATCCTCCTTGGCCAAGACAAAATTGGTCTAAGGAGATGATATAATTGTTTGAGTCATTTCAGAGGCTTATCTTGTGTCAAATGTAAAATAATATATGGTAGACTTTGGGGCTACCAAGCACATTTGTGTAAATAAGGGTGTTTTTACCTCTACAGTTTTGTAGGGGGTGATGGGCTATGATATTTGTCGTAACCAAAAATTACGACGAGGACGACGATAAAAAGAAATTTTAAGGAAAAGTAGAGTCGCCACCAATTTTATTTAATTTAGAAAAAAAATTGGAAAAAAGCCTTTAAAAATGGTCTTTGAAACCAAGTTGAGTTCGGAAGTCGGTTACGAGTAGGGAAGGTGTTCACAGTTGCCCCTCTTTACTTGTTCATTACTAGAATACATGAAGAAAGAACGATTTTTTTCATGTGATAGTAGTAAGGAACTAGTAAAGAAAATGAACTCACATTTTAGCCGGGATGGGAAACAGGCTGGAGAAAATTAAGCTTTAGAGCTTGGAAAATAAAAATGACAGTGGGCCTCAGATCCCAAATACAAAATTAGCATTGCCTCAGAGCTCGAAAAATTAATTTGAAGCGGGCCTCAGATCCAAAAATAAACTTGCAATGAGCCTCAGAGCTCAAAAAATAAATTGAAGTGACCCTCAGATTCCAAATATAAAATTAGTAGTGAGCCTCAGAGCTCGAAAATAAATTGCAGTGGGCCTTAGATCCCAAATATAAAAATTAGTAGTGAGCCTCAGAGCTCGAAAATAAATTGCAGTAGGCCTTAGATCCCAAAAATAAAATTAGTAGTGAGCCTCAGAGCTCGAAAAATAAATTTGCAGCGGACCTCAGATCCCAAAAATAAACTTCCAGTGAGCCTCAGAGCTCGAAAAATAAATTGTAGTGGGCCTCAGATCCCAAATATAAAATTAGTAGTGAGCCTCAGAGCTCGAAAAATAAATTTGCAGCGGGCCTCAGATCCCAAAAGTAAATTTGCAGTGAGCCTCAGAGCTCGAAAAATAAATTGCAGCGCGCCTCAGATCCCGAATATAAAATTAGTAGTGAGCCTCAGAGCTCGAAAAATAAATTTGCGGCAGGCCTCAGATCCCAAAAGTAAATTTGCAGTGAGCCTCAGAGCTCGAAAAATAAATTGCAGTGGGCCTCAGATCCCAGAAATAAAATGATGGTAATTTACTTTCTCTTAAAAACTTTTCTTTTACCTTTTTCTCAATTACAACTGAACCACACGCTCCATTAAAAGACTTCGACCAATCAAACCCTTGTTTATCAACATCTTTGAGTCAGGGTCTTTCGATTAGAGGGGCTTTATTCAAAACGGTGGAAACACATAGAGTGATTATTTCCTTCAAGACTAGGACTCGTGGAGACTTTCATTATTGCTTTTCTTTTCTCCCCATTGTGCACCGTTATCTCCCTTATTGACTTTGAAATTCTGGGCTTTCTTTGGTTCAAACCATTCATTGAAGTATCCATTAGAATTATCCAATCATACTGTTAAACTTAAATTTACTTAAATTGAGACATGATTTCAATGCGCAAGCATGATTTAAGCACAAGAAGAATGGATGAATAAAATCCTTGCCTTAATATGAGAATTTACATTGCACACAAGGAAATTGGAAAGAAAGAGGGGAAATACAAAAGGGGTTTATGGGAATTGTATGAAAAGGGATGATGGAACGAAAGAAAACCGCATAAAAATTTGCCCCAATATTGGTTCCTTGATCCTCTCGACTGATTCCCAACAACTGTTTGACGTCGCAGATCCTGGTCTTAGCTTCCACATACATCCTTTCATTAATATTTCAAGGATTTTCTTTGCCCCATTGTAGCCAGTCACAAACAAAATTGCCCCAGTGTAGCAAGTCATGAGCAAAATTGCACCAATGTGGTGAATATTAAAATATCTCTTAAACTGCCCTTGCGGGTTTTCAGACTAAGATTCAGTTTCTTTGTCCTACTTTTTGCTTAGGTCGCCCTTTTGGGTTTTCAACCTAACGGACTTCTCTCTCTCTCTCTCTCTCTCTCTCTCTCTCTCTCTCTCTCTCTTTTTAATACCCTAACTTTTGCTTAGGCCGCCCTCGCGGGGTTTCGACCTAACGGGCTCTCCCTTTCTTTTTTCTTTCTTTTTTTTTTATCAGGCATAAAACTTTTTCACGGCATCAGAGTTTACAGGTCTCAGTAGCTCTCGTCCGTTTTCATCTGTCAGGACCAAGGCTCCGCCTGAGTATGCCTGCTTTACTATATATGGCCCTTCATAATTGGGTGCCCATTTTCCTCGGGCATCTTCTTGGTTGGGAAGTATTTTCTTTAACACCAAATCACCTGGTTGAAACTCTCTATGACGGACTTTCTTATTAAAGGCTTTAGCCATTCTTCTCTGATATAGTTGTCCATGACAAAGGGCCACCAGTCTTTTTTCCTCAATCATGTTTAACTGATCATATCGAGCTTTCACCCATTCTGATTCTTCCAAGTCAGCTTCTATCAACACTCTTATTGAAGGGATTTCAACTTCTATAGGAGAAACAACTTCCATTCCATACACCAATGAGAAAGGCGTTGCCCGATGACTTGATCGTATATTGGTATGATACCCGTGCAAAGCGTATGGCAACATTTCATGCCAATCCTTATAATTTACGACCATTTTAGCAACAATTTTCTTGACATTCTTGTTGGCCGCTTCTACCACCCCGTTCATCTGAGGTCTATATGGGGTGGAATTATGGTGCTTGATTTTAAAAGTCTCTAATAACTTCTTTACATCCGCCCCATTAAGATTGGCAGCATTATCTGTAATGATTCTTTCTGGTATTCCACAGCGACAAATAATATCCCTTTTTATGAATTTGGTAAACACCTTTTGAGTTATATTGGCATATGATGCTGCTTCTACCCACTTAGTGAAGTAATCTATTGCAACCAGGATGAAGCGATGTCCGTTTGCAGCCTTGGGATTGATTGGTCCAATGACGTCTATTCCCCACATGGAAAATGGCCATGGAGACACCAGATTGTGTAGTTGGAACGGTGGAGCTTTGATCTGATCTGCATATATTTGGCATTTACGGCATTTTCGGACATACTCCAGACAATCGGCTTCCATTGTTAGCCAATAGTGACCATTTCGTAGGATCTTGCATGCCATCATGTGACCATTGGCATGTGTTCCACATATCCCTTCATGAACTTCTATCATGATAGTCCGAGCTTCACGAGCATCAACACATCTTATGAGGACCCCATCATAGTTCCTCTTATATAGAATTTCGCCATCTAAGTAAAAGGACATTGATAATCTACGAATCGTCCTCTTATTCACTTCATTTGCTCCAGCTGGGTACATTCTACTCTTCATATATTGCTTGATGCCATGATACCAAGGATTACCGTCGAGCTCTTCTTCCACATGTGCACAGTATGCTGGCTCATCTTGTACCTTCACTTGAATAGGCTGGACGGTGGTATGGAGACCCGACTTGGTCATAGCGGCTAATGTGGCTAAAGCATCCGCAAATTGATTCTTGTCTCGAGTCAAGTGCGAGAAAGTAATCTCATCAAACTTCGCAACTAATTGAGTCAAGTATTTCTGATACGGGATAAGCTTGGGATCTTTAGTTTGCCATTCGCAGTTGACTTGATAAATGATTAAAGTTGCATCTCCAAAGACCTTTAGCTGTTTTATTCCAAGACCAATTGCTGCTTGTAATCCACTTGCACATGCTTCATACTCAGCAATATTGTTGGTGCATTCAAATTCGAGCTTAATGACCCTTTGGTATTGCTTGCCCTCCGGAGAGACAACCACCGCTCCTATGCCACTTACATGCATATTAACTGCTCCATCAAAATATATCTTCCACATATCATCTTCCTCTGTTTCACCTTCTTCTAATGACAGTATCTATCCATCAGGGAACTCGGATATAATTGGCTGTCCTCCCTCAAGAAGGTTTTCAGCTAAGTGACAGCAATTGCACTTCCCTTAACGGATTTTCGGGTCATATACTTAATATCGAATTCTGATAATATCATTTGCCACTTTGAGACCCTTAATGATATGTGAGGACTTTCAAAGATGTACTTCAAAGGGTCCATTCGAGAGATTAACCAAGTGGTATAGTATAACATGTATTGCCTGAGTCTCTTGGAGGTCCATACCAATGCGCAACAAGTCTTCTCAATTGCCATGTATCGGCCTTGATCATTAAACTTCTTGCTCAAATAGTAAATTGCATGTTCTCTCTTGCCAGACTCATCATGTTGCCCCAACATTGCCCCCATCGAGGTTGGTAGGATCGTGAGATACAGTATCAAAGGACGACCTTGAGTGGGCGGTACCAACACTGGTGGGTTTAATAGGTATGCCTTTATTTTGTCAAAGGCTTCCTGACATTCCTCATTCCATCTCCCCGAATTATTCTTCTTTAATAGCTTAAAAATCGGCTCACACGTGCTTGTCAAGTTAGCAATGAATCGGGCAATGTAATTTAATCTCCCTAGAAAACCCCTTACTTCTCGTTCATTCTAGGGAGTTGTCATGTCCACGATCGCCTTTGCCTTTTACGGCTGCACTTGTATTCCTTCCCTGTTGACCACAAAACCCAACAATTTCCCAGTTGAGGCTCCAAACACACATTTTGTGGGATTGAGTCTAATATTGTACTTCCTTAATCTCTCAAATAACTTATGCAAAACTGCTACATGACTTTCCCCCTCCTTAGACTTAGCCACTATGTCATCCACGTATACCTCTATTTCCTTGTGCATCATATCATGGAACAATGTTACCATCGCAAGCTCGTAGGTAGCTCCGGCATTCTTCAGCCCAAAAGGCATTACTCTGTAACAAAAAGTTCCCCAAGGGGTGATGAAAGTCGTCTTCTCTTTGTCATCAACGTCCATGAGAATCTGATTGTATCTCGAATACCCATCCATGAAGGAGAATCTGTGGTTCCTTGTTGTGCTGTCTACGAGGACATCAATATGAGGCAATGGGAAGTCATCCGTTGGACTTGCTTTGTTCAGATCTCTGTAATCCACACACATTCTTACTTTTCCATCCTTCTTTGGTACTGGTACGACATTAGCAACCCACTCTGGGTGTCTCGACACTTCCACAAACCCGGCTTCTAACTGCTTAGTTACCTCTTCTTTGATCTTTAGTGACATATCTGGATGCATCCTCCTCAACCTTTGTTTCTTCACCACCGTATCTGGGTACAGTGGGATTTTATGTGATGCTATTGATGAGCCTCTGTTTGACTGGTTTTATAACTAGTCAAGACCTTGGCTTTGTGCTTATTTTATACCATTTTTACCCAAATTAGACTTGATTGTTCCTAAGTAATATTTTGAGTCTGTAAATTGTTTTTATGTTAATTTAGTTGTTTTATAGTTGAATAATTATTTACTTTTATTTTCTATTTTCAGGTTAATAAAAAGTAATAAATCTGGAGCCACTCGCCCCGCGAATAATCTCTCGCCCCGCGAGTATTGCAACCATGAAAAAGTCAGAGACGATCACGGCTTGCCCGTGTTGAAGATCACAGCCGTGGCAATTCTGAAGTTGAAGAGTTCGCCCCACGAGCATTCCTTCGCCTCGCGAGTCTTGGAAGATCAGAAGCCATCACGGTTTGGGCATGTTGAATGCCACGGGCGTAACAGTTGGAAGTTGAAGCGTTCGCCTCGCGAAGCTATGCTCGCCTCGCGAGAAGACCAAGAGTTGCAGACCTTTCGCATAATTCGCCTCGCGAGCAATGCTTCGCCTCGCGAGGACTTGGATTCCAGAACGTGTATAAAAGCCTGCTTAGGCAGAACTTAGGATAGTTAGTAGGAGTAGTGGTAGTTTCAATAGTTTATTTTCCTTTTCTTTTCTGCTTATGTCTGTAATGGAGAATTAGTCTCCTAGATTAATCTACTGTGATTGGTTTCTGTTAAGACTTGAGGTTTCTGTAATCCTGTTTCATTTGCTTTTCTCTTTTCAATGCCATGCTTTATATTTCTGTTTGCTTAATTCAGGAGTATATTGTGTTGTGTTGGTTTATCTCGGTGATATCATGTTCCTATAATTAATCGCGTTTGCTTAATTCGCGTGTGTTCGTTTCGTGTTCGCTTAGTTCACGAAGGGCTTAACCCCGTTTGCTTAATTCGGGAATAGGGACATATATCTGTAGTAGTGGTTTCGCTTGTAAATTGTTGCTACAACCGGGAGGGGATTAGAATTTGCTTAGGGTTGCATGAACCGATGATAGTTGGGAAACCGAGAACAGTAGGTTAATCGCTTTAGCTTATTTGGTAACTGCTCTATTCTCTTGCTTTGTTTTCTGTTTTGCTTCTTTAATTTAGTTTCAAATCTCAAAACCCCCAGTTCTAACTTTTTACTAATTTTCTGTTAATAATAACAACAACTAAAGAGTCCTTGAGAGACGATCCGAGTTGTCGCTCTATACTACATTATTTTGTAAACGCTCGTTCTTTTTGGCGCGTGGCGACAGCGCGGTCAAAAATTGGCGCCGTTGCCGGGGACTCTTGTTTGTTGTTATTAGCAGAAAGTTACATTTAAAAAAAAAAAAAAAAAAAAACCTTTTGCATTCCTGAAATAGTTCTGTTCTGCTTTGTCTGGATGTTTGATTGCCATGGATAATTACATGTATGGATATTTGCCTAATGTTTATTATGAGCAACCTTGCATGTATTATCCTAATTTTAGTGAGCCACCACCATACTATCCTAGCCAAGTGACCACCTCTGCACCTTCCGAACCTTCACAGAGCACCTTGGATGAGATTGCTTCAATGCTACAACAAATGGAAGAGAACAATCAACGGATGGCATACAATCTTGAATTTCAACAGAGGATGGAGGCAATGGAGGCAAGTAATCGTGAAGCCCAACAGAGGGACCAAGCTGAATCTCAAAAGTTGTGGGCTCTAATTGATCAAGTTACCACCAACTCTATTGCAATGCTAACTCCACGACCTCTTGAGGAACATCTGATTCTAAAGTGGTTATTTCTGAAAATATTTTTGAAAATAATTCGATGATAATGTTTCGTTGATGATGATTTATGTGTTGAATCCCTGATCCTAATGCTTGTTATTGTGATGGAACTGCATTACGTGTGTAGAATGTTTTACGAGGTTTATACTTTTCAGGAAAAATAGAAAATGCAGATCGGTTTGCAGGATTATTTTCTTCAGGGAACTTAGATCAGGAGGATCAAGAGAACAGCTGCTCCCCCGTGCCTGAAGATAAAGAAGAACCTTTTGGAGTAGATGATTCAAGTAAAACAATTGCATGTGTTGAGAGTAGTGGGGTGGATGATGAACTAATTGCAGAATTTCCAGACATTGTAGATTTTTCTGATTCATTTTCTTTTAATATATGTACTAACTCTAACCTTTGTTTGGTGTGTGCTGAAATTTCTGCGTGTATAGCAGGTGAAAAATTTGTTAGTGCAGTGGATGAAGACAGTGCAGAAAAGGAAGCAGCACCGATAACCGTTTCTAACTGTTTGCCACCTCCCCCTGAGGAACCAGTGATGGATGTTGCACCCTTGGATTTTGCACCATGGCCGGTCCAAGAGGTTGAGCCTCACTTCTATTGGGGAGATTTTGTTGAGAAAGCGGTCAGCTGTGACCCGAGAGGTAGTAAGAAGTCTGCCGCACTGGGCGAGGTTACTATGATTGTCAAGCACTCACTCCCACATCAAGGCTGCGAGTTAGGGAAGCACGGAATGAGCTCCCACTCTTTGGCCACCACGTGGGCCTTATGCTACAAGCAATGGGATCCTGGTGGAACCGCCTCTGAATGAGCTTTTCTTAACCCTTTCTCCTTTTTAATTTTCTTTTGCTTTGTTTTATTTCTGTTTTGTTTTGAATAAACCTCCTGAATAATTTGAGAAGCTCAGGAGTTGTGTTAAGTCTAGTGTTGGCAAGTTTATTGGATTTGATTAATTTTTGCATAGATGATTGCATAATATTGTTGACTGTTTTCCCCCTAGATTTTGGAAAAAATTTGAAAAAAAATGATCCCTATATGATTGAAAACTGAACTTTGAGATTTTATTATGATGGCATGATTTATGATAAGTTTGGGGTGATAGGAAGCACACACTAGGGATAGAATCTCTGTTCAAGCAATTTGCATAAATGTCCAGGTGAGGTTTTGAGCCTCCAACATGTTCTTTGACTGTGTGAAAATCTTTTTAAGTTGCACTTTCCTGAATTTGCTTGAATCTCTTTTTGGTTTGCATGATTATATGTTTGCTTCAAATGATTTAGGCATTTTCTTTGTAAATAACTACTTAGCCTAAAAATAACCAATTCCTAATGCATGTTCCTTAGTTAGCCCCATTGAGCCTATTAGCCAATTAATTCTTGATAACCTAATGTTATAAGCCCAAAAATCTGGAAAACCATGTTAACCCGATCTTAGGATTAGGAGAGCATGTAATCTTAGAATGGGTGCAAGAAACAAAAGTTTGGGGTGGCTGCAAGGTGCAATGTGTTGTTTGGGATTGGGAAAAATAAAAAAAGAAAAATAGAAAAAAAATGTGAAAAAAAAAAGAAAGAAGAAAAAAAAAAAAAGAAAAGAAAAAAAAAATAAAAAAATAAAAATGCCAAAAAGAAATAAAAAGGCTGTAGCCACCCAAAAGCATAAAGAAAAAAATTAAGAAAGGAACTTGAGTGAATTTCAAAGTGTAAATAATGTTCATGCTCTCTTAGTTCCTAGGGTCTTCAGCCTAGTACCTTTGTATATCCTACCCTTAGCCAGGCCCCATTACAACCCATAAAAGACCTTTTGATGTTGCTTGCATATTTTCTGTGGGAACTAATTAGAGATGAAAATCAAATTTATGGGAAGTGCTCTTAAAAGTGAAACTGAGTGAAATGTTGTCAGCCTGACTAAAATTGAGTGATTGAGTGAACACTAAATTTCCCTTGTGAGGAAGGCAGTTGTTTGGTTTTGGTGATCTCCCTTTTGTGTGTGACTTGGATCACCTGCTTAGATTTCTGATTGTCAGAATGATTAATTTCTCAACTGTTTAGAATAAATGAATGTGGGGATTGGATTACTTTGCTTGAAAGGGGTGAACATTGAAAGAAAAATTGTTTTGTTAAATTGCTTGAAATCTGTGGAAAGTTGATTGAATTCTTAAGCTTGCCAGGTCTTGAGTCTTTTTAAGTTTTTGAGTGTAGTTTTCTTGGGGACAAGCAAAGTTTAAGTTTGGGGTATTTTGATGAGCCTCTGTTTGATTGGTTTTATAACTAGTCAAGACCTTGGCTTTGTGCTTATTTTATACCATTTTTACCCAAATTAGACTTGATTGTTCCTAAGTAATATTTTGAGTCTCGTAAATTGTTTTTATGTTAATTTAGTTGTTTTAGAGTTGAATAATTATTTACTTTTATTTTCTATTTTCAGGTTAATAAAAAGTAATAAATGCGGAGCCACTCGCCCGCGAATAATCTCTCGCCCCGCGAGTATTGCAACCATGAAAAAGTCGGAGACGATCACGGCTTGCCCGTGTTGAAGATCACAGCCGTGGCAATTCTGAAGTTGAAGAGTTCGCCCCGTGAGCATTCCTTCGCCTCGCGAGTCTTGGAAGATCAGAAGCCATCACGGTTTGGGCGTGTTGAATGCCACGGGCGTAACAGTTGGAAGTTGAAGCGTTCGCCTCACGAAGCTATGCTCGCCTCGCGAGAAGACCAAGAGTTGCAGACCTTTCGCATAATTCGCCTCGCGAGCAATGCTTCGCCTCGCGAGGACTTGGATTCCAGAACGTGTATAAAAGCCTGCTTAGGCAGAACTTAGGATAGTTAGTAGGAGTAGTGGTAGTTTCAATAGTTTATTTTCCTTTTCTTTTTTGCTTATGTCTGTAATGGAGAATTAGTCTCCTAGATTAATCTACTGTGTTTGGTTTATGTTATGTCTTTAGTTTTATGTAATCCTGTTTCATTTGCTTTTCTCTTTTCAATGCCATGCTTTATATTTCTGTTTGCTTAATTCAGGAGTATATTGTGTTGTGTTGGTTTATCTCGGTGATATCATGTTCCTATAATTAATCGCGTTTGCTTAATTCGCGTGTGTTCGTTTCGTGTTCGCTTAGTTCACGAAGGGCTTAACCCCGTTTGCTTAATTCGGGAATAGGGACATATATCTGTAGTAGTGGTTTCGCTTGTAAATTGTTGCTACAACCGGGAGGGGATTAGAATTTGCTTAGGGTTGCATGAACCGATGATAGTTGGGAAACCGAGAACAGTAGGTTAATCGCTTTAGCTTATTTGGTAACTGCTCTATTCTCTTGCTTTGTTTTCTGTTTTGCTTCTTTAATTTAGTTTCAAATCTCAAAACCCCCAGTTCTAACTTTTTACTAATTTTCTGTTAATAATAACAACAACTAAAGAGTCCTTGAGAGACGATCCGAGTTGTCGCTCTATACTACATTATTTTGTAAACGCTCGTTCTTTTTGGCGCGTGGCGACAGCGCGGTCACTATCTCTGGATCCAATCCTGGCATATCTTTGTAGGACCATGCAAACACATCAAGGTACTCCTTAAATAGCACGACCATTTCTGCACGTTCTGGATTATCCACTATTTTCAACTCCTTCTTGTCTTCCTCAGTCCCCATATTAATCACTTCTATAACTTCATCATTTGAAGTGAACCCATTTTCTGAGTGCTCTATCGACTTTGTAAATTCCTCAATGGCTTCTTCTTCCTCACTAATCCCAGAATCATCTTCGTCAACAGTCGCAAGGGAATCAGTAAATGAGGTTTCAAGGTTCCTTTTGTGAGACAAACCTTCGACGGTGGTGAGGTTCCTGAAAGAAGATGTTTGAAACATGAGAAATATAGGCAAGGATATTATTCAAGAAATGAAACGCAATTGATGTAAGATAAAAAGGGTAGAGAAAGGAATACACCAAGAAAAATGCTGAAAAATCATACTAACTCATTTTATTCATTTCTCAACTAAAGTAAACATCGGTTTATACGAGATACAAAAAGGTAATTACTTTATGGAAATAACATCAACAAATGGTTCATGCGCCAATTGCCAAGGACCTCATTGTCGTGAGAGAGATAAATAACGGGGTTTATTGCTTGCTCCTCTTCAAGTGCACCGATAGTGAAATGAGGGGAAGTCAACTTTTTGGCGAGATCACTTGATTGATGCTAAGAAAGTATCATCAAGTGGGGAATATAATTAAATTCCTTTCTTTCTTCTTTCTTGCCTCTCGAGAGTCGGGTACTTCATATTTTCTCGCTAGAGAAGGATTGTATCCTAGTCCATGTCTTCCATCTCTTGTAATCTGCTGCAATCGGTTGAGGGATCCCTTGGAGGCTTGCCCCTAGACCTCTTCCTTTCGATAACCGTTCCTTTCCATTATACGGTTGACACTTCATTTACATTTTGTATTGGCAGCTCCTCCTTCTTGCTCTCTCGGCCTGAGGATTTCAAAACTACGTAGGGAATCATCCTCGACTTGCTCTGTACTTTCTACGTATGGTACCGAAACAGGCTTTGAAAGCATGATTTCCTCTTCACCGCGGATGGTAATTGCAGCTCCATCCACGAATATACTTGTTTCTCGATGCAATGTTGATGGAACAACACCGACTTCATGAATCCAAGGCCTTCCTAGGAGCATGGTATAAGCTGGCTGGATCTCCATGACTTAAAAGAGAACATGAAAAGAACTAGGCCCTACTTTGAGGGCAGAGTTATTTCCCCTAAGATCCCTCATTTGTCCCATCAAAGGCTCGCACAATCATCTCTTGGGGTGTCAAATCAGTCAAGCCTATGTTTATTTGCTCTAGAGTGGACAACGGAATCACATTCAATGCCGAGCCACCATCTATAAGCACCTTCGCAATCACAAATCCTTTGCACCTTAGGGTAATGTGGAGTGCCTTAGGACTACCTCTAAACTTCAAAAACTCCTCATCTTTCGAGAAATCGATCATGTTGATCCGCCTCACCGGATCCACCATGTTTATTACATTCTCCGGCGTGGACGTCACGATTAACATAAGCTTCATTCAACACCTTCAATAATGCCTTACGATGCATCCCTGATGTGAGGACAAGCGACAAAAGGGATATTCTTGCCGGTGTTTTCTTCAACTGCTCCATCACATCGTATTCACTTTGCTTCATGATCTTCAGGAACCCTTCTTCTTCTTCTTCTTCCTTCTCTTTTCCTTCATCTTTGGTATTCTTCCTTGCTTCTTCTTCTACCGGGTCATAGTATCGCCCGCGCTTTGTGATGCCTCCAATTCTCACAACATTAGTAACCTGGGCCTTCGAAGTTTCTCCTGCCCCTCCTACTAGCTCAACTTTCTATTCATAATCCCATGGTACAGCGTGTGTATCGTTATAAGCAACAGGAGTTGGCTTTTTCACCTTTACAATCACTTTTTATGGCGCGGCGCATCATTCATAGGTGGTATCCGGAGCACAACCTTTTCAACCACATTAACTTCTTCAGTCGTACCTCGCCTAGCTTGGATCACCCCCAAGGTAAGTAATCCTTGGACTCGAACCTTAAAGTCCCAACAAGTTTCGATATCATGCCCTACCTGTCCATGATGATAATCACAACTTAAATCACCATCATACTTCTCTTTTTCCCCAATTAGCTTCACCGGTGCAACAATATCATATCGTACTTTCTTGAGCCCCGCAAATACTTCTTGCATCGGGGTTCGCAATTCCAAAACCTTCTTAACTTGAGGCCCTTCCACTTCCCAGTTATTCACACTATTTCCGCATTATGGTTTGGGATTGGATTATTAAAAATGCTAGGCCGAGAATCTTCTTGAAACCCGATCTTCCACAAGCAATCAATTTTCTTCTTGCTTTGTCTTGAAGGCCTCACATTCTTCAATGGAATGCCCCAGGGCATCCATGTGATACTTACAAGTCAAGTTTGGATTGTACCAAGCGGGGAAAGATGGTTCCATGGTCCGTACAAAGGTTTCCAGCGATTAGGTGACGATCAAATAATTGTTTGAACAAATCTGCATTGGAGATAGGCAGTCTTGGGAAAGGAGGCAGATTTTGATATTGGGAACGTCCCCTGATTTGGAAAATTTGGGCGAGGTCGAGGGTAGCTTGGATGGTTTTGTTGAGGTGCGGGTGGATAATGAGTATATGTTGGGCGAGTGGGGTTGTATGGTTGAGGGTAGGGATGTTATTTATTTAGTTTTGTGGCTGGGTGATGGTTGGCGAGGCCTGTTGAGGTGGGTAAAATGGTGTTTGGGTGCGATATGGTGCTTGGTACCTTGGGTATGAAGGGACATGTCGAGGTCCAAAGTTTTCTTTGGTGTTACACATAATTTGCTTATGCTTCCTTCTTCATGGGCTAGAACCCCTTCTTGGATGCCTTGCCTTCCATGTCGGTTGGCAACTTCCAAGCTCGGCTTGGATTTCAATTCTTTCCCTGCAGCAATCAAGTCGGAGAAATCCCTATAAGCTACTCCTGCCATTGCTCTCGATAAAGGGGGATCCCGGGGTTCCCAAAAGTATGAGCACATTTCGGACAACATCGGTGCATTTGAACACCGGCAATAGAACTCCTCCACCTTTGTGCATCTTGTTTGAAGGATTCATCACTCTTCTTACGCATTGTAGTCAAGCTGTTCACGGGTCGGAGCCACGTCCAAATTAAATTTGTATTGATCCATAAACAAATCGACTAATTCTGTCCACCGAGAGATCTTAGAATGGTCTAACTGAAGGTACCACTCTAGTGCGGTTCCAGTCAAACTTTCATGGAAAAAACCAATAAGGAACTTGTCATCCTTAGACCAGATGGCCATTTTGGTGGCATAGCTAATCAAATGGAATTGTGGGTTCCCACTTCCGTCATATTTGGAAAAATCGGGAATTTTGAAATCCTTAGGAATCCACGACATTTGTGGCAGGACAAAGTTCTTCAATCTTGAGAAGGCCATAAGTATTTGAGCCCTTGATCTCTTTTATTTGTTCTTCTACCTTCTCCATCCACTCTTCCTTCATCTTATCGGGTCCAAACTGAATTCCCCTTGATTGTTCAGGAATGGATGCATGGGGCTTTTCCCATGTAAGTCCTGCATAGCCAGCAGCCTCATGATACACATTCTCGATGGGGCAATATCCTTCCCCGATGGGGATCACTATGGGTTACTGTGTAACCCGACATTCCCTAAGTAAGGCTATGGCTTATGTTTGAAAACATTGGCGCAGTTACCATGGAGAGGGCAGGCTGTATGATTACACGTGGGTCATCTTCATTTCCAGTTCTATTTGCACCAAGCCTGCTAAGAGATTCCCTCATATCCTGCAGTATAGCCTCCAACCTTGCTTGAGTTTCAGAGATTTCAGTCACCCTTCCCTTCATTTCGTCTACTTCTAAACTCAAGTTCCTTCCTGTCTTAGGATCGTTGGCAGCCATCCTGGTCCGAGATCTTGTGTTGTGAACTCGGGTTTGATTGGTATTGTCTTTCTTAGGTCGCGAAATGATTCTCGAACCCTCAGATTCGTGTTTTTAGCTCTGTCCGAAAAATCGTCAATTATTCTAATCAGTAAGCCTTTTTTTATTATTTATTTATTATTATTTTTTATTTTTATATAATTTTTGGCATTATTATTATTATTAAAAGAAAGATAAAAGTATGCTTCTAAAAACCATGAATTCTTTCTTTTGCAAAGGAAAGACCATTTTTGTAGCAAGCAACAACACCCCGACACATAACTCTAGGGGCACATCCCCCTTAGGTTAATACGTGGTTGACGACAAATCCATGGGAACATGTGTCCCTCAATAGACAGCATCATTCGCTAGCAATGCAATCATACAGGCCTACTTGTATCACACCATAAGATAGAGCATAATTCATTGATGGATGTAACCCTTAAAAAAGGCTTTTATTTCTTTGAAGAGAAAATACAATGTCTCCCATCTAACAGAATTACATCAAAAGCTTTAAAGTCTTCCTTTTGAATCCGCTAGCAAGACCCCTACAATACTTCATGAAGCGAGCTATTTTTGGAGGTATTGTAGATCCGTCATTCACGCGAGTTTGGACTAATGCTTCCTCGAGGTGACCCACAAACTGATAGGTATGGTATTGCAAACTTCCTGAGAGGTGTTCATATCTTTTCTTCCAAGCATCCGTCAGCCTTCAAATCTTTTGCCACGGATTCCCAGTTCTCTAGCCATTATTCCTGTTGTCTGATCTCATCCTCATACTGTTTTTTCTCCCTTTCGAACATCCGGACTCTCATCCATAACTGTTGCTCTTTCTCTTGTGATTTTTTCAATGATCCGCGCATAGTTGCAGCTGCATTCCAACCTTCATCCGAGTAGCGCTCAGCATGAGTTAAGGCTTCTTGTAGAGATCCTATGCTTCCAACATCCGGATTGTCTGAATGTGCACGTCGATTTTTTCCCCCAAGTCTTCTTTTTCTTTGAAGATTTGTGCCAATACCTTTTTTTGATCTTCTATCCTTGCTAGTAATCCTCGAACTTTCGACTCTTTCATATTCCCCTTCCTTGCTCTCTTTGCTGGAGTTGCGGCTTCATATGCATCGGCATATTCATCTTTCAAATGTTCTATCCTCAAGTTTAACTTCTGGATTTGGTATTGGAGCGTGACGATGGTGATTTGATCTGTTTCATTCTTTTCCTCTAGTACTCCCATCTGGGCCGTCATAATCTCGATCTTCTTTAACATTTCCTGCTTCCATTTGCGGATTTTCATCTTCATGCGGGATTGGTTTCGAAATAACAAGGTTGTCTTTCCTTGCTTTCCTCCATGCCTCGTAGTTTTTAGTACGAGAAATAATTTGTCTTCCCAACTCATTGGATCCCGATGCCAGGATCTTGCTCCAGGCATATCTAACAACTATAGATGTATACTTGACAAAATCGCATTCATGAAAAAAGAACGAAATTCCACCTAACACTTCTTCAAGTGGTTCTGTTGAGTCCATTTCAATTGTTGAATCACAAGTGCCGGAGAATATGACACGCAACCCCTCGGTCCCATCAAAGGAACATTCAAGAAATTCCCACAACCTGAAGATGACTGTATTTCCTTTATACCAAGGACACATCCAGCAAAAGCTTTCGAATCAACCTCATAAAATTCTTGTCTCCATTCGTTGGGTTTGTGCGGCTTTATCGGAATGTGATGGAAGCTCCTCATTTGGTCATAAATCCCACTAAAATAATTTCCAGCATACATGTGAGTCTCGATCCAAACATACAACATTTGTACACAACATCGCTATTTGCCTTGTCGACTTTCCTGGCAAACTTGCAATGATAGGATTGTTTACGCCAAAATTGTGGGAACAGGGGTTCACAATATATTCTTCGACCTTGTAGTAGACATCCAAGGCAGCGTAATCCACCATGTACGGTATAAAGGGGAAAAGAACCAGCCCATAAATGGTTAAAGCTAACACCGCTGAAGATAACCCAATTATTTTGTCGTGCTAGTTCCCCGGAGATAAACTTCAAGGAATCTTTGCCTCGGACCTCGTGACTCCTTTTTCCATTTTGTCCGATGGCTTCCATAGAATTCCCAACAACTCTGCAACCTTCCCATCACTAACATGCTGGCCATAATAGAAATAAACACGAAACTCCCTTGGAAGAGGCATTCGTAGCATGTATGCATATTCTTCTATAGTCGGTGTCGTATCCAAATTCGAGCAATTCAAACACCTCAAATTCGGGTTCCAATATTGGGTCAAAGCACTCAAGCCCAAAGCATCTACATGTATGTGTAATAAGTCCAAAATCTTCCCATACTTGCTTTCAAACTACTGAACATACTTCTTTTGGCATCAAGCGACTGATTTCCATCAAAGTCTTCACATCATTGATTTTCACGTCAATTCTAATATTCTTCTTGAGGCCAATTGCATTGCTAGAGTTAGACATTTCCGTTCCTTGCTACAGAGATAGTGTCTTTCCTCCACAAAAGAGAATCACCTAAATAAATATATATATTATTTTACAAAAATATAAAAAAAAAAAAATAAAAATAAAAAATAAAAATATATATATATATATATAATATGTATTTTATTTATTTATTATTCATTAGTTAAAACACAAAGGGAAATGAAGTAAAAATAAATAAATAAATAAGTAAATGGATAGAAAAACACAAGAGAGATATGGTACGCCTCCAATTGTCTTAAGAGGTAGGGCCTAATCAAGGGTACCTATGATGGAAACTTCTAAGTCGAGCGGCCACTAAGTCAATTTAGGAGTATAAACTTTAGGATGCGTCTAGACTTCTAAAGGTCATGGTCTCCAGATTGCCCTTGTCAAGGACCTAGTTCATGAACCTAATCACAAGTAGGGATAAACCCTCTAGGATGACTAGTCCATGACACTAGTAACAATCCGAGTGGTGAGTCAACAAATATCAGAGAGGCACGAGGCCTTCAATGACAATCTTTGAGTCACCACCTAATCCTTAAGGTCCCACAAGCTCGGGTATAGAGCCGAAAGTGTGTGAAAATGAGTGTCGGTGTTGTGTGTGCTAGAGGCATACAAACCTGTACAATCCTAATACAGAACTACTTGAACCTACTCGACAAGCAAACAAAATAAAAAAAAAAATTCATGGTCTTCTATCCTAATGTAAAAAATAATTATTAAAGCAAAAAGGGGTCAAATATATACAAAAAATAAAAGTAAACAATAAAAATGGGTAAACAATAAATACCAAAATGCATAACTCATTACTTAGGCTTGACTCTCGAAAATTCCCCATTGGAGTCGTCATTTGTCGCAACCAAAAATTACGACGAGGACGATGATAAAAAGATATTTTAAGGATAAGTAGAGTCGCCACCAATTTTATTTAATTTAGAAAAAAAATTGGAAAAAAACCTTTAAAAATGGTCTTTGAAACCAAGTTGAGTTCGGGAGTCGATTACGAGTAGGGAAGGTGTTAAGCACCCTACATCGCCCATTCTAAGAATGATACCTTAAATGAATTGCGCAAAATTAAATTATTTATTATTTTACCCAAAAATATTTACAAGGAAGAATTTATTTATTTATTTATTTATTATTTTTTTTATTTTATGTTTCTTTATTGTTTTTTTTTTGCATTTTTAATTTTTTTTAAAAATATTGATAAATCCTAAATGAGGTTGAACATGGTACATAAGTCCATAGGGCAACCTCAAAGCTAGGGGATTGAGCATGACACTTGTCATAGAGCATCCCAAAAAAACGTTAAATAAATTATTAATTAATTATCTACATTAAACAAATTAAAAAAAACACAAAAATAATGGAAAAATTAATTTTGGCTTGACGAGATGATTGATCCCGCTCCTACGTATTCCCTGCTTCGATGGGAAACTCAAAGCCACGTAGTTCTTGTAGAAAATGTTTTATTTGTTGATTGATTTTAAATTTTTATGAAAAGTTTTTTTTAAAATTTATTATTTTTTATTGCATAATTTTAAATATTCCTAAACGAGATAGAACGTGGCACATGCTTCCACAGAGCTATCCTAAATCTAGGGAATTGAGTATGATGCCTTTCACAAAACAACCCCAAAATAATTATTTTCTAATATCATAAAATATTTCATAAGACAAGCACCAAAAAAAAAAAAATATCAGGTCTATTTTCCCACATATTTTATCAGCCCAATTCTTTTAGGTTATTCAGACTCACTTGGCTTGGGCCACAAACTAACCCATTAGCCCAACAATCCATTAGGTTAATTCTGCCACATAACCAAATGAAATAGGGACAATAAATATAATAAAAGAAAGAGTAGAAAGTAAACAACATGCATCTGGACACAACACAACGACGACAGAAACATTGAGAGTCATGGAGGGAGAAAATAAAAGACAACCAAAAGACCTTTGTCCCTTAGCCTGAGCGCAAACGAACGGCAAAACGAAAAGGAGGAAGCAGTGAGTTCGTGAACGCCAGACAATGGTGGCCAGCGGTACGGGTTCCGGTGGTAGTGTGGTGGTCGGGTCGTGCAGGGATAGGTTGCGATCGGACCTGGGAGGTATGTATGCGGTGGCTCGAGCTGAAGGGGGTGACGACCTACGGTGGTCACAAGAGTGGTTCCTCCCCTCTCTGTATTTGTTGTATTTATTTTTATTCTCTTCTCCCTAGTTGTTGTTCTACTCTCACTATTCTGTTTCAGAGGAATTTTTTCTTCCTCTCACTCTTGCTCTCTCAATTTTTTTCTCTTCTCCTCCTTTGGTCTCGCTATTGTTGTTACGAAATTATCCCCCCATATTTTGTAGCCCCTATTCTGATTTTATAACGCCAAATTGTTATGATTTTGATCCTAAAAATCTGTTAAAGATTAAAATTTTTATCTCGATTTAAAATAGAACTAAAGCTTTGAGCCTTATACGCAAAATTAAGAGATTTGCCCCTAGATTCAAATTCAAAATAAAGTGGTTGCTAGGGCTTGTTGGAGGAGGATGAAATGGGTTTAACTGACCTGACCCAATTAAAAATATTTTTATTATTTGTATTATTTTTATTTTATTTTATTTTATTTTGAAATTTTTAGTGAAGACTAAAGGACCCGGTCAAAATGGGGTGTTCACAATATTCTATTGTGGATTTTCTAATGTATTGTAAAGATACAATGACCATAATTGGAACTTGGGTTATGCATGCATCCTTTGTGGTGATTTAATTACTTGGAGATCAGCCAAATGTTAAAATTTATTCTTAAATATACATGAGGCTAAGTGGTTGAAAACTTTTAGCAAATATTTTATGTGAGTTAAAGTAAATCCTTACATGTTTATATATTATGATTGTCGGTGGCAAAATGAATATATTTTATAGACATACGTATTTGTTGTAATTCCGAAAAGTAGCTACTGAATGATGATGCCTAATTATTGAGAGATGAAAAATGAATTTGATCTACTTACTCACAAAGCAAAAAGGCTAGTGAGTAAAACATCGAGGGAACATGAGACTTGGCCAATGTGAAATTAACGGTGATAGTAACCCTACCTTTGTAATTGAAGATCTCGTGAAAAAGGTTCATGTAGGTAAAAATAAGTCACTTGTTAGTTATTCTAGAACAATAATTTTGTCACTTACTATGATGTGAGAAGTGCTAGGTTGCATTTATTGAGGGATAAACTAAAAACTTTTAATGAATTTCATATCCCTTATGGGTGGTGTACAACATACAATTAATAAAATCACCTATAAAAATATCAAGTGGGGCTGCTTGTATGAGATTGTGGCATAATCCCTAGAGCAGTCATGAATTACCGGGCGTACGCTTGGCCTACTAGAGCAAAATGGTGTCAACAACGAGAATTGTGGGGGTGTAGTGTGATTTATAGACCTATATGATACACCAAATTGTTTTGGTTATAGAAGTTTACTTCACCAACTCACTTGCACGATAAGTCTTATCGGTATATGTCATTTTATATTTCAAAAGACATCGATTTGAAGCATTGACATCCATGTGATCAACTCTGAATTTTATTCTTTTACAAATTATTTTAAAATATGTGGAGGATTGTTGAAAAATTTATTTGAAATATATTTCAAAATAATTTAAGTGCTTTAAATTTACCATTTATTATTGTAAACATTTATTAATGAGAAAGAGGGTAATGCATGATCTACTCCTCGAGATGACTCGAGTTTGATGTGTTTTATGGTCTTAAGCACCATTTTAGTATGAAAAAAAAGTTTCAGTGCATACTATAAAATCATCAACCCATAATCCAAACTATTCCATTCCAAGCAAAAAGAAGACATGACAGACAAATACATACACAAAAAAAGATTCTAGAGCACCAGATTTATCAACGTCATAAACTAAGCTATTGGACGACCAACAACTATAATTCAAACCCCAAGGATAACTCCTTAGGTTTCACAACCATCAACCACAACACATTCCTCCTCGGTTTTCAAACAATTCAGATCAACACATGGGACAACATCCATTCCCCCAAAACGGTGGTACCATACATGTTACAAAGTATAAACTTCAAAGCGGTTCATACCAAATATCCCAGTACGTTACATCAGCCACAATGCATTTTGTCAACACTTTGGAAACATAAGCTTATAGATTGTCACAATCCTTTATCACCCACATAAGTAAATTCCAACAAAGAACTAAATAATAAGACACAATGTAAGTCACTTGATATTCCTTTATAACCGCCCACATTTAGCGGAGGACGGGTAAAACATTTCACTTCTTCTTAGGAGTGATTCATATCGTTGGATATGAATCAAAATTACTTCACCTACGTTGGCCGAGGTCATTATACCAACATGGCCTTTTGAAAACAGTTGGAGGAGGAAAATCTCTCTTTGAAGTTCCAGGCACGTTAAGTAGCTCTTAAAGATAAGCTAAAAGCCCAAAGATAAAGGCATAATCAACCATAGGTTTCCTTCTAAAAGTACAAACTTGTATTTTGGTAATAAATCTATACTAAATAGGTTACATCTTAACGGATTGATTATTCAAGGTATCTCACTCTCTTCCCTCACTCACAATATTTGGGATTTTAGATTTTAATCATCCCTTTTGAGGATCACAACACATAAGATACATATGCTCGGAAAAACTTCAAGTAAGTTATCTTTGGTAAATTGGTGTCGAGGTTGGTGTTGGGGATGGAAATTATATGAGGAGAAATTCTGATACATGCAAACTCGGTGCCTCAACATATACAATCAAACTTCTTTTGCAATGCCATAAAATAAGAGAAGTATAAAACAAATGCTTATAGGTAGTGATATCTTTATCATTACCTTTACCCCCTTTGATTTATTCGCATATAATGTGACCATAGTTTTGCCACACTTTGACTAATATCCACATGTATTCTTCAATCATCAATCAAAGCCTAATCCATCTGCAGGGGTGTAATGAAAGAGGAATGCATACGAAATCATCTCCTATTCATAACAATGCAATTGAATTTGTTTGTTGAAACTCAAAATTGCAAGAGGAAAGAATAACTAGGCAACCCAATAAATCTAAAAGCTCAAAATCAAATTTGTTAGAAAGCATTTCAATCTCAAAGTATTTAATGGGTTCTTGTTTGTATTGCTATTATTAATTTGTATCACAAAGTTTTTTTCTTTTTGGATTCAATGTCTGATTGCATTGTGGGTTGAATCACAAGAGGTCGTGAACATGAAGGTAAATAAAGAGGTTGAAATAAATAAGCGGAGAGTGTCATAATCTTAAACACAAACGCACCAAACATGAGAATTGAGATGGGGTGTTAGAAAAGCAAAAGAACTGTCTATTAGGCAATCTATGTTTAGAAAGTGTAACATAACACCCAATATAGTATATATAATTTTTTCACCTATAATATGAAAATTCTCCTTTTAAATAATAAATAAAAAGAATGGTTGAAACTCGAAAGTTATTATTACAACATTTACAAGAATGTTTGAGAGTTGATTTAATCTTTAAGTGAAGAAGAAAAGAGATTTAGAAACAAAACCTGCTTAGATATCCCAAGACCAGTCCCTTCTTTCTGTTAGGACAACAGAGTCACCTGCTGAAGAGCTCTGAATTTTGAGAGTATACTACGAGGAAGAGACTAGGAAAGACTAAGTGTAATAAGAAAATAACTCAGCAGTCAAGTAGCTAAAGTTAGTTAGACTGAGTCATCAAGTAGTTAGGAGGCGATTCTTGATTTACTAGCCTATAAATAAGCCTTCGCAATTGTGTGACTCACTCTTGATCATTTGTATAGTTGCATCGATTGAGATAGCTCTTGAAAAGGGGAGTGCCCCTTGTGTAGTGGTTCTTGTATTGATTCATATTCCTATTCATAGAAATATACAGATACTGATTCATTCTTCCTACTCTGTTCTTGATAATTGAGTAGATCTAGCTCAAAAATTTTGTAGATTCCTAACAAATTTGGTCTAACCTCTTAGGATCCATCTTGGAGAGATCACTACTAGAAAATCATCATTTTTGGACGGATTTATAGACAGATTTAAGACGAAATGTGGACACTTTTCCCATGGATTTCGGACGGAATATTAATTTCAGACGAATTTTAGCCGGAACATCACCCGTGGGAAAAACCCTCGTTGCAAATTAAAAAATCCGTCCGAAATTCCGTCCCAAATATTGCCGGGCGGATTTCATACAACTTTCAGACAAACACATAAACCCAAAATTTGGTTATAATGCCTTAACCCTTGGACAAAGTTCGAGATGATTCAATTATACTATTCATGCATGTTTCGGACGAATGTTATCATATTATTTTGGATAGATTTCCCACGGATTAAATAATCATATTTAAATAATATTTTTTGATAAACAAAGCATAATTATGAATGAAAAAATAATTAAAATAATTAGGCATTCCAAATCAGGCACGTGAACTTGACATCTAATATAATAACAACAAAAAATAATTATTAAGGTGCAACTTTAGACAAGTATCATGCTTCAAATAAACAAAAACACATAATATATCTTGAACTACAAGAATGATATATCAAGGTTCAAAGCATTAAATATCATTACAAACATCAAAAGATACAAATTTATTCCTCATTGTTACATTGATCACTAAACTCTCATCTTCATCTAGCACATCATCCACCATCTCCTCCTCATTATCAACGTCATCATTGTTATTGTAATCATTGTCATCATTGATTAATTCTTGGCCACCGTCATAAATGAGAAGGATGTTACTATAATCAATAAAAGATAATGTGAAACCTTCAAAGAAAGCATTTATCATATTGTATGCCTAACCAACAATAATTCTGCAATAAAATGATAAGATATATAATAGTAAACATATTTTTAATAATAAATAGAAATACACATTACATAAGAACATTATAAGAACAAAACATGTAAGGAAATGGCAACAATAGAACAGTTAACAACATAAGGTCAATTCAATAAAACCAAAAAAGATATTACATAAAGGAAATGGCAACTATACAAGAAAGGAGATTTATAACCAAGCATGTAAAAGTTGAATGGTATTTAAATTGTAGTGAAGTGACTTAAATTCCAATAGCAGGAGTTCACTTAATCCATTAATTATACATCTTCCTTATAGAAGCTCTTTGACAAGCCAATTAATTGATAATTTAGGCAGCAACTATTCTGATATTTTGGCACACAGCAGCCACTAATAAAAAAGCAAAGCTAGAATAATAGTTAACGGTTGAAGTACAACTTCCACAATTTCCAATTTTCATAGATATCAACTAAAGAGGTGGTCACAAAGACATCCCTGTGCAAACCACTCTCACTCATATATCTATCTATCCATTGTCCATCCACTATATCCCCTAACTTTGTACACACATATAAAACATGAACAAGAGTAAAACTATCAGCCCTCAAGCCCATCTCCAACAGCCCTCTAAACAAATCAATACCTTCTTTATAATGCCCAGACTCAATATACCCCCAAATGATGGCAATCCAAGAAACAATTTTTTTTTCGGGAATATCATCAAACACCTTTTGTGCATCCTGCAAGTACCTGCATTTCAAATATAAACAAACAAGACTCGTCTTAACAAACATGTCAAAATCGAAAGTGGTCATGACCAAGAGGGCACGAAGGTTTATACCCAGTTGGAATTGCGAGACCTAGCACATGCCTTGAGAACAAAAGGGAAAGTGAAGATATCAAGCACAAACCCTGCTATGCGCATAGTAGTATAGAGTTGAATAGCATCGTGGATTCAATCATTTGATACCATGCCACGAATCATTGCAAAATCAATAAAGACAAAGCAAAGCAACCTAGAAGTGCAAATCCCAAATAGAATTGCAAATCCCAAATTTCATTTCACATAAGCTTGAGAGAAACTGAAGGTTGCAATAGAGAAAGAGAAGAGTACCCGGAGAGAAAGAATTTGAGTTGCGCAGTAGGGTATGGTGCGGTGCAGGACGAGACAGGACGGGATAGCGGCGACAATGGAGTCACGCCTGACACGAACGCTGATTGGGTTTTCTAAAGCACCGAGAACTCACGTTTTTTGAAGTGAGGTTGTGGCAAAAAAAAATAGTGAAGATTTTTTTACAAGAGGGAAGTGAGAAATTTGATGAAAAGTGAAAATTTCCCTCCCTTTGAAATTTTGGCGTCGTGAACATATGGAATTTTTTTTATATTATTAGTTTTTTTTACAAGATATATTATTAGTTTATTGTTAAATTTTTGTTATAACATTTTCATTTTTTAAAATTTAATTTTTGAGTTTTATTTTTAAATTTTCATTTTATTAATCTGGATATGCTTTTTAAAATTTTAATCATAAATTTTGTTTAGTTTCGAAAAAATTTAACACAAAATATTGTAATAAATTTTTTTAATATAAATATTTAATCTCTTTTTAGAAAAAAATAAAAAAAATGACAAATCCATATGAAATATGTCTCAAATTTTCAGACAGAATTCAGACGAACAGTTAAAAAGATCCAAGATAAAGAAAATTTGTCATCGCTCTGTACGAAATCCGTGGGAAATATTTTGGAACCTTGGCGCGAAAGAACATGATAAAAGAGAGACGGATTTGAGATGGAAGCTTTTTTAAAATTATATCCATCCCAAATCCCTCAAGTTTTCTAATAGTGGATGGAGAAAATAGATGCAACGTTCGTAGCTCGGGAATCATCAGTGGAATTTTTGTAGAAAGTAACCAGCGAGCAAGGGTCGAGTATTGCTGAAATCAGAAAGAATGTGAGCGGAATGGATGGAATTAAGGAATTGTTAGAGAAATTCATGAAGAAACAAGGAATTTCGCTTGATTTTCCTGAGGAGGAGGAAATCGATTGAAGGTCATTCAAAAGGAGGTGGTTTCGAGGACGAAGACGATACTCTTCGATCCTGGATGAAGAAGGTGGAATTGCCATCGTTTGAAGGAATCGATTCCTTGGGATGGATCGCTAGGGCTGAGAAGTTTTTTGAGGTATAACAAGTCAAACCTATTGGAAAATTGTGATTAGCATTCATCTGTATGGAGGGAGATACGGTTCATTGGTTTCAATTCGGGCGGGAAAAATCCAAACAACTGACGTGGGAGGATTTCACCGTGGTGGTGGTACAACGATTTAGAGGTTTAGGTCGAGGAAGTGTGTTCGAGAAATTATCGTCATTAATACAAACGAGAACTATTGACGAATATGTGGGAGAGTTTGAAATACTCGTAGCACAAGTGACGAATATACCACAGAGGATCAGATGCTAGGGTATTTTTTGGCGGGTTTACGTCAAGAGATTCGAGGACAAGTGCGTCCCCATGACCCTCAAGAAATATCACGAGCGATAGAGGTTGCGCGAGACGTAGAAGAGGCTTTGAGAAGAGCTCGAAGTTATGGAGAATCCCAAACCCGGAGTTCCGGTAGCGAGTTCCGGTACTCAAGGGGAGGCGGAATCGTGTCCCGAGTAGGTTCCTTCAATGGAGCAAACATCTCACAACACTCAAACGACGGTAGTCAAGGGTCCCAAGAGGGGAGCAAGGTGACGTCGATGGCGTCGGTGGCCAAACCAGGGGAGAATGGCTCCTCGGGCTCGAGAAGAAAAAGGGACCAGACACCTTCCATATCCCGAATTCTATAAAAGAAGGGACAAAGGTCGCTGTTATCAATGTGGCTTAACATTTGGGCCAGGTCACAAATGTCCGGAAAAAAGCTTGCGAGTAGTATTATTGGCCGAGGATGAGAAGTTGAATGATGAGGGGGAGATAGTAGCTATAGAGTCTAGGGAAAAGGAGGATGATACAGTAGAAGACGACATTCTAGAGGCCACTTGTCAATGGCTGGATCTTTCATTGTGCTCAACAGTGTGCATTCCCGTGCTCACTGTGCGGTCCGCGTCTCGCTGACGCTAAGTCCAGCAAGACCGTGCTCAATGGTAAGCACGGCCATGCTCAGGTGCAGCCTATAAATGTTCGGCACAGAAATCGAGGGTTTTGTTTTAACCCTATTTCTGGTAGTAGCAACCACCCTATTGCGGCCAGAACGGTTTCTCTCCCTTTTTCCACTAACTCAATCAGTTTGAGTATTGGCGACCCTTGGGAGACCTTGGCTTATCTGTGTCAAGTGTATAGGTAACGTTTCTTTCCTTCCCAGATTCCTTTCAGAGTTTCAGCATTGGAAACTAATAGGCTTGTGTTCTATTTATCTAAGGTTTAAGTTTGGATTGAACCTCTATGGGAACCGCAATCATTTTAGGTTAGGAGCTTATGTTGGAGCGACCTTCAAACCAGGTATGGGGAGAAGGGTAGTGTACTCATAGGCTTAGGGTTAGAGTAAAGTAAAAGGGTTCCCATAGCCCCGTTTGATGCATGCTTTGTATGATTTAAATATCTAAATGATTATTGATGATTATATGACGAATTGTTATAACTGTTTTGATGTATGTTCATACACATGTTCATATTATGTTCTTTATGTTGTTATCAACATGAATGTGATAATGCTGGATAGTTGTTTAACATGATGATGTTGGATGACTGATTGTCATGATGTTGTTGTTTGGTTCAAGTTTAAAATATTAATATGATAAAATAGGTTAAAAAATGTGATAAGCTTAATGGATAAAAGATCCTAAAAATTGGCTAAAAAGTTAGACGTTAAATTTATGCCTAGAACAGTACTGTCGTGCATTGAGCACTGCCGTGCTGAACAGGGAGCACGCCCATGTTCCCAGTTTGAATTCTGGAAAATAGCCGCGCGTCCAAGACGATGTGTGCGATGAGAGGAGCATGACCGTGCGGCTGAGCACTGGTCGTGCCCAAAGGAATCACGACCGTGCTTCACTTATGTGACCAAAGATGGTGTGCAGGGACAAGCACGCCCGTGCTCCCCTATCGTGCAGAGATGGAATTAAAGGACTTAAAGGGGGTTTTTAACCCCAATTTCCCCAATGATGATAAGTTGATATAACTAATCAAAGATAAAGGTTAGACAACTTGGTTAATGACTAACAAAGATAATTAAAGATTAGATGATTAAGCCGGCACCCATTGGGTTACCGCACGTTGATGAGTTGTACCTTGGAGATTTTTGACCAAGGGAACCTTGACCCCGCGGTTTGGGTCTAAGGTGTTGTTGATGTTGAAAGTCTTGGGTGCTTATTGGCCCAAGCACGTTGATATTGATGTTGAAGTCCGGGAGCTTTATGGCCCAGGCAAGGAGGTGGTTGAGATTGTTTGATGTTTGCCATGCATAGAGCATTGGAGTTGATGGTTGAGGGGAGGTTCGACATAGGGGAGATTGCCCGAGAGTACGATGATCTGGCCATCCACGGTAGGTCACCCGATGGTTTGGTGACCGTGACCCCTGTGATGAGGCATCCGCGATTTGATTAATACTTTTGCTTATAAAAAAAAAATGCAAGACAGGTTTGACTTTAAAGACAAATTGATTTCAATTGGTTAAACATAGCATGTACACAATTAACTTCACACAAAATTTATACAATAACATGTATATATTATACAATAGGCAATATAGCATTAACCATAGATTTCCAAGTCATGGTTATTGCAAGTATTTCCAACTTTTTGGATTGGCCATTTTAGTAACTAAAAAGGCATGCCTTGATCACTCTCCATGTATCTACCAGATCAGCACACAACAAAGTAGCATGAGCATGATGGTCACTGCAGTGAGCCGAGGTGTTTGACTGAAACCCTACCTCTTAAGTTTCTTGCTTGCCTTCATAACAAGGTCTCGACTTGTCACTTGACGACAAGTCTCCTCGATCTTAGCAAGATAGCATTACTGAAAACGCCATAAACTTCGTCAGGGTTTCCAGAAAATGATACCTCCTTGGTGTATTGGTAACGCTGGCAACACTCAGCAAAATACCGCAACATGGAACACTGCTCCTGCTTGGTCCAGAAGTTGACTCTACTAGTTCATGCCCTTCACGTTGGCTTCTATCCAAGCCAAAGTTCACCCTATTGCTCAAATAGCTGTAGTCCCCATGAAAGTCATCAAATTCAAAGACAGAACGTGAACTTCGACGTTGGCTCTTTGTGTTATTTCCTATTTATTACTTGGTGCCTTCAGTGAAGTCACTGATGTAGCAGCAATCTGCTAATATGGTAAACAAACAACCCCTGGGGACCATAACAACTGATCCCCTGAAAACATTATCTGCACGATCAATAACACGACAAAGTTAGCATGTTTGAAGTAACATGGCACAACACTCATATGAAAATTAGTAAAGTGAAAAAAAAAATGAATGACTAAAAAGTAGAAGTAATAGAGAAATGTTACCTACAATACGCTTCCCAGCAGCATCAACAATAAAATCAATGAAATCGGTGTTGTTATTGTTCTGTGGAACAACTCTAATACGATCACCATGACCGTAGAAGTGGAAGAACAACACATCGTCGGGTTGCACCGCCCCTATTAGAAATAACAATGCAGATAGAATGTTAGAGGCAGTGGCCATGATGTAGGTTGGGTCATTGTCAATCAGAACACTGATGTCTTCCTCTAAGAAACCAAAGCGCGTAAGAAGTCATTCTTTCATTCTCCAGACATCATTTTTGGACCCTCTCAACTCCTTGTAGTTGATGAACTTTCCTGCATTGACTATGCAGGAAAGTTCATCAACTACAAGGATTTGAGAGGGTGCAAAAACGATGTATGGAGAATGAAAGAATGACTCCTTAAGCGCTTTGGTTTCTTAGAGGAAGACATCGGTGTTTTGATTGACACTGACCAACCTACATCATGCCCACTGCCTCTAACATTCTATCTGCATTGTAATTGCTAATAGGGTCTGCGCCGATCGACGATGTGTTGTTCTTCCACTTCAACAATCATGGTGAACGCGTTAGAATTGTTCCACAGAACAATAACAACACAGACTCCATTAAATTCATTGTTGCTCTGGAAGGGAAACGCATTACAGGTAGCCTTTCACGAGTACTTTCACTTATTAATCATTGAGTTCTTTCACTTTACAATTTGTCATGATTGTTGTGTCATATAACTTAAAACATGCTAATTGTGCTATGTTGGTTGTTGTGCAGATAATGTCTTCAAGGGATTAGTTGACCTAGTCCCTAGGGGTTGGTTGTTTGTTTACCATATTAGCAGATTACTTCCGAAGTTGTGGCCTCATTTTGAAGGCGACAAGGAACAAATAGGAGACAACACAAAGAAACAACGCCAAATTCACATTGTCTCTAAATTTGAAGACTTTCCCGAGTCTACAGCTATATGAGCAATATGATGAACTTTGGAAAGAAGCCAACGTGAAAGACATGAACTAGTAGAGTCAATTGCTGGACCAAGCAAGAGTAGCCTTCCATGTGGTAGTATTTTTTTAGTGCTTGCCAGAGATACCAATACGCCAAAGAGGTATCATTTTCAAGAAATACAAAGAAAGTTTGTGGCGTTTTTAGCAATGTCATATTGTGTACGATTAAGGAGTGGTCAAGTGACAAATCGACACCTTCTTATGAAGGTAAACAAGAAACTTACGAGGCGGGTTTCAATCAAACACAAGGACCTTGTTCATGCTACTTTCTTATGTGCTGATCCGGTAGATACACGAAGAGTGAACAAGCATCTATTGGGATTGTCCGTATTTCTCACTCTTATTTTCGTATGGCCTCGCATCATCTCAAGATACCATCAACGATATGCCTCTTTTAGTCACTAAAATGACCCATCCAAAAGGTAGGAAATACCTACAATAACCACAACTTGCAGATCTATGATCGTTGTTGTATTGCCTATATACATTTAAGCAATCGAAATATGTTTTTGTTTAAAGTCAAACTCGTCCTGCAAGTAATTGAAGTCATGGAATTGGTATGTTGCAAATATAAGGTAAGGTTGCCCACTATATGCCGACATAGTTGGTCCAACTCTTCCTTGGACCCTGCACATGACAGGAGTCATATAGCACTAGATTGCCTTTTTATGTCCAGCATGTTTTCAGTTTTGGGCATCGATTACTTTTCTATCCATAACTTTGGTCATTCACCTTCTATATGTTACACAAGTTGTTTGCCTTGGGAATACTTATGACTTTTACATAATCATTATGAAGTATTATCATAGTGAGTCAATCAAGTACAAATATTACTCCTAATATTTATATCTGTGTCGACTTGATATTTTGTGTCAAACGAGATAAGGAAAAAATTTCAAAGTTCTACGGAAGCAAGTACTATACCTAAGCATCACAATTTAACAAATTGTGTGCAAATAGAAGGTGCATGGCCATTTTTATGGATAAAAGAGTAATCGATGCTCAAAGCTGAAAACATGAACGACAAAAAAAGACAATCTAGTGTTGTAGAACTCTTGCTATGTGCAGGGTCCAAGGAAGAGTTGGAACGACTATGTGGGTATATAGTGGGCAACCATACCTTATATTTGCGAGTTACCAATTCCATGACTTGATTAATAGCATGCAGGACATGTTTGACTTTAAAAAAAAAGAAGAGATTTTCATTGGTTAAACATAGCATGTACACACTTGACTTAGAGAAATATTATACAATAGCATGTATTTATCGAACAATAGGAAATACAACACCGACCATATATCTGCAAGTCGTGGGTATTGTATGTATTTCCAACTTTTTTAGATAGGCCATTTTAGTGACTATAAGAGGCATACCTTGGATGGTTTCTAGAGATGATGCGAGACCATAGGAAAATCAAAGCGATAAATACGAGCAATACCAACAGTGGCAACAGATGCTTGTTCACTCTCCTTGTATCTACCAGATCAGCACACAAGAAAGTAGCATGAGCATGTTGGTCACTGCAGTAGAGTTGAGGTGTTTGACTGGAACCCTACCTCTTAAGTTTCTTGCTTGCCTTCATAACAAGACCATGATTTGTCACTTGACCACAAGTCTCCTCAATCATAGACAATATGACATTGTTGAAAACGCGACAAACTTCGTCAGCATTTCCAGAAAATGTTACCTCCTTGCCTTATTGGTAACACTGGCAAGCACTCAACAAAATACACCACGTGGAAAGCTGCTCCTGATTGGTCCAGTAGTTGACTAAACTAGCCCATGCCCTTCACGTTCGCTTCTGTCCAAGCCAATGTTCACCGTATTGCTCAGATAGTTGTAGTCCCCAAGAAAGTCTTCAAATCCAAAGACAGAGCGTGGATTTCGACATTGGTTGTGTTGTCTACTATTTATTCCTTGACGCCATCAATGAGGTCACTGATGTGGCAGCAATTTGCTAATATGGTAAATGAAAACCCATGGGGACCATGTCAACTGATTCCTTGAAGACATTATCTGCACCACCAACAACATGGCAAAGTTAGCATGTTTAAGGTAACATGTCACAACAATCATATGAAAAATATTAAAGTGAAAGAAATGAATGACTAAAATGTAAAAGGACTAGAGAAACGCTATCTATGACACGCTTCCCATCAGTACCAACAATAAATTCAATGAAACCGGGTTGTTATTGCATTGCGTGGAACAGCTCTAACGCGATCACCATGATCACAGAAGTGGAAGAACATCATATCGCCGGCTTCGTCGACCCTATTAACAATGACAATGTAGATAGTATGTTAGAGGTAGTGGGCATGATGTCGGTTGGGTTATTGCAATCAGAATACTGGTGTCTTCCTCTAAGAAACTAAAGCGCTTAAGGAGTCATTCTTTCATTCTCTAGACAATGTTTTTGCACCCTCTCAATTTCTTCTTGTTGAAGAACATTCTTGTGTAGTTCAATCCCACCAACAATGTCTTCTTCTTAGACACTTGAACTTTGCTTCTTTTCCGTTTCTTGGAGTTCAAGAAGGGAGTGTTAAGCGCCGAAACGACCAGATGAGACGAAGGGTGGTAGGTGGTCTTATTTCGACCGTTTGGGATTAAGTATGTCTGGCGTGTTTTTGTGTATGTCATTATTCAAACAAATTTATTATCTAAAATAAACTTAGTATGTCATTTCGCATACCAGCGTTTGTACGCATACGAAGGCACAATGTATAGTGAATGATTGTAGTTATTTTTTAAATTTTAAATAATAATAATTAAAAAATAAAAATTTTAAATTTTATTTATTTATTTATTATTCTTGAAATTTTAAAAAATAACTAAAATCATTCATTTTATAATGTGCTCAAGCATCCGTACAAACGCTAGTACATACATAATTGCGAAATGGCATACTAAGTCCATTTTAGATAATAAATTTGTTCAAATAACGACAGCATGCACACACATACGAGACTTCCTTAATTCCAAATGGTGAAATAGGACCAAATATCATCATCTGTCTTTTCCGATCGTTTTCGTGCTTAACACTCCCTTCATGAATTCCAAGAAAAGACAAAGAAGCAAAGTTCAAATGTCGAAGAAGGCATTGCTGGTGGGATTGAACTGCATAGGAAAGTTCACTAACTACAAGAAGCTTAGTGGGTACAAAAACGATGTCCGGAGAATAATGACTCTTTAAGCGCTTTGGTTTCTTAGAGAAAGACATCAATGTTCTGATTGACACTGTCCCAACTTACTCATATTCAATGCCTCTAACATACTATCTGCACCGTTATTGCTAATACGGTCGGCAAAGCCCGATGATGTGTTATTCTTCCCCTTCAATGGTCATGGTGGTCGCGTTAGATCTATTCAACAGGACAAACCGAGTTCACTGAATTCATTGTTGCTTCTGATGGGAAGCACATAACAGGTAGCCTTTTCTAGTCTTTTTACTTATTAGTCATTCATTTCTTTCACTTTACTATTTTTCATAATTGTTGTGTCATGTTACTTAAAACATGCTAACTGTACCATGTTGGTTGTTGTGGAGATAATGTCTTTAGGGGATTAGTTGACATGGTCCCCAATGGTTGGTTGTTCGTTTACCATATTAGCATATTGCTGCCACAGTTGTGGCCTCATTTTGAAGGCGCCAAGGAACAAATAGGATACAACACAATGAAACAGTGTCGAAATTCACGCTCTGTCACTGAATTTGAAGACTTTCCTGAGGACTAAGCTTTGCGAGCAATAAGGTGAGCTTTGGCTTGGACAGAAGCCAACGTGAAGGGTATGAACTAGTAGAGTGAATTGTTGGGCCAAGCAAGAGCAGCCTTACACGTTGCAATATTTTTTTAGTGCTTGCCAGAGTTATCGATATGCCAAGGAGGTATCATTTTCTGGAAATCCAAAAGAAGTTTGTGGCGTTTTTAGCAATGCCATATTGTCTACGATTGAGGAGACTTGTGGTCAAGTGACAAATCAGGACCTTGTTATGAAGGCAAGCAAGAAAATTAAGTGGCAAGGTTTCAGTTAAACATGTGGGCTTTACTGCATGACCAACATGTTCATGCTACTTTCTTATGTGATGATCTGGTAGATACACGAAGAGTGAATAAGCATCTATTAGGACTGTTCGTATTTCTCGCTCTTATTTTCTTATGGCCTCACATCATCTCAAGATACCATTAAAGGTATACCTCTTTTAGTCACTAAAATGGTCTATCCAAAAAGTAGAAAATACCTACAATAAGCACGACTTGAAAAAAGTAGAAAATACCACTAAAATGATCTATCCAAAAAGTAGAAAATACCTACAATAAGCACGACTTGCAAATCTATGATCAATGTTATATTGCCTCTTGTACAATATATACATGTTATTTTATAATTTTTGCCTCAACTCAAGTGTATACATTGTATGTTTAACCAATCAAAATATGTTTTTGTTTAAGGTCAAACATGTCCTGCATGTTATTGATCGAGTCATGGAATTGTTATCTTGGAAATATAAGGTAAGACCGCCCACTATATGCCGATATAGACGGTCCCACTCTACCTTGGACCCTGCACATGGCAGGAGTTCTATAGCACTAGATTGGCTTTTTTGTCTAACATGTTTTCAGCAAAATTAAAAAATAAATAGCTAAAATAAGTGCGTTCTGAGCAAGAATTCAACAATAATTGTAATGCATGACTATATGTGCACAATACACCTATGAAATAGCTAGAATCAGAATTTGATTATTGCAGCATATTTCAATGACATTAAGGATGTTTGCTATATTAACGTGTTCAACACAATTTAATTCATTCTATATTTAATACACACGGGAGCACTAATTAGTAATGACTAATAAATGTGTCAGTATACAAAACTTACCATTGCTTTTTTTTCCTACCTTAATGTAGAGGAAGCCTCCTGATCATTTCACTGTCTTTGGCTCTCATCAACGATCATATTATCCAGATCAATGTTTTCTGTATACAATAATACAATAATATCTTATAAATACCATTTTATTAATACACATGAAGGTAAAAAAAATCGTCAATCAGGCATTAAGAAAGAGATCAAACAATAATCTCTAATCCATAGACAAATGAAACTATTTTGGTAAACCACGGGAAACCATGGAAACGTGAGCAATTCAATGAATTTTAACTTTAGGGTCATGCTAACGAGTGCCCTTAGAACACTCGTTAAGGAATCAAGAAAAGTAAGTTTTCATTGGAAAACCAACAATTTCACTTTTTCAAATGTTAAATACACAAATTCCCAATGTAAACTTTCTTTTAAGTTCCTTAAAGAATGCCCTAAAAACACTCGTTAGCATTTCCCTTAACATTAATGTGCACATCCTTATTATCAATCCATGATTTAAAACATCTAATTACAAAAATGATACTAGCTCTTCACCTGTGAGGCAATGTAAATCCAGGTCTGCGATGATTAAAGAAACTAGATTTTTCCCTCTGTAGGGCACACTTGAAAGACACAAATGAAATGAAAAAAATACTTAATCTATTAATATGCAGTTATGTAAGAAAACTCGGTTAACTATAGTATTGTAGCATTGGTTCAACTGACATGTAGGTCTATCACCATTGCGACCTCAATGGCCTCGACCACCACGACAACGACCACCACGTCCTCGACAACCTCCTCAATTCAAATTGAACTCGGAGTTGTTTCTCGGAGCAGAAGAATCACCATACGAAGTGGCTTGAGTTAGGTTGAGTGATATAGAGGACAAAGGAAGCTCTTGCTTGTATCTCTCAAATTGTGCGACCTGAACAATTAAGAGTGCTTCAATAACATCAACGGATGCCAGTTCAATTCGAGCATAGATCATCATGACAAAAGAGTTATATTCTTCCAGTAAACCTTACGAAATTGTGTCAATGTGATCTTGCTCGGTCACTAGATCTCCGATTGCTTGGAGCGAGTCAACAAGAGCACGAATGTGCATCAAATACTCAGTGAGCGATCTGGGACATTTCTTCGTATTCTTCAATTCATAATAAACTGACGAACCTTAGAACGAAGATAAGAATTGAAGATTTGAGAAATCGAGCTAAGCAACCACATAAACAACATATTATCTTGAACAAGCCAGAGCTAATACGCATCAGAAACAAGATCAAGAGCTCGATCTTATTCATAATTGTACATCGATGGAATGCTAGGGTTCACAACATATCGATGAAGTTGGTTAGCATAATCGCCTCAACTTGTTGCTTCCACTTCCACAAGAGAAAATTATGATTATCAAGTTTCACAGAGAGAGAAGGATTGAAGCTCATCATCGACGTAGAAGACCATGAAGCTCGGGTGACCGGAGTTTGGATCCGAGTTCCAATAGATTCCTCCATGGACGCAGATCAGTTATGTTGCAAGCTATGCTAAAGCTAAGCTATCATATACTCTAATAACCAGCATGTACTTTGACTGGTACAATTTGTGGAAGGATTGTACTACTAACATGCTCAATAAAATTCGCATATCACACTAATCAGGATAAAATGAAGAAGCTTATATTACTTTATATTAACTAGCCAGTAACCATCTCCTCCTACTTTGTAGATTTAATATTTATATTTTATAGACACTATGATATTAATAACATCTAATACATTCATTTTTTAATTAAAAGGAAATGAAACAATTTAGCCTGTTAAATGAACATTCCCCGACTCTGGTAGAATATTAGGTAACTAATAACTAGATAACAAAATAGTCAACCTTCCTTCTTCAGAATTTAATAATGAAAATAAATAACCATACTTAATTGTCTATCAGGATTCACCGTATATGTGATTGAGATATTAAATGTGTGCTATTGCCAGACGTGTTATATATTGAAACAAAAATGGAAATGTAAGTTTCTGTCTATATAAGAAATGTGGGTGACTCGAGTAAGCTGTGAATAGTGACATTCATGGCAATCATCGCTAGAGAATGCTCAACAAGGGGTCAGTTGTTACACGGAGGAATTGAGAAGAGCGACTATTGTGGAGGGGAAGAAACCTATGGTTCATAATGTTTCTCCTACTAGATCCCAACATGTTAGTAATTCTTTCTCAGATATTCATAGTAAGATTCGAAATAGAGCCATCCTTAGATCTGCTGCTTACAACGATGCTTTGCTCTTTTGGAATGTGGGGAAGAAATAAGTTTTCTGCAAATTGTTTGGGTTTGATTTAGGGTGGTTTAGCGTTTTTGATGGTGGGGAAACAAGTTTCTACATATAAAGGGCTTTTGGGAGTGAGGCTCCTGGCCAAGCAATGGTGGTCTTGGTTGATGGTTTAGCTTTTTATTCGTGAAAAAGGGGGGGTATGCTGTTCGGTTTTCTCTCTTGTGGGGTTTTAGGCTTGTCGGAATAGTTTTGGTGGGTGTGGAGACAAATTATAGGTTCAACCGTGTAGTGATCTTTGGCTCCTGGTTGAACATCTCTCTTGTTTCCTTTTTATGTTCTTTCAATTTCTTTCTTGTATTTAGGTTGAGTACCCCTAGTGCTCTTTTCAATACATTTTTGCTTATAAATAAATATAAATATATATATATATATATATATATATATATATATATATATATATATATATATATATATATATAGTCATGCTATCTGAAGGAGGTATGTTATTTGTCTGTAGTTGCTTTATTTTTTCTTAAAAAACTTTGATGGATTATGAATTTGTTATGTTGGTCATGAAACAAGTTCTGTAGGTTGATATTTAGGTAATTGCCAAGTTTTTTATTTTTTATAAACACACTAAAGGTTGCTATATATATCAAATTTGTTGACTGGAACATTCAACATATTCTTGACACTCAACAGCATTTTTTATCACGCAATCATGCTATGTTCATAATATATATCACAAGTTGATGCTATGTTCGGTGGTAATACTGTCAGTGCATGCACATGTAGGTTTTAAAGTAAAGAGTCAAGTCTAAGATGTGAAAACAGAGGTGTTACTCTTTTTAGGAGCATTTGATGCAAAATTTCACTAAATACTTCATGGGCACCTATTTGAAAATTAAATGCACTTCGAATCTACGAAGTATTTAGTACTTGATTATATTTAATATTTTACTGAATAAGTTCTTAATATTTTTGGGGAGAAAAGTTAATAACCATAACCAATTAGGAAATATTTAGATAAAGAGTACGAGAGTAGTCTTGGATCAATTTCTGATAGTATCCTAGCTGAAAAGACAATCAAGGAAAGCTTTAGGAACTTCTAAATATGCTGATATGGAGAGCCAAGGAAACTCCTGAATATAGTTATGGATTGCCAGCGCCAACATCAAGAAGAAATAATTTCATAAACTGCCTAGCAACATCACGCTTGTGTGATATTTCAACATTAAGTTATCACAGAATCAACAATAGGTTATGGCAGCTTCAACACTAAAGTGTATATGCACCCAAAAAAGAAAACTCTACCCTTCAACCTATAGGACTTAATGAAAAGGTTACAAATTAATCCAAACCAAGATAAACCTACAATATATGCAATCTGGAAGAAGTTGCTCCATATTGGGGATTACAACAAATTTTACGCAGTTTATAGATTCTCAAAATGGGAACATGCAATGAATAGAAAAATTCAAATAACTTCTTGATTGTATTCAAGTATTTTACAAGTGTTACCTGTTGTGATAACATGATCAAAGAGAATTGCTACCAAACTTCTGAGTATATAACACCTTCAATCATGGAAATGATCAAAATTATATGTTGACCTTCTGAGTACGATCGATAAAGATAGCTAAACTATACGATAAATCTTTACAATTTATACGACGTAAAAAATCATACATCAAACGTAATAGATTATTATGTGAACTGAAAAGAGATTTATGTTAAAAAGATTATTTTTATTTTCAAAAGAGTTTTTCATTTAAAACAAGAAAATGAAGATTTTTTTTTTAAAAAAAGGAATTTCATTAGAAAAAAGTTGCCGAGATTTTTTAGAAGAAAAACAAATAAAGTGGGCCGCAAGTTAAAAAAGAGGAATCCTAAGGCTATGTTTGGATTGGTAGAAAGAGATGGAATGGAATGGAACCGAACATAACGAAATAGAGCGGAGTGGAATGGAATAAATTTTCTTTCCATCGTTTGGATATTGTATTTATTAAGTGAATGGAATGGAATGAGCTATAAATTTTTAATTCCTATATTACCCTTCATTTAACAAATATTTTATAATCATATTTAATTCCTATATCTCGTAAAAAAAACCGACGGTAAGCATATTTGATGGTTGCAGAGAGAGACTTGGTGAGGAGTAATTTGGAGATGTCGAAGGAAGCTGCTTGATTGTGAAAGATAAGGGTTTGGCAAATTAGTAATTTTATCATTTTATAATTGATGAGATCTTGCTTCCATCTCATTCCGTCCAAATTGGAGGGTGTAAGTGGTGGAATGGGATGGAATGGGTTCCATTCAGTCTCATTTCATTCAATAATCTTTTATACAATCCAAATAACGAAACACCATATCATTCACATTCCCCTCCATTTCATCCGCTTACTTCAATCCAAACATTACATAAAAGACTCCTAAAAGCAACAGATTTATTTTTTGTTTTGACTAAGACCAAACTCACCAACAAGAAGCAGATCAGAGTTGGACTTAAAACACAGTTTAGCACCCAAACAAAACATACTCTAAGGCCCATATTGCAGCAAAAGATAAACCCTCCACAAGGCCATCATGCAGAAAAGAAGGACACAACCATAAAAAAATAAAAATAATTACCTAGCTGCAACATAGACAAACAACAAAAAAAACGAAGGACACAACCATAAAAAAAGGGTATTGCAACATAGACGAACGACGTCTGGACGGCGGTTTGTGGCAGTGGAGGTCGATGATTGTGGTTGAAGAGATGGTCCGGTTCGGATCTAGATGGAAGCTGGTTCACGTTCCGGAGGGCGTCGTGGGCGACGCGGATCTGCGTATGGACGTAGGGGGTGGTGCGGACCAACAACCACCCAAAATAAGAGCACACGGTACACTCCCCTCTATGCGCCCAACAACCACCCAAGACCCAGGTTGATTTTCTCACTGTCGTCCTCTCCTACAGCTGGCCTGAGAGATTTGTTATTTTTCTCCTTCTTATAAATCCAACGTCTATGAAATAGGAGGAGAGGCGTAAAACAAAACAACATCAGAACAGAAATTGCGGCTTGACATCAGAACAGAGATTGCGGCTTGTTTCTTGTTTGATTGTATTTTGATTTTTTTTGTTTTTTAAAATTGTTTTGTAAAGTAATTTTTAAGAACTATTTTTTAAAACAAAATAATAAAAGAAACTGTTTGATAACATCATTTTAATAATAGTTTTAAAAGCTAGAGAAAATAAATCAGCTTGATAAATTTGTTCTGAAAATATGATTTTAGAACAAAAAAATTTAAAAACTTGTTTGATTGGAAAAAACTTTTATTATTTCTATCATTTGTTTTATACCAATAAATATATGTTAAAATTTGTTTTAAAACGAAATATATATTGCTCCCGTTCATAATTTCAGAAACCTTCAAATAGGGGTGTTCGCGGATTGGATTGGATCGATTTTGAACTAAAAAATCATCCGATCCAATGATGAAAATATCGTGCGGTTTAGATTGGATCAGTTACTTCCTTAAAAAAATCCGATCTGATCAAATCCAATCAAATGCAGTTTGGATTGGATTGGATAATTCGGTTTTTGTCATACTTTATTTTTTTCTAATGTCAAGTGTCATTTCTACTTATTTAATAGTGGATAAAAAATAGTCTTTGTTCCTCGTTATGTACATTTTCTTGTGAGTCTATGTCAAAACAACCATCACTTTGCCTACATGTTGAACCATGCACAAATGATAAACTTTCAAAGTCTGGTATGTTAGATGTGTTTTTCACATGCATTTAAGATTATAAGTATTTTAGGATACAATGTATTGATTAACTTCTTTGGTCTTTGTCTAAAAAAACTATTAACTACTTGAATGTTTTTTATAAGCAAAGGATAATATTGAGAGGTACCCCAACTCAACCTTACAAACAAGGTGAAGAAAACAGACTTATACCAAGCTGCAAATCTCCGGCCTAAAATGATAGCAAAGATTAGGATTGAACAACACCACCAAAGTTAAACAAACCAAATCAGAAACTATGGGCATGTTTGATTACTAATTTTTTTTAAGAACAAAAATATAAAAAAATTTGTTTGATAAGAGTGTTTTGTGAAAATTAATTTTAAAAATAATATCTGATTTTTTGTTTTAAAAACTAAAATTAGAGAACATCTTTATCTTGTTTTTATTTGGTTTTGTAGTTTTTTGTTCTCAAAACATAAAAAAAAAAAACACGGAGAACATAGTGTTTTCATCAATGGCACTTCAGTAATTATAGGATTGACCAACAAGGACCGAAAAAAGGCTTCCCGGTGGAGGTGTTCAGATCCAAACTGATCCAAAAGAAAAAAAACTGCAAACCGATCCAAAATAACCGAAAACCGATCAAAACCGATTTTTTTGGTTTTTTTACCACCTTTTTTAATAACCGAGCGGGTCGGTTCGATTTAATAACCAAGTCTGGCCCGTCCAACACCTTTTGCAAAGTGTGTAGAAAGAATAGGCATACTACATCTAGATGCATACATGTTGGGTACCTAAAGATAATATAATACATGTTGCAGATTTGTTTAACAACAGGAAAGAAACAAACATCTTGGTACTTTGACAGTGGGTGCTCACAACACATGACAGGAGAAAGGTGTATGTTCCAAGACCTTGGAGCCAAAGATGGTGGCTGGGTCACATTTGGAGGAAACCAGAAAGGGAAGATCACTGGTATATGTAAAATTGGTAAACATCATTTTCCCTCCATTGACAATGTTCTCTTGGTTAATGGTCTTAAACATAATCTGCGAACTATAAGTCAATTATGTGATAGTGGATATGTTGTTTCTTTTGATAAGAACATGTGTAATGTCAACAAAAATGATGGATCGCTTCTATTCACTGCTAAAAGGAAAAACAATCTGTATAAGATTGACTTGGAGGACCTCTCAAATTAGAGTGTCTCATGTCTAGTGTCCATTGAAGATGAGCGATGGATTTGGCACAAAAGGCTAGGTCATGCAAGCTTGAAATTAATTTCAAAGCTAAATAAGCATAACCTCGTAAGAGGGCTACCAAACCTCAAGTACAAATCTGATGCTCTCTGTGATGCATGTCAAAAGGGAAAACAAGTCAAAGGTTCTTTTGAATCTAAAACTGTTGTTAGTACCAATAGATCACTAGAGTTGCTACACATTGATCTTTTTGGTCCAACAAGGACTGTTTCTATTAGTGGTAAGAAATATGGTCTAGTCATTGTAGGCGACTGCACTAGATGGACATGGGTTATGTTCCTAGCTCACAAGGATGAGTCTTTCAAGGTCTTTTATATATTCTGCAAACGTGTACAGAATGAAAAAGGCATGTGTATCACTTCAATCAGAAGTGACCATGGGGGAGAGTTTGAAAATAAGCTATTTCATAAGTTTTGTGAAGAGAGTGGTATTCTTCACAACTTCTCAATACCTAGAACACCACAAAGAGAATGGTGTGGTATTATTCACAACTTCTCAATACCTAGAACTTCAAGTCCATTGTATGACTAAAATACGCGTCCATTGCATATCGCGTCCATTGTATTTGTGTGTCGCGTCCACTGCATGTCGCGTCTATGCATGTTTGCATCTTGTTTGGACCCGTCCATACATATATTTATGACTTGCATTTATTTTGTCTCAATGACAAATTTATCCTTTATTCTCTCTGCTGAGTCAGTACTTCCATCAATCCCATCATAACCTTTTTATAGTTTCAAAATACTAATGTCGTTTTATCCTTAATGACATGTCTTGTCAAATATTTTTCTTTTTGATTTATTTCTAAAAGAAAAACCTTTGAAATTCAAAACATTTTTAAAGCAACCCTCTTCCCACTGAGAAACCTTTCATTACCCTGTCATCTCTGAGATTTCTCGAGCTCCCTATCTCTTTGCTTTCAAACCATAACTCTCAAATCACTAAAATTGGCTTCTTCTTCAACCTTCAATGTGGGCAAGCTTAATATGGCTATTGAGAACCTCTTCAACTTCAGAGTTTTACAAGACTACAATCTAGATATCAGCAAGTATGTCAACGCTGCTAGGTGGGGAGGACTCTTCGCTGAGAAAGTCTCTATTTATCCCAATTTGATAAGGGATTTCTAGAGGAGACTTCAAGTCTGATACTGATATCTCCTCTACTGTATTGGGAAAGGGGATAGTAGTTTCTGAGAAGACTATTGCCGATGTCATCTTCTGCGCTCCGGAAGGAATGGTTTTTACTGAGTCATAGGAGAATGAACTAGGTGGTACTGAGGTCATTAAAGTCTTCTTAATGAGAGAGGATACAGTAAGGAATCACTCATGGAAATCTGTAGAAATGAAGGACATTGTTCGAATCCTTCAACAACTGCTGAACAAAGCGGTGCTTCACAAAGTTGGATCCAAGGACAACTTGTCTGCCTTGCACAAGTTCCGCCCCTGCCATCTCTTTACTGAGACAAAGATCAACCTTCCCAAAATTTTGTATGGAAGATTCAGGGATGTTGTGATTAACTAGAATAAACTCTCCGAATTTCCCTATTGTCATCTCCTTTCCAAGATCTTCAAAGCTCAAGGAATCCATGAATTCATTCTTTGCTAGGTCATCTGAAGAGCAAGCACGAATTTTAACTAAAAAACCAATGTTAGCTGTTGATTTTGGCAAGATAAAAATTGCAAATATGAATCTCAGTACATCAAGGAAGGCCATCATCCACTTCTTCCAGTAGTCATAGTCAGTTCCATCGAAGAGAGGAGGTCTGTTGATAGCTTGTCCTTCTGCATCCATAGTTGTTGGATCGTACTCCCTCAACACTTGTTAGATGCTCAACCCTTTCGAGACTGAGCTCTGATACCAACTGAAGTTGACACAGGCAAACACAAGAAGGGGAGTGAATTGTGTTTTGTTTTCTAAAACAACCTTTTAAAACTGTTTTTTTCACACGAGGATATATAAAACAGATTGTTGGAACCAAAGTGATTTGGATTTAATTAATCTCTAAGTTTTGATGTTAACAAAAGGATTAAATTTGCTTATCAAAGTGTTAGTTGAGATCTAACAAGGTTATCTAGTTTTGCAGGATCACTTGAATCTTATAAGTTATTGAAACTTAGAAAAAGTTTTCATATATCTGCTTGGACTAAATAAGAAATCCACATCCACTCGCGTAGACACAGCCGCTCAAATGCTTGGTAAAGTTATTTATTTATTTGAGTAGACTGAAACTTAATTAGACGAGGCATGAGAATTTCTAAGTAGACGAAATATTAAAATATTTCTTCTAGACGGAATCTAAGTTTCAAATTGAATGGACGAGCTTAACTTGCCACATCATCAGACGAGATCCTTTTTTAAGTAAGTAGACGGACTTTAATTCTACGTCACTAGACGGAGATCAAAATAACTCACTAAGATATAGCAAGTCCAAAGACTTGAGTAGACGAGAGGATATGCCACGTCGGTGGACGAGCAAAATGAAAGAGTGAATAGACTTAGTTTCGCATAGAATTAAGTAGACGCGGTTTTTAAGTAGACGAGCTCATCTTTATGATAAGCCTTCATAAATAATTTCAATCCGGTCCACAATGAATCATATTTATTTCAAATGATTGATACTTATTTCGAGAGAATTTTTGTTCTTCTAATTTGGTTTATATACTTAATGCTTTGTTTCCTTGTGAGAAAAACATAGTACCATCGAGGAAATACAAAAAGAAACACAGTATAATGGGAAATGTAAAACGATCTGTACGATAGCACCTTTATGGCTAGAAAAATTTGGAAGTTACATAAAGGCGGAAAAATAGTTTTCAAGCTGCAAATGCAGAGAGCAGTAAGCCTCCATTCTGTACTACCCTGATAACCAAGAATACATTTCAGCATGGCCACGATCAAGCTTTTAGTCACAACGGATATTGTGCATTCAATGCTATCTTTAAACAGAAATTCAAAATGACCGTTGAAGCTTTTCAAGAGTAGAAAAAGGTCACTATAAATAGAGGACCTCAAGCGATGAAGAACAACTTTTGCCAATCCAATATTTACGAGAACTAGCTCTCATTTCTTTCATTCTTTCAAAAGCAAAAGTCTGTATTCTTTAGTTTGAATATTGTGAAAATATTCAACAGATCTTAAACTTTCATATCCTCACATATAGTGAGTTAAGAAGATCTTAAGTTAAAATCTTTTTGTTAGAGTTAGACCCTGAAGAGGCTTGGTAAGAAAGGAATGCTTGTAGCCTGGAGAGGTGTTGAATATTTGGTTGTAATCTATTTGGAGAAATAGTGGATAAAACCTTCAAGTCGAAGGGACTGGACATAGCTCTTGGTTGGAAGAGAGTGAACCAGGATAAATTCATCTGCATGAATCTTCTATCCTTAAACTCTTACAGCTTTATTTGTTTATACTGACTGTGGGGTTTTGATATTGCTTTTGTTAAATCTCAAAAGTTCTTTTTCAGTGTGTGCATCTGGTTTATATATCCTGGTGTGAGAAAAACAGTTTTAAAAGGTTGTTTTAGAAAAATTATTAACAAACACAATTCACCCCCATTTCTTGTGTTTGCCTGTGTCAACTTCACTTTTACCTTTTCACTCCTCAATTACTAATCACTCTATTATTAATATGGATGACAATGGGTAGGGTTTGGGTAGGGTAATATAGTACTCGTCCCCATACCCATGTTTGAAAAAAATACCCGTACCCAAACCCATACCCTCGTTGGTAGCAACTTTAGTACGCTTACCCATACCCAGAGATTATAAATAAGAGAAACGCTTATCTAAGTATCCACACCCGCACTTTAACTAAGAGAAAGAAATAAATAACATAAAGAACATTATAACTCAATTAAAAACCATCTAAAAATCTTTCAAATATGCTCATAAAACATTACAAACCAAAATATTATACCAAATAAAAAAAATCTAAAACATCCAAAACGAGTCAATATCACAATAAACATAAAAAACAATAAATTCATGAATTTGTAAGTTCGGAAAATGAAAAACACTAATGAACCATAGGTTTAGAACTTTTACATAATTTATTCTTAAAAATTGATATATAATTATAATTATATATACTAATATAAATATATATATATATATATATATGTGTGTGTGTGTGTGTGTGTGTGTGTGTGTGTGTGTGTGGGGCAAGTAGGTACTAGAATACCCGTATCCATACCCTCACTTATTTGTGAGTAGTTATCCAAACCCGTACCTTTATCCATAAACAGATATTTATCCTATCAGTTATAGATATTTTTTATTGATACCTATTATATATGATCCAAATTGTCTTCCCTGGTTATTAAGCAGTCCACTCTATTTCCTAATGAACTTCCAAAGGTACCCTTGGTCTTAAATAAAATACTGCTACGTGGGTCCCATCTTGATCACATTTAACCATCTGTCTTTTCAAATTGTTTTTAATATTTATTATTACGGGTTTTTTGGCTCGAAAAATAAGACCTTCCTTCTTCTTCATCTTCTTCTAAAACGGTAGCTTTTCAAGTAAGTTTTATCAAAATCTTTTCACCTTTTCAACATCTTTCTCTTCTTCAACCTTCATCAATGGGGAGTAGAAGCAAAATAAAAACTACTAGAAAAGGAAAAGCAGAAAGAAGGAAAAAGGCTGTCTTTGATTTCGACAATGTTGAGGTTGCCGTCGAATATATGTTCAATCTTCAAGCTCTAAAGGATGATTTCGGAATTGATGTCATTTCTGACTTCGATTTAGCTGGATGGTCCGGTTACTTCTCGGAGCCTCCGGTGGTTTATTCAGGTATGGTTCGTCAGTTCTGGAAATCTGCTAAAGTAACGAAAAATGAAGTCAAGGGTTCAGTGCTGGGCATTGACGTTGTTGTGAATGAAGGAACTATTGCAACTGATACTAGAATTGAAGGTGTAGTGGACACTGACGATTGGGTTAACGACATTGGTGGATTTGACGCTATTTATGATACCCTAGCACCTCCAGGCACTCCAACACCCTTGAAGCCAGTGTGGATGTTCGACAAAGCAAGGATCTTTCATCAAATCCTGAACAAATCAATCTTTCATTTGGTTGGATCAAGATTTTCGCTCTCCGTGTTGCATGTTTTCTGTTTAAGTCATCTCATGGCAAGAGGAGGAAGAAAAATAAATTTGCCTCGCATCTTGTTTACAAAGTTTAGAAATATTGTATCTGGTCATCATGGTAGGAAGTCTGTTATGTCTTTTGGAGGATTGTTGTCCAAAGTTTTAAGGAACCATCGAGTCAATGAAGTATATGATATGCTGAGTCCAAGTGATAAGAAGAGACTTGGACAGGGTGTTCTACAACCCGCTTTTGGTCGCATTAATGTTATACCTATGAGAATGAAGTTACCATCTACAATGGCTTTCATGAAACAAAGCACAGCAGAAATGGTAAGAGAGGAACAAGAAGCAGAAGTAGCACCTGATCCATCACCCCCAAGAAAGAGGAGAAGATTGGTCAAAGCTTTTATTGAACCAAAGGAGGATGAGGAGGATAATCAGACGATAAGCTTCATTCTCAAGAGGAAAAGAAATTCTGATGATGCTGGAGGTTCCATGCCCGCAAAGCTACCAATCAGAAGATCACCAAGTCCAGACAATCCAATTACTATTTCTGATTCAAAGTCTGAAAACTCATTGCATGAACCATCACCTGAATACATTTATGTCATTGATTCTGATTCATTACACGACATTGTGCATATTCCTGATGATGCTGCATCTGAGAGTTCATATGATTTTTGCCTGAGTCCATTCATCATGATGAACCCATTCCACATGAACCTATCCCTGATGCACCTGCACCATCTTTCATTCCGTTTATTAAACATGAAATCTCAACACTTAACCCTGCACCACCAAACACTTTACCCCCACTCACTCAAAGTTTAGCAACCATTCCTCATAAACCTTTGAAAATATCATCTCAACCTAAAGTTGAAACACCATCTCAAGTTTCATCATAACATTCACCGAACGAGCCTTCTGATCATATTCCACCATCTTCAAAGCACGAGCTTTCTGCTCTTTCACCAGAAGTTGTTATTGATCTAAACCCATCCTATTCACCATTTGCATACATGCCTTATGCATATGAGTCCAGTGAACCTGTTCCATCTGAAATTCAGAATGAACTCGGTCCCCTTGTTGAGCATCTGCCTTTACCCTCTACATCCCATAAGAAAACTTGTCAGTGAACAATCATTGAGGATAAAAAGTTTTGAAGATGCACATTTGGTGTGATGCGTGCCATTATTGACAAATGGGAAAAGAGAGGTCTTTGCAAGCAAGGTTCTAAATTGCGGTTGCGGTCGCGGATGCGATCCTGTGCCATTATTGACACATGGCGTGAAATAATTTTATGTTCGCACCAAATCTAAAAAATATTGTAGAATTATTATAATTCTTCATATATCTGAATCGAGAAGAGGATAGCAAAAATAGAGAAAAGAAACAAATTGCTAAAGCATAAAGGAATAATTCTTGCATTTAAATGCTTTGGGGGCCTGAAATTTTTTAGTTTTGGAAAAAAATTTGAACGAACGGTGTTGAAATGCGGTGGCGTTTTAGTTTGCCAGCGGGTGAAAAGGGATCACACCGCACTTTGCCGCAATACGTGATGCGGTCCGCAATTTAAAACCATGTTTGCAAGTCTGTTTTGCAAAAGAGAGCTTGAAGTTTTAGTCTTGCTTGCAAGACCAGAAAGCCCCAGATATTTACAGACACATTGGAAGTTTTTCCCCTTTGCCTTGAAGCTTGGGGAGAATTCCTTGATCCAAGGGATTTGATTCTAAAAAGCATGTTGGTTGCTGAGTCTTCCTTGAAAGACAAGTCTATCTTGCCATTGCATTTTCAATATGGAGAACCTGAAGTTCTTGTTGTCCCTGATCACATCGTTCCTAGATTGCCTGTTTTGGACTTAAACAAGAACAAGGATCCAAGGCTGTATAGAAATATTGTGCATTGCCTTATAGAACAAAGTTTGAGATGAAGTGTCCCCCTTTAATTGTTGAAAGACATCCGGAAGAAATGGCGGTCTGTTTCTGGCTACATTGGATCTGGAAATGTTCTCAAGAAGCCACTTCTTCTGGCTTATCTTCTGATGAAAAATTGGACACTCCAACAGAGAAGGTCGTATATCTGTTGATGAGCCCTGGACCTTCATGTTTCAAGATGATATTCTTGGTATTCCCTTCAGAGAAGCTAGAGAAGAAGCAGAAGTGGATCCTGAAATTATTGCAAGATTTGAGAAACCAGTTCAGTCTGTCATTCAAGAAGATTCTCAATCCTCTGAAAATCCAAAAGATCAAAAACTTGTTGCATTTGTTCCAGAATTTGTATCTGATCCAATTTTTGTGACTGTTCAAGAATCATCAGTTGTTGAGATTGATCAAGCTGTTTCTTCTGTTCAAAAGTCACTGCCTGTCCAAGCACCTTCAACACCATTATCTACACCTCTGTCTGATGAACTCAAGGATTACATCAAGCAGTTGTTTGCGGAAAGTCTCACTTCTTTCTTACTTGAGTGCAAGGAGTCCATGCGCCAAAACAATCAACCACCTGCACCCCATCATCTTCATAATTTTTTTTTATCAAACTATGTTTTTTTGTGTGTTTTCAAACCAACCTGACAATGATGGCCTAATGGTTTCTTCCCTTTTTGTCTGATGACAAAAGGGGGAGAAATAGGGAATCTAAGTTTAATGTTTGAAGTCATTCAGTTACTTTGCCTTGATATGTTGTGTTTAATGTCTGTTTGATCTGCTGATTTTTGAACTGTTTGTTACAGTGTTGATACTATGCTTATAAATCTCTGAATTTTAGATATCTGATCTAAGTCATGCTACGTCTCTGCTATGATTTTAGCTATCCATGTGCTTGTTGGAAAATTTATATATAATCTACAATCTATATCAATATTCTTTAATCTATACAAACTAAAAATGTACGTAGGAATCTATTTTACATGTGTTATGTGTTGCCTATAAAAGGAGAGATTTATTCTTCAACCCTAGAGAGAGAAGCTCTGCCTTCTCTCTTCTTCCTCCCTATGGGCCGCCATCTATTAGGGTCATTTCCTCCACTAGTTTGGAGTCATACTCCCTCCTTCATGGAGGCTTCCTCCCCCCACCTGTTGGGGTTCGGCCATTGCTGCTCTTCCTTCCTCCCAGCAAACACCCTTCGCACCACCTCCACCTCCTCCTAATAATCTCTGGCTCAGCCACCCATGGAGGACTAGCTCCTTAACTGGAGATTCACTCAACTCGCCACCCCCCCCCCCCCCGAGCCTCCGAACCATCGCCCTACCCCCATGTGCTCTCTCCCACAACCGCTCTGGTTCATGCCTCGGTGGAGCAGCCCCCACCTAAGCCACCGTCTCAATAGCTCCTACAAACTTCCGATATGAAGAAATATGAAGACGCTCCACCTCCATCAGAGCTAGGTCTCAAACGCCCCCCACGAAAGCTTCCAGATGCAAGTAAAAAATCGTATCTTGTTAGGGTTGCTGTTAATGGTGCCTATTTGGGTCCCTTTTTGTTCAGGATGGGATTTCAAATCAGTAGGGGAAAGGATGTCCTCCTGCTATTTGATGGAAAGTCCCAACAGAGAAGGTTTTTTGGAAAGGCATGAGGTGTGCAGGAACATGTGTGACTGATAACAATGTCTGTCTCCTCTCTGGTCAATCGTCTTCCAAGCAAGGGTTCAATGTGACCAATCCCCAGACCACTTGTAGTTGAAATGTGCCTGCAGAAGCTAAAAATTTGATCTGTAACTAGATAGAAAAAAAGATTGTGGATTCTCACTTCTCAGTCGTATTTGACTGGGTGCGGAAGATGTTGATAGACTGAAAGCTAGGATTTAGATATTGGTTTGGTCATGCTCCTTTGGTTTCTCATCAATCTTTATGTAGTGATGCTCTTGTCTCTGTTGGCTTAACTCTTAGTTTTTACTCTAATATGTGGATGGGGAATGCCCCAACATATTTGCTTGAATCAATTTGTAGTGTCCCTTGTTTCTTCTATTGAGTGAAGTTCTTTTAGTGTTAACAAAAAGAGAGAGAGATATTTTAATGTATTAAAAGACATCAATTTTTCAAATTCAAATTATTTCAATTTAAGGGACGAAATTTATAAAAAGAAATAAAAGCTTTTTAGTTTTTTTTTTAAAAAAAAACCTTTTTAGTTATTCACTTGAATCGCCGAAAAATGGAATTCAAGTGGGATAAGGAAGAATTATGCAATTTATAAGGAAACAATGTATGCGAAAATATCTCTTCCACATTCGGATACTAATTTTTTTCATTCCGTTCAAAGAGCCTTTCGTTATTGAATTGAGCCAATGAACTGAATGAAGGCTTCTTCCAACCAATCATAGTGAAAAATTATTCAAAGCAATCAAACTTATCTTCTCAGAAATATTGGTTGACAAATTTGCAATGCCAATGTAATATCACCTCAAGCACATAATATTACATTTTTTTTATTACAAAAGCAAGCACACAATATTAGATAAATCATATCATTTTATGACATATATTAATAAACGGTGAGATTTTTTGAGAAGGATTGATTACGGCAAATTGATATCAAATTAATGTTATAGCTGGGAGAAAAATAAAGTTTCTCTTTTAGTTATGGAAACTTTTAAATAAAATTAGTGCAAGCCAATAATTCATTCTACAATCAAAGGAAAACAGTGCTTTCATGGCATTTATGGAGAGATTTTGTATTGATATAAAAAAAAAATTTGGTAGGAAATAAGAAATTTTATTGATATAATTTCTTATTTCTTTCCCTATACAAAACATGAAAAAAATGTGAAATAACATTTAAACGTGCATGTTGGTCATGACAACCATTATCCAAAAAGGGGTGAATTGAGATTATTAAATTTTCTAAAATAATTTGTCATAAATGATTTTCTCAATATAAAATCTTGAGCCACACAAGAAACAATAAACAAAGTATGAATATATGAACAATATTAAGAATTAAACAATAAGGAGATAGGGAAGAGGGTACTTGCACGCCTGTTAGTGGCACTCCAATCACGCCTCCTGGGATATCTCACCCACCACGTGTAAGAGTCTCAATGACTTCTAGCACTCTCCCTCATGCCTCCGGAAACCTTACCCATGCTTCGAGCCTAAAGTCCCCCTTGACTTTGCTTAAATATTGCTTTTTCAGGGGTTTTGGTCCATGTAGCCATTGCTTTGTTATTGTATTCTTTCATTTTTATGAATAAATTCTTTGGTATGCTGCAAAGGATTAGTGAATTCCGATGTGCCAACATAGTTGGGATGTCAATTGTGACAGTGATGCTTTTGCATACCAATTTTTGTTTAAAAAATACATATAAATATGAAGAGGTATGACAATCCTCCTTGGCCAAGACAAAATTGGTCTAAGGAGATGATATAATTGTTGCAGTCATTTCAGAGGCTTATCTTGTGTCAAATGTAAAATAATATATGGTAGACTTTGGGGCTACCAAGCACATTTGTGTAAATAAGGGTGTTTTTACCTCTAAAGTTTTGTAGGGGGTGATGGGCTATGATATTTGTCGTAACCAAAAATTATGACGAGGACGACGATAAAAAGAAATTTTAAGGAAAAGTAGAGTCGCCACCAATTTTATTTAATTTAGAAAAAAAATTGGAAAAAAACCTTTAAAAATGGTCTTTGAAACCAAGTTGAGTTCGGGAGTCGGTTACGAGTAGGGAAGGTGTTAAGCACCCTACATCGCCCATTCTAAGAATGATACCTTATATGAATTGCGCGAAATTAAATTATTTATTTTTTTACCCAAAAATATTTACAATGAAGAATTTATTTATTTTTTATTTTTTTATTTTATGTTTCTTTATTGTTTTTTTTTGCATTTTTTTTTAAAAATATTGATAAATCCTAAATGAGGTTGAACATGGTACATAAATCCATAGGGCAACCTCAAAACTAGGGGATTGAGCATGACACTTGTCATAGAGCATCCAAAAAAATGTTAAATAAATTATTAATTAATTATCTACATTAAACAAATTAAAAAAGAACACAAAAATAATGGAAAAATTAATTTTGGCTTGACGAGATGATTGATCCCGCTCCTACGTATTCCCTGCTTCGATGGGAAACTCAAAGCCACGTAGTTCTTGTAGAAAATGTTTTATTTGTTGATTGATTTTAAATTTTTATGAAAAGTTTTTTTAAAAAAAAATTTATTATTTTTTATTGCACAATTTTAAATATTCCTAAGCGAGATAGAACGTGGCACATGCTTCCACAGAGCTATCCTAAATCTAGGGAATTGAGTATGATGCCTTTCACAAAACAACCCCAAAATAATTATTTTCTAATATCATAAAATATTTCATAAGACAAGCACCAAAAAAATAATAATAATATCATGTCTAGTTTCCCGCATATTTTATCAGCCCAATTCTTTTAGGTTATTCAGACTCACTTGGCTTGGGCCACAAACTAACCCATTAGCCCATCAATCCATTAGGTTAATTCTGCCACATAACCAAATGAAATAGGGACAATAAATATAATAAAAGAAAGACTAGAAAGTAAACAACATGCATCTGGACACAACACAACGATGGCAGAAACATTGAGAGTCGTGGAGGGAGAAAATAAAAGACAACCAAAAGACCTTTGTCCCTTAGCCTGAGCGCAAACGAACAGCAAAACGAAAAGGAGGAAGCAGTGAGTTCGTGCACGCCTGACAATGGTGGCCAGCGGTTCGGGTTCCGGGTTCCGGTGGTAGCATGGTGGTCGGGTCGTGCAGGGATAGGTCGCGATCGGACCTGGGCGGTATGTACGCGGCGGCTCGAGCTGAAGGGGGTGACGGCGCACGGTGGTCACAGTGGTGGTTCCTCCCTCTCTATATTTGTTGTATTTATGTTTATTCTCTTCTCCCTATTTGTTGTTCTACTCTCACTATTCTGTTTCAGAGGAATTTTTTCTTCCTCTCACTGCTCTCTCAAATTTTTCTCTTCTCCTCACTGGCCTCGCTATTGTTGTTCTGAAATTATCCCCCCATATTTTGTAGCCCCTATTCTGATTTTATAACGGCAAATTGTTATGATTTTGATCCTAAAAATCTGTTAAAGATTAAAAATTTTATCTCAGATTTAAAATAGAACCAAAACCGCTGAGCCTTATCTACCAAAATTAAGAGATTTGCCCCTAGATTCAAATTCAAAATAAAGTGGTTGCTAGGGTTTGTTGGAGGAGGATGAAATGGGTTTAACTGGCCTGGCCCAATTAAAATTCATTTTATTATTTGTATTATTTTTATTTTCTTTGCAATTTTTATTTTGTTATTTTTTTTTTGAAATTTTTAGTGAAGACTAAAGGACCCGGTCAAAATGGGATGTTCACAGTTGCCCCTCTTTACTTGTTCATTACTAGAATACATGAAGAAAGAACGATTTTTTTCATGTGATAGTAGTAAGGAACTAGTAAAGAAAATGAACTCACATTTTAGCCGGGATGGGAAACAGGCTGGAGAAAATTAAGCTTTAGAGCTTGGAAAATAAAAATGACAGTGGGCCTCAGATCCCAAATACAAAATTAGCATTGCCTCAGAGCTCGAAAAATTAATTTGAAGCGGGCCTCAGATCCAAAAATAAACTTGCAATGAGCCTCAGAGCTCGAAAAATAAATTGAAGTGACCCTCAGATCCCAAATATAAAATTAGTAGTGAGCCTCAGAGCTCGAAAATAAATTGCAGTGGGCCTTAGATCCCAAATATAAAAATTAGTAGTGAGCCTCAGAGCTCGAAAATAAATTGCAGTAGGCCTTAGATCCCAAAAATAAAATTAGTAGTGAGCCTCAGAGCTCGAAAAATAAATTTGCAGCGGACCTCAGATCCCAAAAATAAACTTCCAGTGAGCCTCAGAGCTCGAAAAATAAATTGTAGTGGGCCTCAGATCCCAAATATAAAATTAGTAGTGAGCCTCAGAGCTCGAAAAATAAATTTGCAGCGGGCCTCAGATCCCAAAAGTAAATTTGCAGTGAGCCTCAGAGCTCGAAAAATAAATTGCAGCGGGCCTCAGATCCCAAAAGTAAATTTGCAGTGAGCCTCAGAGCTCGAAAAATAAATTGCAGCGGGCCTCAGATCCCGAATATAAAATTAGTAGTGAGCCTCAGAGCTCGAAAAATAAATTTGCGGCAGGCCTCAGATCCCAAAAGTAAATTTGCAGTGAGCCTCAGAGCTCGAAAAATAAATTGCAGTGGGCCTCAGATCCCAGAAATAAAATGATGGTAATTTACTTTCTCTTAAAAACTTTTCTTTTACCTTTTTCTCAATTACAACTGAACCACACGCTCCATTAAAAGACTTCGACCAATCAAACCCTTGTTTATCAACATCTTTGAGTCAGGGTCTTTCGATTAGAGGGGCTTTATTCAAAACGGTGGAAACACATAGAGTGATTATTTCCTTCAAGACTAGGACTCGTGGAGACTTTCATTATTGCTTTTCTTTTCTCCCCATTGTGCACCGTTATCTCCCTTATTGACTTTGAAATTCTGGGCTTTCTTTGGTTCAAACCATTCATTGAAGTATCCATTAGAATTATCCAATCATACTGTTAAACTTAAATTTACTTAAATTGAGACATGATTTCAATGCGCAAGCATGGTTTAAGCACAAGAAGAATGGATGAATAAAATCCTTGCCTTAATATGAGAATTTACATTGCACACAAGGAAATTGGAAAGAAAGAGGGGAAATACAAAAGGGGTTTATGGGAATTGTATGAAAAGGGATGATGGAACGAAAGAAAACCGCATAAAATTTGCCCCAATATTGGTTCCTTGATCCTCTCGACTGATTCCCAACAACTGTTTGACGTCGCAGATCCTGGTCTTAGCTTCCACATACATCCTTTCATTAATATTTCAAGGATTTTCTTTGCCCCATTGTAGCCAGTCACAAACAAAATTTCCCCAGTGTAGCAAGTCATGAGCAAAATTGCACCAATGTGGTGAATATTAAAATATCTCTTAAACTGCCCTTGCGGGTTTTCAGACTAAGATTCAGTTTCTTTGTCCTACTTTTTGCTTAGGTCGCCCTTTTGGGTTTTCAACCTAACGGACTTCTCTCTCTCTCTCTCTCTCTCTCTCTCTCTTTTTAATACCCTAACTTTTGCTTAGGCCGCCCTCGCGGGGTTTCGACCTAACGGGCTCTCCCTTTCTTTTTTCTTTCTTTTTTTTTTATCAGGCATAGAACTTTTTCACGGCATCGGAGTTTACAGGTCTCAGTAGCTCTCGTCCGTTTTCATCTGTCAGGACCAAGGCTCCGCCTGAGTATGCCTGCTTTACTATATATGGCCCTTCATAATTGGGTGCCCATTTTCCTCGGGCATCTTCTTGGTTGGGAAGTATTTTCTTTAACACCAAATCACCTGGTTGAAACTCTCTATGACGGACTTTCTTATTAAAGGCTTTAGCCATTCTTCTCTGATATAGTTGTCCATGACAAAGGGCCACCAATCTTTTTTCCTCAATCATGTTTAACTGATCATATCGAGCTTTCACCCATTCTGATTCTTCCAAGTCAGCTTCTATCAACACTCTTATTGAAGGGATTTCAACTTCTATAGGAGAAACAACTTCCATTCCATACACCAATGAGAAAGGCGTTGCCCCAGTACTTGATCGTATATTGGTACGATACGCGTGCAAAGCGTATGGCAACATTTCATGCCAATCCTTATAATTTACGACCATTTTAGCAACAATTTTCTTGACATTCTTGTTGGCCGCTTCTACCACCCCGTTCATCTGAGGTCTATATGGGGTGGAATTATGGTGCTTGATTTTAAAAGTCTCTAATAACTTCTTTACATCCGCCCCATTAAGATTGGCAGCATTATCTGTAATGATTCTTTATGGTATTCCATAGCGACAAATAATATCCCTTTTTAGGAATTTGGTAAACACCTTTTGAGTTATATTGGCATATGATGCTGCTTCTACCCACTTAGTGAAGTAATCTATTGCAACCAGGATGAAGCGATGTCCGTTTGCAGCCTTGGGATTGATTGGTCCAATGACGTCTATTCCCCACATGGAAAATGGCCATGGAGACACCAGATTGTGTAGTTGGAACGGTGGAGCTTTGATCTGATCTGCATATATTTGGCATTTACGGCATTTTCGGACATACTCCAGACAATCGACTTCCACTGTTAGCCAATAGTGACCATTTCGTAGGATCTTGCATGCCATCATGTGACCATTGGCATGTGTTCCACATATCCCTTCATGAACTTCTATCATGATAGTCCGAGCTTCACGAGCATCAACACATCTTATGAGGACCCCATCATAGTTCCTCTTATATAGAATTTCGCCATCTAAGTAAAAGGACATTGATAATCTACAAATCGTCCTCTTATTCACTTCATTTGCTCCAGCTGGGTACATTCTACTCTTCATATATTGCTTGATGCCATGATACCAAGGATTACCGTCGAGCTCTTCTTCCACATGTGCACAGTATGCTGGCTCATCTTGTACCTTCACTTGAATAGGCTGGACGGTGGTATGGAGACCCAGCTTGGTCATAGCGGCTAATGTGGCTAAAGCATCCGCAAATTGATTCTTGTCTCGAGTCAAGTGCGAGAAAGTAATCTCATCAAACTTCGCAACTAATTGAGTCAAGTATTTCTGATACGGGATAAGCTTGGGATCTTTAGTTTGCCATTCGCAGTTGACTTGATAAATGATTAAAGTTGCATCTCCAAAGACCTTTAGCTGTTTTATTCCAAGACCAATTGCTGCTTGTAATCCACTTGCACATGCTTCATACTCAGCAATATTGTTGGTGCATTCAAATTCGAGCTTAACAGCCACTGGGTATTGCTTGCCCTCCGGAGAGACAACCACCGCTCCTATGCCACTTACATGCATATTAACTGCTCCATCAAAATATATCTTCCACATATCATCTTCCTCTGTTTCACCTTCTTCTAATGACAGTATCTATCCATCAGGGAACTCGGATATAATTGGCTGTCCTCCCTCAAGAAGGTTTTCAGCTAAGTGACAGCAATTGCACTTCCCTTAACGGATTTTCGGGTCATATACTTAATATCGAATTCTGATAATATCATTTGCCACTTTGAGACCCTTAATGATATGTGAGGACTTTCAAAGATGTACTTCAAAGGGTCCATTCGAGAGATTAACCAAGTGGTATAGTATAACATGTATTGCCTGAGTCTCTTGGAGGTCCATACCAATGCGCAACAAGTCTTCTCAATTGCCATGTATCGGGCATCGCAGTCATTAAACTTCTTGCTCAAATAGTAAATTGCATGTTCTCTCTTGCCAGACTCATCATGTTGCCCCAACATTGCCCCCATCGAGGTTGGTAGGATCGTGAGATACAGTATCAAAGGACGACCTTGAGTGGGCGGTACCAACACTGGTGGGTTTAATAGGTATGCCTTTATTTTGTCAAAGGCTTCCTGACATTCCTCATTCCATCTCCCCGAATTATTCTTCTTTAATAGCTTAAAAATAGGCTCACACGTGCTTGTCAAGTTAGCAATGAATCGGGCAATGTAATTTAATCTCCCTAGAAAACCCCTTACTTCTCGTTCATTCTAGGGAGTTGTCATGTCCCTGATCGCCTTCGCCTTTTCTGGCTGCACTTGTATTCCTTCCCTGTTGACCACAAAACCCAACAATTTCCCAGTTGAGGCTCCAAACACACATTTTGTGGGATTGAGTCTAATATTGTACTTCCTTAATCTCTCAAATAACTTATGCAAAACTGCTACATGACTTTCCCCCTCCTTAGACTTAGCCACTATGTCATCCACGTATACCTCTATTTCCTTGTGCATCATATCATGGAACAATGTTACCATCGCACGCTGGTAGGTAGCTCCGGCATTCTTCAGCCCAAAAGGCATTACTCTGTAACAAAAAGTTCCCCAAGGGGTGATGAAAGTCGTCTTCTCTTTATCATCAACGTCCATGAGAATCTGATTGTATCTCGAATACCCATCCATGAAGGAGAATCTGTGGTTCCTTGCTGTGCTGTCTACGAGGACATCAATATGAGGCAATGGGAAGTCATCCTTTGGACTTGCTTTGTTCAGATCTCTGTAATCCACACACATTCTTACTTTTCCATCCTTCTTTGGTACTGGTACGACATTAGCAACCCACTCTGGGTGTCTCGACACTTCCACAAACCCGGCTTCTAACTGCTTAGTTACCTCTTCTTTGATCTTTAAGACATATCTGGATGCATCCTCCTCAACCTTTGTTTCTTCACCACCGTATCTGGGTACAGTGGGATTTTATGTGATGCTATCTCTGGATCCAATCCTAGCATATCTTTGTAGGACCATGCAAACACATCAAGGTACTCCTTAAATAGCACGACCATTTCTGCACATTCTGGATTATCCACTATTTTCAACTCCTTCTTGTCTTCCTCAGTCCCCATATTAATCACTTCTATAACTTCATCATTTGAAGTGAACCCATTTTCTGAGTGCTCTATCGACTTTGTAAATTCCTCAATGACTTCTTCTTCCTCACTAATCCCAGAATCATCTTCGTCAACAGCCGCAAGGGAATCAGTAAATGAGGTTTCAAGGTTCCGTTTGTGAGACAAACCTTCGACGGTGGTGAGGTTCCTGAAAGAAGATGTTTGAAACAAGAGAAATATAGGCAAGGATATTATTCAAGAAATGAAACGCAATTGATGTAAGATAAAAAGGGTAGAGAAAGGAAGACACCAAGAAAAATGCTGAAAAATCATACTAACTCATTTTATTCATTTCTCAACTAAAGTAAACATCAGTTTATACGAGATACAAAAAGGAAATTACTTTATGGAAATAACATCAACAAATGGTTCAGACTGCCAATTGCCAAGGACCTCATTGTCAGCAGAGAGATAAATAACAGGGTTTATTGCTTGCTCCTCTTCAAGTGCACTGATAGTGAAATGAGGGGAAGTCAACTTTTTTGGCGAGATCACTTTAGTTGATGCTAAGAAAGTATCTGTCAAGTGGGGAATATAATTAAATTCCTTTCTTTCTTCTTTCTTGCCTCTGAGAGTCAGGTACTTCATATTTTCTGCTAGAGAAGGATTGTATCCTAGTCCATGTCTTCCATCTCTTGTAACTGCTGCAATCGGTTGAGGGATCCCTTGGAGGCTTGCCCCTAGACCTCTTCCTTTCTGATAATCGTTCCTTTCCATTATACGGACTGCCACTTCATTTACATTTTGTATTGGCAGCTCCTCCTTCTTGCTCTCTGGCTTCAGGATTTCAAAACTACGTAGGGAATCATCCTCGACTTGGTCTGTACTTTCTACGTATGGTACCGAAACAGGCTTTGAAAGCATGATTTCCTCTTCACCGCGGATGGTAATTGCAGCTCCATCCTGAATATACTTCAGACACTGATGCAATGTTGATGGAACAACACCAGCTTCATGAATCCAAGGCCTTCCTAGGAGCATGGTATAAGCTGGCTGGATCTCCATGACTTAAAAGAGAACATGAAAACAACTAGGCCCTACTTTGACGGGCAGAGTTATTTCCCCTAAGATCCCTCGTTTGTCCCATCAAAGGCTCGCACAATCATCTCTTGGGGTGTCAAATCCGTCAAGCCTATGTTTAGCTGCTCTAGAGTGGACAACGGAATCACATTCAATGCCGAGCCACCATCTATAAGCACCTTCGCAATCACAAATCCTTTGCACCTTAGGGTAATGTGGAGTGCCTTAGGACTACCTCTAAACTTCAAAAACTCCTCATCTTTCGAGAAATCGATCATGTTGATCCGCCTCACCGGATCCACCATGTTTATTACATTCTCTGGCGTGACGTCACGATTAACATAAGCTTCGTTCAACACCTTCAATAATGCCTTACGATGCATCCCACGATGTGAGGACAAGCGACAAAAGGGATATTCTTTGCTGGTGTTTTCTTCAACTGCTCCATCACATCGTATTCACTTTGCTTCATCATCTTCAGGAACCCTTCTTCTTCTTCTTCTTCTTCCTTCTCTTTTCCTTCATCTTTGGTATTCTTCCTTGCTTCTTCTTCTACCGGGTCATAGTATCGCCCGCTCTTTGTGATGCCTCCAATTCTCACAACATTAGTAACCTGGGCCTTCGAAGTTTCTCCTGCCCCTCCTACTAGCTCAACTTTCTATTCATAATCCCATGGTACAGCGTGTGTATCGTTATAAGCAATAGGAGTTGGCTTTTTCACCTTTACAATCACTTTTTATGGCGCGGCGCATCATTCATAGGTGGTATCCGGAGCACAACCTTTTCAACCACATTAACTTCTTCAGTCGTACCTCGCCTAGCTTGGATCACCCCCAAGGTAAGTAATCCTTGGACTCGAACCTTAAAGTCTCAACAAGTTTCGATATCATGCCCTACCTGTCCATGATGATAATCACAACTTAAATCACCATCATACTTCTCTTTTTCCCCAATCTGCTTCACCGGTGCAACAATATCATATCCTGCTTTCTTGAGCCCCGCAAATACTTCTTGCATCGGGGTTCGCAATTCCAAAACCTTCTTAACTTGAGGCCCTTCCACTTCCAAGTTATTCACACTATTTCCCGCATTATGGTTTGGGATTGGATTATTAACAATGCTAGGCCCAGAATCTTCTTCGAAACCCAATCTTCCACAAGCAATCAATTTTCTTACTGCTATCTTGAAGGCCTCACATTCTTCAATGGAATGCCCCAGGGCATCCATGTGATACTTGCAAGTCAAGTTTGGATTGTACCAAGCAGGGAAAGATGGTTCCATAGTCCGTACAAGGTTTCCAGCGATTCGGTGACGATCAAATAATTGTTTGAACAAATCTGCATTGGAGATAGACAGTCTTGGGAAAGGAGGCAGATTTTGATATTGGGAACGTCCCTGATTTGGAAAATTTGGGCGAGGTCGAGGGTAGCTTGGACGGTTTTGTTGAGGTGCAGGTGGATAATGAGTATATGTTGGGCGAGTGGGGTTGTATGGTTGAGGGGTAGGGATGTTATTTATTTAGTTTTGTGGCTGGGTGATGGTTGGCGAGGCCTGTTGAGGTGGGTAAAATGGTGTTTGGGTCTGATATGGTGCTTGGTACCTTGGGTATGAAGGGACATGTCGAGGTCCAAAGTTTTGCTGGTGTTGCACATAATTTGCTTATGCTTCCTTCTTCATGGGCTAGAACCCCTTCTTGGATGCACTGCCTTCCATGTCAGTTGGCAACTTCCCGGCTATGGCTAGGATTTCAATTCTTTCCCCTGCAGCAATCAAGTCAGAGAAATCCCTATAAGCTACTCCTGCCATTGCTCCGATAAAGGGGGATCCCAGGGTTCCCAAAAAGTATGAGCACATTTCGGACAACATCAGCGGCGGCTGAACCTGAGCAATAGAACTCCTCCACCTTTGTGCATACTGTTTGAAGGATTCATCACTCTTCTTCTGCATTGTAGTCAACTGTTCACGGGTCGGAGCCACGTCCAAATTAAATTTGTATTGATCCATAAACAAATCGACTAATTCTGTCCACCGAGAGATCTTAGAATGGTCTAACTGAAGGTACCACTCTAGTGCGGTTCCAGTCAAACTTTCATGGAAAAAACCAATAAGGAACTTGTCATCCTTAGACCAGATGGCCATTTTGGTGGCATAGCTAATCAAATGGAATTGTGGGTTCCCACTTCCGTCATATTTGGAAAAATCAGGAATTTTGAAATCCTTAGGAATCACGACATTTGTGGCAGGACAAAGTTCTTCAATCTTGAGAAGGCCATAAGTATTTGAGCCCTTGATCTCTTTTATTTGTTCTTCTACCTTCTCCATCCACTCTTCCTTCATCTTATTGGGTCCAAACTGAATTCCCCTTGATTGTTCAGGAATGGATGCATGGGGCTTTTCCCATGTAAGTCCTGCATAGCCAGCAGCCTCATGATACACATTCTCGATGGGGCAATATCCTTCCCCGATGGGGATCACTATGGGTTCTGTGTAACCCGACATTCCCTAAGTAAGGCTATGGCTTATGTTTGAAAACATTGGCGCAGTTACCATGGAGAGGGCAGGCTGTATGATTACACGTGGGTCATCTTCATTTCCAGTTCTATTTGCACCAAGCCTGCTAAGAGATTCCCTCATATCCTGCAGTATAGCCTCCAACCTTGCTTGAGTTTCAGAGATTTCAGTCACCCTTCCCTTCATTTCGTCTACTTCTAAACTCAAGTTCCTTCCTGTCTTAGGATCGTTGGCAGCCATCCTGGTCCGAGATCTTGTGTTGTGAACTCGGGTTTGATTGGTATTGTCTTTCTTAGGTCGCGAAATGATTCTCGAACCCTCAGATTCGTGTTTTTAGCTCTGTCCGAAAAATCGTCAATTATTCTAATCAGTAAGCCTTTTTTTATTATTTATTTATTATTATTTTTTATTTTTATATAATTTTTGGCATTATTATTATTATTAAAAGAAAGATAAAAGTATGCTTCTAAAAACCATGAATTCTTTCTTTTGCAAAGGAAAGACCATTTTTGTAGCAAGCAACAACACCCCGACACATAACTCTAGGGGCACATCCCCCTTAGGTTAATACGTGGTTGACGACAAATCCATGGGAACATGTGTCCCTCAATAGACAGCATCATTCGCTAGCAATGCAATCATACAGGCCTACTTGTATCACACCATAAGATAGAGCATAATTCATTGATGGATGTAACCCTTAAAAAAGGCTTTTATTTCTTTGAAGAGAAAATACAATGTCTCCCATCTAACAGAATTACATCAAAAGCTTTAAAGTCTTCCTTTTGAATCCGCTAGCAAGACCCCTACAATACTTCATGAAGCGAGCTATTTTTGGAGGTATTGTAGATCCGTCATTCACGCGAGTTTGGACTAATGCTTCCTCGAGGTGACCCACAAACTAATAGGTATGGTATTGCAAACTTCCTGAGAGGTGTTCATATCTTTTCTTCCAAGCATCCGTCAGCCTTCAAATCTTTTGCCACGGATTCCCAGTTCTCTAGCCATTATTCCTGTTGTCTGATCTCATCCTCATACTGTTTTTTCTCCCTTTCGAACATCCGGACTCTCATCCATAACTGTTGCTCTTTCTCTTGTGATTTTTTCAATGATCCGCGCATAGTTGCAGCTGCATTCCAACCTTCATCCGAGTAGCGCTCAGCATGAGTTAAGGCTTCTTGTAGAGATCCTATGCTTCCAACATCCGGATTGTCTGAATGTGCACTTCGATTTTTTCCCCCAAGTCTTCTTTTTCTTTGAAGATTTGTGCCAATACCTTTTTTTGATCTTCTATCCTTGCTAGTAATCCTCGAACTTTCGACTCTTTCATATTCCCCTTCCTTGCTCTCTTTGCTGGAGCTGCGGCTTCATATGCATCGGCACATTCATCTTTCAAATGTTCTATCCTCAAGTTTAACTTCTGGATTTGGTATTGGAGCGTGACGATGGTGATTTGATCTGTTTCATTCTTTTCCTCTAGTACTCCCATCTGGGCCGTCATAATCTCGATCTTCTTTAACATTTCTGCTTCCATTTGCGGATTTTCATCTTCATGCGGGATTGGTTTCGAAATAACAAGGTTGTCTTTCCTTGCTTTCCTCCATGCCTCGTAGTTTTTAGTACGAGAAATAATTTGTCTTCCCAACTCATTGGATCCCAGTACCCGGATGCTGCTCCAGGCGGATCTAACAACTATTGTTGTATTCTTGACAACATCGCATTCTTGATATAAGAACGAAATTCCACCTAACACTTCTTCAAGTGGTTCCTGTTGAGTCCATTTCAATTGTTGAATCACAAGTGCCGGAGAATATGACACGCAACCCCTCGGTCCCATCAAAGGAACATTCGAGAAATTCACACAACTGAAGATGACTGTATTTCCTTTATACCAAGGACACATCCAGCAAAAAGCTTTCGAATCAACCTCATAAAATTCTTGTCTCCATTCGTTGGGTTTGTGCGGCTTTATCGGAATGTGATGGAATCTCCTCAAAGGGTCATCAATCCCACTAACATAATTTCAAGCATACATGTGAGTCACGATCCAAACATACAACATTTGTGCACAACATCGCAATTTGCCTTGTCGACTTTCATGGCAAACTTGCAATGATAGGAATGTTTCTGCCAAAATTGTGGGAACAGGGTTCACAATATATTCTTCGACCTTGTAGTAGACATCCAAGGCAGCGTAATCCACCATGTCTGGTATAAAGGGGAAAAGAACCAGCCCATAAATGGTTAAAGCTAACACCCGCTTGAAGATAACCCAATTATTTTGTCGTGCTAGTTCCTGGAGATAAACTTCAAGGAATCTTTGCCTCAGACCTCTGACAGCTCCTTTTTCCATTTTGTCTGATGGCTTCCATAGAATTCCCAACAACTCTGCAACCTTCCCATCACTAACATGCTGGCCATAATAGAAATAAACACGAAACTCCCTTGGAAGAGGCATTCGTAGCATGTATGCATATTCTTCTATAGTCGGTGTCGTATCCAAATTCGGCAATTCGAAACACCTCAAATTCGGGTTCCAATATTGGGCCAAAGCACTCAAGCCCAAAGCATCTACATGTATGTGTAATAAGTCCAAAATCTTCCCATACTTGCTTTCAAACTCTGAACATACTTCTTTTGGCATCAAGCGACTGATTTCCATCAAAGTCTTCACATCATTGATTTTCACGTCAATTCTAATATTCTTCTTCAGGCCAATTGCATTGCTAGAGTTAGACATTTCCGTTCCTTGCTACACAGATAGTGTCTTTCCTCCACAAAAGAGAATCACCTAAATAAATATATATATTATTTTACAAAAAATAAATAAAAAAAATAAAAAATAAAAAATAAAAAATAAAATATATATATATATAATATGTATTTTATTTATTTATTATTCATTAGTTAAAACACAAAGGGAAATGAAGTAAAAATAAATAAATAAATAAATAAATAAGTAAATGGATAGAAAAACACAAGAGAGATATGGTACGCCTCCAATTGTCTTAAGAGGTAGGGCCTAATCAAGGGTACCTATGATGGAAACTTCTAAGTCGAGCGGCCACTAAGTCAATTTAGGAGTATAAACTTTAGGATGCGTCTAGACTTCTAAAGGTCATGGTCCCCAGATTGCCCTTGTCAAGGACCTAGTTCATGAACCTAATCACAAGTAAGGATAAACCCTCTAGGATGACTAGTCCATGACACTAGTAACAATCCGAGTGGTGAGTCAACAAATATCAGAGAGGCACGAGGCCTTCAATGACAATGCTGAGTCACCACCTAATCCTTAAGGTCCCACAAGCTCGGGTATAGAGCCGAAAGTGTGTGAAAATGAGTGTCGGTGTTGTGTGTGCTAGAGGCATACAAACCTGTACAATCCTAATACAGAACTACTTGAACCTGCTCGACAAGCAAACAAAATAAAAAAAAAAATTATCATGGTCTTCTATCCTAATGTAAAAAATAATTATTAAAGCAAAAAGGGGTCAAATATATACAAAAAATAAAAGTAAACAATAAAAATGGGTAAACAATAAATACCAAAATGCATAACTCATTACTTAGGCTTGACTCTCGAAAATTCCCCATTGGAGTCGTCATCTGTCGCAACCAAAAATTACGACGAGGACGATGATAAAAAGATATTTTAAGGATAAGTAGAGTCGCCACCAATTTTATTTAATTTAGAAAAAAAATTGGAAAAAAACCTTTAAAAATGGTCTTTGAAACCAAGTTGAGTTCGGGAGTCGGTTACGAGTAGGGAAGGTGTTAAGCACCCTACATCGCCCATTCTAAGAATGATACCTTAAATGAATTGCGCAAAATTAAATTATTTATTATTTTACCCAAAAATATTTACAAGGAAGAATTTATTTATTTATTATTTTTTTTATTTTATGTTTCTTTATTGTTTTTTTTTTTTGCATTTTTAATTTTTTTTTAAAAATATTGATAAATCCTAAATGAGGTTGAACATGGTACATAAGTCCATAGGGCAACCTCAAAGTTAGGGGATTGAGCATGACACTTGTCATAGAGCATCCCAAAAAAACGTTAAATAAATTATTAATTAATTATCTACATTAAACAAATTAAAAAAAACACAAAAATAATGGAAAAATTAATTTTGGCTTGACGAGATGATTGATCCCGCTCCTATGTATTCCCTGCTTCGATGGGAAACTCAAAGCCACGTAGTTCTTGTAGAAAATGTTTTATTTGTTGATTGATTTTAAATTTTTATGAAAAGTTTTTTTAAAATTTATTATTTTTTATTGCATAATTTTAAATATTCCTAAACGAGATAGAACGTGGCACATGCTTCCACAGAGCTATCCTAAATCTAGGGAATTGAGTATGATGCCTTTCACAAAACAACCCCAAAATAATTATTTTCTAATATCATAAAATATTTCATAAGACAAGCACCCAAAAAAAAAAATATCAGGTCTATTTTCCCACATATTTTATCAGCCCAATTCTTTTAGGTTATTCAGACTCACTTGGCTTGGGCCACAAACTAACCCATTAGCCCAACAATCCATTAGGTTAATTCTGCCACATAACCAAATGAAATAGGGACAATAAATATAATAAAAGAAAGAGTAGAAAGTAAACAACATGCATCTGGACACAACACAACGACGACAGAAACATTGAGAGTCATGGAGGGAGAAAATAAAAGACAACCAAAAGACCTTTGTCCCTTAGCCTGAGCGCAAACGAACGGCAAAACGAAAAGGAGGAAGCAGTGAGTTCGTGAACGCCAGACAATGGTGGCCAGCGGTACGGGTTCCGGTGGTAGTGTGGTGGTCGGGTCGTGCAGGGATAGGTCGCGATCGGACCTGGGCGGTATGTACGCGGCGGCTCGAGCTGAAGGGGGTGACGACGCACGGTGGTCACAAGAGTGGTTCCTCCCTCTCTGTATTTGTTGTATTTATTTTTATTCTCTTCTCCCTAGTTGTTGTTCTACTCTCACTATTCTGTTTCAGAGGAATTTTTTCTTCCTCTCACCGCTCTCTCAAATTTTTCTCTTCTCCTCACTGGTCTCGCTATTGTTGTTCTGAAATTATCCCCCCATATTTTGTAGCCCCTATTCTGATTTTATAACGCCAAATTGTTATGATTTTGATCCTAAAAATCTGTTAAAGATTAAAAATTTTATCTCAGATTTAAAATAGAACTAAAACTGTTGAGCCTTATCTGCCAAAATTAAGAGATTTGCCCCTAGATTCAAATTCAAAATAAAGTGGTTGCTAGGGCTTGTTGGAGGAGGATGAAATGGGTTTAACTGACCTGACCCAATTAAAAATATTTTTATTATTTGTATTATTTTTATTTTATTTTATTTTTTTTGAAATTTTTAGTGAAGACTAAAGGACCCGGTCAAAATGGGGTGTTCACAATATTCTATTGTGGATTTTCTAATGTATTGTAAAGATACAATGACCATAATTGGAACTTGGTTTATGCATGCATCCTTTGTGGTGATTTAATTACTTGGAGATCAGCCAAATGTTAAAATTTATTCTTAAATATACATGAGGCTAAGTGGTTGAAAACTTTTAGCAAATATTTTATGTGAGTTAAATTAAATCCTTACATGTTTATATATTATGATTGTCGGTGGCAAAATGAATATATTTTATAGACATACGTATTTGTTGTAATTCCGAAAAGTAGCTACTGAATGATGATGCCTAATTATTGAGAGATGAAAAATGAATTTGATCTACTTACTCACAAAGCAAAAAGGCTAGTGAGTAAAACATCGAGGGGAACATGAGACATGGCCAATGTGAAATTAACGGTGATAGTAACCCTACCTTTGTAATTGAAGATCTCGTGAAAAAGGTTCATGTAGGTAAAAATAAGTCACTTGTTAGTTATTCTAGAACAATAATTTTGTCACTTACTATGATGTGAGAAGTGCTAGGTTACATTTATTGAGGGATAAAATAAAAACTTTTAATGAATTTCATATCCCTTATGGGTGGTGTACAACATACAATTAATAAAATCACCTATAAAAATATCAAGTGGGGCTGCTTGTATGAGATTGTGGCATAATCCCTAGAACAGTCATGAATTACCGGGCGTACGCTTGGCCTACTAGAGCAAAATGGTGTCAACAAAGAGAATTGTGGGGGTGTAGTGTGATTTATAGACCTATATGATACACCAAATTGTTTTGGTTATAGAAGTTTACTTCACCAACTCACTTGCACGATAAGTCTTATCAGTATATGTCTGTTTTATATTTCAAAAGACACCAGATTTGAAGCACTGACATCCATGTGATCAACTTTGAATTTTATTCTTTTACAAATTATTTTAAAATATGTGGAGGATTGTTGAAAAATTTATTTGAAATATATTTCAAAATAATTTAAGTGCTTTAAATTTACCATTTATTATTGTAAACATTTATTAACAGAAAGAGGGTAATGCATGATCTACTCCTCGAGATGACTCAGTTTGATGTGTTTTATGGTCTTAAGCACCATTTTAGTATGAAAAAAAAGTTTCAGTGAATACTATAAAATCATCAACCCATAATCCAAACTATTCCATTCCAAGCAAAAAAGAAGACATGACAGACAAATACATACACATAAAAAAGATTCTAGAGCACCAGATTTATCAACGTCATAAACTAAGCTATTGGACGACCAACAACTATAATTCAAACCCCAAGGATAACTCCTTAGGTTTCACAACCATCAGCACAACACATTCCTCCTCGGTTTTCAAACAATTCAGATCAACACATGGGACAACATCCATTCCCCCCAAAACGGTGGTACCATACATGTTACAAAGTATAAACTTCAAAGCGGTTCATACCAAATATCCCAGTACGTTACATCAGCCACAATGCATTTTGTCAACACTTTAGAAACATAAGCTTATAGATTGTCACAATCCTTTATCACCCACATAAGTAAATTCCAACAAAGAACTAAATAATAAGACACAATGTAAGTCACTTGATATTCCTTTATAACCACCCACATTTAGCAGGACGGGTAAAACATTTCACTTCTTCTTAGGAGTGATTCATATCGTTGGATATGAATCAAAATTACTTCACCTACGTTGGCCGAGGTCATTATACCAACATGGCCTTTTGAAAACAGTTGGAGGAGGAAAATCTCTCTTTGAAGTTCCAGGCACGTTAAGTAGCTCTTAAAGATAAGCTAAAAGCCCAAAGATAAAGGCATAATCAACCATAGGTTTCCTTCTAAAAGTACAAACTTGTATTTTGGTAATAAATCTATACTAAATAGGTTACATCTTACACGGATTGATTATTCAAGGTATCTCACTCTCTTCCCTCACTCACAATATTTGGGATTTTAGATTTTAATCATCCCTTTTGAGGATCACAACACATAAGATACATATGCTCAGAAAAACTTCAAGTAAGTTATACTGGTAAATTGGTGTCAGGTTGGTGTTGGGGATGGAAATTATATGAGGAGAAATTCTGATACATGCAAACTCAGTGCCTCAACATATACAATCAAACTTCTTTTGCAATGCCATAAAATAAGAGAAGTATAAAACAAATGCTTATAGGTAGTGATATCTTTATCATTACCTTTACCCCTTTGATTTATTCGCATATAATGTGACCATAGTTTTGCCACACTTTGACTAATATCCACATGTATTCTTCAATCATCAATCAAAGCCTAATCCATCTGCAGGGTGTAATGAAAGAGGAATGCATACGAAATCATCTCCTATTCATAACAATGCAATTGAATTTGTTTGTTGAAACTCAAAATTGCAAGAGGAAAGAATAACTAGGCAACCCAATAAATCTAAAAGCTCAAAATCAAATTTGTTAGAAAGCATTTCAATCTCAAAGTATTTAATGGGTTCTTGTTTGTATTGCTATTATTAATTTGTATCACAAAGTTTTTTTCTTTTTGGATTCAATGTCTGATTGCATTGTGGGTTGAATCACAAGAGGTCGTGAACATGAAGGTAAATAAAGAGGTTGAAATAAATAAGCGGAGAGTGTCATAATCTTAAACACAAACGCACCAAACATGAGAATTGAGATGGGGTGTTAGAAAAGCAAAAGAACTGTCTATTAGGCAATCTATGTTTAGAAAGTGTAACATAACACCCAATATAGTATATATAATTTTTTCCCCTATAATATGAAAATTCTCCTTTTAAATAATAAATAAAAAGAATGGATGAAACTCGAAAGTTATGATTACAACATTTACAACAATGTTTGAGAGATGATTTAATCTTTCAGTGAAGAAGAAAAGAGATTTAGAAACAAAACCTGCTTAGATATCTCAAGACCAGTCCCTTCTTTCTGTTAGGACAACAGAGTCACCTGCTGAAGAGCTCTGAATTTTGAGAGTATACTACAGGAAGAGACTAGGAAAGACTAAGTGTAATAAGAAAATAACTCAGCAGTCAGTAGCTAAAGTTAGTTAGACTAAGTCATCAAGTAGTTAGGAGGCAGTTACTGATTTACTAGCCTATAAATAAGCCTTCTGCAATTGTAACAGCTCACTCTTGATCATTTGTATAGTTGCATCGACTGAGATAGCTCTTGAAAAGGGGAGTGCCCCTTGTGTAGTGGTTCTTGTATTGATTCATATTCCTATTCATAGAAATATACAGATACTGATTCATTCTTCCTACTCTGTTCTTGATAATTGAGTAGATCTAGCTCAAAAATTTTGTAGATTCCTAACAAATTTGGTCAAACCTGCCGGATCCATCTTGGAGAGATCACTACTAGAAAATCATCATTTTTGGACGGATTTATAGACAGATTTAAGACGAAATTTGGACACTTTTCCCATGGATTTCGGACGGAATATTAATTTCAGACGAATTTTAGACGGAACATCACCCGTGGGAAAAACCCTCGTTGCAAATTAAAAAATCCGTCCGAAATTCCGTCCCAAATATTGCCAGACGGATTTCATACAACTTTCAGACAAACACATAAACCCAAAATTTGGTTATAATGCCTTAACTTCGGACAAAGTTCAGACAGATTCAATTATACTATTCATGCAGGTTTCGGACGAATGTTATCATATTATTTTGGATAGATTTCCCACGGATTAAATAATCATATTTAAATAATATTTTTTGATAAACAAAGCATAATTATGAATGAAAAAATAATTAAAATAATTAGGCATTCCAAATCAGGCACGTGAACTTGACATCTAATATAATAACAACAAAAAATAATTATTAAGGTGCAACTTTAGACAAGTATCATGCTTCAAATAAACAAAAACACATAATATATCTTGAACTACAAGAATGATATATCAAGGTTCAAAGCATTAAATATCATTACAAACATCAAAAGATACAAATTTATTCCTCATTGTTACATTGATCACTAAACTCTCATCTTCATCTAGCACATCATCCACCATCTCCTCCTCATTATCAACGTCATCATTGTTATTGTAATCATTGTCATCATTGATTAATTCTTGGCCACCGTCATAAATGAGAAGGATGTTACTATAATCAATAAAAGATAATGTGAAACCTTCAAAGAAAGCATTTATCATATTGTATGCCTAACCAACAATAATTTTGCAATAAAATGATAAGATATATAATAGTAAACATATTTTTAATAATAAATAGAAATACACATTACATAAGAACATTATAAGAACAAAACATGTAAGGAAATGGCAACAATAGAACAGTTAACAACATAAGGTCAATTCAATAAAACCAAAAAAGATATTACATAAAGGAAATGGCAACTATACAAGAAAGGAGATTTATAACCAAGCATGTAAAAGTTGAATGGTATTTAAATTGTAGTGAAGTGACTTAAATTCCAATAGCAGGAGTTCACTTAATCCATTAATTATACATCTTCCTTATAGAAGCTCTTTGACAAGCCAATTAATTGATAATTTAGGCAGCAACTATTCTGATATTTTGGCACACAGCAGCCACTAATAAAAAAGCAAAGCTAGAATAATAGTTAACGGTTGAAGTACAACTTCCACAATTTCCAATTTTCATAGATATCAACTAAAGAGGTGGTCACAAAGACATCCCTGTGCAAACCACTCTCACTCATATATCTATCTATCCATTGTCCATCCACTATATCCCCTAACTTTGTACACACATATAAAACATGAACAAGAGTAAAACTATCAGCCCTCAAGCCCATCTCCAACAACCCTCTAAACAAATCAATACCTTCTTTATAATGCCCAGACTCAATATACCCCCAAATGATGGCAATCCAAGAAACAATTTTTTTTCTTCAGGAATATCATCAAACACCTTTTGTGCATCCTGCAAGTACCTGCATTTCAAATATAAACAAACAAGACTCGTCTTAACAAACATGTCAAAATCGAAAGTGGTCATGACCAAGAGGGCACGAAGGTTAATACCCAGTTGGAATTGCGAGACCTAGCACATGCCTTGAGAACAAAAGGGAAAGTGAAGATATCAAGCACAAACCCTGCTATGCGCATAGTAGTATAGAGTTGAATAGCATCGTGGATTCAATCATTTGATACCATGCCACGAATCATTGCAAAATCAATAAAGACAAAGCAAAGCAACCTAGAAGTGCAAATCCCAAATAGAATTGCAAATCCCAAATTTCATTTCACATAAGCTTGAGAGAAACTGAAGGTTGCAATAGAGAAAGAGAAGAGTACCCGGAGAGAAAGAATTTGAGTTGCGCAGTAGGGTATGGTGCGGTGCAGGACAAGACAGGACGGGATAGCGGCGACAATGGAGTCACAGCGGCACGAACGCCGATTGGGTTTTCTAAAGCACCTGAGAACTCACGTTTTTCTGAAGTGAGGTTGTGGCAAAAAAAAATAGTGAAGATTTTTTTACAAGAGGGAAGTGAGAAATTTGACTGAAAAGTGAAAATTTCCCTCCACTGGAAATTTTGGCGTCGTGAACATATGGAATTTTTTTTATATTATTAGTTTTTTTTACAAGATATATTATTAGTTTATTGTTAAATTTTTGTTATAACATTTTCATTTTTTAAAATTTAATTTTTGAGTTTTATTTTTAAATTTTCATTTTATTAATCTGGAAATGCTTTTTAAAATTTTAATCATAAATTTTGTTTAGTTTCGAAAAAATTTAACACAAAATATTGTAATAAATTTTTTTAATATAAATATTTAATCTCTTTTTAGAAAAAAATAAAAAAAATGACAAATCCATATGAAATCTGTCTCAAATTTTCAGACAGAATTCAGACGAACAGTTAAAAAGATCCAAGATAAAGAAAATTTGTCATCGCTCTGTACGAAATCCGTGGGAAATATTTTGGAACCTTGGCGCGAAAGAACGTGATAAAATAGAGACGGATTTGAGATGGAAGCTTTTTTAAAATTATATCCATCCCAAATCCCTCAAGTTTTCTAATAGTGGATGGAGAAAATAGATGCAACGTTCGTAGCTCGGGAATCATCAGTGGAATTTTTGTAGAAAGTAACCAGCGAGCAAGGGTCGAGTATTGCTGAAATCAGAAAGAATGTGAGCGGAATGGATGGAATTAAGGAATTGTTAGAGAAATTCATGAAGAAACAAGGAATTTCGCTTGATTTGCCTGAGGAGGAGGAAATCGATTGAAGGTCATTCAAAAGGAGGTGGTTTCGAGGACGAAGACGATACTCTTCGATCCTGGATGAAGAAGGTGGAATTTCCATCGTTTGAAGGAATCGATCCCTTGGGATGGATCGCTAGGGCTAAGAAGTTTTTTGAGGTATAACAAGTCAAACCTATTGGAAAATTGTGATTAGCATTCATCTGTATGGAGGGAGATACGGTTCATTGGTTTCAATTCGGGCGGCAAAAATCCAAACAACTGACGTGGGAGGATTTCACCGTGGTGGTGGTACAACGATTTAGAGGTTTAGGTCGAGGAAGTGTGTTCGAGAAATTATCGTCATTAATACAAACGAGAACTATTGACGAATATGTGGGAGAGTTTGAAATACTCGTAGCACAAGTGACGAATATACCACAGAGGATCAGATGCTAGGGTATTTTTTGGCGGGTTTACGTCAAGAGATTCGAGGACAAGTGCGTCCCCATGACCCTCAAGAAATATCACGAGCGATAGAGGTTGCGCGAGACGTAGAAGAGGCTCTGAGAAGAGCTCGAAGTTATGGAGAATCCCAAACCCGGAGTTCCGGTACTCAAGGGGAGGCGGAATCGTGTCCCGAGTAGGTTCCTTCAATGGAGCAAACATCTCACAACACTCAAACGACGGTAGTCAAGGGTCCCAAGAGGGGAGCAAGGTGACGTCGATGGCGTCGGTGGCCAAACCAGGGGAGAATAGCTCCTCGGGCTCGAGAAGAAAAAGGGACCAGACACCTTCCATATCCCGAATTCTATAAAAGAAGGGACAAAGGTCGCTGTTATCAATGTGGCTTAACATTTGGGCCAGGTCACAAATGTCTGGAAAAAAGCTTGCGAGTAGTAATATTGGCCGAGGATGAGAAGTTGAATGATGAGGGGGAGATAGTAGCTATAGAGTCTAGGGAAAAGGAGGATGATACAGTAGAAGACGACATTCTAGAGGCCACTTGTCAATGGCTGGATCTTTCATTGTGCTCAGCTGGAGGGTTGACCCAACCTCAGACTATGAAGTTGCGAGGAACTGTGCAAGGTGAGACTGTGGTAATTTTGATTGATAGTGGGGATACCCACAACTTTATATCTACCAAATTAGTGCAAAAATTGGGGATAGTTGTAACACCCTGCATTGTCGTTAAGGACTTTTTATAAGTTGTTTGGTTGGTTAAGGGCTTAGTGGAATTTTTGGCTTAAAAGTCCCTTACCGGTGGTTGAGAACGCCCGTGCTCATTAGCCAGTATGCCCGTGCTCAAAGGCTGAAGTGTGTTTCAAGTTTTAAGTTTAGCACGCCCGTGCTCAACAGTGTGCATTCCCGTGCTCACTGTGCGGTCCGCGTCTCCCTGACGCTAAGTCCAGCAAGACCGTGCTCAATGGTAAGCACGGCCATGCTCAGGTGCAGCCTATAAATGTTCGGCACAGTAATCGAGGGTTTTGTTTTAACCCTATTTCTGGTAGTAGCAACCACCCTATTTCGGCCAGAACGGTTTCTCTCCCTTTTTCCACTAACTCAATCAGTTTGAGTATTGGCGACCCTTCGGAGACCTTGGCTTATCTGTGTCAAGTGTATAGGTAACGTTTCTTTCCTTCCCAGATTCCTTTCATAGTTTCAGCATTGGAAACTAATAGGCTTGTGTTCTATTTATCTAAGGTTTAAGTTTGGATTGAACCTCTATGGGAACCGCAATCAGTTTAGGTTAGGAGCTTATGTTGGAGCGACCTTCAAACCAGGTATGGGGAGAAGGGTAGTGTACTCATAGGCTTAGGGTTAGAGTAAAGTAAAAGGGTTCCCATAGCCCCGTTTGATGCATGCTTTGTATGATTTAAATATCTAAATGATTATTGATGATTATATGACGAATTGTTATAACTGTTTTGATGTATGTTCATACACATGTTCATATTATGTTCTTTATGTTGTTATCAACATGAATGTGATAATGCTGGATAGTTGTTTAACATGATGATGTTGGATGACTGATTGTCATGATGTTGTTGTTTGGTTCAAGTTTAAAATATTAATCTGATAAAATAGGTTAAAAAATGTGATAAGCTTAATGGATAAAAGATCCTAAAAATTGGCTAAAAAGTTAGACGTTAAATTTCTTCCTAGAACAGTACTGTCGTGCATTGAGCACTGCCGTGCTGAACAGGGAGCACGCCCATGTTCCCAATTTGAATTCTGGAAAATAGCCGCGCGTCCAGCACGACTGTACAGTAGAGGAGCATGACCGTGCAGCTGAGCACGGTCGTGCCCAAAAGGAATCACGACCGTGCTTCACTTATGTGACCAGCATGGCCGTGTAGGGGACAAGCACGCCCGTGCTCCCCTATCAGACAGAGATGGAATTAAAGGACTTAAAGGGGGTTTTTAACCCCAATTTCCCCAATGATGATAAGTTGATATAACTAATCAAAGATAAAGGTTAGACAACTTGGTTAATGACTAACAAAGATAATTAAAGATTAGATTATTAAGCCGGCACCCATTGGGTTACCGCACGTTGATGAGTTGTACCTTGGAGATTTTTGACCAAGGGAACCTTGACCCCGCGGTTTGGGTCTAAGGTGTTGTTGATGTTGAAAGTCTTGGGTGCTTATTGGCCCAAGCACGTTGATATTGATGTTGAAGTCCTGGGAGCTTTATGGCCCAGGCAAGGAGGTGGTTGAGATTGTTTGATGTTTGCCATGCATAGAGCATTGGAGTTGATGGTTGAGGGGGAGGTTCGACATAGGGGAGATTGCCCGAGAGTACGATGATCTGGCCATCCACGGTAGGTCACCCGATGGTTTGGTGACCGTGACCCCCTGTGATGAGGCATCCGCGATTTGATTAATACTTTTGCTTATAAAATAAAAATGCAAGACAGGTTTGACTTTAAAGACAAATTGATTTCAATTGGTTAAACATAGCATGTACACAATTAACTTCACACAAAAATTATACAATAACATGTATATATTATACAATAGGCAATATAGCATTAACCATAGATTTCCAAGTCATGGTTATTGCAAGTATTTCCAACTTTTTGGATTGGCCGTTTTAGTAACTAAAAAGGCATGCCTTGATCACTCTCCATGTATCTACCAGATCAGCACACAACAAAGTAGCATGAGCATGATGGTCACTGCAGTGAGCCGAGGTGTTTGACTGAAACCCTACCTCTTAAGTTTCTTGCTTGCCTTCATAACAAGGTCTCGACTTGTCACTTGACGACAAGTCTCCTCGATCTTAGCAAGATAGCATTACTGAAAACGCCATAAACTTCGTCAGGGTTTCCAGAAAATGATACCTCCTTGGTGTATTGGTAACGCTGGCAACACTCAACAAAATACCGCAACGTGGAACACTGCTCCTGCTTGGTCCAGAAGTTGACTCTACTAGTTCATGCCCTTCACGTTGGCTTCTATCCAAGCCAAAGTTCACCCTATTGCTCAAATAGCTGTAGTCCCCATGAAAGTCATCAAATTCAAAGACAGAACGTGAACTTCGACGTTGGCTCTTTGTGTTATTTCCTATTTATTACTTGGTGCCTTCAGTGAAGTCACTGATGTAGCAGCAATCTGCTAATATGGTAAACAAACAACTCCTGGGGACCATAACAACTGATCCCCTGAAAACATTATCTGCATGATCAATAACACGACAAAGGTAGCATGTTTGAAGTAACATGGCACAACACTCATATGAAAATTAGTAAAGTGAAAAAAAAAATGAATGACTAAAAAGTAGAAGTAATAGAGAAATGTTACCTACAATACGCTTCCCAGCAGCATCAACAATAAAATCAATGAAATCGGTGTTGTTATTGTTCTGTGGAACAACTCTAATACGATCACCATGACCGTAGAAGTGGAAGAACAACACATCGTCGGGTTGCACCGCCCCTATTAGAAATAACAATGCAGATAGAATGTCAGAGGCAGTGGCCATGATGTAGGTTGGGTCATTGTCAATCAGAACACTGATGTCTTCCTCTAAGAAACCAAAGCGCGTAAGAAGTCATTCTTTCATTCTCCAGACATCATTTTTGGACCCTCTCAACTCCTTGTAGTTGATGAACTTTCCTGCATTGACTATGCAGGAAAGTTCATCAACTACAAGGATTTGAGAGGGTGCAAAAACGATGTATGGAGAATGAAAGAATGACTCCTTAAGCACTTTGGTTTCTTAGAGGAAGACATCGGTGTTTTGATTGACACTGACCAACCTACATCATGCCCACTGCCTCTAACATTCTATCTGCATTGTAATTGCTAATAGGGTCTGCGCCGATCGACGATGTGTTGTTCTTCCACTTCAACAATCATGGTGAACGCGTTAGAATTGTTCCACAGAACAATAACAACACAGACTCCATTAAATTCATTGTTGCTCTGGAAGGGAAACGCATTGCAGGTAGCCTTTCACGAGTACTTTCACTTATTAATCATTGAGTTCTTTCACTTTACAATTTGTCATGATTGTTGTGTCATATAACTTAAAACATGCTAATTGTGCTATGTTGGTTGTTGTGCAGATAATGTCTTCAAGGGATTAGTTGACCTAGTCCCTAGGGGTTGGTTGTTTGTTTACCATATTAGCAGATTACTTCCGAAGTTGTGGCCTCATTTTGAAGGCGACAAGGAACAAATAGGAGACAACACAAAGAAACAACGCCAAATTCACATTGTCTCTAAATTTGAAGACTTTCCCGAGTCTACAGCTATATGAGCAATATGATGAACTTTGGAAAGAAGCCAACGTGAAAGACATGAACTAGTAGAGTCAATTGCTGGACCAAGCAAGAGTAGCCTTCCATGTGGTAGTATTTTTTTAGTGCTTGCCAGAGATACCAATACGCCAAAGAGGTATCATTTTCATGAAATACAAAGAAAGTTTGTGGCGTTTTTAGCAATGTCATATTGTCTACGATTAAGGAGTGGTCAAGTGACAAATCGACACCTTCTTATGAAGGCAAACAAGAAACTTACGAGGCGGGTTTCAATCAAACACAAGGACCTTGTTCATGCTACTTTCTTATGTGCTGATCCGGTAGATACACGAAGAGTGAACAAGCATCTATTGGGATTGTCCGTATTTCTCACTCTTATTTTCGTATGGCCTCGCATCATCTCAAGATACCATCAATGATATGCCTCTTTTAGTCACTAAAATGACCCATCCAAAAGGTAGGAAATACCTACAATAACCACAACTTGCAGATCTATGATCGTTGTTGTATTGCCTATATACATTTAAGCAATCGAAATATGTTTTTGTTTAAAGTCAAACTCGTCCTGCAAGTAATTGAAGTCATGTAATTGGTATGTTGCAAATATAAGGTAAGGTTGCCCACTATATGCCGACATAGTTGGTCCAACTCTTCCTTGGACCCTGCACATGACAGGAGTCATATAGCACTAGATTGCCTTTTTATGTCCAGCATGTTTTCAGTTTTGGGCATCGATTACTTTTCTATCCATAACTTTGGTCATTCACCTTCTATATGTTACACAAGTTGTTTGCCTTGGGAATACTTATGACTTTTACATAATCATTATGAAGTATTATCATAGTGAGTCAATCAAGTACAAATATTACTCCTAATATTTATATCTGTGTCGACTTGATATTTTGTGTCAAACGAGATAAGGAAAAAATTTCAAAGTTCTACGGAAGCAAGTACTATACCTAAGCATCACAATTTAACAAATTGTGTGCAAATAGAAGGTGCATGGCCATTTTTATGGATAAAAGAGTAATCGATGCTCAAAGCTGAAAACATGAACGACAAAAAAAGACAATCTAGTGTTGTAGAACTCTTGCTATGTGCAGGGTCCAAGGAAGAGTTGGAACGACTATGTGGGTATATAGTGGGCAACCATACCTTATATTTGCGAGTTACCAATTCCATGACTTGATTAATAGCATGCAGGACATGTTTGACTTTAAAAAAAAAGAAGAGATTTTCATTGGTTAAACATAGCATGTACACACTTGACTTGGAGAAATATTATACAATAGCATGTATTTATCGAACAATAGGAAATACAACACCGACCATATATCTGCAAGTCGTGGGTATTGTATGTATTTCCAACTTTTTTAGATAGGCCATTTTAGTGACTATAAGAGGCATACCTTGGATGGTTTCTAGAGATGATGCGAGACCATACGAAAATCAAAGCGATAAATACGAGCAATACCAACAGTGGCAACAGATGCTTGTTCACTCTCCTTGTATCTACCGGATCAGCACACAAGAAAGTAGCATGAGCATGTTGGTCACTGCAGTAGAGTCGAGGTGTTTGACTGGAACCCTACCTCTTAAGTTTCTTGCTTGCCTTCATAACAAGACCATGATTTGTCACTTGACCACAAGTCTCCTCAATCATAGACAATATGACATTGTTGAAAACGCGACAAACTTCGTCAGCATTTCCAGAAAATGATACCTCCTTGGCTTATTGGTAACACTGGCAAGCACTCAACAAAATACACCACGTGGAAAGCTGCTCCTGATTGGTCCAGTAGTTGACTAAACTAGCCCATGCCCTTCACGTTCGCTTCTGTCCAAGCCAATGTTCACCGTATTGCTCAGATAGTTGTAGTCCCCAAGAAAGTCTTCAAATCCAAAGACAGCGTGGATTTCGACGTTGGTTGTGTTGTCTACTATTTATTCCTTGACGCCATCAATGAGGTCACTGATGTGGCAGCAATTTGCTAAAATGGTAAACGAAAACCCATGGGGACCATGTCAACTGATTCCTTGAAGACATTATCTGCACCACCAACAACATGGCAAAGTTAGCATGTTTAAGGTAACATGTCACAACAATCATATGAAAAATATTAAAGTGAAAGAAATGAATGACTAAAATGTAAAAGGACTAGAGAAACGCTATCTATGACATGCTTCCCATCAGTACCAACAATAAATTCAATGAAACCGGTGTTATTACTGTTCTGTGGAACAGCTCTAACGCGATCACCATGATCACAGAAGTGGAAGAACATCATATCGCCGGCTTCGTCGACCCTATTAACAATGACAATGTAGATAGTATGTTAGAGGTAGTGGGCATGATGTCGGTTGGGTTATTGCAATCAGAATACTGGTGTCTTCCTCTAAGAAACTAAAGCGCTTAAGGAGTCATTCTTTCATTCTCTAGACAATGTTTTTGCACCCTCTCAATTTCTTCTTGTTGAAGAACATTCTTGTGTAGTTCAATACCACCAACAATGTCTTCTTCTTCGACACTTGAACTTTGCTTCTTTGCCGTTTCTTGGAGTTCAAGAAGGGAGTGTTAAGCGCCGAAACGACCAGATGAGACGAAGGGTGGTAGGTGGTCTTATTTCGACCGTTTGGGATTAAGTATGTCTGGCGTGTTTTTGTGTATGTCATTATTCAAAAAAATTTATTATCTAAAATAAACTTAGTATGTCATTTCGCATACCAGCGTTTGTACGCATACGAAGGCACAATGTATAGTGAATGATTGTAGTTATTTTTTAAATTTTAAATAATAATAATTAAAAAATAAAAATTTTAAATTTTATTTATTTATTTATTTATTTATTTATTATTCTTGAAATTTTAAAAAATAACTAAAATCATTCATTTTATAATGTGCTCAAGCATCCGTACAAACGCTAGTACATACATAATTGCGAAATGGCATACTAAGTCCATTTTAGATAATAAATTTGTTCGAATAACGACAGACAGACACACATACGAGACTTCCTTAATTCCAAATGGTCGAAATAGGACCAAATATCATCGTCTGTCTTTTCCGATCGTTTTCGTGCTTAACACTCCCTTCATGAATTCCAAGAAAAGACAAAGAAGCAAAGTTCAAATGTCGAAGAAGGCATTGCTGGTGGGATTGAACTACATAGGAAAGTTCACTAACTACAAGAAGCTTAGTGGGTACAAAAACGATGTCCGGAGAATAATGACTCTTTAAGCGCTTTGGTTTCTTAGAGAAAGACATCAATGTTCTGATTGACACTGTCCCAACTTACTCATATTCAATGCCTCTAACATACTATCTGCACCGTTATTGCTAATATGGTCGGCAAAGCCCGATGATGTGTTATTCATCCCCTTCAATGGTCATGGTGGTCGCGTTAGATCTATTCCACAGGACAAACCGAGTTCACTGAATTCATTGTTGCTTCTGAAGGGAAGCACATAACAGGTAGCCTTTTCTAGTCTTTTTACTTATTAGTCATTCATTTCTTTCACTTTACTATTTTTCATAATTGTTGTGTCATGTTACTTAAAACATGCTAACTGTACCATGTTGGTTGTTGTGGAGATAATGTCTTTAGGGGATTAGTTGACATGGTCCCCAACGGTTGGTTGTTCGTTTACCATATTAGCATATTGCTGCCACAGTTGTGGCCTCATTTTGAAGGCGCCAAGGAACAAATAGGATACAACACAATGAAACAGTGTCGAAATTCACGCTCTGTCACTAAATTTGAAGACTTTCCTGAGGACTAAGCTTTGTGAGCAATAAGGTGAGCTTTGGCTTGGACAGAAGCCAACGTGAAGGGTATGAACTGGTAGAGTGAATTGTTGGGCCAAGCAAGAGCAGCCTTACACGTTGCAATATTTTTTTAGTGCTTGCCAGAGTTATCGATATGCCAAGGAGGTATCATTTTCTGGAAATCCAAAAGAAGTTTGTGGCGTTTTTAGCAATGCCATATTGTCTACGATTGAGGAGACTTGTGGTCAAGTGACAAATCAGGACCTTGTTATGAAGGCAAGCAAGAAAATTAAGAGGCAAGGTTTCAGTTAAACATGTGGGCTTTACTGCATGACCAACATGTTCATGCTACTTTCTTATGTGATGATATGGTAGATACACGAAGAGTGAATAAGCATCTATTAGGACTGTTCGTATTTCTCGCTCTTATTTTCTTATGGCCTCACATCATCTCAAGATACCATTAAAGGTATACCTCTTTTAGTCACTAAAATGGTCTATCCAAAAAGTAGAAAATACCTACAATAAGCACGACTTGCAAAAAGTAGAAAATACCACTAAAATGATCTATCCAAAAAGTAGAAAATACCTACAATAAGCACGACTTGAAAATCTATGATCAATGTTATATTGTCTCTTGTACAATATATACATGTTATTTTATAATTTTTGCCTCAACTCAAGTGTATACATTGTATGTTTAACCAATCAAAATATGTTTTTGTTTAAGGTCAAACATGTCCTGCATGTTATTGATCGAGTCATGGAATTGTTATCTTGGAAATATAAGGTAAGACCGCCCACTATATGCCGATATAGACGGTCCCACTCTACCTTGGACCCTGCACATGGCAGGAGTTCTATAGCACTAGATTGGCTTTTTTGTCTAACATGTTTTCAGCAAAATTAAAAAATAAATAGCTAAAATAAGTACGTTCTGAGCAAGAATTCAACAATAATTGTAATGCATGACTATATGTGCACAATACACCTATGAAATAGCTAGAATCAGAATTTGATTATTGCAGCATATTTCAATGACATTAAGGATGTTTGCTATATTAACGTGTTCAACACAATTTAATTCATTCTATATTTAATACACACGGGAGCACTAATTAGTAATGACTAATAAATGTGTCAGTATACAAAACTTACCATTGCTTTTTTTCCTGCCTTAATGTAGAGGAAGCCTCCTGATCATTTCACCGTCTTTGGCTCTCATCAACGATCATATTATCCAGATCAACGTTTTCTGTATACAATAATACAATAATATCTTATAAATACCATTTTATTAATACACATGAAGGTAAAAAAATCGTCAATCAGGCATTAAGAAAGAGATCAAACAATAATCTCTAATCCATAGACAAATGAAACTATTTTGGTAAACCACGGGAAACCATGGAAACGTGAGCAATTCAATGAATTTTAACTTTAGGGTCATGCTAACAAGTGCCCTTAGAACACTCGTTAAGGAATCAAGAAAAGTAAGTTTTCATTGGAAAACCAACAATTTCACTTTTTCAAATGTTAAATACACAAATTCCCAATGTAAACTTTCTTTTAAGTTCCTTAAAGAATGCCCTAAAAACACTCGTTAGCATTTCCCTTAACATTAATGTGCACATCCTTATTATCAATCCATGATTTAAAACATCTAATTACAAAAATGATACTAGCTCTTCACCTGTGAGGCAATGTAAATCCAGGTCTGCAATGATTAAAGAAACTAGATTTTTCCCTCTGTAGGGCACACTTGAAAGACACAAATGAAATGAAAAAAAATACTTAATCTATTAATATGCAGTTATGTAAGAAAACTCAGTTAACTATAGTATTGTAGCATTGGTTCAACTGACATGTAGGTCTATCACCATTGCGACCTCAATGGCCTCGACCACCACGACCACGACCACAACGTCCTCGACAACCTCCTCAATTCAAATTGAACTCGGAGTTGTTTCTCGGAGCAGAAGAATCACCATACGAAGTGTCTTGAGTTAGGTTGAGTGATATAGAGGACAAAGGAAGCTCTTGCTTGTATCTCTCAAATTGTGCGACCTGAACAATTAAGAGTGCTTCAATAACATCAACGGATGCCAGTTCAACAAGAGCACGAATGTGCATCAAATACTCAGTGAGCGATCTGGGACATTTCTTCGTATTCTTCAATTCATAATAAACTGACGAACCTTAGAACGAAGATAAGAATTGAAGATTTGAGAAATCGATCTAAGCAACCACATAAACAACATATTATCTTGAACTAGCCAGAGCTAATACGCATCAGAAACAAGATCAAGAGCTCGATCTTATTCATAATTGTACATCGATGGAATGCTAGGGTTCACAACATATCGATGAAGTTGGTTAGCATAATCGCCTCAACTTGTTGCTTCCACTTCCACAAGAGAAAATTATGATAATCAAGTTTCACAGAGAGAGAAGGATTGAAGCTCATCGTCGACGTAGAAGACCATGAAGCTCGGGTGACCGGAGTTTGGATCCGAGTTCCAATAGATTCCTCCATGGACGCAGATCAGTTATGTTGCAAGCTATGCTAAAGCTAAGCTATCATATACTCTAATAACCAGCATGTACTTTGACTGGTACAATTTGTGGAAGGATTGTACTACTAACATGCTCAATAAAATTCGCATATCACACTAATCAGGAGAAAATGAAGAAGCTTATATTACTTTATATTAACTAGCTAGTAACCATCTCCTCCTACTTTGTAGATTTAATATTTATATTTTATAGACACTATGATATTAATAACATCTAATACATTCATTTTTTAATTAAAAGGAAATGAAACAATTTAGCCTGTTAAATGAACATTCCCCGACTCTGGTAGAATATTAGGTAACTAATAACTAGATAACAAAATAGTCAACCTTCCTTCTTCAGAATTTAATAATGAAAATAAATAACCATACTTAATTGTCTATCAGGATTCACCGTATATGTGATTGAGATATTAAATGTGTGCTATTGCCAGACGTGTTATATATTGAAACAAAAATGGAAATGTAAGTTTCTGTCTATATAAGAAATGTGGGTGACTCGAGTAAGCTGTGAATAGTGACATTCATGGCAATCATCGCTAGAGAATGCTCAACAAGGGGTCAGTTGTTACACGGAGGAATTGAGAAGAGCGGCTATTGTGGAGGGGAAGAAACCTATGGTTCATAATGTTTCTCCTACTAGATCCCAACAGGTCAGTAATTCTTTCTCGGATATTCATAGTAAGATTCGAAATAGAGCCATCCTTAGATCTGCTGCCTACAACGATGCTTTGCTCTTTTGGAATGTGGGGAAGAAATAAGTTTTCTGCAAATTGTTTGGGTTTGATTTAGGGTGGTTTAGAGTTTTTGATGGTGGGGAAACAAGTTTCTACATATAAAGGGCTTTTGGGAGTGAGGCTCCTGGCCAAGCAATGGTGGTCTTGGTTGATGGTTTAGCTTTTTATTCGTGAAAAAAGGGGGGGTTTGCTGTTCGGTTTTCTCTCTTGTGGGGTTTTAGGCTTGTCGGAATAGTTTTGGTGGGTGTGGAGACAAATTATAGGTTCAACCGCGTAGTGATCTTTGGCTCCTGGTTGAACATCTATCTTGTTTCCTTTTTATGTTCTTTCAATTTCTTTCTTGTATTTAGGTTGAGTACCCCTAGTGCTCTTTTCAATACATTTTTGCTTATAAAATATATATATATATAGTCATGCTATCTGAAGGAGGAATGTTATTTGTCTGTAGTTGCTTTATTTTTTCTTAAAAAACTTTGATGGATTATGAATTTGTTATGTTGGTCATGAAACAAGTTCTGTAGGTTGATATTTAGGTAATTGTCAAGTTTTTATTTTTTTATAAACACACTAAAGGTTGCTATATATATCAAATTTGTTGACTGGAACATTCAACATATTCTTGACACTCAACAGCATTTTTTATCACGCAATCATGCTATGTTCATAATATATATCACAAGTTGATGCTATGTTCGGTGGTAATACTGTCAGTGCATGCACATGTAGGTTTTAAAGTAAAGAGTCAAGTCTAAGATGTGAAAACAGAGGTGTTACTCTTTTTAGGAGCATTTGATGCAAAATTTCACTAAATACTTCATGGGCACCTATTTGAAAATTAAATGCACTTCGAATCTACGAAGTATTTAGTACTTGATTATATTTAATATTTTACTGAATAAGTTCTTAATATTTTTGGGGAGAAAAGTTAATAACCATAACCAATTAGGAAATATTTAGATAAAGAGTACGAGAGTAGTCTTGGATCAATTTCTGATAGTATCCTAGCTGAAAAGACAATCAAGGAAAGCTTTAGGAACTTCTAAATATGCTGATATGGAGAGCCAAGGAAACTTCTGAATATAGTTATGGATTGCCAGCGCCAACATCAAGAAGAAATAATTTCATAAACTGCCTAGCAACATCGCGCTTGTGTGATATTTCAACATTAAGTTATCACATAATCAACAATAGGTTATGACAGCTTCAACACTAAAGTGTATATGCACCCAAAAAAGAAAACTCTACCCTTCAACCTATAGGACTTAATGAAAAGGTTACAAATTAATCCAATCCAAGATAAACCTACAATATATGCAATCTGGAAGCAATTGCTCCATATTGGGGATTACAACAAATTTTAGGCAGTTTATAGATTCTCAAAATGGGAACATGCAATGAATAGAAAAATTCAAATAACTTCTTGATTGTATTCAAGTATGTAACAAGTGTTACCTGTTGTGATAACATGATCAAAGAGAATTGCTACCAAACTTCTGAGTATATAACACCTTCAATCATGGAAATGAGCAAAATTATATGTTGACCTTCTGAGTACAATAGATAAAGATAGCTAAACTATACGATAAATCTTTACAATTTATACGACGTAAAAAATCATACATCAAACGTAATAGATTATTATGTGAACTGAAAAGAGATTTATGTTAAAAAGATTATTTTTATTTTCAAAAGAGTTTTTCATTTAAAACAAGAAAATGAAGATTTAAAAAAAAAAAAAAGGAATTTCATTAGAAAAAAGTTGCCGAGATTTTTTAGAAGAAAAACAAATAAAGTGGGCCGCAAGTTAAAAAAGAGGAATCCTAAGGCTATGTTTGGATTGGTAGAAAGAGATGGAATGGAATGGAACCGAACATAATGAAATAGAGCGGAGTGGAATGGAATAAATTTTCTTTCCATCGTTTGGATATTGTATTTATTAAGTGAATGGAATGGAATGAGCTATAAATTTTTAATTCCTATATTACCCTTCATTTAACAAATATTTTATAATCATATTTAATTCCTATATCTCGTAAAAAAAACCGACGGTAAGCATATTTAACAAGTTCAAATTGTATATTGGTAGTTGTGAAAGGAAATTAATTTGATGGTTGCTGAGAGAGACTTGGTGAGGAGTAATTTGGAGATGTCGAAGGAAGCTGCTTGATTGTGAAAGATAAGGGTTTGGCAAATTAGTAATTTTATCATTTTATAATTGATGAGATCTTGCTTCCATCTCATTCCGTCCAAATTGGAGGGTGTAAGTGGTGGAATGGGATGGAATGGGTTCCATTCAGTCTCATTTCATTCAATAATCTTTTATACAATCCAAATAACGAAACACCATATCATTCACATTCCCCTCCATTTCATCCGCTTACTTCAATCCAAACATTACATAAAAGACTCCTAAAAGCAACAGATTTATTTTTTGTTTTGACTAAGACCAAACTCACCAACAAGAAGCAGATCAGAGTTGGACTTAAAACACAGTTTAGCACCCAAACAAAACATACTCTAAGGCCCATATTGCAGCAAAAGATAAACCCTCCACAAGGCCATCATGCAGAAAAGAAGGACACAACCATAAAAAAAATAAAAATAATTACCTAGCTGCAACATAGACAAACAACAAAAAAAAACGAAGGACACAACCATAAAAAAAGGGTATTGCAACATAGACGAACGACGTCTGGACGGCGGTTTGTGGCAGTGGAGGTCGATGATTGTGGTTGAAGAGATGGTCCGGTTCGGATCTAGATGGAAGCTGGTTCACGTTCCGGAGGGCGTCGTGGGCGACGCGGATCTGCGTATGGACGTAGGGGGTGGTGCGGACCAACAACCACCCAAAATAAGAGCACACGGTACACTCCCCTCTATGCGCCCAACAACCACCCAAGACCCAGGTTGATTTTCTCACTGTCGTCCTCTCCTACAGCTGGCCTGAGAGATTTGTTATTTTTCTCCTTCTTATAAATCCAACGTCTATGAAATAGGAGGAGAGGCGTAAAACAAAACAACATCAGAACAGAAATTGCGGCTTGACATCAGAACAGAGATTGCGGCTTGTTTCTTGTTTGATTGTATTTTGATTTTTTTTGTTTTTTAAAATTGTTTTGTAAAGTAATTTTTAAGAACTATTTTTTAAAACAAAATAATAAAAGAAACTGTTTGATAACATCATTTTAATAATAGTTTTAAAAGCTAGAGAAAATAAATCAGCTTGATAAATTTGTTCTGAAAATATGATTTTAGAACAAAAAAATTTAAAAACTTGTTTGATTGGAAAAAACTTTTATTATTTCTATCATTTGTTTTATACCAATAAATATATGTTAAAATTTGTTTTAAAACGAAATATATATTGCTCCCGTTCATAATTTCAGAAACCTTCAAATAGGGGTGTTCGCGGATTGGATTGGATCGATTTTGAACTAAAAAATCATCCGATCCAATGATGAAAACATCGTGCGGTTTAGATTGGATCAGTTACTTCCTTAAAAAAATCCAATCTGATCAAATCCAATCAAATGCAGTTTGGATTGGATTGGATAATTCGGTTTTTGTCATACTTTATTTTTTTCTAATGTCAAGTGTCATTTCTACTTATTTAATAGTGGATAAAAAATAGTCTTTGTTTTAATTTGGGAGTTTGAGAAGAAAAAAATTATTGATATTTTTTAACACGTTCTTTTATATTAATTCTCTATATCTATTCCCACTAATCCTATTTTTTTTCCCTTGAATCGGCTACAAATAAATTGTAGCTAATTATTTTTCAAATTTACTTAATTGTTTTCCTATTTTTCCTGATTACTCAATCAAATATATATATATGATATGTATCAAAACTTTTAGTAAAATATAATTTCAAGACATTAATATTTATTCTAAATAGTTTTATATATGTCATTCCAACAAAAATATTAAAGAGAATGAGGGACATAAAAGTATGAAGAATAATGTTTAAGAATGAGTAATACTATAATTTCAAAAATAATAGTATATGTATATAATAGATCGGTTTGGATTGGATTGGATTTCACTATAGGATCCAAAATCCGATCCAATCCAATAAAAAATTTCGGTTTGTTCGGTTTTCGATTTTTCGATTCGATTTTTACGGTTTGAATCGGTTTGGATCAGTTGATGAACACCCCTACCTTCAACAATCACTATTTCCCGCAAAGCATATGTACTATCCTCTGAAACCAACCAATTATTTTCATGTTCCTAGTTATGTACATTTTCTTGTGAGTCTATGTCAAAACAACCATCACTTTGCCTACATGTTGAACCATGCACAAATGTTAAACTTTCAAAGTCTGGTATGTTAGATGTGTTTTTCACATGCATTTAAGATTATAAGTATTTTAGGATACAATGTATTGATTAACTTCTTTGGTCTTTGTCTAAAAAAACTATTAACTACTTGAATGTTTTTTATAAGCAAAGGATAATACTGAGAGGTACCCCAACTCAACCTTACAAACAAGGTGAAGAAAACATACTTATACCAAGCTGCAAATCTCCGGCCTAAAATGATAGCAAAGATTAGGATTGAACAACACCACCAAAGTTAAACAAACCAAATCAGAAACTATGGGCATGTTTGATTACTAATTTTTTTTAAGAACAAAAATATAAAAAAATTTGTTTGATAAGAGTGTTTTGTGAAAATTAATTTTAAAAATAATATCTGATTTTTTGTTTTAAAAACTAAAATTAGAGAACATCTTTATCTTGTTTTTATTTGGTTTTGTAGTTTTTTGTTCTCAAAACATAAAAAAAAAACACGGAGAACATAGTGTTTTCATCAATGGCACTTCAGTAATTATAGGATTGACCAACAAGGACCGAAAAAAGGCTTCCCGGTGGAGGTGTTCAGATCCAAACTGATCCAAAAGAAAAAAAACTGCAAACCGATCCAAAATAACCGAAAACCGATCAAAACCGATTTTTTTGGTTTTTTTACCACCTTTTTTAATAACCGAGTGGGTCGGTTCGGTTTAATAACCAAGTCTGGCCCGTCCAACACCTTTTGCAAAGTGTGTGGAAAGAATAGGCATACTACATCTAGATGCATACATGTTGGGTACCTAAAGATAATATAATACATGTTGCAGATTTGTTTAACAACAGGAAAGAAACAAACATCTTGGTACTTTGACAGTTGGTGCTCACAACACATGACAGGAAAAAGGTGTATGTTCCAAGACCTTAGAGCCAAAGATGGTGGCTGGGTCACATTTGGAGGAAACCAGAAAGGGAAGATCACTGGTATATGTAAAATTGGTAAACATCATTTTCCCTCCATTGACAATGTTCTCTTGGTTAATGGTCTTAAACATAATCTGCGAACTATAAGTCAATTATGTGATAGTGGATATGTTGTTTCTTTTGATAAGAACATGTGCAATGTCAACAAAAACGATGGATCGCTTCTATTCACTGCTAAAAGGAAAAGCAATCTGTATAAGATTGACTTGGAGGACCTCTCAAATCAGAGTGTCTCATGTCTAGTGTCCATTGAAGATGAGCGATGGATTTGGCACAAAAGGCTAGGTCATGCAAGCTTGAAATTAATTTCAAAGCTAAATAAGCATAACCTCGTAAGAGGGCTACCAAACCTCAAGTACAAATCTGATGCTCTCTGTGATGCATGTCAAAAGGGAAAACAAGTCAAAGGTTCTTTTGAATCTAAAACTGTTGTTAGTACCAATAGATCACTAGAGTTGCTACACATTGATCTTTTTGGTCCAACAAGGACTGTTTCTATTAGTGGTAAGAAATATGGTCTAGTCATTGTAGGCGACTACACTAGATGGACATGGGTTATGTTCCTAGCTCACAAGGATGAGTCTTTCAAGGTCTTTTATATATTCTGCAAACGTGTACAGAATGAAAAAGGCATGTGTATCACTTCAATCGAAGTGACCATGGGGGAGAGTTTGAAAATGAGTTATTTCATAAGTTTTGTGAAGAGAGTGGTATTCTTCACAACTTCTCAATACCTAGAACACCACAGCAGAATGGTGTGGTATTATTCACAACTTCTCAATACCTAGAACTTCAAGTCCATTGTATGACTAAAATACGCGTCCATTGCATATCGCGTCCATTGTATTTGTGTGTCACGTCCACTGCATGTCGCGTCTATGCATGTTTGCATCTTGTTTGGACCCGTCCATACATATATTTATGACTTGCATTTATTTTGTCTCAATGACAAATTTATCCTTTATTCTCTCTGCTGAGTCAGTACTTCCATCAATCTCATCATAACCTTTTTATAGTTTCAAAATACTAATGTCGTTTTATCCTTAATGACATGTCTTGTCCAATATTTTTCTTTTTGATTTATTTCTAAAAGAAAAACCTTTGAAATTCAAAACATTTTTAAAGCAACCCTCTTCCCACTGAGAAACCTTTCATTACCCTGTCATCTCTGAGATTTCTCGAGCTCCCTATCTCTTTGCTTTCAAACCCTAACTCTCAAATCACTCAAATTGGCTTCTTCTTCAACCTTCAATGTGGGCAAGCTTAATATGGCTATTGAGAACCTCTTCAACTTCAGAGTTTTACAAGACTACAATCTAGATATCAGCAAGTATGTCAACGCTGCTAGGTGGGGAGGACTCTTCGCTGAGAAAGTCTCTATTTATCCCAATTTGATAAGGGATTTTTAGAGGAGACTTCAAGTCCGATCATCGATATCTCCTCTACTGTATTGGGAAAGGGGATAGTAGTTTCTGAGAAGACTATTGCCGATGTCATCTTCTGAGCTCCGGAAGGAATGGTTTTTACTGAGTCATAGGAGAATGAACTAGGTGGTACTGAGGTCATTAAAGTCTTCTTAATGAGAGAGGATACAGTAAGGAATCACTCATGGAAATCTGTAGAAATGAAGGACATTGTTCGAATCCTTCAACAACTGCTGAACAAAGTGGTGCTTCACAAAGTTGGATCCAAGGACAACTTGTCTGCCTTGCACAAGTTCCGCCTCTGCCATCTCTTTACTGAGACAAAGATCAACCTTCCCAAAATTTTGTATGGAAGATTCAGGGATGTTGTGATTAACTAGAATAAACTCTCCGAATTTCCCTATTGTCATCTCCTTTCCAAGATCTTCAAAGCTCAAGGAATCCATGAATTCATTCTTTGCTAGGTCATCCGAAGAGCAAGCACGAATTTTAACTAAAAAACCAATGTTAGCTGTTGATTTTGGCAAGATAAAAATTGCAAATATGAATCTCAGTACATCAAGGAAGGCCATCATCCTCTTCTTCCAGTAGTCATAGTCAGATCCATCGAAGATAGGAGGTCTGTTGATAGCTTGTCCTTCTGCATCCATGGTTGTTGGATCGTACTCCCTCAACACTTGTTAGATGCTCAACCCTTTCGAGACTGAGCTCTGATACCAACTAAAGTTGACACAGGCAAACACAAGAAGGGGAGTGAATTGTGTTTTGTTTTCTAAAACAACCTTTTAAAACTGTTTTTTTCACACGAGGATATATAAAACAGATTGTTGGAACCAAAGTGATTTGGATTTAATTAATCTCTAAGTTTTGATGTTAACAAAAGGATTAAATTTGCTTAGCAAAGTGTTAGTTGAGATCTAACAAGGTTATCTAGTTTTGCAGGATCACTTGAATCTTATAAGTTATGGAAACTTAGAAAAAGTTTTCATATATCTGCTTGGACTAAATAAGAAATCCACATCCACTCGCGTAGACAGGCTGCTCAAATGCTTGGTAAAGTTATTTATTTATTTGAGTAGACTGAAACTTAATTAGACGAGACATGAGAATTTCTAAGTAGACGAAATATTAAAATATTTCTTCTAGACGGAATCTAAGTTTCAAATTGAATGGACGAGCTTAACTTGCCACATCATCAGACGAGATCCTTTTTTAAGTAAGTAGACGGACTTTAATTCTACGTCACTAGACGGAGATCAAAATAACTCACTAAGATATAGCAAGTCCAAAGACTTGAGTAGACGAGAGGATATGCCACGTCGGTGGATGAGCAAAATGAAAGAGTGAATAGACTTAGTTTCACATAGAATTAAGTAGACGCGGTTTTTAAGTAGACGAGCTCATCTTTATGATAAGCCTTCATAAATAATTTCAATCCGGTCCACAATGAATCATATTTATTTCAAATGATTGATACTTATTTCGAGAGAATTTTTGTTCTTCTAATTTGGTTTATATACTTAATGCTTTGTTTCCTTGTGAGAAAAACATAGTACCATCGAGGAAATACAAAAAGAAACACAGTATAATGGGAAATGTAAAACGATCTGTACGATAGCACCTTTATGGCTAGAAAAATTTGGAAGTTACATAAAGGCGGAAAAATAGTTTTCAAGCTGCAAATGCAGAGAGCAGTAAGCCTCCATTCTGTACTACCCTGATAACCAAGAATACATTTCAGCATGGCCACGATCAAGCTTTTAGTCACAACGGATATTGTGCATTCAATGCTATCTTTAAACAGGAAATTCAAAATGACCGTTGAAGCTTTTCAAGAGTAGAAAAAGGTCACTATAAATAGAGGACCTCAAGCGATGACGAACAACTTTTGCCAATCCAATATTTACGAGAACTAGCTCTCGTTTCTTTCATTCTTTCAAAAGCAAAAGTCTGTATTCTTTAGTTTGAATATTGTGAAAATATTCAACAGATCTTAAACTTTCATATCCTCACATATAGTGAGTTAAGAAGATCTTAAGTTAAAATCTTTTTGTTAGAGTTAGACCCTGAAGAGGCTTGGTAAGAAAGGAATGCTTGTAGCCTGGAGAGGTGTTGAATATTTGGTTGTAATCTATTTGGAGAAATAGTGGATAAAACCTTCAAGTCGAAGGGACTGGACATAGCTCTTGGTTGGAAGAGAGTGAACCAGGATAAATTCATCTGCATGAATCTTCTATCCTTAAACTCTTACAGCTTTATTTGTTTATACTTGTTGTGGGGTTTTGATATTGCTTTTGTTAAATCTCAAAAGTTCTTTTTCGTGTGTGTGCATCTGGTTTATATATCCCGGTGTGAGAAAAACAGTTTTAAAAGGTTGTTTTAGAAAAATTATTAACAAACACAATTCACCCCCATTTCTTGTGTTTGCTGCTGTCAACTTCACTTTTACCTTTTCACTCCTCAATTACTAATCACTCTATTATTAATATGGATGACAATGGGTAGGGTTTGGGTAGGGTAATATAGTACTCGTCCCCATACCCATGTTTGAAAAAAATACCCGTACCCAGACCCATACCCTCGTTGGTAGCAACTTTAAGACGCTTACCCATACCCGGAGATTATAAATAAGAGAAACGCTTATCTAAGTATCCACACCCGCACTTTAACTAAGAGAAAGAAATAAATAACATAAAGAACATTATAACTCAATTAAAAACCATCTAAAAATCTTTCAAATATGCTCATAAAACATTACAAACCAAAATATTATACCAAATAAAAAAATCTAAAACATCCAAAACGAGTCAATATCACAATAAACATAAAAAACAATAAATTCAGTGAATTTGTAAGTTCGGAAAATGAAAAACACTAATGAACCATAGATTTAGAACTTTTACATAATTTATTCTTAAAAATTGATATATAATTATTATTATATATACTAATATATATATATATATATATATATATATATATATATATATATATGTGGGTGTGGGGCAAGTAGGTACTAGAATACCCATATCCATACCCTCACTTATTGGGGTAAAATCTTGATCACATTTAACCATCTGTCTTTTCAAATTGTTTTTAATATTTATTATTACGGGTTTTTTGGCTCGAAAAATAAGACCTTCCTTCTTCTTCATCTTCTTCTAAAACGGTAGCTTTTCAAGTAAGTTTTATCAAAATCTTTTCACCTTTTCAACATCTTTCTCTTCTTCAACCTTCATCAATGGGGAGTAGAAGCAAAATAAAAACTACTAGAAAAGGAAAAGCAGAAAGAAGGAAAAAGGTTGTCTTTGATTTCGACAATGTTGAGGTTGCCGTCGAATATATGTTCAATCTTCAAGCTCTAAAGGATGATTTCGGAATTGATGTCATTTCTGACTTCGATTTAGCTGGATGGTCCGGTTACTTCTCGGAGCCTCCGGTGGTTTATTCAGGTATGGTTCGTCAGTTCTGGAAATCTGCTAAAGTAACGAAAAATGAAGTCAAGGGTTCAGTGCTGGGCATTGACGTTGTTGTGAATGAAGGAACTATTGCAACTGCCACTGATACTAGAATTGAAGGTGTAGTGGACACTGACGATTGGGTTAACGACATTGGTGGATTTGACGCTATTTATGATACCCTAGCACCTCCAGGCACTCCAACACCCTTGAAGCCAGTGTGGATGTTCGACAAAGCAAGGATCTTTCATCAAATCCTGAACAAATCAATCTTTCATTTGGTTGGATCAAGATTTTCGCTCTCCGTGTTGCATGTTTTCTGTTTAAGTCATCTCATGGCAAGAGGAGGAAGAAAAATAAATTTGCCTCGCATCTTGTTTACAAAGTTTAGAAATATTGTATCTGGTCATCATGGTAGGAAGTCTGTTATGTCTTTTGGAGGATTGTTGTCCAAAGTTTTAAGGAACCATCGAGTCAATGAAGTATATGATATGCTGAGTCCAAGTGATAAGAAGAGACTTGGACAGGGTGTTCTGAAACCCGCTTTTGGTCGCATTAATGTTATACTTATGAGAATGAAGTTACCATCTACAATGGCTTTCATGAAACAAAGCACAGCAGAAATGGTAAGAGAGGAACAAGAAGCAGAAGTAGCACCTGATCCATCACCCCCAAGAAAGAGGAGAAGATTGGTCAAAGCTTTTATTGAACCAAAGGAGGATGAGGAGGATAATCAGACGATAAGCTTCATTCTCAAGAGGAAAAGAAATTCTGATGATGCTGGAGGTTCCATGCCCGCAAAGCTACCAATCAGAAGATCACCAAGTCCAGACAATCCAATTACTATTTCTGATTCAAAGTCTGAAAACTCATTGCATGAACCATCACCTGAATACATTTATGTCATTGATTCTGATTCATTACACGACATTGTGCATATTCCTGATGATGCTGCATCTGAGAGTTCATATGATTCTTTGCCTGAGTCCATTCATCATGATGAACCCATTCCACATGAACCTATCCCTGATGCACCTGCACCATCTTTCATTCCGTTTATTAAACATGAAATCTCAACACTTAACCCTGCACCACCAAACACTTTACCCCCACTCACTCAAAGTTTAGCAACCATTCCTCATAAACCTTTGAAAATATCATCTCAACCTAAAGTTGAAACACCATCTCAAGTTTCATCATAACATTCACCGAACGAGCCTTCTGATCATATTCCACCATCTTCAAAGCACGAGCTTTCTGCTCTTTCACCAGAAGTTGTTATTGATCTAAACCCATCCTATTCACCATTTGCATACATGCCTTATGCATATGAGTCCAGTGAACCTGTTCCGTCTGAAATTCAGAATGAACTCGGTCCCCTTGTTGAGCATCTGCCTTTACCCTCTACATCCCATAAGAAAACTTGTCAGTGAACAATCATTGAGGATAAAAAGTTTTGAAGATGCACATTTGGTGTGATGCGTGCCATTATTGACAAATGGGAAAAGAGAGCTCTTTGCAAGTCTGTTTTGCAAAAGAGAGCTTGAAGTTTTAGTCTTGCTTGCAAGACCAGAAAGCCCCAGATATTTACAGACACATTGGAAGTTTTTCCCCTTTGCCTTGAAGCTTGGGGAGAATTCCTTGATCCAAGGGATTTGATTCTAAAAAGCATGTTGGTTGCTGAGTCTTCCTTGAAAGACAAGTCTATCTTGCCATTGCACTTTCAATATGGAGAACCTGAAGTTCTTGTTGTCCCTGATCACATCGTTCCTAGATTGCCTGTTTTGGACTTAAACAAGAACAAGGATCCAAGGCTGTATAGAAATATTGTGCCATTGCCTTATAGAACAAAGTTTGAGATGAAGTGTCCCCCTTTAATTGTTGAAAGACATCCGGAAGAAATGGCGGTCTGTTTCTGGCTACATTGGATCTGGCAATGTTATCAAGAAGCCACTTCTTCTGGCTTATCTTCTGATGAAAAATTGGACACTCCAACAGAAGGCTGTATGTCTGTTGAGGAGCCCTGGACCTTCATGTTTCAAGATGATATTCTTGGTATTCCCTTCAGAGAAACTAGAGAAGAAGAAGAAGTGGATCCTGAAATTATTGCAAGATTTGAGAAACCAGTTCAGTCTGTCATTCAAGAAGATTCTCAATCCTCTGAAAATCCAAAAGATCAAAAACTTGTTGCATTTGTTCCAGAATCTGTATCTGATCCTATTTTGTGACTGTTCAAGAATCATCAGTTGTTGAGATTGATCAAGCTGTTTCTTCTGTTCAAAAGTCACTGCCTGTCCAAGCACCTTCAACACCATTATCTGCACCTCTGTCTGATGAACTCAAGGATTACATCAAGCAGTTGTTTGCGGAAAGTCTCACTTCTTTCTTACTTGAGTGTAAGGAGTCCATGCGCCAAAACAATCAACCACCTCCACCCCCATCATCTTCATAATTTTTTTTTATCAAACTATGTTTATTTTGTGTGTTTTCAAACCAACCCGACAATGATGGCCTAATGTTTTCTTCCCTTTTTGTCTGATGACAAAAAGGGGAGAAATAGGGAATCTAAATTTAATGTTTGAAGTCATTCAGTTACTTTGCCTTGATATGTTGTGTTTAATGTCTGTTTGATCTGCTGATTTTTGAACTGTTTGTTACAGTGTTGATACTATGCTTATAAATCTCTGAATTTTAGATATCTGATCTAAGTCATGCTACGTCTCTGCTATGATTTTAGCTATCCATGTGCTTGTTGGAAAATTTATCTATAATCTACAATCTATATCTATAATCTTTAATCTATACAAACTAAAAATGTACGTAGGAATATGTTTTACATGTGTTATGTGTTGCCTATAAAAGCAGAGATTTATTCTTCAACCCTAGAGAGAGAAGCTCTGCCTTCTCTCTTCTTCCTCCCTTTGGGCCGCCACCTATTAGGGTCATTTCCTCCACCAGTTTGGAGTCATACTCCCTCCTTCATGGAGGCTTCCTCCCCCCACCGGTTGGGGTTCGGCCATTGCTGCTCTTCCTTCCTCCCTCGTGAGAAGGTCGCCACCATCCCTCCACCAACAACCACCAAAGCCCCTTAGCCACCAATGTTTGCTGTCCAACTTCACCCCCCACCCAGTTTCCACCTTTTTCACCCAAATACCCAGCAAACACCCTTCGCACCACCTCCACCTCCTAATCATCTCTGGCTCAGCCACCCATGGAGGACTAGCTCCATAACTGGAGATTCACTCAACTCGCCACGTTACCGCCGCCTCCCCCCCGGCAGCCTCCGAACCATCGCCCTACCCCCATGTGCTCTCTCCCACAACCGCTCTGGTTCCTGCCTCGGTGGAGCGGCCCCCACCTGAGCCACCGCCTCAATAGCTCCTACAAACTTCCGATATGAAGAAATATGCAGACACTCCACCTCCATCAGAGCTAGGTCCCAAACGCCCCCCACTAAAGCCTCCAGATGCAGGTAAAAAATCGTATCTTGTTAGGGTTGCTGTTAATGGTGCCTATTTGGGTCCCTTTTTGTTCAGGATGGGATTGCAAATCAGTAGGGGAAAGGATGTCCTCCTGCTATTTGATGGAAAGTCCCAACAAAGAAGGGTTTTTTGGAAAGGCATGAGGGGTGTGCAGGAACATGTGTGGCTGATAGCAATGTCTGTCTCCTCTCTGGTCAATTGTCTTCCGAGCAAGGGTTCAATGTGACCAATCCCGAGACCACTTGTAGTCGAAATGTGCTTGCAGAAGCTAAAAATTTGATCCGTAACTAGATAGAAAAAAAGGCTGTGGATTCTCACTTCTCGGTCGTATTTGACTGGGTGCGGAAGATGTTGATAGACTGGAAGCTAGGATTTAGATATTGGTTTGGTCATGCTCCTTTGGTTTCTCATCAATCTTTATGTAGTGATGCTCTTGTCTCTGTTGGCTTAACTCTTAGTTTTTACTCTAATATGTGGATGGGGAATGCCCCAACACATTTGCTTCAATCAATTTGTAGTGTCCCTTGTTTCTTCTATTGAGTGAAGTTCTTTTAGTGTTAAAAAAAAGGAGAGATTTTAATGTATTAAAAGACATTAATTTTTCAAATTCAAATTATTTCAATTTAAGGGACGAAATTTATAAAAAGAAATAAAAGATTTTTAGTTTTTTTTTATAAAAAAAAACCTTTTTAGTTATTCACTTGAATCACCGAAAAATGGAATTCAAGTGGGATAAGGAAGAATTAATGCAATTTATAAGGAAACAATGTATGCTAAAATATCTCTTCCACATTCGGATACTAATTTTTTTCATTCCATTCAAAGAGCCTTTCGTTATTGAATTGAGCCAATGAACTGAATGAAGGCTTCTTCCCACCAATCATAGTGAAAAATTATTCAAAGCAATCAAATTTATCTTCTCAGAAATATTGGTTGACAAATTTGCAATGCCAATGTAATATCACCTCAAGCACATAATATTACATTTTTTTTATTACAAAAGCAAGCACACAATATTAGATAAATCATATCATTTTATGACATATATTAATAAGCGATTAGATTTTTTGAGAAGGATTGATTACGGCAAATTGATATCAAATTAATGTTATAGCTGGGAGAAAAATAAAGTTTCTCTTTCAGTTATGGAAACTTTTAAATAAAATTAGTGATATCAAATTAATGTTATAGCTGGGAGAAAAATAAAGTTTCTCTTTCAGTTATGGAAACTTTTAAATAAAATTAGTGCAAGCCAATAATTCATTCTACAATCAAAGGAAAACAGTGCTTTCATGGCATTTATGGAGAGATTTTGTATTGATATAAATTTTTTTTGGGTAGGAAATAAGAAATTTTATTGATATAATTTCTTATTTCTTTCCCTATACAAAACACGAAAAAAAATGTGAAATAACATTTAAACGTGCATGTTGGTCATGACAACCATTATCCAAAAAGGGGTGAATTGAGATTATTAAATTTTCTAAAATAATTTGTCATAAATGATTTTCTCAATATAAAATCTTGAACCACACAAGAAACAATAAACAAAGTATGAATATATGAACAATATTGAGAATTAAACAATAAGGAGATAGGGAAGATGGTACTTGCATGCCCGCTAGTGGCACTCTAATCACGCCTCCTGGGATATCTCACCTACCAATTGTAAGAGCCTCAATGACTTCTAGCACTCTCCCTCGTGCCTCCGGGATACCTCACCCATGCTTCTGAGCCTAAAGTCCCCCTTGCCTTTGCATAAATAATGCTTTTGCAGGGGTTTTGGTCCATGTCCCCCTTGCTTTGTTTTTGTATTCTTTCATTTTTATGAATAAATTCTTTGGTATGCTGCAAAGGATTAGTGAATTTCGAGGTGCCAACATAGTTGGGATGTCAGTTGTGGCAATGATGCTTTTGCATACCAAATTTTGCTTAAAAAATACATATATATATGAAGAGGTATGACAATCCTCCTTGGCCAAGGCAAAATTGGTCTAAGGAGATGATATAATTGTTGCAGTCATTTCAGAGGCTTATCTTGTGTCAAATGTAAAATAATATATGGTAGACTTTGGGGCTACCAAACAAATTTGTGTAAATAAGGGTGTTTTTACCTCTACAGTTTTATAGGGGATGATGGACTACGATATTCTATTGTGGATTTTCTAATGTATTGTAAAGATACAATGACTATAATTGGAACTTGGGTTATGCATGCATCCTTTGTGGTGATTTAATTACTTGGAGATCAGCCAAATGTTAAAATTTATTCTTAAATATACATGAGGCTAAGTGGTTGAAAACTTTTAGCAAATATTTTATGTGAGTTAAATTAAATCCTTACAGGTTTATATATTATGATTGCCAGTGGCAAAATGAATATATTTTATAGACATACATATGTGTTGCAATTCCGAAAAGTAGCTACTGAATGATGATGTCTAATTATTGAGAGATAAAAAATGAATTTGATCTACTTACTCACAAAGCAAAAAGGCTAGTGAGTAAAACATCGAGGGGAATATGAGACTTGACCAATGTGAAATTAACGGTGATAGTAACCCCACCTTTGTAATTGAAGATCCCGTGAAAAAGGTTCATGTAGGTAAAAATAAGTCATTTGTTAGTTCTTCTAGCACAATAATTTTGTCACTTACTATGATGTGAGAAGTGCTAGGTTGCATTTATTGAGGGATAAACTAAATTTTTTTAATGAATTTCATATCTCTTATAGGTGGTGTACAACATACAATCACTAGTGCAATAAGTGCTTTTTACGTCAGTTAAAATTGATTTTTTACGTCAGAATACTGACTGACGTAAATACAGCTGACGTTAATAGTTAATATTTTAATGTCAGTTGAGAACTGACGTTAAATATAAAACTATTAACGTCAGTTCCTTAACAAAACTGACGTTAATTTTGTAAAAATTAACGTCAGTTTTTTAAACAACTGACGTTAATTTTGTAAAAATTAACGTCAATTTTTTAAACAACTGACGTTAAACATAAAACTATTAACGTTAGTTCTTTAGACAACGGACGTTAATTTTTTTAAAACTAACGTTAGTGGTTATAAAGAACTGACGTTAAAGGTTTAATTTTAATGTCAGTTGTAATAAACAACTGACGTTAATAGTGTACTGTATATTTTATAAAATACTATTAACGTCAGTTGTTTGATACAACTGACGTTAATAGTTTTTTTTTTCTAATTCAGTTTTAAAATATCACTCCCCTCAGCTATCTCTGCATTCAGTAAATATCCCAGTAACACAGAATATCACACACATTACAAAATTGCAAAGGAAAAATGGAACAATGGGGGGACTTAAAACCAAAACCCATGTATATATATAAATAAATTTTAGTTCCAATGTCTAAAAAATAAAACTACCAATCTAAGGATGGATATATATATATATATATATATATATATATATATATATATATATATATATATATATATATATACATGTTATTAATTAGTTTCTAAAGTCTAACAAAAAACTATTTATCTAAGTATTGCGGAGGTATCTTGTCAATTCCTTTTTCAGCCGCATACTTGAAGAAGAATTCAATAAACGCATCCTCAAGTCTCTTAACTCATCTTCTTGAATAGGCGATTGGTCGTTAAATGCCTACACACGTTCAAATAATAACAATAACATCAATGCAAGTCATCTTCAAAACTATAATATATAATTTAACAAGTTGTTTAAATATTACCTTAATCCATCCATCCGTAATAGATGTGGAGACTATGTTCAGCATATGAAGCATCACATAATAGCCGCACGACCACCCGTCAATTTGAAATCGAGACTACCAACAAAATTAATTTCAACGTCAGTTGAATATACATATAAATTAGTAATTATAATATTAATTATTTGATAAATAAACTACCAAACCTTGAGGATGTTCCATACAGGATTTGCTTTAGCCTTAGAAGCCCTACTTCTCCTGTTGGCGCAACTTATGCTACTCGCCTTCAGCGCGCTATCATAAACAAATAATCATGTCGATCAATTAACAAATTCATATATCATGTGTGTAATAAACTAAAAACAACTGATATTAAAACTTAAATTAAATTTAAGATTAGTTACTTACTTATTGACAGCTTCCACCACCTTCGGTGGCGGATCTTGGTGGAGAGAGCAGAAGAATATGACAGTATGCCTAGACGGGTGAAGTACGAACAACTGCCAATGGTTTTTCATACAATAGGGAGCCAGATATAATTCTTTCCGATTGTCTCCCAACAAGTTCCCTATGTATTTACTTAATCCATCGCCATCAAAGAATTGGGGCAGAAGGATTGACGAATCTAAGAAGCCGTAAACTGATGTAACGCCCTTATCAAGCTGAAGACGATGGAGATACCTAAGATATGAAAAGGTGTGGATGTTAATTACATAATATATATATTAAAATTAAAATAAATTATTAAATGGAAAAATACCAAAAATAAATAAGTTATAAAATTAAAATTAACTTACGTGCACCAGAGACTCAAAACATTGTTGTTCATCCAGACGTTATTTCTGCAGGCGTTCCCGAGATCGTCACCACAGAAGGTAAATATTATCCGTTGATCTGGGCGTGCCACCCATCCATCGTGCTCCAATGGACATTCAAAAATCTCAAACGCATAATCCTCACCAAGTGAGAACAAACGAGTGATAGGTGACAGCGACACCGACGTCGACTTGGCCTTCAGTTTAGGGAAAATAAATTAGATAAGTTGTTGATAATTAAAAAAAACACAAGTAATTATTTGACTAATTTGGACATTAATAATGAATACATACCTTTGTTAACATTTCGAGCTCACGTCATTTGGAGTCCAACTCAAGCTCACGCCTTTTCATTTCCAACTCATGCTCATGGCGTTGGACTTCGAACTCCCGCTCCCTAGCTGCCAACTCATCGTCCTCCACATGTGGCCTACTAAAACTCTCTTTTGTGCTCACATGTGAGGGTTGGCATGCCCTGCGGTGTCCTGGGATGTACCGACGGAGGAAAGCTCTCTGGCAAGCGCCTGCTTGAATTCTGGGTTGGATATTAAGCCTTGCATCAGATGTGTTGTAATAGCTGGGTTGGACATGAGGTGCTGAGTAATGTCAGCCAAAATTGATGCTTCATTGACCACCCGCTTTCGTGAAGCAGACTTGCCATAATATTCTTTGATGGTCACGTTCCCAGGAACACCGAGAACCCGACCAGGATGGTCTTTCTTGCCTAGAGCAGTCATCAAGACGTCCCGCCGTCCAGAAGGGACGAATGTGCCCTGGGAGGATTGTGCTTTAAGATCCATCTACAATGAAAAAAAAATGAAAAAACTTGCAAGTGAAAAGTGTTGCAAATATCTATACAAATATCAATTGAAATCAAGTTAATTATTTACTTACAATCTTATCTGCCACTTTGCGAGTGGCATCAACTTTAAAAGATCCCGTCTTTGTCATGTGGCCGGCTGATGAGTGTGATTCCACATCATCTTTGTCTATCATTTTGCATGCATTTTCATGTAGTTTAGGCATATTTTTATTAGATTTTAGGTTAATTTTCCTTTGGAACGGGTAAGGCGGTTTTCGTGTGTTGTTTTGCAGATATCAAGGGTAAATTGCTCAAGATCAACCATGATGAAGTTTGGATGAAGATGGAGCTTTAAAACTGAAGAAAATGAGCCAAACAGAGCCCATCACGGCCTAGCCGTGATGCCCATCACGGCCATGATCGAGCAAAACTGAAAAAGAAGAAAGGCTGAAGTCAGAGTCTGTCACGGCCTGGCCGTGATAGCCATCACGGCCGTGACCCAAAACCACCACAAGTCAGAGCACATCACGGCCCAGCCGTGAAATTCATCACGGGCCATGAAGCTGAGGACTCGCGTCGCGAGTCATATCTCGCGTCGCGAGAATTTGAATTTTGCAAAGCAGCCAGAGGCAGAGACCGTCACGGCCTGGCCGTGATGGCCATCACGGCCGTGACGCGCATTACTTGGACCTGAAGAAACCGAAATAGATCAGATTTTGAGTTGGTTTGGGACTCTAACTTCCCCAATTCTATAAATATGGACCAAGGCATCAGAGATTGAGCATCGATAACACATTAGGGGTTACTACTCTAGGCATAGATTTAGGATCTCTTCTCTTCTCCTCCTCTCTTCTCTTTTCTGATTTTTATTATGTTGTCAACCCAGCTTGTCATCTCCATGGCAAGACTGGAGTAGTGGCATAGTTTCTAGGGATTAGGGCTCTGCCCAAGTTTGTTTATGATGTAAATTTGATGTAAACTCTTTGTTAATTACGATTTGCTTTAGATCTGATTTCTAGTGTGTAAATCACTCATAAATTTCGGCAACCGTTAATTGCGTGACATAGACGTTCTAAGGAGGAACCTAGCGGTGAACTTAGGATTTCTAGGGTGTTTCACTCGTAAAGCCCGGCAGCCACTAGTTTGTGAGATGTGAATGATCTAAGGAGGAACCTAGCGGTGAACTTAGGTTATTTGTATGACTGAGACATTCCAAGGAGGAACCTAGCGGTGAACTTGGGTGTCGGACCTATAGAAGTCAGACTTGGGACTGAAATCACGAGAGTTAGAAGCCGTCCCTCGAGGAGCAACGAGTTGTCACGGAACGCAAAGGGTCCAATCTGGGATCGACTACCACGAGAGTAGGGGTCGGGTCAATTGGGCACGACTTTTGTAACCCGAGAGGGAGCTTAAGCTATTAGAGGATAAACTCGCCTTCAAGGCAATTTCGCTAATCAACAAAGGTAATCAACTTCATAACGTAAACGATCTTGTGGCAACCTAAATCCCTAGGAATCCGTTTTAGATAAAAACCCCATAAACAATTGTTTTCTGTTTTAATTGTTCTCTGCTCATCTATCTTTCAATTCAAAAACCAATTTCAAAACCCCCTTTACAAAGTCCAGATATAATCGATTCGAAAACCGATTGCGATTCGAGAACACAGTCTCTGTGGGTTCGATATCTTTTATTACTTGGCGACGATCCGGTACACTTGCCGGAATCGCACGTGCACGCGCACGCTATCAAGTTTTTGGCGCCGTTGCCGGGGACTGTGCCATTTCGAATTTCAATTAGTTTTTAAATTGATTTTTCTGGACCTTTTCTTTTCTTTTTGTTTGATTTTTATTTCTGAAAAAAAAAATCAAAAAAAAAAAATTTCTTTTCCTTCTATTGTATCCATCTCTCTGTGTGTTATATGCAAAGATCTCTAAGTCTTGGGAGCCTTAGTGAGATTGATCCGGAGATCGAGAGGACCTTCCACAGACGTAGAAGACTACTAAGAGAGGAAGAAAGGTCGATTCCCATTTCACTCATGGCGAATCAACCGGATACAAAGCCTTTGAAGGACTACGCAGCCCCAAATGCGAGAGGCTTGCGAACTGGGATTGCAAGGCCAGAGATTGAGGCGGAAAACTATACCATACCGCCCATGTTAATCAACATGATTAGGCAACATCAATTCGGAGGATTGCCTTCGGAGGACCGGACCGATCATATAGAAACATTCTTAGAGTTCACCGATGCAATCCGGATTCATGGAGCCTCAGTCGATGTTGTACGTTTAAGACTGTTCCCCTCATCTCTCACTGGAAAGGCGAAGGCCTGGCTTAAGCAAATCCCCGCTAACACTTTGACTACTTGGGACCAATTGGAGCAGGCGTTCTTGGAGAAATTCTTCCCTCCATCCAAGACGGCCTACATAAGAACCCAGATCACCGGCTTCTTCCAAAAAGACGGAGAATCATTATCGGAAGCTTGGGATCGATACAAGGGACTGCTGGAGTTGTGCCCACATCACGGACTCGAGAGGTGGTTAATAGTGCACACCTTCTATAACAGATTAGACTACTCTTCGAAGGTGTCACTAGATTCTGCAGCCGGTGGAGCGTTTATGAATAGGCCTCTCACTGAGGCATTCAACATCATCGAGAATGTCGCCACCAACTACCACCAATGGGGATCCGAAAGAGGTAATAACCCGAACAAGATTTCGGGGGGTAAGTTTGAGGTAAATAGCACAGATCTTATTATGTCAAAGATAGACTCACTTAATAAACGTTTTGATCGGCTGGAAAGAGCTAATGTGAGTGCATTAGGTGCTACTAACCTTGTTTGTGAGATTTGTGGAATGCAGGGACATGACATGATGGGATGCCCACATGGATCCCATGGCCGGGTGAACAAGTGAACTCTTGTAACAACTACTATGATACGAACCCGAAGCTGCCCAACTATGCTCCCCCAAATCCCTACAACCAAAGAAGGAACAACCCTTACCTCTCCTACGGCAACTACAGCAACACGCTCAACCATGAGTTCCAAGAAGGTCAAGGTAATAAGAGAACCACACCGGGGTACCCTCAGGTACAAAGATCTAAACTCGAGACTTTATTTGAAAGTTTTGTCGAAACTCAGACAAAACAGAATGAGGAGTTTAGACAACAAGGAAGGGCAGTGAGTGAAGCAATAAAGGATCTAGCATCTAAGGTAGACAACTTAGCAACTCATAACAAGATGCTAGAAACCCAGATTGCCCAACAAGCCAGTACGTACTTGAGACCTAAGGGTGCATTCCCGGGGCAACCCGAAGCAAATCCCAATGAGCATTGCAATATCATACACTTGAGGGATGATAAGCTTGGGGTGGGGGTAGCTGAAATGGAGGTGGAACCGGAGGAGGACACGAGCAAAAAAGAAGAGCCATAACCAAAGTATGTCCCTCCACCACCGTACCAACCCCCGATACCTTTCCCACAAAGGTTGGTTAGGAAAAGGCAAGTAGATGTAGAGACTAAAATGCCTACTAAACTGAAAGACCCAGGTAGTTTCTCCATCGCTTGCTCGATTGAACAACTGCAAATTGACCAAGCCTTATGTGACCTAGGGGCTAGCACGAGCTTGATGTCCCTCACTATCATGGAAAGGTTGGGAAGCAAAGAGTTGAGACCATTCAAATTCCCCTTACAAATTGCGGATGGCTCAACTAGGACTCCTCTAGGCATACTAGAGAATGTTCCTGTAAAGGTAGGGAAAATTCTCATCCCTACCGACTTCCTGGTATTGGATATGAAAGGGGATTCTAAATTCCCCATCATTTTAGGAAGGCCATTCTTGGCAACCGCTGGAGCATTAATAGACGTAAGGAATGGCAAACTCTCTCTAAATGTAGAGGAAGGTAGGGTAAATTTTCAGTTGACTAACTCTTGTAAAAACCCTCCTTTTGAGAGCCATGTGTGCAGAATTGATGTAAAGACTCCAGCGGTAGAGAAAGAACTTAGCATGGAAGCAACCCCAAAGATACGCATGGTTGAAGATGCACCCAGTGGTGAAGTCGGGATTGCTGTCCATGCAGAAACAAAACTTCTGCCGGAAGAAAGGAAGGCTAGGAAGCTCCGAAAGAAAAGAGCGAAGCGGAAGCATTATTGGCCGTATGAGCAGAAACGGCTATTTGAAGGAGCTCCTTGGAAAAGAAGTGTTCCTGCACTTCTACGCCCAGCCGACCCCGGTTGATTTAAGGAAGTATGGTCAAGCTTAAGACCATAAATAAGCGCTTCTTGGGAGGCAACCCAAGTTTTTCTTTCCCTTTTTCCTTTTGTTTTTGAATTAACCTCTTGAATAATTTGAGAAGATCAAGAGGCAAAAATATCATTAATAGGTTTGTCTAGTGTTTTCAGGTTGAGAAAGAGAAGAAGAGCATAAAAAAGATAAAGTCAGAGGCCATCACGCCCTGGCCGTGACAGTGGTCACGGCCGTGATGAACTAAACAAGAGCACAGAGAGCATCACGGCCTAGCCGTGACAACCATCACGAGCGTGATGAGTAGGATGCCAAGATCAGAGAGCATCACGGCCTAGCCGTGATGTAGATCACGGCCGTGACAGGGCAACTCCTGAGGACCAGAAACGATCACGGCCTAGCCGTGATGAGCCTCACGGCCGTGATACAATTTCTACCCAAGTTTTGACTGGAATGTGAAGCCAACACCCGCTACCGACTCGGTAAGTTGTTCCATTTTTCTCCTCTCTCCGACTTGATTATTTACATTGGAGACAATGTAAGTAATCAAGCTTGGGGTAGGGGTATTTATTTTTGCATTTGCATTGTTGCATTCATATTGCATTCACATAGGCATAGATTGGTATGATCACATTCTCTAGATTGCCCCTCACTTAGAACATGCATCCGATTGTGAGAACTTGGAGCCAAATGAATTGAGATAGTGAATTTTGAACCCAATTTTTCATTATTCTTGTGATATGGCTAAAAATGAAATTTCTTGAGATAGTCATTTGATAGTTGATAATTAGCATGTGGTTCCTTAGACTTGTGTACCTCACTGATTTTTGAACTACTAAATGTAAGATTTTGAGCCAAAAAGGGGGTATTCACTAAATCTACCCCATTTCTTGTGATAAAGTGATTTAATTCCTCATGGACTGTATTTTCTAGAACTTGACTTGAAACCATTTCAAAACTTAAAAAAATTTCTGAAAACATTTTTGGAAATGATTGAGGCACTAGGTATTTTTCCGGCCTCCCGAGCTTTGAATGATAAATGCTACCCCTTAGTTGCCCAATTTTGAGCCTAAAGAAAAAAATACTTTTCTTGGTACCTTGAATTACTTTGATAAATAATGCTTGGTATGGCACCTTTTAAAGTATTACAAAAAGGGCAAAATGGTAGTTGGAAAAAGAATGGGATGAAAATATTTCTCTTGAGCTAAATCTCCCCTTCTCCAAACAAATAAAAATGAAATGAACAGAAAAAAAAATGGAGAAGGGGATGACAAAGAAAGTGAGAAATGAAAAAAAAAGAAAAAAGAAAAAAAGAAGAAAGGTGGAAAAAGTAAATCAAAGCCCTCAAAAGGTATTTTAGAAGGTGTCATACTTTGTAATGTTTGATAATCTATCTAGCCTTCTTGAAAATTCCCTTTCTTTGATTTTCCCACCTAACAATAAATCCCATGGCCACATTACAACCAAAGGAAAAGACCTCTTGATTCTTAAGTGTTTTCTTAAATAAAGTAGAGATTTGGTTAATAGTCAAGCCTATGGTAAAATACTTTCCTTGAGGAAATGGAGTGAATTGTCATAAACCCTAAAACACTTGAGTGAGGTGAGATGAGTGCCCAAATCAGTGAAGACATGAACTTGAAGAACCTAAGCTTCTAATTGGACTTGAACTTGATTATCTCTTGAGTGCTTATTAAAAATGTCTATTACTTGGATTAGCTTCTAGGGTTCTTGGTTCACTATCCATGCTTTAATTGATTTATCTTATGGCCTGAGTAATTGCTTGAGGACAAGCAAAGTTTTAAGCTTGGGGTGATTTGATGAGTGTGATTCCACATCATCTTTGTCTATCATTTTGCATGCATTTTCATGTAGTTTAGGCATATTTTTATTAGATTTTAGGTTAATTTTCCTTTGGAACGGGTAAGGCGGTTTTCGTGTGTTGTTTTGCAGATATCAAGGGTAAATTGCTCAAGATCAACCATGATGAAGTTTGGATGAAGATGGAGCTTTAAAACTGAAGAAAATGAGCCAAACAGAGCCCATCACGGCCTAGCCGTGATGCCCATCACGGCCATGATCGAGCAAAACCGAAAAGAAGAAAAGGTCAAGTCGAGTGTCACGGCCTGGCCGTGATAGCCATCACGGCCGTGACCCAAAACCACCACAAGTCGGAGCACATCACGGCCCAGCCGTGAAATTCATCACGGGCCATGAAGGCGAGGACTCGCGTCGCGCGAGTCATATCTCGCGTCGCGAGAATTTGAATTTTGCAAAGCAGCCAGAGGCGAGAGGCCATCACGGCCTGGCCGTGATGGCCATCACGGCCGTGACGCGCATTACTTGGACCTGAAGAAACCGAAATAGATCAGATTTTGAGTTGGTTTGGGACTCTAACTTCCCCAATTCTATAAATATGGACCAAGGCATCAGAGATTGAGCATCGATAACACATTAGGGGTTACCACTCTAGGCATAGATTTAGGATCTCTTCTCTTCTCCTCCTCTCTTCTCTTTTCTGATTTTTATTATGTTGTCAACCCAGCTTGTCATCTCCATGGCAAGACTGGAGTAGTGGCATAGTTTCTAGGGATTAGGGCTCTGCCCAAGTTTGTTTATGATGTAAATTTGATGTAAACTCTTTGTTAATTACGATTTGCTTTAGATCTGATTTCTAGTGTGTAAATCACTCATAAATTTCGGCAACCGTTAATTGCGTGACATAGACGTTCTAAGGAGGAACCTAGCGGTGAACTTAGGATTTCTAGGGTGTTTCACTCGTAAAGCCCGGCAGCCACTAGTTTGTGAGATGTGAATGATCTAAGGAGGAACCTAGCGGTGAACTTAGGTTATTTGTATGACTGAGACATTCCAAGGAGGAACCTAGCGGTGAACTTGGGTGTCGGACCTATAGAAGTCAGACTTGGGACTGAAATCACGAGAGTTAGAAGCCGTCCCTCGAGGAGCAACGAGTTGTCACGGAACGCAAAGGGTCTAATCTGGGATCGACTACCACGAGAGTAGGGGTCGGGTCAATTGGGCCCGGCTTTTGTAACCCGAGAGGGAGCTTAAGCTATTAGAGGATAAACTCGCCTTCAAGGCAATTTCGCTAATCAACAAAGGTAATCAACTTCATAACGTAAACGATCTTGTGGCAACCTAAATCCCTAGGAATCCGTTTTAGATAAAAACCCCATAAACAATTGTTTTCTGTTTTAATTGTTCTCTGCTCATCTATCTTTCAATTCAAAAACCAATTTCAAAACCCCCTTTACAAAGTCTAGATATAATCGATTCGAAAACCGATTGCGATTCGAGAACACAGTCTCTGTGGGTTCGATATCTTTTATTACTTGGCGACGATCCGGTACACTTGCCGGAATCGCACGTGCACGCGCACGACATCACCGGCTAACCAGACATCCTCGCGGTCGATGTCCGACGGAGGACTTAATGGTGTGCCCTCAAGCACCTCTCCTCTTTCAATCCTAGCAGAGTGATCTTCCTGCTTCGTCCTCATCCTATCCGCCATCATCTGCTCGATCCGAGTCTGGTACCCACCCCGAGACATGGTGTGGCGGTGGACGTTCTTCGCCCGATTCTGCCGACCCTTATTTGCCTTAGCCTATTCAAACAAAAACACATAATTAAATACAGTTAAATGATCTATAATAAGCATACAAAATTAACTTAATCAACCAACCTGAAATTCTCCATCCTGTCGACTCCTGGCAAACATATCCCAAGTATCCTGATCAATCCAGGGATAATCCGAGAACATTTTATCAAGCCGCTTCTTCCCAAATACATAGTACCTGGTAAGATCATGCTTGAACCCATTCCAACGCTTTGATGCCATTTTCATACATTTATGACGATGATCCTCGTCATTTGGCACAGTCCAAGCTACATACACATTAAATACATAACAACTGGATGGATTATAACTCGGATAATTATCTAATAATGTAAATCAAATGAATGTAAAGGTAAAATACCGTGATAGCCTCCCAAATCTGATCCTTAACGTTCCGTGGAACGTCATTCCAGTGGTTGTAGTTGATGCTTACGTGCTGCTTCGCTTGTAGAAACACCCACTTATTAAATTCTTTAGCACGGGGTCCCTGGGCATTTAGATTAGCATCGAAGGGCACCTCAAGCTTCTGTCCACTTTGCCTGTCCTTCTCTAGTTTCTTCAACGAGGTGGCTCATCTACCCCGTTTCCTATGAGCCTGTGATGTCTGTATGGACAAAAAAAAATGATAAAATAGAGGGTTGTAACATTATAAACTTACATTAAACAGAAGGACTAAAGATAGTATATAACATGTAAACTTACACTAGAATCAGGCGTAGGCGTGATCGGGTCCTACGAAGTCCCCCACAGTGTCCTCCCGTGCATGTGGGCTATCCGACTGATCCATATGTATGCCTGTTCAGAAACAATATATATGTATTAACATAGGTTATAACTCAAAATAAATCCAGAAGTATAAATAAAAATAACTAGATAGGTCCTGTAGATATACAAAACATCTATCCAATATAAGGACAATACGGGAGATTGAAAACTATAGTTTCTGAAGATTGCCAAGCACTGGTCACGGCCTGGCTGTGATGTCCATCACGGTCGTAATGTGCCAACTGAACCAAGCCCTCAGAGGCAGAACTGATCTCGGCCTAGCCGTGATGAGCGTCACGGCCGTGACAGATCAACCAGCAGAGCAACATGCACTCAAAACCAAAAATAGAGACATTCCAAACAACTCAAACTCACGGTTTCAAGTTTCAACTACCGAGACTACAGTTTCAACATACACTCAAAACCAAAAATAAAAAAAATGTGCCATAAAGACTCACCAGAAATAGGCGCTCGCGTCGTGGTGGTGGTGGTGGGGGGGGAGCTCGAGTGGTGGCCAACGTTCGATGTGGTTACTGAGAGCAGAGGGACAAGGAGAGTTAGTGTGCGGGAAGGGGAAAGAGAGATGTCAAGTTATTGCAAAGAATGAGCGGGAAAGACAGAGTTAGGGGTTAAGAGTGTACCTCACGGTGGTGGCGAAGAAGCCCTCGCGGTGGTTGCGGTGGAGATGAGCTCGTGATTAGGGCAAAGTGAGAGTGAGAGTGAGGGTTGAGAGTGAGGGTTGAGCGTGATGAAAAGAGAAAAGAGACGTACAGAGAAGTGCAGAAGGCGCGTGGGTGTAAACGTTATAATCAAAATAAAACAACATTTTACGTCAGTTGTTAGTAAAAATTGACGTTAAAGGTCATATATTTAACGTCAGTTGTCTTAAGAAAATGACGTTAAAAACACTCACACTTCTTACGTCAGTTGTTAGTAAAAACTGACGTTAAAGGTCATATATTTATCGTCAGTTGTCTTAAGAAACTGACGTTAAAAACACTCACACTTCTTACGTCAGTTGTATTACACAACGGACGTTAAAAGTTTATTAGTTTCTGCAAAAAAACATTCATTCCTTTGACTACTGTGCTACTTACCCATTCACCTTGTAACCTAATCCTCTTAATGAGCATTAAGTTTTTAGATAAGTTTTCAAGAAAATCAGAATAGCTTAGTAACTTCATCCCCTGCTCCTATAAATAGCTTCCTTCCATCCTTTTAATTTTTTCTGCTTCACAATATGGCTCTGCCATGGGGATTAACTTCATCACTCTTTCTTCCTATGCCTAGACTCAAAGATCTTTGTCTTAATGGTCAAACAACTTCTGAGGTTGTGTAAATCACATAACATGGATGGTAAGGTTGGGTGAATCACGTAATGTGATTCTCTCACTTTATTTCATCCCCGTCATCCCTTTCACTTTGATTTGGAAGCAAGTGACTGTGGATTCAAGACGATGCATCAAGGAATTCCAGTGAAGAAGAAAGATGCAAAGATCCATTTCACTTTGCACTCGCTGCTAGTGACTGAGGATTTACTTTGCATCATGGAATTCAAGTGAGGGAGGTGATGCATCCATTGGAGTTTCTGATGACAGGACTGAGAAGAAAATGATGTTGAAGCAGAAACATTTTTATATTTTAGGGCTATGTTGCAGAAATTTTTTATCTTTTAATCATGTAATTTTAACTTATGAATCGCTTCAATGAGATACGATTTGATTATACATATAACTTGTTTTATGTTAAGTGTTTATTTATTTTAATTTGCACAAGAATTTGTTTACTAATTCAAGCTAATTAATAAAAATTAAAAATAAACTTGTTTAAAAAAAAGGTTTAGAAATAAACTGCAATGTATGGAGTGATCTGCGTTAAGAGGGACAACAGGGACATGACAACCAATGAAATGAGTTTCATAATTATTTACGTCAGTTATTTATAGAACTGACGCAAATAGTGATTTAATATTTACAAACTGCCACCACCTCATTTTTAACGTCAACTTAATTTATGACTGCCAAGTTCCCGTATATTAATTACATTATTTCCAATATTCATTCTGCACGTTTATAATATATAGGATTATTTACGTCAGCTATTTATTTAACTGAAGTAAAAATCACACTTTTAACGTCAGTTGTATAAAAAACTGACGTTAACAATAAATATTTTTTATTTTAAAAACACTTTTAACGTCAGTTTTTTTAAACAACTGACGTTAAAAGTGTATAGATATCTGCAAAAACATTCATTCCTTTGACTACTGTGCTACTTACCCATGCACCTTGTAACTTAATCCTCTTAATGAGCATTAAGTTTATAGATAAGTTTTGAAGAAAATCAGAATAGCTTAGTAACTTCATCCCCTGCTCCTATAAATAGCTTCCTTCCATCCTTTTAATTTTCGGCTTCACAATATGGCTCTGCCATGGAGATTAACTTCATCACTCTTTCTTCCTATTCCTAGACTCAAAGATCTTTGTCTTAATGGTCAAACAACTTCTGAGGTTGTGTAAATCACGTAACATGGGTGATAAGCTTGTGTAAACCACGTAATGTGAGTTGCTCACCTTATCATCCTTCCGGAGAATCAGCTGCTGGAGGGCAAATCAGGTGCTCGGGCGTCACAGTTCCAAAACCTCAGCTTTGACAGCAAGTGACCGTCATGGAAGTCTCTAGAACCACTGCCTTTGCTTGAAACAGATCTAGTGCACCTGTTTTTGCCTCTCTTGAGCTCTCTCATGCCCCCCAGTTTTCTGAGGTCTTAAAGGATGCAAGTGACTGTTCCAAGGCCATTGCTAAAACAGATCGAGTGCACCCTTCGGAGTATAGTTTTCCCTTTGGCATATTTCATAAAACTCTCTGATGGGATGTAGCTTTAATGTTTAGGATTTTAAACCCTTTCAATGTAACTTTTTATAGGATTTTAAACCCTTTCAATCTTCTGTATCAGTCTGTATTACACTTCATGAATGAGATCCGGTTTGGGTTATTGATTCAACTTATACTTCGCACATATTTTAGTTTTCAAAACAGAAACACAAAACATCAAAACGATTGTGAAACGGAAACTTTGAGGAAGGCAATGCGGAAGGGTACGTATACTAGATAAAAAAATTATTAAAATAACCTTTAACGTCTATTGATGTAAGGACTGACGTTAAAAGTGAAGTGACTCACTTTTAACGTCAGTTCGATAAAGAACTGACGTTAAAACGTTCACTGTTAACGTCAGTTGTTTATTGAACTGACGTTAAAAGTGAGTCACTTCACTTTTAACGTTAGTCCTTAAAACAATTGACGTTAAAATTGAATTAATGAAGTCTGATATTTACAAAACTGCCACCGCCCCCTTTTTAACGTCTAGCTTTTGGTTAACTGACGTAAACCTTTACCGTCTAATGTATATATTTTCCACTGGTGAATTGATAAAATCACCTATAAAAATATCAAGTGGGGCTACTTGTATGAGAATGTGGCATAATCCCTAGAACAGTCATGAATTACCGGGCGTATGCATGGCCTACTAGAGCAAAATGCAAAATGGTGTCAACAACGAGAATTGTGGGGGTGTAGTGTGATTTATAGACCTCTATGATACACCAAATTGTTTTGGTTCATAGAAGTTTACTTCACCAACTCACTTGCACGATAAGTCTTATCAGTCTATGTCTGTTTTATATTTCAAAAGACACAAGATTCGAAGTACTGACATCCATGTGATCAACTCTGAATTTTATTTTTTTACAAATTATTTTAAAATACGTGGGGGGGATTGTTGAAAAATTTATTTGAAATATATTTCAAAATAATTTAAGTGCTTTAAATTTACCATTTATTATTGTATTCCAATTTAACTGTTAATGTTTTAAATCTTCTTTATTTTATTTTCAAAAGAAAGAAAGAAATAAAATTGGTTTTAACTATAAACATTAAGAAAACAACGGAAAGCATGGTAGATTGCGCCATCTGTGTCTCCTGTTTGGCGTCTTCCTCCTCCAAAGCAGTTCAACTTGAACTCCAAAGGCAACAATCCTCAAGCTAACAGAGGCACCAAAAGCATAGGCTTTGTCAATCAGCTCAGTCTTGAATCATTGATATATATAAAAGGCCAATATAAAACTAGCTCTTGTGCAAGTAATATCACAGAAGAAGAAAAACAGGGACACCCTATACTTTCCTTCTTAGTAAACTTGATTTCAATATCCTGACATGCCTTTACCCAAATTTAGCCTTTATATTTTTACCAAACAGGTAGCAGGTAAAAAGAGCACATTTTTCCTACTGATGTTACAATCTGAAACATATAAGGGGATTGAAGAGGAACTAATAACTGGGAAATTTTTATTGGAAATTATAGAAACAAATCAAGTATATAGCCATAGCATACATGCGTGGCCCATTCATGTTGATGGGCAAACAATGGCGCGTGGAAACTGACACTTTTTATTCTCTTTTGTGGCCTTAATTAATGGTTTTGATTATCTTTAATAGTTTTATTTCTTTGACCGTTTATCAAACTTTCCAACATGCTTTTCCTGGTTTTAAGATGACATTTTACTGCGATAAAAACAATTAGAAACTACAGCTCTATATAAGCTGATATTTTCGGAAACAAAGAGTGGTGTATGAGCTATTCTTTTATTGACCAAAAACTCTTTTTCTCATTGTGCTAGCTTTACATGAAAAAAACAAAGAATTCGGTCTATTGTTTTCGTTTCATTATTCTTACAAGTTGGTCAAAATTTTTTTTTGGATGAGCTCATGTTTTTTTTTATTAGCTACAAGCTGTTTATTTATGTATAAGATTCTTCAATATTGACAATATCTTGCCAACATTTTTTAACCGCGTGACATGTTTTTTCTATGCCCATTTTTCTCAACCCATATTTTACAACTTTGCATCATTCAACTTAATTGATGGTTGTCTTTTTCAATTATTTTTCCATAATATGTTATTTTTGTTTGTGTTTTTTTATATTGTCTGCATTCAGGAAAAGAATAATTTTTTTTTATATTTCATTGTAGGGATGAATAAAAAGAATATTGTGTCGTGCAGGTCTAAATTTGAGTTTATCAAGCAAATTGTTATGAGTCAAAAAAAAAGGAGGCAAATTGTTAAAGACACCTCTATATCTTCCCCTCAATCCTTTTATGTGAATTTCCCGATAACATTCTTCCTCTATTATTATCTTCTACTAGCGGCCTGTCTTACCACATTTCTATTTCTTTTACTCATTTTTATTAATGTTGTTGGTATATAATATTTTATTTGTCACTTGTGTAAGGCGAGTATTTTTAATCGATAATTTATACAACTTTATAATGTAATTTCTTAATGTAAACACACATGCATTATATACTTAATCATTACGTTAATAATATTATGTGTTGAATTCATGTAAAAATAGACATTAAAGAACTTGAAAGCCAAAAGGTCCGCTAATTGTCCCATATTTGCACTTTGTATTTTAACTTGAAAGTCAAAAGTTTGGTTATTTATCCGATATTTGCACTATGTATAGATTATTTACCTCTTATATATATAATCATAATCTTCACTTTCTAGTTATAATTTGGGATGTGTTTTGGTGACATAGATGTATTTTGCAAAGCGCAAAGCACAAAGCATACTCGTCTTTCTTTCAACAAAAAAAAAAAAAACATGTAGGTCCTTCCTTGTGATCGTTTCCTGATAAGAGTTTATATCATAATCTCATATTCCTGTCCAATGTTAATTTTTAGCTTTGTAGAACTCTGGAATGGCAAGACCAGCTTTTCTTCAGTAAATTTTTCAAGAGAAAGAAAGTAAAAAGAAAGAAGTAGAAATTAATGTAAACATTTATTAACAGAAAGAGGGTAATGCATGATCTACTCCTCGAGATGACTCAGTTTGATGTGTTTTATGGTCTTAAGCACCATTTTAGTATGAAAAAAAAAAAAGTTTCAGTGAATACTATAAAATCATCAACCCATAATCCAAACTATTCCATTCCAAGCCAAAAGAAGACATGACAGACAAATACATACACATAAAAAAGATTCTAGAGCACCAGATTTATCAACATCATAAACTAAGCTATTGGACGACCAACAACTATAATTCAAACCCCAAGGATAACTCCTTAGGTTTCACAACCATCGGCACAACACATTCCTCCTCGGTTTTCAAACAATTCATATCAACACATGGGACAACATCCATTCCCCCAAATACGGAGGTACCATACATGTTATAAAATATAAACCTCAAAGCGGTTAATACCAAATATCCCATTACGTTACATCAATTAACCACAATGCATTTTGTCAACACTTTGGAAACATAAAATTATAGATTGTCACAATCCTTTATCACCCACATAAGTCAATTCCAACAAAGAACTAAATAATAAGACACAATGTAATTCACTTTATATTCCTTTATATAACCACCCACATTTAGCGAGACGGATAAAACATTTCACTTCTTCTTAGGAGTGATTCATATCGTTGGATATGAATCAAAATTACTTCACCTATGTTGGCCGAGGTCATTATACCAACATGGCCTTTTGAAAACAATCGTCGAAGGAAAATCCCTCTTTGAAGTTCCAGGCACGTTAAGTTGCTCTTAAAGATAAGCTAAAAGCCCAAAGATAAAGGCATAATCAACCATAGGTTTCCTTCTAAAAGTACAAACTTGTATTTTGGTAATAAATCTATACTAAATAGGTTACATCTTACACGGATTGATTATTCAAGGTATCTCACTCTCTTCCCTCACTCACAATATCTGGGATTTTGGATTTTAATCATCCCTTTTGAGGATCACAACACATAAGATACATATGCTCAGAAAAACATCAAGTACGTTATACTGGTAAATTGGTGTCAGGTTGGTGTTGGGATGGAAATTATATGAGGAGAAATTCTGATACATGCAAACTCAGTGCCTCAACATATACAATTAAACTTCTTTTGTAATGCCATAAAATAAGAGGAGTATAAAACAAATGCTTATAGGTAGTGATATCTTTATCATTACCTTTACCCCTTTGATTTATTCGCATATAATGTGACCATAGTTTTGCCACACTTTGACTAATATCCACATGTATTCTTCAATCATCAATCAAAGCCTAATCCATCTGCAGGTGTAATGAAAGAGGAAAGCATACGAAATCATCTCCTATTCATAACAATGCAATTGAATCTGTTTGTTGAAACTCAAAATTGGAAGAGGAAAGAATAACTAAGCAACCCAATAAATCTAAAAGCTCAAAATCAAATTTGTTAGAAAGCATTTCAATCTCAAAGTATTTAATGGGTTCTTGTTTGTATTGCTATTATTAATTTGTATCACAAAGTTTTGTTCTTTTTGGATTCAATGTCTAATTGCTTTGTGGGTTGAATCACAAAAGGTCGTGAACATGAAGGTAAATAAAGAGGTTGAAATAAAGAAGCGGAGAGTGTCATAATCTTAAATACAAACGCACCAAAGGTGAGAATTGAGATGGGGTGTTAGAAAAGCAAAAGAGCTGTCTATTAGGCAATCTATGTTTAGAAAGTGTAACATAAAGCCCAATATAGTATATATAATTTTTTCCCCTATAATATGAAAATTCTCCTTTTAAATAATAAAGAAAAAGAATGGATGAAACTCGAAAGTTATGATTACAACATTTACAACAATGTTTGAGAGCTGATTTAATCTTTCAGTGAAGAAGAAAAGAGATTTAGAAACAAAACCTGCTCAGATATCCCAAGACCAGTCCCTTCTTTCTGTTAGGACAACAGAGTCACACCTTTCAAGAGCTCTGGATTTTGAGAGCATACTACAGGAAGAGACTAGGAAAGACTAAGTGTAATAAGAAAATAACTCAGCAATCAGTAGCTAAAGTTAGCGAGTTAGACCGAGTCATCAAGTAGTTAGGAGGCGATTCTTCGATTTACTAGCCTATAAATAAGCCTTCGCAATTGTAATAGCTCACTCTTGATCATTTGTATAGTTGCATTTCCTGAGATAGCTCTTGAAAAGGGGGGTGCCCCTTGTGTAGTGGTTCTTGTGGTGATTCATATTCCTATTCATAGAAATATACAGATACTGATTCATTCTTCCTACTGTTCTTGATAATTGAGTAGATCTAGCTCAAAAATTTTGTAGATTCCTAAAAATTTGGTCCAACTCGCCGGATCCGTCTTGGAGAGATCACTACTAGAAAATCATCATTTTTGGATGGATTTATAGACAGATTTCAGACGAAATTTGGACACTTTTCCCATGGATTTCGGACGGAATATTAATTTTGAGACGAGTTTTAGACGGAACATCACCCGTGGGAAAAACCCTCGTTGCAAATTAAAAAATCCGCCTCAAATTCCATCTCAAATATTTCCAGACGGATTTGGACAACTTTCAGACAAACACATAAACCCAAAATTTGGTTATAATGCCTTAACCGGACAAAGTTCGGATGGATTCAATTATACTATTCATGCAGGTTTCGGACGGATGTTATCATATTATTTTGGATAGATTTCCCACGGATTAAATAATTATATTTAAATAATATTTTTGATAAACAAAGCATAATTATGAATGAAAATATAATTAAAATAATTAGGCATTCCAAATCGGGCATGTGAACTTGACATCTAATATAATAACAACAAAAAATAATTATTAAGGTGCAACTTTAGACAAGTATCAAGCTTCAAATAAACAAAAACACACAATATATCTTGAACTACAAGAATGATATATCAAGGTTCAAAGCCTTAAATATCATTACAAACATCAAAAGATACAAATTTATTCCTCATTGTTACATTGATCACTAAACTCTTATCTTCATTATCAACGTCATCGTTGTTATTGTAATCATTGTCATCATTGATTAATGATGAGTGTGATTTCACCTCATTTTTCATGTACATTTCTGCATGCATTTGCATATAGTTAGGCCAATTTAGTGTTGATTTTGTATAGTTTTTCCTTTGGAATGGATGAGGTGGTTTTTCTGTGTTGTTTTGCAGGATTTAGTGGAAAAATGCCCAGAAATCAGCCTTGGTGGAGCTTGGATGAAAAAGAGCTAGAAAAGTGAAGAATATAGCCAAACAGAGCCTATCACGGCCTGGCCGTGATGACCATCACGGCCTGGCCGTGATGACCATCACGGCCGTGATCAAGCAGAGAAGAAGGCAAAAGTCAGAGACTGTCACGGCCTAGCCGTGACAGACATCACGGCCGTGACCAACCAGAAAATGAGGGCTCGCGTCGCGAATACTTCTTTCGCCTCGCGAGAGTTAAAAACTTGAAGACACGCCTTGGACAGAAAGCGTCACGGCCTGGCCGTGATGGCCATCACGGCCGTGACGGGCGACGGACCTATAAATAACAAAGACAAAGACAGAAAATGGGACTAACTTCTAACCTAAAATAATCTGCACTTTGAGGCAGGCTGAGGCTGGCGGCTGGAGAGGGTTTCTACCCAAATAGGGGGGTGTTTTCTCTGCTCTTGGATGGGGAGAAGATGGAGGAAGCTTGTCTATGAGTGTTCTCCATCCCTTTTCTCATTCTATTTTGTATTTCCTTTTATCATGAGTAGTTAAATCCCCATTGTTGGGGTTAGATGTAACTTTTCTGAACTTGTTGTATTTGATTTGGTGTTTAATGCAAGTCTTTATTTCTCTATGAGTATGTGATTCTGTGCTTAATGCTTTCCTTGGATTAGCTACCCATAGGAATGATATGTTGCTTTGATAGATGACTGGAAGGTTGGTGTTAAGGCATGCTCATGAATCATATGCCAAGTAGTTCAAGAATCTAGGAATAGGTGTTGAATGCTTGCAATCTTATAAGTCTTGACTTAATGCAAAATCTCAGGTTAATCCACCTAAGGAATTAGGGTTTAATTTGGGGTTTTAGGCTCAATGCACCTAAGGAATTAGGCTTGAGTATTTTAGAAAAGGGCTTGATTGTCATAATTGAATTAGGACTTGTGTTGATAACCATTTCATTGCAATTAAGTGAGGATTAGTGTAGTCTAACCCTAACAATCTTAGCCATATCTCTGTTTGCCTTCCAAGTGTTCGATATAATTCCCAAAAGACTAAAAATATTGTTTTGCTTTCTTTATTTTCTGTTTTAATCTCTCATACTTTATTTTAGTCTAAATAGTTGTTAAGTTTGTGAATTGGTAATTGACAACCAATCCCTGTGGATACGATAACCGGTCTTACCATCGTATTACTTGATTGCGACGAGGTGCACTTGCCTTTATATCTTAAAAATCACGCATCAAGTTTTTGGCGCCGTTGCCGGGATTGGTTTTGTCAATATCGTAGTAACAAAATGAGCCAACTAGTTTAGACATTTTTTATTTTATTTTTCTCGTATATAATTGATATTTTTCTTTTGTTAGTTTTGTATATATTTGTTTTTGTGTTACTTTGATCTTGGGCTTAATTGTCTCGTGAGGTGAAGATTGGTTTGGCAGGATCATGGACTACAATTATTATCAGCCATCCGATGCGGAAATGGAATTATCCGAGTTGGGTTTGCGGGTAGATATATGCCGCATTGGCCGTAAAAATCCAACAAGTGAGTGATGAGCTGTCAAGGGCACAAATCTCTCCTCCACCAATGGTAGGTTGTTCTGAATGGGGAAATCAATATCCCAACATTTACACTCCATGGTGGGGGGAACCCTCCAAACAATACTTGGATTGATGAAGAGGAACATTGGGAATCTTCCACACCTTGGAATGATGAGCCATCCCCATTGGAAGTTGCTTGGGAGAACTTCAAATCCGCATTCCCAGTCGAGGTTGAGCAACCTATCCCGGATAGTCAACCCCACTTAGAGGCTGTTTTGGAGAACTTCATGGCAACAACAATGGAAGAATTAAAAAATCAAGAAGATACTATTCGAAGTCTCGGGGTACGTATTGAGGAATTCTCTAACCTTCTATCCGAAATGCCATATGGGAACTTGATGGATGATGATGAAGATGATGACAAAATGGATGAGGAGGAAGAAGAAGAAGTGGGAGCAACCGAGTCAAGAAGTGAAGACCCTGTTTTGGAGAACATAGTTGCACCATTCCCCATTGAACCCTTGACTAAGGAGCCTGAAAGGAAGAGGCAATTGGAGGACATCTATTTCACCATGCTTGGGGAAGATGAAAAATTTTTGGAATTAGATGATGCTATTAGTTCCAATGCATGTGTGGAATGTGATGGGAAAAACACTTGTGTGGTTTGTGCGGAGATTTCTGCATATTTGGAAGGTGATGGATTTGGCAATGCTGAGAGCGAAGATTGTACAGAAGCCAGAACAGCACCAATGATCCTCTCGACCTGTTTGCCACCTCACATTTTAAAGCAGTCCACAATGGAGTTCATGCCTCTACCTGAGGTTGAACCCCATTTTTATTGGGAAGATTTTGTGGATGAAGGGGTCAATTTTGACCCAAGAGGGAATGAGAATTTCAACACATTTGGTGAGGTCACCATGATTTTCAAGAGCTCACTCCCATATTTATGCTGCAAAACCGTGGGATCCGATTGAAGGATCTTACATGGTTAGCATTCCTTGGTCCTTATACCACAGGTTATGGGATCCGGTGGATGCTTCTTAATAAGTCAAGCTAGTGACGTTAAAGAAGCGCTTATTGGGAGGCAACCCAACTTTTCTTAACCCTTCTCTTTAGTTAATTTTGTTTTTGCTTTAACCTCTTGAATAATTTGAGAAGCTCAAGAGGTTTGTTAATAATTTTGTTAAGTGTCTTCAGATTTTGAATAAAGGAAGGAGAAAAAGAGCAGGGAGAAACAAAGCCAAAAAGCATGTGAGCCAACACCCGCTACCGCCTCGGTAAGCCGTTCCAATTTTTGTTTTATTTTATTTTTCTTCTCCTCTCTCCAACTTGATTGTTTACATTGGGGACAATGTAAATCTTTAAGCTTGGGGTAGGGGTAATCTTTTTGCTTGCATTGTGAATATTGCATTCATATAGGCTTAAGTTTGCATGATCGCATGATTCGATTACCCTTGCTTAGATTGAGCATCTGATTGTGAGAGCTAAGTGCCAATAATTTGTGATAGTGAATTGTTGAACCCAATTGGTTATTCTTGTGATATGGCTACAAATGAATATGCTTGAGATGATCTTGGATAGTTGATGATTAGCATATGTTTCTTTAGACTTGTGTTTTTCACTGGTTCTTGAACTGATAAATGTGAGCTTTTGAGCCATTAGGGGGTACTCACTAAATCTGCCCCCATTCTTTGTGTAGAGTGTTATTCCTCTTGGTTTGTTTTCTCTAGAACTTGACTTGAAACCATTTTAAAGCTTAAAAATTTTTTTGGAAACATTTTTGAAAATGATTGAGGCAATAGGTATTTTTCTGGCCTTCTGAGCTTTGAATGTGTAAATGCTACCCTTAGTTGCCCAATTTTGAGCCTGAATGAATAAAATGCTTTTCTTGGTACCCTGAAAAATTTTGATACATATACTTGATAAGGGACCTTCTAAAGTATCACAAAAAGGGTGAAAAAGGTAGTTGAGAGTTTGGGATAAGAATCAGAAAAAAAAAAAAAAATTCTCCCCTTCTCCAAATAAAATAGAAAAAAAAAGAAATAAAAATAGAGAGGGGGATGAAAAAAAAAAAAAAAAAAGAGAAATAAAAAGAAAAAGAAAGCAAAGAAAGGTGGAAAGTAATTTGAAAACCCAAGAAGGAATTTTAGAAGGTGTCCTGTATTGAAATGTTTGATACTTGGTCTAGCCTTTTGAAATTTCCCTTTCTTGTTATCCCCACCTAAAGATCAATCCCATGGCCACGTTACAACCAAATAAAGACCTCTTGATTCTTAGGTGTTTTCATAAATAAAGTGGAGATTTGGTTGATAGTCAAGCATATGGTAGGAATCATTCCTTGAGGAAAATGGAGCGAATCGTTATATAGACTTGAACACTTGAGTGAGTGAGGCAAGAAAGAGAGCCAAGCAAACAAACAAGCTTGGGGTGAGCTGCAAGTGAGCAAGAGTGCCCGAATCAGTGAGAATGTGAGTCTAGGAAACTTAAGCCCCTAATTGGACTTGAATTGATTGTCTCTTGCTGAAATAATTGAATGCATGTTGCTTGGATCATTTTACTCGGGTTCTTGGTTCACTATCCATGCTTTGACTGTTTATCTCTTCTGGCCTTAGTTTTTGCTTGAGGACAAGCAAAGTCTTAAGCTTGGGGTGATTTGATGAGTGTGATTTCACCTCATTTTTCATGTACATTTCTGCATGCATTTGCATATAGTTAGGCCAATTTAGTGTTGATTTTGTATAGTTTTTCCTTTGGAATGGATGAGGTGGTTTTTCTGTGTTGTTTTGCAGGATTTAGTGGAAAAATGCCCAGAAATCAGCCTTGGTGGAGCTTGGATGAAAAAGAGCTAGAAAAGTGAAGAATATAGCCAAACAGAGCCTATCACGGCCTGGCCGTGATGACCATCACGGCCGTGATCAAGCAGAGAAGAAGGCAAAAGTCAGAGACTGTCACGGCCTAGCCGTGACAGACATCACGGCCGTGACCAACCAGAAAATGAGGGCTCGCGTCGCGAATACTTCTCTCGCCTCGCGAGAGTTAAAAACTTGAAGACACGCCTTGGACAGAAAGCGTCACGGCCTGGCCGTGATGGCCATCACGGCCGTGACGGGCGACGGACCTATAAATAACAGCACAACAGACAGAAAATGGGACTAACTTCTAACCTAAAATAATCTGCACTTTGAGGCAGGCTGAGGCTGGCGGCTGGAGAGGGTTTCTACCCAAATAGGGGGGTGTTTTCTCTGCTCTTGGATGGGGAGAAGATGGAGGAAGCTTGTCTTTGAGTGTTCTCCATCCCTTTTCTCATTCTATTTTGTATTTCCTTTTATCATGAGTAGTTAAATCCCCATTGTTGGGGTTAGATGTAACTTTTCTGAACTTGTTGTATTTGATTTGGTGTTTAATGCAAGTCTTTATTTCTCTATGAGTATGTGATTCTGTGCTTAATGCTTTCCTTGGATTAGCTACCCATAGGAATGATATGTTGCTTTGATAGATGACTGGAAGGTTGGTGTTAAGGCATGCTCATGAATCATATGCCAAGTAGTTCAAGAATCTAGGAATAGGTGTTGAATGCTTGCAATCTTATAAGTCTTGACTTAATGCAAAATCTCAGGTTAATCCACCTAAGGAATTAGGGTTTAATTTGGGGTTTTAGGCTCAATGCACCTAAGGAATTAGGCTTGAGTATTTTAGAAAAGGGCTTGATTGTCATAATTGAATTAGGACTTGTGTTGATAACCATTTCATTGCAATTAAGGGAGGATTAGTGTAGTCTAACCCTAACAATCTTAGCCATATCTCTGTTTGCCTTCCAAGTGTTCGATATAATTCCCAAAAGACTAAAAATATTGTTTTGCTTTCTTTATTTTCTGTTTTAATCTCTCATACTTTATTTTAGTCTAAATAGTTGTTAAGTTTGTGAATTGGTAATTGACAACCAATCCCTGTGGATACGATAACCGGTCTTACCACCGTATTACTTGATTGCGGACGAGGTGCACTTGCCTTTATATCTTAAAAATCACGCATCAATTAATTCCTGGCCACCGTCATAAATGAGAAGGATGTTACTATAATCAATAAAAGATGATGTGAAACCTTCAAAGAAAGCATTCATCATATTGTATGCCTAACCAACAATAATTCTGCAATAAAATGATAAGATATATAATAGTAAACATATTTTTAATAATAAATAGAAATACACATTACATAAGAACATTATAAGAACAAAACATATAGACATCTATAAGAACAAAACAATCATGTCATAATAGGTGGAAAACACAATTTTATCAACAACTTTTGGTGAGTCGTGACACCAATAGAACAGTTAACAACATAAGGTCAATTCAATAAAACCAAAAAAGATATTACATAAAGGAAATGGCAACTATACAAGAAAGAAGATTTATAACCAAGCATGTAAAAGTTGAATGGTATTTAAATTGTAGTGAAGTGACTTAAATTCCAATAGCAGGAGTTCACTTAATCCATTAATTATACATCTTCCTTATAGAAGCTCTTTGACAAGCCAATTAATTGATAATTTAGGCAGCAACTATTCTGATATTTTTGGCACACAACAGCCACTAATAAAAAAGCAAAGCTAGAATAATAGTTAACGGTTAAAGTAAAACTTCCACACTTCCACATTTTCCAATTTTCATAGATATCAACTAAAGAGGTGGTCACAAAGACATTCTTGTGCAAACCACTCTCACTCATATATCTATCTATCATTGTCCATCCACTATATCCCCTAACTTTGTACACACATATAAAACATGAACAAGAGTAAAACTATCAGCCCTCAAACCCATCTCCAAAACCCCTCTAAACAAATCAATACCTTATTTATAATGCCCAGACTCAATATACCCCCAAATGATGGCAGTCCAAGAAACAACTTTTTTTTAGGAATATCATCAAACACCTTTTGTGCATCCTGCAAGTACCTGCATTTCAAATATAAACAAACAAGACTTGTCTTAACAAACATGTCAAAATCGAAACTGGTTATAATCAAGAGGGAACGAAGGTTTATACCCAGTTGGAATTGCGAGACCTAGCACACTCCTTGAGAACAAAAGGGAAAGTGAAGATATCAAGCACAAACCCTGCTATGCGCATAGTAGTATAGAGTTGAATAGCATCGTGGATTCAATCATTTGATACCATGCCACGAATCATTGCAAAATCAATAAAGACAAAGCAAAGCAACCTAGAAGTGCAAATCCCAAATAGAATTGCAAATCCCAAATTTCATTTCACATAAGCTTGAGAGAAACTGAAGGTTGCAATAGAGAAAGAGAAGAGTACCTTAAGAGAAAGAATTTGAGCTGCGCGGTAGGGTATGGTGCGGTGCGGTGCAGGACGAGACAGGACGGGATAGCGCTGGCAATGGAGTCGCAGTGGCGCGAACGCCGATTGGGTTTTCTAAAGCACCTGAGAACTCACGTTTTTTTGAAGTGAGGTTTTCGCAACAAAAAAAAAATAGTGAAGATTTTTTTACAAGAGGGAAGTGAGAAATTTGACTGAAAAGTGAAAATTTCCCTCCACCGGAAATTCTGGCGTCGTGAACATATGGAATTTTTTTTATATTATTAGTTTTTTTTTACAAGATATATTATTAGTTTATTGTTAAATTTTTTTTATAACATTTTCATGTTTTAAAATTTAATTTTTGAGTTTTATTTTTAAATTTTCATTTTATTAATCTGGATATGCTTTTTAAAATTTTAATCATAAATTTTGTTTAGTTTCAAAAAAAATTTAACACAAAATATTGTAATAAATTTTTCAAAGATAAATATTTAATCTCTTTTTAGAAAAAAAAATAAAAAAATGACAAATCCATATGAAATCTGTCTCAAATTTTCAGATAGATTTCAGACGAACAGTTAAAAAGATCCAAGATAAAGAAAATTTGTCATCGCTCCGCATTTAAATCCGTGGGAAATATTTTGGAACCTTGGCACGAAAGAATGGGACAAAATTGAGACGGATTTGAGATGGAAGCTTTTTAAAATTATATCCGTCCTAAATCCCTCAAGTTTTCTAATAGTGGATGGAGAAAATCGATGCAAGGTTCGTAGCTCGAGAATCATCAGTGGAATTTTTGAAGAAAGTAACCAGCGAGCAAGGGTCGAGTATTGCTGAAATCAGAAAGAATGTGAGCGGAATGGATGGAATTAAGGAATTGTTAGCGAAATTCATGAAGAAACAAGGAATTTCACTTGATTTACCTAAGGAGGAGGAAATCGATTGAAGGTCATTCAAAAGGAGGTGGTTCCGAGGACGAAGACGATACTCTTCGATCCTGGATGAAGAAGGTGGAATTGCCATCGTTTGAAGGAATCGATCCCTTGGGATGGATAGCTAGGGCTGAGAAGTTGTTTGAGGTACAACGTACAAGTCAAACCTATTGGAAAATTGTGATTAGCATTCATCGGTATGGAGGGAGATGCGGTTCATTGGTTTCAATTCGGGCGGCAAAAATCCAAACGCCTGACGTGGGAGGATTTCACCGCGGTGGTGGTACAGCGATTTAGAGGTTTAGGTCGAGGAAGTGTGTTCGAGAAATTATCGTCACTGAGACAAACGGGAACTATTGACGAATATGTGCGAGAGTTTGAAATACTCGTAGCACAAGCGACGAATATACCACAGAGGATCAGATGCTAGGGTATTTTTTTTGGCGGGTTTACGTCAGGAGATTCGAGGACAAGTGCGTCCCCATGACCCTCAAGAAATATCACGAGCGATAGAGGTTGCGCGAGACGTAGAAGAGGCTCTGAGAAGAGCTCGAAGTTATGGAGAATCCCAAACCTGGAGTTCCGGTAGCGAGTTCCGGTACTCAGGGGGAGGCAGAATCGTGTCCCGAGTAGGTTCCTTCAATGGAGCAAACATCTCACAACACTCAAACGACGGTAGTCAAGGGTCCCAAGAGGGGAGCAAGGTGACGTCGATGGCGTCGGTGGCCAAACCAGGGGAGAATAGCTCCTCGGGCTCGAGAGGAAAAAGGGACCAGACACCTTCCATATCCCGAATTCTGTAAAAGGAGGGACAAAGGTCGCTGTTATCAATGTGGCTTAGCATTTGGGCCAGGTCACAAATGTCCGGAAAAAAGCTTGCGAGTAGTAATATTGGCTGAGGATGAGAAGTTGAATGATGAGGGGGAGATAGTAGCTATAGAGTCTGGGGAAAAGGAGGATGATACAGTAGAAGACGACATTCCCGAGGCCACTTGTCAATGGCTGGATCTTTCATTGTGCTCAGCTGGAGGGTTGACCTAACCTCAGACTATGAAGTTGCGAGGAACTGTGCAAGGTGAGACTGTGGTAATTTTGATTGATAGTGGGGATACCCACAACTTTATATCTACCAAATTAGTGCAAAAATTGGGGATAGTTGTAACACCCTGCATTGTCGTTAAGTACTTTTTATAAGTTGTTTGGTTGGTTAAGGGCTTAGTGGAATTTTTGGCTTAAAAGTCCCTTACCGGTGGTTGAGCAAGCCTGTGCTCATTAACCAGCACGCCCGTGTTCAAAGGCTGAAGTGTGTTTCAAGTTTTAAGTTGAGCACGCCCGTGCTCAACAGTGAGCATGCCCGTGCTCACTCTGCGGTCTGTGTCTCGCTGACGCTAAGTCCAGCAAGACCGTGCTCAATGGTAAGCACGGTCATGCTCAGGTGCAGCCTATAAATGTTCGGCACAGAAACCGAGGGTTTCGTTTTAACCCTATTTCTGGTAGTAGCAGCCACCCTATTGCGGCCAGAACGGTTTCTCTCCCTTTTTCCACTAACTCAATCAGTTTTTGAGTATTGGAGACCCTTGGGAGACCTTGGCTTATCTGTGTCAAGTGTATAGGTAACATTTCTTTCCTTCCCAGATTCCTTTCATGGTTTGAGCATTGGAAACTAATAGGCTTGTGTTCTGTTTATCTAAGGTTTAAGTTTGGATTGAACCTCTTTGGGAATCGCAACCAGTTTAGGTTAGGAGCTTACGTTGGAGCGACCTTCAAACCAGGTATGGGGAGAAGGGTAGTGTACTCATAGGCTTAGGGTTAGAGTAAAGTAAAGGGGTTACCATAGCCCCGTTTGATGCATGCTTTGTATGATTTAAATATCTAAATGATTATTGATGATTATATGACGAATTGTTATAACTGTTTTGATGTATGTTCATACACATGTTCATATTATGTTCTTTATGTTGTTATCAACTTGAATGCGATAATGCTGGATAGTTGTTTAACATGATGATGTTGGATGACTGATTGTCATGATGTTGTTGTTTGGTTCAAGTTTAAAATATTAATCTGATAAAATAGGTTTAAAAACGTGATAAGCTTAATGGATAAAAGATCCTAAAAATTGGCTAAAAAGTTAGACGTTAGTTTTTGCCCAGAACAGTACTGTTGTTCATTGAGCACGGACGTGCTGAACAGGTAGCACGTCCGTGCTTGATCCACTGTCTCACACGGGTCAAAAACGAGTGATTAGAAAAAAACTGTAGTTAGGGAACGACAACTGGAGTATCGTATCTCAAGGACTCTTGGATTATTATTAACCTACAGATCGATTTTAGGGGGGGGGGGGGGGGGGGTTAGGTTTACTATTCGATTAAGAAAACAGTGCAAATAAGTGATTATCAATAAGCTAGAACGATTAATCTACTGTTTCAGTTTCCCAACTATCATTGATTCATATAATTCCCATGCCCTAAGCGGATTCTAATCCCTTTTCGAATATAGCAGCAATTAAACAAGCGCAATTGACACTACAAGATATATATTCCTAATTTTCGAATTAAGCAGACGGATTAAAGCTATCGTGAATTAAGCAAACACGATCAACACATGCGGATTAAGCAAACGCGATCAAGGTAAAGGAACATATAATCATCGAAATTAATCAATACTTATTCTATATAACTTGAATAAAGCAAACAAGACATATAGCATAATATTGAAAGGGATAAGCAATTTGATTGAGAATTATAGAACCTCAAGTGTCGGCGGAAACCGATTACAGCAGATTAATCCCTGGTGATTAGTTCTCCATTACAAACGTACAAAAACTTTTGAAATATTTCGTGAATAGTGAATGTCCTCAGTAGCAGCGGCTGAGTTAGGTTAAAATAACATGGAATTGGGTTCTAATCCAAACTGGGTCGGAAAACATAAAAACCGTCCCACTAACTAATTATTTCTTAAGTCTGGAACTAAACTGATTTATTCGACCCTTTTTCACTCCGAACCAGATTTTGACTTCAACACGAAACTTGTATCTCTTTCTCTTAGCTTTCCAACTCATATTAGAACGCGTCAATCCGATTCCCGTAGCTCAAGTTATGGTCTGCACAGTGAAAAGGTATCAAATATCTGCTAATGCTGAAAATAAAATACGAAAATAAAATAAAGGAAAAAATAAACTTAAATCTAAAAACACAATAAAATAGTAAAATTAATAAAACAAAGTAGAGAAATGCCTAAGTACAATAGTAGAAGAATGCGCATCCGAATGCACTGATCAAATTTCCCTACACTTGAACTTTTGCACTCCGAGCAAAATTATAAATTCAAAACAGAAAAACTTCAAAACAAAAGAAAAAAAAACAAAACAGAGCATGCACCTCCAAAGGTTCTCGGGATACAAAGTGCAAGAAAAATTCCAAGTCTAAGCTTCAAGAATATGGCGTTAATGAGCAACTCTTTTGTGACATTCAAAATTAATAGGGAAAAACAGATTACCAAAGAGTACATCATAAACAGCAAGCAAGATCCTCACAAGATAAAATTCACTCAACCCTCAAGTGTTTAGGTAGAATGTTTACACTCAAAGCACAGCATGAAAGAGAGTACTACCATAAGCTTGAAAATACTCTAACATCCACAAATGATATACATGCACACAAAGATCAAAAGGACTTTTATTTGGGTTGTAACTTGGCCAAGGTAAGGGTGCGATAAATCCTAAGGGGTACTAGGCTAAAAATCAAAGGGTCAAAAGAAAATCGTAAGAGCTGCGGGAGTTGAACAGCATCCAATTTCATTCACCTTCAAACAATCAACATTACAACTATTTCACTTCTCCTTTCTCTTTTTATCCCTTTTTTTTCTTTTTTTTTTCTTTTTGTATATTTCTTCTTCTTTTTTTTTTCTTCAAAAGGAACAGTAATGTGAATTGTGTTCCTCCTTTTATTTTTCACTTTTTTGCCTCTTTTTTTTCTTCTTTTTATGCCAACCTTTGAAACATCACAACTATGTTATTCAACCCCACACAACTCCAAACAAGACTCTTTCAACCCTTTGAATAGGGTGATAATATTGTTTTTCGCTTATCGACTTGTAATGAGTTTAAAACAAAAAAGGGATAAACAGGCTCAAAGTGGTTTCCAAACAAGGGATAATATTTGCAGGGTTGGCTTTTTGGCTAACTGACTAAAAATAAAACAAAACAACACGCCTTTATTATATCAGTGTGCACACATAAACAAACAGCTTCAACAAGAGTCAATTCAAGTTCTAGAGACTATTCAAACATGAGTGAAATCACACAAGAAAGAAAGAGATGGATTTTTTTTATGTATTATCCATTATAAGGCTCAAAGTCTCATAGGGGTTAATGATTTACCACAAATGATGTACAATTTAGTGTTTAGTCCTACCTATAAACTAAGAATGTACAAAAAAAATCAATCATATCACACCACAATTCTTTAATCAATAGAACATAGAAATTACTCACAATTGTAAACTAAAAACCAAAGAAAATAAATGCATTTTTTTTTATTTTTGAAAACAAACAAAGCAACACAAACAAGGAAAAAAAAACAAAAACAAAGCAATTGGTTCCCTCCCCCACACTTAAGACATACATTGTCCCCAATGAAAGAACATAAATATAAAATAAGAGTGAGAGAAAGGAGAAGGTGCTCCCTGATCAAGTTGTAGTGTAGGTGGGCTCTTCCAAGGAAAGCTCTTCTATGGTTGCATCTTCAGGCACCGAGCTCTCATGGATTAGCTTCAAGGGCTGCCCATTAACCTTAAAAACCTTGTTGGTACCTGCACTTTTTATTTCTACTTACCATGAGGGAAAACATCAGTAACAATAAATGGGCCAATCCACTTGGATCGAAGTTTCCCAGCCATCACTTTTAGGCGGGAGTTAAACAATAAAACCTGTTGGCCCATAGAGAATTCGTTCCTAGAAATCATCTTATCATGGAAGTGCTTAGTTTTCTCTTTATAAATTCGAGAGCTTTCATAGGCTTCTAACCTAAGCTCTTCAAGCTACTGTAATTGGAGTTTTCTTTCAATGCCAGCATTTTGCATTTCCAAATTACAACTTTTGACCGCCCAATAAGCACTGCTCAATTTCTACAGGAAGATGACATGCCTTACTAAACACAAGTCTATAGAGAGACATCCCTTTTGGTGTCTTGAAAGCTGTTCTTTGAGCCCAAAGTGCGTCTTCTAGACGGCGGCTCCAGTCCTTCCTATTTGGCTGCACCACTTTCTCCAAGATCTGTTTGATTTCTCTGTTTGAGATCTCAGCCTGCCCATTAGTTTGGGGATGATATGCAGTAGAGACCCTGTGCACAACTCCATACTTTCAGAGTAAAGCTTCCATGGTGCGGTTACAGAAATGAGTGCCTTGGTCACTTATGATAGCACGAGGTATTCCGAACCTGCAAAAAAATATTGGACCTGACAAAATCTGCAACAACTCTAGAATCATTAGTCCTAGTGGGGATAGCTTCCACCCACTTTGAAACATAATCAACAGCAAGTAAAATATAGAGAAAACCAAAAGATGCAGGAAAAGGACCCATAAAGTCAATTCCCCACACATCAAACACCTCACAGAAAAGCATAGGTTGCTGAGGCATTTCACTCTTACGAGTGATGGCTGTACCTGCTATCTGACACTATTTACAAGTGCGATAAATCTCATAAGCATCTCTAAAAATAGTGGGCCAATAAAAACCTGAATCTAGGATTTTTCTTGCAGTCCTTTGTGGCCCAAAATGTCCCCCTACTTGAGAAGCATGAGAAAGATGCAAAATAGATTCAATCTCATAGTCGGGGACACATCTCCTAATTACCTGATCACTACCAAATTTCCAAAGATATGGATCATCCCAAACATAATATTTGGCATCACTCTTGAGTTTGTGAATTTGTGTACTAGTTGTACCTGTCGGAAAAACACCAGCAACAAGATAATTAACAATATCATCAAACCAAGGAGTTACCCCATGTAACTGTAAAAGCTGCTCATCAGGAAAGTCATCCTGAATGGGAGAAGGATCTTCATCCCTCTCTATTCTGCTCAAGTGATCAGCCACTAAATTCTCAGCTCCACTTTTATCTTTAATCTCCACACTAAACTCTTGGAGCAACAACATCCACCGAATCAATCTCGGTTTTGCTTCTGGTTTCTTCAACAAGTACTTTAAAGCTGCATGGTCAGTGAAAACAACAACCTTGGAACCTAGCAAATATGATCTGAATTTATCAAGTGCAAAAACAATAGCTAGAAGTTCCTTTTCAGTAGTAGTGTAATTAGCCTGTGCAGAATCTAAAGTTCTAGAAGCATAATAAATAACATGGGCAGCCTTGTCCACCCTTTGTGCAAGGACCGCCCCCACGGCATAGTTAGAGGCATCACACATAATCTCAAAAGGGAGGGTCCAGTAAGGAGGCTGGATGATGGGAGTAGAGGTCAATGCTTTCTTCAAGAATTCAAACGCCTTTTTGCAGTTGTCATCAAATTTGAAAATGACATCATTCTTCAACAAGTTTGATAGAGGAAGAGCTATCTTGCTAACATCCTTTATGAAGCACCTGTAAAAACATGCATGACCAAGAAAAGAACGAATCTCGCGAACGCAAGATAGGTAAGGCAGTGTAGAAATCACCTCAATCTTAGCAGGATCTACTGAAATACCTTTTTCAGAAATAATATGCCCCAAAACAATTCCCTGTTCCACCATAAAATGACATTTTTCATAATTCAAAACAAGATCAGTTTCAATGCATCTCTCCAAAACCAGATTCAAACTATTCAAGCATTCATCAAATGAAGAACCATAAACAGTAAAATCATACATAAACACTTCCATGCAATTCTCAATATATTCGGTAAAAATACTAATCATGCATCTCTGGAATGTGCCAGGAGCATTGCAAAGACCAAATGGCATCCTCCTGTAAGTAAATGTGCCGAAAGGGCACGTAAAAGTTGTCTTTTCTTGATCCTCTGGTGCAATGTGGATCTGAAAGTAACCTGAAAAACCATCAAGAAAACAATAGTGTGATTTACCAGCTAGCCGTTCAAGCATTTGATCGATGAACGGCAAAGGGAAGTGATCCTTTCTAGTAGCCTGGTTCAATCTCCTGTAATCAGTACAAACTCTCCAGCTATTCTAAACTCTAGTGGGAACAAGTTCATTGTTTTCATTTTTACCACTGTGAGTCCAGATTTCTTAGGTACAACTTGCACTGTACTCACCCAATTACTGTCAGAGATAGGATATATGATACCTGCATGCAAGAGTTTTGTTACCTCCTTCTTCACAACATTAATAATCAAGGGGTTAAGCCGCCTTTGGGGCTGCCTAACTGTTTTAGCCCCGTCCTCCAACATAATCCTATGCATACACATGGATGGGCTAATACCTGGTATGTCGGCCAAGGTCCACCCAATCGCCTTCTTATGCTTCTTCAAAACCTGCAAGAGCTTAGTTTCTTGGTCAAAATCAAGGTTAGAAGAAATTATAACCGGAAGTTTTTCATTCCTCTTTAAATAAGCATATTTTAGATTTTCAGGAAGTGGCTTAAGCTCTAAGGAGGGTGGCTGCTCAATAGATGGTATGTTTGGGGCAGCCGTGCTGTCAAGAACTTCAGCTGCATAAACAGCTTCATTTACACTGTCACCCTGCAAGGCAGCATCAATCTCAGCACAAACAGCACAAAGGTTAGTGTTAGTACAATCAGCACATGAGTAAACATCATCAAAACCAGAAAAAGATGAAAAATCAGCAGTTGCAACCAAATCATAATAAGTGTCATCAACAATTTCAGAAAGCAACTCTATTTGAAAAACAGAATGCTCTTCCAAGGGATGTTTCATAGAATCGAAAATGTTGAATTTTGCAACAATGTCACCAAATTCCATGGACATGGTTCCATCGTCAACATCAATTTTTGTTTTCGCCGTTTTCATGAACGGTCTGCCTAGAATGATTGGTGATCTGCTTGAATTCGTTTCTCCTGCCATGTCCAAAATGTAAAAACCAGCAGGGAAAATCAAGTCATTAACTTGAACAAGCACATCTTCTACTACTCCAATGGGGTGAGCATTGGTCCTGTTTGCCAACTGAATAGTAAGACCTGTATGCTGCAAAGGACCAAGATCAAGATTGTTAAAAATAGAAGTAGGCATAACATTAATAGAAGCTCCTAAATCTAACATGCAATTATCGAATTTACTATCCCCAATGGTACATGGAATAGCAAAAGTTCCCGGATCCTTGCATTTCTGTGGCATTGCCTGATTTAGGACTGAAATGGTAACCTTTTCAGGTGCATGTTTAGGTTGAATGAGGGCTGAAACATTTCGTCCCAAATTGACTCTCTCATTTCCCTTCAACCTCCTCTTGTGTGTGCACAAATCTTTCAGAAACTTCGCGTATTTCGGAACCTGCTTAATCACATCAAGAAGCGGAATGTTTACCGCCACTTTTCTGAATACATCCAGAATCTCTCTCTCTTTGTCTTCCTCATCAATCTTTTTATTTTTCAGTAGTCTTTGTGTGAAGGGAATTGGTGGCACATACTCTTTTTCAGCCTCAATAACAATAGAAGGTTCAGGTGTTACCTCAACAATTTTTTTTATTTTTTTCAGGGGCTGGTTCTGTAACCTTCCCGGATCTCAAAGAAATTTCACTCACATTAGGATTAGGGACATTAGGATTCACTACTGTTTGGGCAGGTAGTTGGTTCGATCCTTGAGCTTGCTGCATGGCATTCATCAAAGTGGCAAGCTGTTCAATTTGTGTCTGCAAAGTATGAATACTAGAATCCGTTCGTTGCTGAAACTGGAGATTGTTTACAGCCATTTGCTTGACAAGTTCCTCTAGTGAAGGTCCGGAAGGTGCAGAGGTGGTTACTTGGGGAGAGTTCTGTGGTGGTGTCAGCGGTAACATCAGTTGTTGTTGTTGTTGTTGTGTGGATGAGTTTCCATACCGAAGGTTTGGATGGTTTCTCCAGCTGGGGTGGTACTTATTAGTGGAAAGGTCAGGAATGTTGTGCCTGTTCTGATTGTTGCCTTGATTGTAAAGATTGGCTGCATATACTTGAGGCAACTCAGTGACCGACTCATCTTTCAGAATGGGACATGTATCGGTCAGGTGCTCAGGAGAAGTACAAATACCACACAACCTTGCTGTTTGAGCTTTATCCACTGCCTACTGTTTCACTAAAGAAGTAAGCTCATCAAGTCTAGTTTCAAGGGCTTTGTTGGAAGAAGAAACATGGATCTCATTCATACCTTTTGTTTCGACAGAATTGTTTCTAGTTGTGAACTGTTGGGAGTTGAGTGACATGTTCTCAATCAATGACTTGGCAGCAGCTGGAGTCTTATCAACAAGTGCTCCCCCGCTAGCAGCATCTAAAATGTTTCTATCCATTGGTAGCAATCCCTCATAAAAGTACTGAATAAGAAGTTGCTCGGTAATCTGGTGCTGAGGACAACTGGACATTAACTTCTTAAATCTCTCCCAGTACTCAGCCAATGATTCATTGCCTTGTCTAATACCACACATCTCTTTTCTGATTGATGCAGCTCTGGAGGCAGGAAAGTATCTCTCTAGGAAGACTTTCTTCAAATCATTCCAGGTTGAAACGAAATTCAGCTCAAGATAATACAACCAATCCTTTGCAGCACCTTGAAGTGAGAATGGGAAGGCTCTCAGCTTGATATGGTCTTCTGTTATTCCTTCAGGTCTTAAAGGTGTAGAACAAACAACCTGGAATTCTTTTAGATGCTTATGCTGATCCTCACCTACAAGACCACTAAACCTTGGCAACAAGTGTATTAAACCAAATTTCAATTCAAAAGGAACAACGACATCAACATATTCAATACATAAACCATTGTAATTAACATCAGGAGCAATAAGCTGTCTTAGCGTTCTTTGATCAGCCATGTTATCAAAAGCAAGTTCAGAATCAGAATCACTAATGGTTGGTGAACTAGTGCTAGCCTGAATTGCTCTACGGCGTGTGTGCAAGGTTCTCTCAATTTCAGGATCAAAATCAAACAAGTCAGAACAACAGGACCTAGTAGCCAGAACTAATTCAGCAATGCACCAACAAATGCGAAAATTCCAACAATGTCCCTAAACAGCAAATTAGATGGAAACATAGAAAACGATTAAAATAACATTAAAAAAAATACAAAAACACGAAATTTGATCTAATTAAGTCAAATAAGAATTTTGAGATTTTTTTTGGAATTTTTAGAATTGTGATCGCAAGAATTTTCTGCTAAGATGGAATGAAAGGGATTTCGATTCCGGCACAATTTTCCCAAAAACCGGGTTTTTACCGATTTTGACGTCTGGTCGCGAATTCGCAAGAACGAAGGGGCCAGCGACCAAGAATGCAACACCTAATACTATAAAATCTGTTAATAACAACAAAAGTCCCCGGCAACGGCGCCAATTTGATCCGCTGTCGCACACGGGTCAAAAACGAGTGATTAGAAAAAAAAACTGTAGTTAGGGAACGACAACTCGAGTATCGTATCTCATGGACTCTTGGATTATTATTAACCTACAAATCAATTTTTTTTTTTTTTGGGGGGGTTAGGTTTAAGATTCGATTAAGAAAACAGTGCAAATAAGTGATTATCAATAAGCTAGATCTACTGTTTCGGTTTCCCAACTATCATTGATTCATATAATTCCCATGCCCTAAGCGGATTCTAATCCCTTTTCGAATATAGCAGCAATTAAACAAGCATAATTGACACTACGAGATATATATTCCTAATTTCTGAATTAAGCAGACGGATTAAAGCTATCGTGAATTAAGCAAACACGATCAACACACGCGGATTAAGCAAACGCGATCAAGGTAAAGGAACATATAATCATCGAAATTAATCAATACTTATTCTATATAACTTGAATAAATCAAACAAGACATATAGCATAATATTGAAAGGGATAAGCAATTTGATTGAGAATTATAGAACCTCAAGTGTCGGCGGAAACCGATTACAGCAGATTAATCCGCGGTGATTAGTTCTCCATTACAAACGTACAAAAACTTTTGAAATATTTCGTGAATAGTGAATGTCCTCAGTAGCAGCGGCTGAGTTAGACTAAAATAACATGGAATTGGGTTCTAATCCAAACCGGGTCGGAAAACAAAAAAACCGGCCCACTAACTAATTATTTCTTAAGTCTAGAACTAAACTGATTTATTCGACCCTTTTTCACTCCGAACCAGCTTTTGACTTCAACACGAAACTTGTATCTCTTTCTCTTAGCTTTCCAACTCAGATTAGAACGTGTCAATCCGATTCCCGTAGCTCAAGTTATGGTCTGCATAGTGAAAAGGTATCAAATATCTGCTAATGCTGAAAATAAAATACGAAAATAAAATAAAGGCAAAAATAAACTTAAATCTAAAAACACAATAAAATAGTAAAATTAATAAAACAAAGTAGAGAAATGCCTAAGTACAATAGTAGAAGAATGCGCATCCGAATGCACTGATCAGTGCTCCCAGATTGAATTCTGGAAAATGGCCACGCATCCAGCACGGCCGTGCAGTAGAGGAGCATGACCGTGCAGCTGAGCACGATCGTGCCCAAAAGGAAGCACGACTATGCTTCACTTATGTGACCAGCACGGCCGTGCAGGGGACAAGCATGCCCGTGCTCCCCTATCAGACAGAGATGGAATTAAAGGACTTAAAGAGGGTTTTTAACCACAATTTCCCCAATGATGATAAGTTGATATAACTAATCAAAGATAACGGTTAGACAACTTGGTTAATGACTAACAAATATAATTAAATATTAGATGATTAAGCCGGCACCCATTGGGTTACCGCACGTTGATGAGTTGTACCTTGGAGCTTTTTGGCCAAGGGAACCTTGACCCCGCAGTTTGGGTCTAAGGTGTTGTTGATGTTGAAAGTCTTGGGTGCTTATTGGCCCAAGCACGTTGATATTGATGTTGAAGTCTTGGGAGCTTTATGGCCCAGGCAAGGAGGTGGTTGAGATTGTTTGATGTTTGCCATGCATGGAGCATTGGAGTTGATGGTTGAGGGGGAGGTTCGACATAGGGGAGATTGCCCGAGAGTACGGTGATCTGGCCAGCCACGGTAGGTCACCCGATGGTTTGGTGACCGCGACCCCCCGTGATGAGGCATCCACGGTTTGATGCATTGGCTATCCATGGGGTTCACCCAAGGTTTGGTGAACTACCGGTGTTGGTGCTTTTATGGCCAATACGGATATGTAACTCCGAAGTCATTCATCCTGAGTTAGTTCGGATCCACATGCATAATGGAGTAGAGGAGTAGAGTTGAATTGCATCGCATAACTTACTGAATTTGATGATGTTGATGTATGATGATGTATATGCTGATGTGTGTTGTAATGTTACCATGTTTGTTTGTTTACTTTACTTCCTATTCCCTCGCTATATATGTTTACATGATTATCACTCCCCTCTTTTCTCTGCTTGTTTGTTTGGCCTGATTGGCACCGTGCAGAGGATGACGAGCAGCTCGGAGAGGAGTGACTCTGAGGATCCGCCACTCATAGTTAGGGCTTGTTCTTTTGTTAGTTAGTTATTTTTCAGTTTGTATACCAAGGATGTTCCCAGAACGGTTATACCAGCTCTGAGTCGTGACATCGGGGTTGGATTGTTATGTTTTATGTCTTATTTGTGTAAGTTGTTTAAACTTGGTTTATATTTTCTGTGTCATAAACTCGTTCATGTGGGTCATTTCTACCCATGGAAAAAGTTTTAATTTTTCGGTAATGCATGTTTTGTTTTGTTTTTTTTAATTTATATGCTTCATAACATGCGGGGTAGAAGGGTGTCACATTTAGTGGTATCAGAGCAGTTCGGCCCTGTCCGGACGTGGTATGAGTTTGTTGTGTGCTCTTGTTTGAATTGTCTATACTTGTTAGAGACAATGATGCTTTAAGTTTGTTGCCTGTAGCTTTTACCCGCTTAAGTTCTGTACCCGAGAGTTGTTTTGGACGTGTACAAGAACTCATGGCAGGAAGAGGGCGCAACGATCAGGTAATTGCGGACGCATTGGACTCCTTGCCAATGCTATCGGCCAGGTCAATAACAACAACAACAACAACAACAATGGAGGGCCAGCTGAGTTCCAGGGTTTTGACAAATTTCAGAGGAACAACCCTCCCTCCTTCAAGGGAGCTTATGATCCAGAGGGAGCACTGTTGTGGCTGAGGGAGATGCATAAGATCTTCTGAGTGATGGATTGCAATGACCAGCAGAAGCTCGTCTTTGCTACCTTCATGCTGACTGAGGAGGCTAAGCATTGGTGAGAAAACTACAGGCTGAGGATGCAGGCTGAGGGGACAGTGGTTACATGGGTTGAGTTCAGATAGAGGTTTCTGGAGAAGTACTTCCCAGCGGATATCAAGGACAAGAAAGAGATGGAGTTCTTGGCCTTGAATCAAGGATCTATGTCAGTGGGTGACTATGCTGCCAAGTTTGAGGAGCATGCGAGGTATTACACTCCGTACCAACATACTGCAGATGATCATTCCAAATGCATTAAGTTCGAGGCTGGACTTAACCCCGAGATCAAGCAAGCGATTAGCTACCAGGAGGTCAGAGTCTTCCTAGTTCTGGTCAACAAGTACATGATTTATGAGGATGCTAGTCAGTTCAAGGTTGCCAGTTCTAGAGGATCGGATAGTCAGAGTGTCAAGAGGAATGATTAGAGAGATAGAGGGAAACAATGTTATGCTCCGACCGGCAAGGACTTCAAGAAGATTAGCAAGAAGCCACAGTTTCGGCAGGATCGGTTTAGGGGTGGGTTCTCTAATGCCTCTAGACCCATGAGGTGTGGAAAGTGCGGCGCACCGAATCACTATTCTTCTCAGTGCAAGGAATCAGCTGTGAGGGAGCCAAGGCAGAACCTCCCAGAGCTAGCAAGAGTCAATAGTCTAAGGCCAACTGACTGAAGACCACTGGGAGAGTCTTTACTCTTAGTGGAGCCGAAGCCTCCGAGTCCGATGACTTGATTTAAGGTACATGTTTTATTGATGGAACTCAATTGACTGTATTGTATTATTCGGGTGCTACTCACTCGTTTATATCCCATGATAGGGTCAAGAGTCTTAAGTTTCCTGTTACCTTTCTTGAGTTTGATTTACTTGTGTCTACACCCACAAATAAACCTGTTTCCACTTCTTATGCATGCAAGAACTGTCATATTGTCATTGATGGAAAAACCTTTGTTGCTGATCTTGTATGTTTGCCCCTGAAAGATCTTGATATCATTCTTGGCAAGGACTGGTTATCTTCCAACCACGTCCTTCTGAACTGTTTTGATAAAACCTTGATTTTTGGAACTCCAACGGAGTCTAAGAATCCAGACCTTCTCTCTGCCAGTCAAGTACAAGCTTCAATAAAAGTCGAAGCCCAAGTATACATGATGTTAGCTACCATGGAAGTAAAGAGCAGCCCTCCTGATGCCGCCTACTTGTCTGTTGTGCGGGACTTTCCTGAAGTGTTCCCGGGGGATGTTTATAACTTACCCCCAGAGAGAGATGTTGAGTTCACCATAGACTTAGTGCCTGGCACTAAGCCAATCTCCATAGCACCCTATAGAATGTCTCCTCTAGAGCTAGCTAAGTTAAAGGAACAGTTGGAGGACCTAATGAAGAAGCAATTCACTAGGCCGAGTGTGTCCCCACGGGGAGCACCTGTACTATTGGTGAAGAAGAATGATGGCAGTATGAGGTTGTGTGTCGACTATAGGCAACTCAACAAGGCGACCATAAAGAATTGGTATCCGCTCCCTAGGATTGATGATCTCATGGATCAGTTGATGGGTGCTTGCATCTTTTCTAAGATATATTTGAGGTCAGGGTACCATCAGATTTGGGTTAAGTCTGAGGACATCCCGAAGACAGTGTTTAGGACGCGATATTATCACTACGAGTACTTGGTTATGCCCTTTGGTGTGACCAATGCTCCTGCTGTGTTCATGGACTACATGAACAAGAGCTGTCCCCCTTACTTGGATAAGATTGTGGTGGTGTTCATAGATGACATCTTAGTGTACTCCAAGAGTAAGGAGGAACATGAGGAACACTTGAGGGTTGTCTTGCAGACCCTTAAGGAAAGTAGTTGTACGCTAAGTTGTCTAAGTATGAGTTCTGGTAAGAGGAAGTGAGCTTCTCAGGACACGTCATCTCTAAGGGTGGCGTAACAGTGGACCCATCTAAAGTAGAAACGGTGCTCCAGTGGGAAGCGCCAAAGTCTGTAACCGAGATTAGGAGTTTCTTGGGGTTAGCCGAGTATTACAGAAGGTTTATAGAAGGTTTCTCTAAGATAGCTTTACCCTTAACCCGTATCACCAAGAAGGGACAGTTGTTTGTGTGGGACTCTAAGTGTGAAGAGAGTTTCCAAACCCTTAAGGATAGGTTGACCTCAGCACCAGTATTAGTTTTGCTAGATCCTAATGAACCCTTCGTAGTTTACTGCGATGCTTCTAAGCAAGGGTTAGGTGGTGTGTTGATGCAACATGGTAAGGTAGTTGCTTATGCTTCTAGGCAGTTGAAAACCCATGAAAAGAACTACCCTACCCACGACCTAGAGTTAGGAGCTATGGTTTTTGCCTTAAAGATCTGGAGGCATTACCTTTATGGAGCAAGGTTTGAGGTTTTTAGCGATCATAAAAGTTTGAGGTATCTCTTTGACCAAAAGGAGCTAAAAATGAGGCAGCGGAGGTGGATGGAGTTCTTAAAGGATTATGAATTCGAAATGACCTATCACCTAGGGAAGGCCAATGTGGTGGCCGATGACCTAAGTAGGAAGACCTTGCACGTCTCCGCTTTGATGGTTAGGGAGATGGATCTGATAGAGGAGTTTAGAGACCTTAGTCTAGCTTGTGAGTTTACCCCTAAGAGTATTAGGCTTGGTACCTTGAAGGTTACCAACAGCTTGATGGACCAGATTAGAGAGGGTCAGAAGTTAGATAAGTTTCTCTTAGACCAGCAAGAGTTGCTTGCTCAGGGTAGAGACCTTAGTTTCAAGGATGGAAGTGACAGAGTCTTGAGGGTTAAAGATAGAGTGTGCATACCGGATGTTCCTGAGCTTAGGAAGTTGATCCTTGAGGAAGGACATAGGAGTGGATTGAGTGTGCACCCAGGTGCCACCAAGATGTATCAGGACCTTAAGAGAATGTTTTGGTGGCCTAGGATGAAAAAGGATGTGACCGAGTTCGTATATGCGTGCACAGTTTGTCAGAAGGCCAAGATAGAACACCAAAAGCCTTCAGGTAAGTTGCAACCTTTGAGTATCTCAGAATGGAAATGGGATAGCATCTCCATGGATTTTGTGTCTGGACTCCCTAGGACTCCAGTTGGTTTTGAGGCTATATGGCTTGTTGTGGATAGATTGACTAAGTCTACCCATTTCATCCCGATGAACATGGAGTATCCTTTAGAGAAGTTAGCCAAGCTGTACATCAAAGAGATAGTTAGGCTTCATGGTGTACCCTCTAGCATAGTATCAGATAGAGACCCGAGGTTTACCTCTAGGTTCTGGGAGAGTTTGCAGCGTGCTTTAGAGACGAAACTTAGGATTAGTTCAACTTACCACCAACAGACTGATGGGCAGTTTGAGAGGGCCATCCAGTCCATAGAGGACTTGTTGAGGGCTTGTGTACTAGAGCAATCTAGTAGTTGGGACAAGTTTTTGCCCCTGATAGCGTTCACCTACAACAACATCTTCCATTCCAGTATTGGGATGGCACCTTATGAGGCTCTTTATGGGAGGAGATGCAGGACGCCCTTGTGTTGGAATGAACCTAATGATAGTGTGGTGCTAGGGCCAGCGAAAGTCCACGAAACAACAGAAAAGATAAAGAACCAAAGAATATTGTTGATGCGTCTGGCTCTTTGGATTTAAAGTTCAGCTGAAGCAAAGCGTCTGATGAGCTTTCAACAAGCCGAAGCCCAGATTCAGTTGTCCAATAGCATTTTTCAATCTTAGATCTCTTGTGTAACACCCCCTTGGGCATTACATGATTACTCGTTGCGGAAATAAAACTTTCAATAAAGGCTGGTTGCTTTCGGAAAATAACTCATATAACTTTATAAGTGTTAGAAAAACGGGTATAAAATTTTCTCTTGCACGGTAAATGAAGTTTCAACATGCAAACATTAACATCTACCAACTTCATATAAGTAATACACACCACAGCGTACGAGTTGATTTTTTTTTTCAAATATATATATATATATATATATATATAAGTAAAAGATATAATTATATATCACTGAACTGAAAAGTCAGAACAATCCTTACTCCAAAAGAATGGCTCTCAGCAGCCAGATATACAGACTATCCACAAAAGGGTCTACAACAACCTAATATCCTAGTTGAGCTGGTCACTCTAACCGACATTTACTGGGAAGACCCCCGAGGTCATCCCTATGATCCTCGATCTCTTCAATTATCAGGACTAATGTCCTTAAGTAAAACAGGGAAATCCTCTGCAACGTCTGTATTTGCGTCCCACGGTACAACAACATAAACCAAGAAAAACAGATATATAGCAAGGGTGAGATACCAACAAATGAGTTTCATCATGATAACCACATGCGCGACACACAAACAATAACACACACACACACACACATATATATATATATATATATATATATATATATATATATATATATATATATATATATATAAAATAACACATGATCCTCAGAATAAACATAAAGCTTTAAACAATGGCATTCATACCCGACAATCATTGCAACTTATAAGAATGCAAGACACTTCAACAACCATCATCTAACTTTGATATTTATTCTCGCTACTTTTCTTTTTAGTTCGATCTTTCTTTGTCGAGGCTCACAGTTCACGACTATTCCTACTTAGGCATCGAGTTTCATTCATTCTCAACATAAGACACACAGTCAATTGTGCCAACTGGGACTTTAACCCGCAACACATATGACACGAAGTCAGATGTGCCAATTGGGACTTTAACCCGCGACACATGGGACACGGATTCAAATGTGCCGACTGAGACTCTAACCCACGACACACAACCAATAGATTCAAATGTGCCAACAGGGACTCTAACCCACGACACACAACCAACAGATTCAAATGTGCCGACTGGGACACATACGGGACACATAGTCCACGTACTTACTCAAAGGAGCACCAGCTCGACGTTTCGGCAATCTGGGTCCTTACTTCTTTCCTCAATTTCCTTTCAATCTAATTTTCGTTCCATGAAACGTCAATACCAAAACAAAACTCTGAAAACTTATCCAAGTTTATCAGAAATGTTTTCGCTGACTTAAAATTCTTTTGCAGAAAACCCTTTTCCGCTAAAATTCGTTTATAATACGTTAAATTACAACGAAGTTAAATTTTTCTCAAACTAATTCCCTGTTGAAATCCTTTTTCCGAAAACACATCAAATCCTTGAAAATTATTTTCTAACACGTTTTTGTCCAAAATGATCACACTATTTCTCATTGTTCCGCTGTAAATCACTTTCTGAAATATCTTATGTTTTACAACAATTTCTCTTGAAAATCAAAATGACTTTGTCCTTGACAAAAGTTTTCCCCATCCATATTAAAATTATTTTTGGAAAATTAATTTATCTTAATTACTATTTATTTTATTTTTGAATTTATTTCGAAAAAATTACCGTAAGTGAAATTTTTTCACGGTTTCGTTCTCACTGTCAATCATTGACTTACTCTTTCACCAAAACATCGTTAAAATATTATTTTCCACATTTTCTTCGACTTTCATAGTTTAAAACACTTAAGTTTTTCCTTAAACTTTTTAAAGTCTTTAACCTCAACATAATTGAGCATTGACCATTGTCAGACTTCTCAGTCAGTCACTCAACATCAGTTGATCCATACATTACAGTTATAACAAATAAATCACATAAACCACATAAGACTATATAAACCAACACATAATAATTAAATCAAGAAACACAATATCACTACCAATAATTATACAAACAACCCACAGATAGCATGTAGCTATCAAAAACCCCTCAGGTAAACCCCCATTACCTCTTGAAGTTTCAGTTTCCTCCTCGAAGTGTCTCTTTGATTATCGGTTTCTCCTCTCAACTTAATACGACAACAAACAACTTATCCTTCACAACAAAATATAACAAGTTACAAATTGAAACAAAAATCCATCTAACTCACATGAGCTAGGTTTCGGCCATAACAAAGAAAATAGGTTAGATATTTTTAAATTTTTCAAGCTTTTGGATTTATGATCCTAAGGCATTAGAAAGACAAGATCAAGTGTCACATGACAAAAATTGAAAAAAAAATCCATCTAACCTCTAGGGTTAGGGTTTCGGCCTTGATGAACAAAATAGTCTAAGGATTTTAAAAATTCTCAAGCTTCTAGATCTAGAAACTAGAAGTATTAGAGATATTAAATCAAGTGTCACATTTCAAAAATTGAAACAAAACTCATTTACCCCACAAGACTAGGGTTTCTGCCCAAGTAGAAGAAATAGGAGGAAAATTTCTTTGCTCTCATGCCTTTGGATAATCAAAATAGAAGTCTTAGGGAGTTCATAGAAATTGCTACCACATCAAAATGATTTTTCTATGATTTTCTAAAATTAAAAGAAGAAAATCCAATGAAAATGAGAAATTGATGATCTTGGCAAGCATGAATGAAATGAATGAAGACTAAGACAATCATAGTTATAAGTGATGAGGATTTGCCTCTTGGATGATGAAGGAATAAAGAAATGATCAAGGTTTTTCAAGAGCAACAATGGAGTTTCTTTGTTTTTTGTGAGAGAAATGGCTTAAGGAAGATGTAATGAACATGAAAAAATGACCAAGTCTTGAAAATGGGTGTGTGGCCGTGCGGGGTGGGGGTCAATTTGGTCCAAAATGATTTTGGGACAAGGTGGGAATTACACATAAAGACCAAGGGCAAAATGATCTTTTCACCACTAAAAATATCTAGATATTTTAAAACTCATAATGACTTGGATAGGGTTTCATTAAATGCTCGTCATGTCAGTCACTTCAGTCATTTCAGTCACCTCAACTTCGTATCTGGCTCCGTCGTTTACCCGACTTAGGTTTTACCCTCATTTACTTTGAAGGTTTCGCACTTATAAAATATAATATTTTATTTTGACACAAAAATTTTCAAAAAAACCAATATTGTTTAAAATACAATATAAACCAAAATCGTTTCGTTCACGAGTCAAAATTAGGTTTTCTGATCAGTAAACTTTTACTGTCTGTAAAAAACGCAGACTGGGTTTCGTCTGAATTTTCGTCTGATTCAGTTCTTCCTGCATAGCTAGAATCCAACCATCTTCTAGCAGAGCCTCGTCTATTGTCTTTGGTTCCAACTCAGAGGCAAGTAAAGAATCGTCTTGCTCTTTGAAGGTTGATCTGGTTCTTAGCCTATCATTCGGATTTCCAATGATCTGATCTTGTGGATGATAATTCTTGAAGTACCAAGATCTTTCAACATTTTCTTGTTGAGAAGTGGATGTTTCTGGTTCTGGTTGTTAAGGAGGGTCATCTACTTGATCATCACCTTTAATCGGTGTTGTATCTCCTGAGATATTTAGATTAAGATTTGCAAAAGCTTCATCTAGCTCTGATAATTTCTTATCAGGATGCTTGTCATCAAACTTGACATGAATGCATTCTTATACAACTAAAGTTCTAGAATTATAAACTCTAAAACCTTTTGAAGTTTCAGAATATCCTAACAGAATTCCATTATTTACTTTTGCATCAAATTTACTAAGTTGATCTTTTGTATTCGGTATATAACATTTACAACCAAAGGGATGAAAATATGAAATGTTGGGTTTTCGTCCTTTCCACAATTCATAAGGAGTCTTGTTCAGGATAGGTCTAATGTATATTCATTACGAATGTAGCGGCGATGTTAATGACTTCAACCTAGAAGTGTCTAGGGACAGAGTGATCATTGAGCATAGTCCTAGCCATCTCTTGAAGAGATCTGTTCTTTCTCTCTACCACACCATTTTGCTGTGGTGTTCTTGGTATTGAGAAGTTGTGATGAATACCACTTTCTTCATAGAACTTATGAAATAGCTCATTCTCAAACTCTCCCCCATGGTCACTTCTGATAGAAGTGATACACATGCCTTTTTCATTATGTACACGTTTACAGAATATAGAAAAGACCTTGAAGGACTCATCCTCGTGAGTTAAGAACATAACCCATATCCATCTTGTGTAGTCGTCTACAATAACAAGACCATATTTCTTACCACTGACAGAAGCAGTCCTTGATGGACCAAAAAGATCAAGGTGTAGCAATTCTAGTGGTCTATTGGTACTAACAACAGTTTTAGATTCAAAAGAACCCTTGACTTGTTTTCCTTTTTGACATGCATCACAGAGAGCATCAGATTTGTACTTGAGGTTTGGTAGCCCTCTCACGAGGTTATGCTTATTTAGTTTTGAAATTAATTTCAAGCTTGAATGACCTAGCCTTTTGTGCCAAATTCATCGCTCATCTTCAATGGACACTAGACATGAGACACTCTGATTTGAGAGGTCCTCCAAGTCAATCTTATACAGATTGTTTTGCCTCTTAGCAGTGAATAGAAGTGATCCATCGTTTTTCTTGACATTACACATGTTCTTATCAAAAGAAACAGCATATCCACTATCACATAATTGACTTATACTTCGCAGATTATGTTTAAGACCATTAACCAAGAGAACATTGTCAATGGAGGGAAAATGATGTTTACCAAATTTACCTATACCAGTGATCTTCCCTTTCTGGTTTCCTCCAAATGTGACCCAGCCACCATCTTTGGCTCTAAGGTCTTGGAACATACACCTTTCTCCTGTCATGTGTCGTGAGCACCCACTGTCCAAGTACTGTTTAGTCACCGGCAAGTGTACCGGGTCGTCGTAAGTAATAAAACACGGTAAGTAATTACCGAGGTCGGACACAGGGATTGGGCTACCAATTTTACCAATTTGCGAGAAATTAGATACGTTTGGTCAAGCAAGGCAAGTGGTTGAGGAGAGAGAGAGAATAGGATCGCAATTAAAATTAACAAATCAAATAGAAATATAGTATTAAAATCTGGAATTAAAACATCTAAGGTCACAAATCCACCTATCCAATCATGCATAGTACCCAAGTGATGATGATTCCCTCCCTAAGTTCAATTACAATGTCAACCAGGACCCCCAAATTCTCCTAATGACACTGTCGTGCTCAATAGGACGTATTCAATGATTGAATTAATTACTTACAAGGTCTCATAACCCAATCATCAAACTCTATTAAATCTGGTTCCTATAAGGTTGCACCGATCTCCTATTCACTCTCGTGCAATATTCGATCAATGATCCTAATTCAAGTTCTAAACGTGAATTGCCTACTAAGCCTCAACACGTTAACTAGTCAATCACGCATGCATATGATCAACGCAATAATTTCAGAATTGGAAAACATTAATTGAGAAAAAGGAGAGAAACATACATCACATTGAACGCTACACCGCCATGGGTGGTTTCATTGATCCCTTAGACAAGGGGATTAGTTCCTCATGCTTGTAACAACGCACAAACAATTGGCCATAATCATGATTGTATAAAAGAAAAAGAAAACTGGGAGACGCAGCTCCAGAAAAACAAGGATTCGTATCCAGAAAATGCTCTAAACAAGTGGATAACAAAAAAGGTTCTTCAATCTGACCTAAAACAACAATTTATAGATTTCAGAATCTGCGCCCGCTCGTGAGGCGAATTTCAGTTTTGGCTCCATCCTGAGTTTGAATACTCGCGAGGCGAGGTAGTGTTTCGCGAGGCGAGACAGAGAGGATGACATTTCTGGCACAGTCAGACCTTCAGTCTCGCGAGGCGAGAAGGGATTCGCGAGGCGAGACAGAGAGGGTGACATTTGCTGTTCAGGCTGGTCTTCAGGCTCGTGAGGCGAGCTCCTGTTTTGAGAGGCGAAACCCCCAGAATTGCTTTTCCACTGTTTCTTCATTTTCCTTGACTCTAAGAGCTTCACTTTTAACATGAAACAATAAAAGAAAACGGAAAGCATAATTCTACTCAAAATAAACTAAAAACTACTAAAAATGCATAAAACGAGTCAAAGTCTAACTTAGGAACAAAACAAGGTCAAGTTGGGAGATTAGCGAGGGTGACTCGCCAAATTAGGCACAAAATATACCCCTTTTCTAGCTGGAAACTAGATGAGCCAGAGGCTGATCAAAACACCCCAAACTTAAACCTTGCTTGTCCCCAAGCAAGCTAAAACTAAAAAAGACTCAAGACTTGGCAAGCTTAAAGGATTCAATCAATTTTTGCACAAATTTCATGCAATCTTAACAAAACAGTTTTTCTTCAATGTTTTCCCCCTTGCATCAATGTAATCCCCACATTCATTTACTTTAAACAATTGAAAACTTCATCATTCATGCAATCATTATCTAAGTTGAGGATCCAAGTTACACACAAAAGGGAGATCACCAATTTCAAACAATTGCCTTCCTCACAAGGGCATGTAATATTTCACTCATTCGCCCAATTTGTCTAGGCTATCAACTTTTCACTCAATTTCACATTTCAAGAGCACTTCCCATGAATTTGATTTTCATCTCAAAAATAGTTCCCACGAAAACATGAAAGCAACATCAAAAGGTCTTTTAAAAGTTGTAATGGGGCCTCGCTAAGGGTAGGATATTCAAAGGTACTAGGCTCAACATCCCTAGGAATTAAGAGAGAACGAACATTTGACACATTGAATCTCCACTCAAATTCTTTTTTTTCCATTTTTCTCTTTGCCTTGGGTGACTACAACCCTTTTCCTTTGATACCATTTTTTATTTTTTTATTTTTTTATTTTTTTTATTATTCTTGCCTTTGGCTTCAACCTTTATTTTTCTTTTTCTCAACCCAGAATGACATATCAAACCTTGTAGCCACCCCAAACTTAGTTTCTTACAACCCTTCTCTTGCTAAGTTCCATGCTCTCCTAATCCTAAGATTGGGTTAACATGGTTTTTTTTCTCTAGATTTTTGGCTTATAACATAAGGTCATCAAGAAACAATAGGCCAGTTAGGCTCAATGTGGCTAACTAGGGAACATGCATTAGGGATGGTTCTTTTTAGGCCAAGTAGCTATTTCAAAGAAAATTGCCTAGATCATTTGATGCAACACATAAACATGCAAACCATGAAGAGATTCAAGCAAATTCGGGAAAGTGCAGCTTAAAAGCGATTCACACAATAAAAAACAATGTTGGAGGCTCAAATCCTCACCTGGACATTTTTTTGCAAATTGTTTGACCGAGATACAATTCCTAGTGTGTGCACCCCTTCACCCCAAATTTGTCATAAATCAAGCAATCATAATAAAATTTCTCAAAGTTCAATTTTCAATTTTTCACATGGGGGTCAAATTTTCGATTTTCAGAACCTAGGGGGAAATCATCAATGGGCAACATAATTCATGCAATCAATCTATGCTAAATTTAATTAAAATCCACCAAGCTTGCCGACACAACACTCACACACAAACTCTTGATCTTCTCAAATTATTCAAGAGCGAAATTTAAAAACAACTAGAAAAAGGGAAAGAAAAACAAAGCAAAAGGAGAAAGAATAGAAAAGAGAAAGGATAAGAATTTTTTATCTCAAGGGGGTCCAAGCGGACCCCATGCTTTCAGTTGAATTCCTTGCCTCTTTCCATCTCTCTACTACCCTGCTTCACGGTGCGGCTAGTTTCGGCCCCATCCTCATCCAATCTGGGATCTCCATGTTGATCCATTCACAAGCAAACATGAAAGTTAAAGCAATAACATACAAAATATAAATATATACAGTATTCCAAGTTTGCCAGTGAAAAGTCAGTATACAGAGTTTCTAGCTAACTATCAATGTACAACCATATCGAAACTACTAACTAGAACTGTAAACAAAGTAATGCAGGGGCCTGGATCACTGATCAAAATCAATGTCGTCCGTCGGGTCACCCTAGTCCTCCAGTGCCTCCTTATCCTCTGGTCCCTCGGGCACCCCCCTGTGGCATAGCACCCTGGTCCCCAGGGTAGTCCTGCCACCCAAGCCGAGGGGACAACTCCTCCTCGGAGGGATATACGGGCATCCGACCCTCCTGCTGGGCCAATGACATCTCTCGAAAAAACTCCTGCAGCACCTCCTGATCCCGCCTCATAGCCTGCTGGTTTTGCAAGAGTAGAGCCATGTCCGATGATCGTGGCCACTAAGTGGGTAGGGGTGGCAGCCTCCTAGGTGCGGCCGGGGCTACGTAACAAAAACGCCGGATGTACTCCCGGTCGATGAGCTGTCGCGGGACCTTCTCCATCACCGTACTCACCGGCACCCCCGCCCGGCGGATGAGCTCGGTGATCAGCAGCCCATGACCCAGGCTCTCCTTTAATACTCGGGAGTTTGCCTTCATCTGGATATCTGTGGCGATGAATCCCCCGACGTTAATCGTGCAACCTGTCAGAATGCCATAGAGGATATGGGCTCTGGCGGTGGTGACTGTGGACTCATGCGACCTCACTCGAAGGTTGGCGTGTAAGAACGCCGACCAGACCTTAGCATCTGGGGTGAGGTCCTGCCTCCTCAACCTCAAGAGGTTCCCCGACGTCCCCATCCCCCATGCTGCTCCTTGGACACAGCAGGTGTCAACAATGGCCTGAGCTAGGTCCTGCACCGCGGGAAGCTGCTCGTACTCGCAGGCCTCCTCTCCGATGGGGATCCCCAAGCATGAGTTAATGTCTGATGCGGTGAATGTAATGGGGACCCCCTGAACCTGCGTCACGCAACTCGGATCTGTAATCTCGAGTTTGAAAGCGTTGGCGTAAAATTCCTGCACTAGTTTGATATCATACCGGTGAGGAAGATCAGCCAACACCTCCCAACCTCGGTTGCGAATCTGCTCGGAGACGCTGGCATAGTTGTTGCCCACCAGGGACACACGCCGCTCTAAAACAATCTCCTTTCTCACCACTAGGTCTCAATGCTTCCTGTGATCAGGAGAGCGGAACCTGGGAGAGTAGGAGGTGGCCCTAGAGGAGGCGCCTGGCCCTGAAGGCAACACTACGTCGTCCCCCTGAGCAGATGCACGCTTCTTGCGCTTAACCGATTGTTTTTCTGCAGGGGTGCTCTTAGGCGGGGCCATACCTGAAAATCAGCAAAATCTAGTACAGTTCATAAATCAGGATGACAATGAGCAGTAACACTCCCTAGACTAGATGAGGTCATGATCATGGCGTCTACCCTACTATCAGTTATAGCATACATTTAGTGCACAGTGTGTGGTGTGACTGTTTGAATTCCATAATCATGAACAAGCAAAAAGTGAAGTCAGTGGGATGTTTCTTACCTTGTAGAGATGAACAGATGTGAATGCGTGAGGGTGAGAGTATGAGAATGAGTGAGGCAGAGTGTAAGAGTGAGTGAGGCAGAGTGTGGGAGTGATGATGCCCACACGAGAGAGAGGGGAGGAACAGTGAAGGGTCGCGAGAATGCTTCGCGATCTGCTCGCGGGGCTATATAATTTTCAGTTTTCGCGAGGCGAGAGGCTCCTCGCGACGCGAATTTTAAATTTTCCCCCAAATTGAAAACCCTAATTGCAGATTCGCGAGGCGAGAAATCACTCGCGAGGCGAATCTGGAAAAATTGTTCTTCACACTTTCCAGAATCGCGAGGCGAGTAATGGTTCACGAGGCGAATCTGGAATTCCAACAACTGATGATGCCCAGAATCGCGAGGCGAAAGTAGCTTCTCGCGATGCGAGACAGAAGCGTGAGCAAGCCTCTGAGATTCAGGGCTTCAGTCTCACGGGGCCACCGTGTATTCGCGGGGCGAATCTCTCCTTTTTTTTTTAATTTTATATATAAGGGAAAATGACAGAAACTGAAAGAATAAAGGATATCTAACTTGGGTTGCCTCCCAAGTACCGCTTGTTTAACGTCCCGAGCCTGACTCAAGTCACCCATAAGGGTTAATCCGGAAGAAGAACTTGCTTGTCATTTGGGATTGATTCCCCATGGTAATGCCTTAGCCCTTGCCCATTAACCTTGAAGTTACTAGAGGCCCCTTCTAATTCTACTGCTCCGTATGGAAAAACTTGGAGTACCTTGAATGGTCCCGACCACCTTGATTTTAGCTTTCCCGGAGAGAGTCTCAACCTTGAATTAATAAGAAGGACCATTTGTCCGGGCTCAAACCTCCTAGGCAAGGTGTGCTTGTCATGCCATGCCTTAGTCCGCTTTTTGTGGATTCTTGCATTTTCATGTGCTTGCATGCGGATCTCGGACAACTCATTTAAGTCCAACATCCCTCTATAATCGGCACGTACTCTCCACCCCGTGATGGTCCTTGTTGCGATCAATTCATTGCTTTCATTGACCACCACGATTGTGCCTCCTTTCTTTGGGACCACACGAGTTGGACTAACCCAACTACTATCCGAGATTGGATAGATGAATCCGGCCTCTAAAGGTTTAATCACTTCCTCACGCACAGCTTCTTTCATTCCTTCTTTGTCGAGCTTTTCATTTGCACTTTCATCCTTCGGGAGACTCGGTAATGCCTCCATGTCTTTTAACCACTCAAGATAGTTCGCATCCCCCAAAGGGTCTTTTTCCTCACTATCATCATCATGGGATTTTACCAACACTTGTGCAAGTGAAGAACCATGGGCTTCTCTAGTTGCTTTTGCCTTGACAGTTGAGTCCACCATATCCACTCGATACACATCCCACCTCTCAGCAGGGTGCTTCATTGCTTCAAAGACATTGAAGACTACCTTCTCATCTTTCACCCTTAGAGTGAGTTTCCCTTGTTGCACATCTATCAAGGCACTCCCAGTGGCCAAGAAGGGCCTACCTAATATGAGAGGGATATCGGCGTCTTCATCCATATCAAGCACCACAAAGTCCGCCGGAAATATGAACTTGTCCACCTTCACTAACAAGTCTTCGACCACCCCATAAGGATATTTTATAGAACGATCGGCTAGTTGGAGTGACATCCGTGTATTCTTGACTTCTTTGATCCCCAACTTCTTCATCATAGAGAGGGTCATCAAGTTGATGCTTGCCCCTAGATCACACAATGCCTTCCCTAGAGTCATCTCCCCAATGGTGCATGGTATAGAAAAAGAACCAGGGTCCTTCAACTTTGGAGGTAGTTTTCTTTGAAGAATGGCACTACATTCCTCAGTCAAAGCAACCGTTTCATCATCCACTAATTTCCGCTTCTTGGAGAGAAGCTCCTTCATAAACCGGGCATAAGATAGCATTTGTTCCAAGGCTTCCGCAAATGGAATGTTAATTTGAAGTTTGCGGAAGACATCAAGGAACTTACTGAACTGTTTATCTTGCAGAGGCTTCTTCAATCTTTCAGGATATGGTACCTTCATGTAGGGCGGGAGGTCTTTGGGCTCAACCCACTTCTTTTTTCGAAACTCTTCATCTACAAGTTTTAACCTACCCCCTTGCTCCGGTGCCTTGTCACTTGCCAACTCCTGTTTCTCAGGTTGCTCTTCCTCAACATGTGGTTGTTCCGGGTCCTTGTCTTCCTGAGAACTAGTTGCACCCCTGTTAGATCCCAACACCTTACCGCTTCTAGTTGCTATGGCATTGCATTGGTTATTAGGGTTGTTCTCGGTATCACCTGGGAAAGTGCATGGGAGACGCTCATTTAGTTGTTTTGCGAGCTGAGCTATCTGCGTCTCTAGATTCTGAATTGCTGACCCTGTATGAGTTGCCAACTTGTCAATGGCTGTGCTTGTATTGATTGACAACTTCTCAATTGCCGCATTTGTCTTTTCTATAGCCAACTCCCAAGGTTGCCTTCCACCATCAGTTATTTGCAATTGATTAGGCCCCGGAAGAGCCTGCTGAGTATTGCGTTGAAGGATTCCATAGTTTGGCCTCTGACCCTGTTGAGGTTGTTGTTTACAATTCTGTTGAGGTTGTTGTTGCCCGGCTAGACCACCACTAGCATTACTCCAAGCGAAACCCGGATGGTGTCTCCTCATATAACCCCTATTCTGATTCTGACTGTAATCATTCTGTCTGTTCCTCTGATAGTTGTTCTGGGGCACGCTGTCATAGAAATTGTGGCATGAGTCCACATATTCTTGAGAGAATTTGAACGGACAATTCTGAATATCATGTTCTCCATTACAATTTTCACAACCCGGAGACATTCCCTCGTGTATCACATTAACCTTCTTGTTCCCAGACAAAGCCGCCATTTGCATCTTCAACAGTTTATTTTGCTCTAGAATGGCTTCTATTGTTGCAGAACTGACTCCACTTGAGGTTTCCCTACCACGATTGTAATCATTGTACGACATCTTCTCCAATAATGCCCATCCATCCTCAGCTGATAAATAAGAGAAAGACCCGCCAGCTGCGGCATCACAATTCATCTGGTAGCGTCCCCTCAACCCGTTAAAGAAATGTTGAACCTTGGAGACCGGGTCAAAGAAAGCCGAGGGACATCTTCTCAAGAGCACATTATACCTCTCCCAAGCTTCATTATAGGATTCATCTTCTGTCTGCCTGAAAGATGTGACGGCAACCCTTGCTTGTGCCGCTTTCGGAGGAGGAAAATACTTAGTTAGGAACTTTTGTGCCATTTGCTCCCAAGTTCTGATACTGTTCCGATCCAAGCTGGCAAACCAATCGCGAGCGACATCCCTAAGAGAGATAGGGAAAAGCCACAAGCGAAACTCATCTTGAGTAACTCCTCTTGTCTTCTGCATGTCACAAGCTTCAAGGAAGCGAGTGATGTGTCTATGAGGGTCTTGTTTGCCACTCCCATCAAATTGATTCTCATGGATCTGGGCTGTGACACATCCTTCCACTCTGAAGGAATCTGTATTCAGGTTGCCCCTCACGATAGAAGAAGCACAATCATCCAAATTGGGTAGATCGTACTCGAAGAGAGGCTTGTAACGAGGAGGAGGGGGAGGAGGATTTCCTTCGGCCATCACCTCAGAATTAATTGCTTCAAGCCTCTTTCATTCTCTGGCTTCTTTCCTTAATCGCTTCTCGGTCCTGGTGATCTTTGAGTCAAATAGCAAGTCCTCTCGTGAAAGGGTACCTCGCATACAAAAACTAGGCAAGACCAAGTGGAATCAAAGAAGTAGAGAGAAATAATAATAAATAAATAACAGAAAATAAAAATAAAAACAGGTTAACCAAATAATCAAACTTCCCAAAAAACTTGTTGAGTCACCGGCAAGTGTACCGGGTCGTCGTAAGTAATAAAACACGGTAAGTAATTACCGAGGTCGGACACAGGGATTGGGCTACCAATTTTACCAATTTGCAAGGCAAGTGGTTGAGGAGAGAGAGAGAATAGGCTCGCAATTAAAATTAACAAATCAAATAGAAATATAGTATTAAAATCTGGAATTAAAACATCTAAGGTCACAAATCCACCTACCCAATCATGCATAGTACCCAAGTGATGATGATTCCCTCCCTAAGTTCAATTACAATGTCAACCAGGACCCCCAAATTCTCCTAATGACACTGTCGTGCTCAATAGGACGTATTCAACGATTGAATTAATTACTTACTAGGTCTCATAAACCAATCATCAAACTCTATTAAATCTGGTTCCTATAAGGTTGCACCGATCTCCTATTCACTCTCGTGCAATATTCGATCAATGATCCCAATTCAAGTTCTAAACGTGAATTGCCTACTAAGCCTCAACACGTTAACTAGTCAATCACGCATGCATATGATCAACGAAATAATTTCAGAATTGGAAGACATTAATTGAGAAAAAGGGGAGAAACATACATCACATTGAACGCTACACCGCCATGGGTGGTTTCATTGATCCCTTAGACAAGGGGATTAGTTCCTCATGCTTGTAACAACGCACAAACAATTGGCCATAATCATGATTGTATAAAAGAAAAAGAAAACTGGGAGACGCAGCTCCAGAAAAACAAGGATTCGTATCCAGAAAACGCTCTAAACAAGTGGATAACAAAAAAGGTTCTTCAATCTGCCCTAAAACAACAATTTATAGATTTCAGAATCTGCGCCCGCTCGCGAGGCGAGTAGCCTCTCGCGAGGCGAATTTCAGTTTTGGTTCCATCCTGAGTTTGAATACTCGCGAGGCGAGGTAGTGTTTCGCGAGGCGAGACAGAGAGGATGACATTTCTGGCACAGTCAGACCTTCAGTCTCGCGAGGCGAGAAGGGATTCGCGAGGCGAGACAGAGAGGGTGACATTTGCTGTTCAGGCTGGTCTTCCGGCTCGCGAGGCGAGCTCCTGTTTCGCGAGGTGAAACCCCTAGAATTGCTTTTCCACTGTTTCTTCATTTTCCTTGACTCTAAGAGCTTCACTTTTAACCTGAAACAATAAAAGAAAACGGAAAGCATAATTTTACTCAAAATAAACTAAAAACTACTAAAAATGCATAAAACGAGTCAAAGTCTAACTTAGGAACAAAACAAGGTCAATTTGGGAGATTAGCGAGGGTGACTAGCCCAATTAGGCACAAAATATGTCCCTTTTCTAGCTGGAAACTAGATGAGCCAGAGGCTTATCAAGTACCAAGATGTTTGTTTCTTTCCTGTTGTTAAGCTAATCTGCAGCAGGTATTATCTTATCTTTAGGTACCCAAACTGACTTGGGTCCTTTCTTGTTAGTAGTCACTGGACGAGAATGCTTTCTATGCTTATTATGTATACATCTAGATGTAGTATGCCTATTATTTCCACACACTTTTGCAGAAGGTGTTGGACAGGCCAGACTTGGTTTTAGCATGTTTAGCTTGAGCTTTTGATGCTCTATGTTGTGTATGTGGTGTTGACTTTTGGTGAGATGCTTCTTTCTTCTCTTTGTCATAACCAATTCCAGATTTATCATGTGGTGACCTAGAGTATCTTAAAATGAGACTAAGTTTATCTGAGCCACCTACAAGCTTTGACAGAGAGTTTGTCAGATATGTTACATCTTGTTTTAGTTTTTCAACTTCACAAGAAACATCAGGCTCACACTCCATTTTGCCAGCTAGACTGACATTCACTGATTTTAGTATGTCATTTTCTTCTTTAAGGTTTTGTTTCTCAATGCAAACCCTATCATATTCTCTAGACAATTTAGAAAATTTCTTTTTGAGACTCCTATTCTCTCGAGACAGTATGGACGACTCATGCAACAATTCATCAAAACCATTTTGAAGAGTGGATAGGTCAGAGTCCATTACCTCAGCATCAATGTATTCACTTTCTGATGCAGTGTCTGCCATGAGACAAATATTTGCCTCTTCCTCAATAGTATCTTCTTCATCTGATGAAGACAAATCAAGATCCTCCCATGTAGCCATTAATTCTTTCTTCTTTTTGAAGAATTTCTTTTTATCCTTTAGCTTAGGGCAACCAGCTTTGAAATGTCTAGGTTTCTTGCATTCAAAGCACAAGGGTGGACCTTTTTCCTTGGAATCTGACTTTTCCTTGTAAAATTTCTTGTTGAATTGTTTCCTTCTGAAACCACCTTTCTTTCTCCACATATTTGGAGATGAAAGATAGTTCAACCTCATCTGTCCTTTCATCATTATCAGAAGATCCAGATTCATCTGATGACTCAGCAACTTTGAGGACTTTTGATGAACTTGCCTTCTTTGCCTTTAGGGCAATAGATTTTCCTTTTCTGGAATTTTCTTCTTCATTTAGTTCAAGTTCACGCACCTTGAGTGATCCCAGAAGCTCTTCTAGAGAAATAGTGTTCAGATTTTTGGCTTCTTGAATAGCAGTCACTTTGGGTCTCCATTGCTTTGAGAGACTTCTCATAATCTTTCTTACATGGTCTCTATTTTCATAAGTTTTTCCAAGTGACCTGAGACTGTTGGTGATAGTCTGAAATCTCCCAAACATCTAATCCATAGTTTCATGATCAGCCATCTTAAATTGTTCATACCTGTGAACCAGCATGCTTATTTTTTATTCCTTCACTTGTGATGAACCCTCATGAGTTAGGGCAAGAGTATCTCAGATTTCTTTAGTAGTATTGCAGCTGTGAACTTTGTCATGTTCAAATCTAGTAATAGCAGCTCCATCTTCATTTCTGGGCTCAGTGTAAACAGTTTCTATGAGCTCCCAGATATCTAGACTTTGTGAATCAAAAAACGCCATCATCCTCTTCTTCCAGTAGTCATAGTCAGTTCCATCGAAGAGAGGAGGTTTGTTGATAGCTTGTCCTTTTGTATCCATGGTTGTTGGATCGTACTCCCTCAGCACTTGTTAGATGCTCAACCCTTTCGAGGCTGGGCTTTGATACCAACTAAAGTTGACACAGGCAAACACAAGAAGGGGGGTTGAATTGTGTTTGTTAATAGTTTTTCTAAAACAACCTTTTAAAACTGTTTTTCTCATATGAGGATATATAAAGCAGATGCACACACTGAAAAAGAACTTTTGAGACTTAACAAAAGCAATATCAAAACCCCACAGTCAGTATAAACAAATAAGCTGTAAGAGTTTAAGGATAGAAGATTCACGCAGATGATTTTATCCCGGTTCACTCTCTTCCAACCAAGAGCTACATCCAGTACCTTCGACTTGAAGGTTTTATCCACTATTTCTCCAAATAGATTACAACCAAGTTATCAACACCTCTCCAGGCTATAAGTATTCCTTTCTTACCAAGCCTCTTCAGGCTCTAACTCTAACAAAGAGATTTTAACTTAGGATCTTCTTAACTTACTATATGCGAGGATATGAAAGTTTAAGATCTGTTGAATACTTTCACAATATTCAAACTAAAGAATACAAATTTTTGCTTTTGAAAGAATAAAAGAAATGAGAGCTTGTTCTCGCAAATATTGGATTGGCAAAAGTTGTTCTTCATCGCTTGTGGTCCTCTATTTATAGTGACCTTCTTCTACTTTTGAAAAGCTTCAACGGTCATTTTGAATTTCCCGTTTAGAGATAGCATTGAATGCACAATATCCGTTGTGACTGATAGCTTGATCGTGGCCATGCTGAAATGTATTCTTAGTTATCAGGGTAGTACAAAATGGAGGCTCACTGCTCTGAGCATTTGTAGCTTGAAAACTGTTTTTCCTCCTTTATGTAACTTCCAGCATTTTCCAGTCATAAAGGTGCTATCATACAGATCGTTTTACATTTCCCATTGTACTGTGTTGGTTTTTGTATTTTCTCGATGGTACTATGATTTTCTCACAAGGAAACAAAGCAGTAAGCATATAAAACAAACGAGAAGAACAAAAATTCTCTTGAAATAAATATGATTCATTATGGACCGGATTGAAATTATTTATGAAGGCTTATCATAAAGATGAGCCCGTCTACTTAAAAACTGTGTCTACTTAGTTATATGTGAAACTAAGTCTATTCACTCTTTCATTTTTCTCGTCCACTGACATGGCATATCCTATCGTCTACTCAAGTCTTTGGACTTGCTATATCTCAATAAGTTATTTTGATCTCTGTCTAGTGACGTGGCATTAAAGTCCGTCTACTCACTTAAAAAGATCTCGTCTGATGACGTGGCAAGTAAAGATCGTCTATTCAATTTGAAACTTAGAATCTGTCTAGTAGAAATATTTTAATATTTCGTCTACTTAGAAATTCTCATGCCTCGTCTACTTAAGTTTTAGTCTACTCAATTAAATAAATAACTTTACCAAGCTTTTGAGCAGCCTGTCTACATGGGTGGACGTGGATTTCTTATTTAAAGTCCAAGCAGATATATGAAAACTTTTTCTAAGTTTCCATAACTTATAAGATTCAAGTGATCCTGCAAAACTAGATAACCTTGTTAGATCTCAACTAACACTTTGCCAAGCAAATTTAATCCTTTTGTTAACATCAAAACTTAGATATTAATTAAATCCAAATCACTTTGGTTCCAACACTCCTAGCGAAACCTTAAAGATGCTCCTCATCTCAAGATAGTCATAATTTCGCCAGTACTCCGTCTAGTTATGGGTATTCCATCGTTGGGATCTGTACTGGTCGAGGAGTAAAATCCGACCACCGAGCTTAGATACCCGATCCGATAAAGGAGGGAAAGATAAGATATTGATATTATCTTTAATGTTTTTGATATATTATCTCAAATAACCTTATCCGGTTAGAAGAGATAAATCCCCCAAATTAAGGAAATCATATCTCAAAGAGGATTTATGAGATAAGAAGAGATAAATCCAAATCTCTAAAAGATAATGGGATCCTATTATAAAAGGAGGAGGACCCTAAGAAAAAGATACTTTTGATTAACTTAAGTTAATCTTCCTTAAGCATATTAGAAGAAACAGCTCGACCAAGAGACTATAGAAGAGTCCTTTCTCGCTAGTATTCATCGGTTACAAGATTAAGGGGTTGAGCTCATTGTATGACCAAGGGTTGAACCAAGAACTACGTCTGGCTTTGATTCCCATTGGGATACGTAGGACCGGAATACAATATTCTGTCATGCCATAATCTAAAACAACCCATGTGTTCACTCTTGGTTTGACGTTCTACGGCGAGATTCCGGCAAGTCGGATCTCAGCAGGAACAAGATCTTAATCCATAATATTAACTACAAAGATATTTTTTTATTAATATATCTGAAGCAGATCGCAACATAGCATTTAAAATAGAGGATAACATACCAAGCAAATTGGATATAAGATCATATTGGTACCTCCATTGGCCCTGTCAACGCTCCTAGAAAAACCTAAGGCGATCATTCTCACCTCCAAAAAATCATAATTTCGATGGTACTCAGACTAGTTATGGCTATTCCGTCATCGTGATCTTAATCCATAACATTAATGATGAAGAGAACGATGATAATAATAAAATAAATAATAGAACAAAACATTAGAAGGAGCCTTGACCAAACTAAAAAAGACTTCTCAGCAAAATTCTATCAACTCACCATTAACCTTTTTTATCCTATTATTGTCCATTATTGGTATAAGGTTTTTTGTTTTTACTCATCTCCTAAGCCCAATAGATATTCTTTTTCTCTTTTTAACAGAAATTGTCACAAATAAATAAAAACATATCGGTAACTCAAACCACACAAGAAAAAAAAAACATATCAGCAAGAAACAAACACACCCATTATAAGCCCAAATAGCCGTAAGCCCAATAACACACCTATAACTATAACAGATCACTTAATGAAAGAAGAAAAAAAGAGAAAAAAAGAAAACAAACATAGAAAGAAGATTTTGGTTTTCTTCCAATGTTACCAACATGCAGAGGGTCAAGGGACTTTGTTGAGCGCAAGGCCAGACAACACGAATGGGAGAAAGTTGTTCCGCGAAGGAAATGGAGAGAGGACATCGCGGTGATTGTGGATCAGTGGGACGTGGTGCGTACGACGGCTGGGCTGTTAAGTCACAAAGTGTCTGACTCTATTTCAAGTTGACCCTTGTGTTTTGATGAATCCAAATATTAAACGAAAATGATTTTAATTGAACTATCTGAGTATTGCTAATCATTTGCTTGAGATGTACAGGAAAGACAATATAATTACTTATCATACTAAGAATGAAAGAACCAAAGAATACTGTTAATGCGTCTGGCTCTTTGGATTTAAAGTTCAGCTGAAGCAAAGCGTCTGATGAGCTTTCAACAAGCCGAAGCCCAGATTCAGTTGTCCAATAGCATTTTTTAATCTTAGATCTCTTGTGTAACACCCCCCTTGGGCATTACATGATTACTCGTTGCGGAAATAAAACATTCAATAAAGGCTGGTTGCTTTCGGAAAATTATTCATATAAATTTATAAGTGTCAGAAAAACAGGTATAAAATTTTCTCTTGAGCAGTAAATGAAAATTCAACATGCAAACATTAACATTTACCAACTTCATATACATTCCTGCATACTTCATGAAAGTAATACGCACCACAACGTACGAGTTGATATTTTTCAGATATATATATATATATATAAGTAAAAGATATAATTATACATAACTGAACTGAAAAGTCTGAACAACCTTTACTCCAAAAGAATGGCTCTCAGCAGCCAGATATACAGACTATCCTCAAAAGGGTCTACAACAACCTAATATCCTAGTTGAGTTGGTCACTCTAACCGACATCTACTGGGAAGACCCACGAGGTCTTCCCTATGATCCTCGATCTCTTCAATTATCAAGACTAATGTCCTTAAGTAAAACAAGAAACTCCTCTGCAACGTCTGTATTCGCGTCCCACGATACAACAACATAAACCAAGAAAAACAGATATGTAGCAAGGGTGAGATACCGACAAATGAGTTTCATCATGATAACCACATGCACGACACACAAACAACAACAACAACAACATATATTTATATATGTATATGTATATATATATATATATATATATATATATATATATATATATATATATATATATATATATATATATATATATATATATATAACTCATGAATCCTCAGAATAAACATAAAGCTTTAAACAATGGCATTCATACCCGACAATCATTGCAACTTATAAGAATGCAAGACACGTCAACAATCATCATCTAACTTTGATATTTATTCTCACTACTTTTCTTTTTCGTTCAGTCTTTCGTTGTTGAGGCTCACAGCACATGACTATTCCTGCTTAGGTATCGAGTTTCATTCATTCTTAACATAAGACACACAGTCAATTGTGCCAACTGGGACTTTAACCCGCAACACATAGGACACGAAGTCAAATGTGCTAACTGGGACTTTAACCCGCGACACACTGGACACAGATTCAAATGTGTCGACTGAGACTCTAACCCACGACAACAGGACATGGATTCAAATGTGCTGGCTGAGACTCTAACCCACGACACACAACCAATAGATTCAAATATGTCAACTTGGACTCTAACCCACGACACAAAACCAACAGATTCAAATGTGCCAACTGGGACTCTAACCCATAACACACACGACATGGATTTTAAATGTTCCGACTGGGACTTTACCTTGCGACACACACGGGACACATAGTCCACGTACTTACTCATAGGAACACTAGCCTGACGTTTCGACAATCTAGGTCCTTACTTCTTTCCTCAATTTCCTTTCAATCTAATTTTCGTTCTGTGAAAGGCCAATACCAAAACAAAACTACGAAAACTTATCCAAGTTTATCGAAAATGTTTCCACTGAATTAAAATTCTTTTGCAGAAAACCCTTTTCCGCTAAAATTCATTTATAATACGTTAAATTACAACGAAGTTAAATTTTTCTCAAACTAATTCCCTGTTGAAATCCTTTTTCCGAAAACACATCAAATCCTTGAAAATTATATTCTAACACGTTTTTGTCCAAAATGATCACACTATTTCTCATTGTTCCACTTTGAATCACTTTCTAAAGTATCTTACGTTTTACAACAATTTCTCTTGAAAATTAAAATGATTTTGTCCTTGACAAAAGTTTTTCCCCATCCACGTTAAAATTATTTTTGAAAAAGTAATTTATCGTAATTACTATTTATTTTATTTTTGAATTTATTTAGGAAAAATTAACGTAAGTGAAATTTTTTCACAGTTTCGTCCCCACTGTCAATCATTGACTTACTCTTTCACCAAAATATCGTTAAAATATTATTTTTCACATTTTCTTCCACTTCCATAGTTTAAAACACTTAAGTTTTTCCTTAAACTTTTTAAAGTCTTTAACCTTAACATAATTGAGCATTGGCCATTATTAGACTTCTCAGTCAATCACTCAACATCAGTTAATCCATACATCACAGTTATAACACATAAATCACATCAACCACATAAGACTATATAAACCAACACATAATAATTAAATCAAGCAAGGCGATATCACTAGCAATAATTATACAGACAACCACAGGTAGCATGTAGCTATAAAAAACCCCTCAGGTAAACCCTCATTACCTCTTGAAGTTTCAGTTTCCTCCTCGAAGTGTCTCTTTGATTCCCGGTTTCTCCTAGCAACTTAATACGACAACAAACAACTTATCCTTCACAACAAAATCACAACAAGTTACTAATTGAAACAAAAATCCATCTAACTCACATGAGCTAGGTTTCGGCCATAACAAAGAAAAAAGGTTAGGGATTTCTAAATTTTTCAAGCTTTCAGATTTATGATCCTAAGGCATTAGAAAGATAAGATCAAGTGTCACATGACAAAAATTGAAACAAAAACCCATCTAACCTCTAGGGTTAGGGTTTCGGTCTTGATGAACAAAATAGGCTAGGGATTTTAAAAATTCTCAAGCTTCTAGATCTAGCAACTAGAAGTATTAGAGATATTAAATCAAGTGTCATATTTCAAAAATTGAAACAAAACTCATTTACCCCACAAGACTAGGGTTTCATCCATGAGTAAAAGAAATAGGAGGAAATTTTCTTTGCTCTCATGCTTTTAGATAATCAAAATAGATGTCTTAGGGAGTTCATAGAAATTGCTACCACATCAAAATGATTTTTCTACGATTTTCTAGAATAAAAAGAAGAAAATCCAATGAAAATGAGAAATTGATGATCTTGGCAAGAATGAATGAAATGAATGAAGACTAAGACAATCATAGTTATAAGTGGTGAGGATTTGCCTCTTGGATGATGAAGGAATAAAGAAATGATCAAGGATTTTCAAGAGCAACAATGGAGTTTCTTGGTATTTTGTGAGTGAAATGGTTTAAGGAATATGAAATGAACATGAAAAAATGACCAAGTCTTGAAAATGGGTGTGTGGCCGTGCGGGGTGGGGGACAATTTGGTCCAAAATGATTTTGGGACAAGGTGGGAATTACACATAAAGACCATGGGCAAAATGGTCTTTTCACCACTAAAAATATCTAGATATTTTAAAACTCATAATGACTTGGATAGGGTTTCATTAAATGCTTGTCATGTGAGTCACTTCAGTCATCTCAGCTTCGTATCCGGCTCCGTCGTTTACCCGACTTAGGTTTTACGCTCGTTTACTTTGAAGATTTCACCCTTATAAAATATAATATTTTATTTTGACTCGAAAATTTTCAAAAAAACCAATATCATTGAAAATACAATATAAACCAAAATTTAATTCCTATAGATCCAATACCTAAGTTCACCGCTAGGTTCCTCCTTAGAGTATCTATGACATGCAAATAAGTGCGCACCAGATTCACAAGTAATTCATGCAATAGGAATCAAATCAAAAGCAAATTGAAATTAACAAGAAGTAAAATGTCAATTCATAATATAAAACAAATCTTGGGCATTGCCCCAATTCCTAGAAATAAAAACAACTACTCAAGCATTGCCATATTTATAGCAAGCTTGATTAACAAAAGCATAAAAGAAAACCTAAGAGAAGAGAAGAAATTGAGAAGAAGAGAAATCCTAGTTTTTGCTTAAGGTAGCAGCCCAAGGGATCCTATTTTCGAGCCTCTAAGTCCTATTTATAATATAGGGTAACTTGGGATTAAAGTTGTTACAAAATCAGATCAAATCAGCAATTAAAATTCCAGATATTGCGCGTCACGATCGTGATGGCTGTCACGGCCAGACCGTGACAGATTCTATCTTGAAAAACTTGGCATTGATGGCCTGTCACGGCCGTGACAGATTCTGACTTTTTCGTTCTTTTCTTTTCAGCCTTGCTCGATCAATGCCGTGATGGCTATCACGGCTAGGTCGTGATGGTCTTTGTTTGGCTCATTTTTCTTACTATTCAAGCTCCTCCTTCATTCAAGCTCCAACATAAATGATCCTGAGCATTTTAATCCTCAATTCCTGCACACAAACACCACAAAACCGCCTTACCCGTTCCAAGGTAAAAACTAACAAAAATAAAATTAAAAATGCCTAAACTACATGAAAATGAATTGAATATGATAAAGAAATATGAGGTGTAATCACACTCATCAAACTACCCCAAGCTTAAGATTTTGCTTGTCCTCAAGCAATAACCAAGGCCAGACAAGATAGACAATCAGAGCATGGACAGTGATCCAAGAACCCGAGTAACAAATCCAAGTAATAGGCATATCCAAATAAGCAACCAAGAGACAATCAATTTCAAGTCCAATTAGAAGCTTAGGTTCTCTAGAATCATGTTTCTCACCTCACTCAAGTGTTTAAGGACATTTGAGAATTCACTCAATTTCCTCAAGGAAGGTACCATACCATAAGCTTGACTATTAACCAAATCTCTACTTTGTTAATGAAAACACATAAGAATCAAGAGGTCTTTTATTTTGGTTGTAATGGGGTCATGGGATTAATTGTTAGGTGGGGAAATCAAGAAAGGAAAAATTCAAGAAGGTTAAACAAAGTATCAAACAATGAAAGCATGACAACCTTCTAAAATACCTTTTTGGGCTTTAATTCACATTTCCACATTTCCTTTTTTTTTCTTTTCTTTTTTTTTTATTTATTTATTTTTATTTCTCACTTTATTTTTCTCATCCCCTTCTCCATTTTTTTGCTTATTTCATTTTAGTTTTTCAATTTGGAGAAGGGAAGATTTCCAACTTAAGAGAAATATTTTTCTAACTTTTTCATCCCACAATTTTATTTTTCAAACTACCTTTTTGCCCTTTTTGCAATACTTTAAAAGGTGCCATACCAAGCATCATTCATCAAAATAAATCAAGGTACCAAGAAAAGCATTTTATTTTATTAGGCTCAAAATTGGGCAACTAAGGGGTATTATTTAATCAGTCAAAGCTCAGAAGGCCAGAAAAATACCTAGTGCCCCAATCATTTCCCAATATGTTTTCAAAATAATTTTAAGTTTCAAAACGGTTTCAAGTCAAGTTCTAGAGAATACAATCCAAGAGGAATAAAACACTCAATCGTAAAGAATGGGGTAGATTTAGTGAGTACCCCTTTTAGGCTCAAAAAATCTCACATTTAGTAGTTTAAAATCAATGAGAAACACAAATCTAAGGAACCACATGCTAATTATCAACTATCAGAAGATCATCTCAAGCATTTTTATTTTTAGCCTATCACAAGAATACAAAAATTGTGTTAAAAAATTCACTGTCTCAATTCATTTGGCACAAAGTTCTCACAATTGGATGCATACTCTAAGCAAAGGGCAATCTAATCATGTGATTATGCAAAACTACACCTATATGAATGCAACATGAAAAATGAAAAAATGCAAAAAAATACAAAAATACCCCTACCCCGAGCTTAAAAACTTACATTGTCCCCAATGTAAATAATCAAGTCGGAGAGCTGAGAAAAATGGAACAGCTCATCGAGGTGGTGGAAGGTGCTGGCTCAGATGCCAGTCATAGAGCTACTAGAAGACGTGTCACGGGCGTGATATACATCACGGCTAGGCCGTGATCAATTCTATCTGTTGGGCTCCTTCACTTCACGCCCGTGATGGCTATCACGGCTGGGCCGTGATCAATTCTGACTTCCTGCTTTTTCACATCACGCCCGTGATGGTTATCACGACCTGGGCGTGATGCCTTCGGGTTTCCAGCTTCTGGCCCATCACGGTCGTGATCCTCGTCACGGCTAGGCCGTGATCTCCTTTGACTTTATTTTTCCATGCCTTTTTTCTCTTCCTGCCTTCATAACCTAAAAATACTTGGCAAAACCATCAATTAGTGATCTTTCTTCTCTTAATCTTCTCAAATTATTCAAAAATAAATTGAAAAGGGAAAGAAAACCTGGGTTGCCTCCCAAGAAGCGCTTATTTATGGTCTTAAGCTTGACCATACTCCCTTCAATCAATCGGGATCAGTTGGGCTTGGAAGTGCAAGAACATCCCTCTTCCAAGGAAGTCCTTCAAAGAGCCTATTTTGTTCATATGGCCACATGCGCTTTCGCTTTGCTCTTTTCACTCTGAGTTTCATGGCCTTACTTCCTCCTGGCGGAAGTTTTAACTCCACATGTTGAGCAGCTCCGATTTCATCATTATTTGGTGCATCATTTGTCATGCAAAGTTTGGGAGTTGCTTCCATGCTAAGCTCTTCCTTCACCTTTGGAGGCATTATCTCAATCCTGCGCAGATGACTGTCAAAAGGAAGGTTGTTATATGAGTTAGTCAAATCAAAATCCACCCAACCTTCCTCTACATTCAAAGAGAGCTTACCATTTTTTACATCTATTACTTCTCCAGCTGTGGCCAAGAATGGCCTTCCTAGAATGATAGGGAATTTAGAATTCCCGTTCATGTCCAACACCATGAAATCGGTATGAATGAAAAATTTCCCTACCTTTATGGGGACATTCTCTAGTATGCCTAGAAGGGTTTTAGTTGATCCATCCGCAAATTGAAAAGAGGACTTGGATGGAATCAATTCCTTGGTTCATAACATCTCAAAGATAGTAAGCGGCATCAAACTCGCACTAGCCCCTAAGTCACATAAGGCTTGGTCTATTTTTAATTCTCCAATTGAGCAAGCAATAGAGAAACTTCCTGGATATTTTAGTTTAGGAGGCATATTAGTTTTTATCACGGCATCACGCTCATCAATTAAGCTCTTAGTTTCTTTTTCTACTTGCATTTTCTTGACCAACCTTTATGGGAAAGGTATTGGGGGTTGGTAAGGTGGTGGAGGGACATGCTTTGGCTCTATCTCTTCATGTTCACTCATGTCCTCCTCACATTCCACATTCTTTTTAACTACCCCAAGCTTATCATCCCTAGAGTATATAGCATTACAGTGCTCATTGGGATTAACTTCGGGTTGTCCTGGGAATGTACCCTTAGTTCTAGAATATGTACTACCTTGTTGGGCAATCTGAGTTTCTAACATCTTATTATGGATGGATAAGTTATCTACCTTAGATGTTAACTCTTTTATTGCCTCATTGACTTCCCTAACTTGTTGCCTAAACTCTTCATTTTGCTTTGTTTGAGTTTCAACAAAATTTTCCAAAAGAGACTCAAGTTTAGACTTTTGTACCTGATGATACCCCGATGCGGGTTTGCTATTACCTTGGCCTTCCTGGAATTCGTTGTTCAACGTGTTATTGTGGTTGTAAGGATTTGGAGGAGCATAATTTGGCAACTACGGGTTCGTGTTATAGAAGTTGTGACAAGTGTTCACTGGTTCCCCCGAAGCACCGGATCCAGGAGCAATACCATTTGGGCACTCCATTATGTCATGTCCCTGCATTCCACAAATCTCACAAACAACATTAGTAGCACCTATTGAACTCACATTAGCCTTTTCAAGCTTATCAAAGAGTTTATTCAATGAGTCAAATTTAGACATAATTAGATCAGTGCTATTCATTTCAAACTTTCCCCCCGAAATATTTTTCGGGTTATTACCTCTTTCCGAACCCCATTGGTGATAGTTGGTGGCTACGTTTTCAATGATATTGAACGCTTCAGTTAGAGGTCTATTCATAAAGGCTCCACCAGCTGCGGAGTCAAGCGACACCTTCGATGAGTAATCCAATCCGTTGTAGAAGGTATGCACTAAAAACCACCTCTCGAGTCCATGATGTGGGCAAGACTCTAGCAATCCTTTGTAACGATCCCAAGCTTCGGATAAGCATTCTCCGTCCTTTTGGAAGAAACCGGTGAACTAAGTTCGTAGGTAAGCAGTCTTGGATGGAGGGAAGAATTTCTCCAAGAATGCCTGCTCCAGTTGGTCCAGAATTGACAAAGTATTAGCGGTTACTTGCTTCAACCAAGCTTTTGCCTTTCCAGTCAGAGAGGAGGGGAATAACCTCAAGCGAATAGCATCAATCGGGGCACCTTGAATTCTTATTGCATCAGTGAACTCCAAGAATGTCTCCACATGATCAGTCGGGTCCTCCAAGGGTAATCCTCCAAATTGATGTTGCCTAATCAACAAAATTTTCCAAAAGAGACTCAAGTTTAGACTTTTGTACCTGAGGATACCCCGATGCGGGTTTGCTATTACCTTGGCCTTCCTGGAATTCGTTGTTCAACGTGTTATTGTAGTTCCCATAGGAGAGATAAGGATTATTCTTCCTCACTTGGTTGTAAGGATTTGGAGGAGCATAATTTGGCAACTACTGGTTCGTGTTATAGAAGTTGTGACAAGTGTTCACTGGTTCCCCCGAAGCACCGGATCCAGGAGCAATACCATTTGGGCACTCCATTATGTCATGTCCCTGCATTCCACAAATCTCACAAACAACATTAGTAGCACCTATTGAACTCACATTAGCCTTTTCAAGCTTATCAAAGAGTTTATTCAATGAGTCAAATTTAGACATAATTAGATCAGTGCTATTCATTTCAAACTTTCCCCCCGAAATATTTTTCGGGTTATTACCTCTTTCCGAACCCCATTGGTGATAGTTGGTGGCTACGTTTTCAATGATATTGAACGCTTCAGTCAGAGGTCTATTCATAAAGGCTCCACCAGCTGCGGAGTCAAGCGACACCTTCGATGAGTAATCCAATCCGTTGTAGAAGGTATGCACTAAAAACCACCTCTCGAGTCCATGATGTGGGCAAGACTCTAGCAATCCTTTGTAATGATCCCAAGCTTCGGATAAGCATTCTCCGTCCTTTTGGAAGAAACCGGTGAACTAAGTTCGTAGGTAAGCAGTCTTGGATGGAGGGAAGAATTTCTCCAAGAATGCTTGCTCCAGTTGGTCCCAAATTGACAAAGTATTAGCGGGCACTTGCTTCAACCAAGCTTTTGCCTTTCCAGTCAGAGAGGAGGGGAATAACCTCAAGCGAATAGCATCAATCGGGGCACCTTGAATTCTTATTGCATCAGTGAACTCCAAGAATGTCTCCACATGATCAGTCGGGTCCTCCAAGGGTAATCCTCCAAATTGATGTTGCCTAATCATGCCAATTAACAGAGGCGGTATAGTGTAGTTCTCCGCCTCAATTTCTGGCCTAGCAATCCCAGTTCGTAAACCCCTAGCATTTGGGGCTGCGTAGTCCTTCAGTGGTTTGGTATCTGGTAGATTCGCCATGAGTGGAATGGGAATCAACCTTTCTCTCGCTCTTTGTCTTTGTAGTCTCCCACGTCTATGAAAGTTCCTTTCAATCTCGGGGTTAACTTCAATAAGATTTCTGAGACTTTGGGATCTTCGTATAAGAGAGAAAAATTCCTGCAAAGAGAGAGGTAGATACACTAGAAAAAGAAAAGAGATAAATGAAAAAAAGAAGATTTAATATATATATATATATATATATATATATATATATATATATATATATATATATATATAAAGATCCAGAAAAATCAATTAAAAAATAAAATTGAAATTCAAGAAAGCACAGTCCCCGTAAACGGCGCCAAAAACATGATGGGTCACGAATCCGCAAGTGAACGGCTTCGTCGTCAAGTAATAAAAAGATCGAACCCACAGAGACCGTAATCTTAAATAACAATCAATTATTAAATCAATTAAACTGGAAAATAAAAAAGATTTGGAAAAGATTTGGTTTTTAAAGGATTAACAAACAATCCAAATATTTAAAACGCAATCAAACAAAATAGGAAAGTAAATCGAATAGGGGTTTTTCAAATTCAAAAGAGATTTCCAGGAATTGGGTTACCAACATGACTGCTCATGTTACTAAATTGATTACCCCTCTTGTTAATTATCGAAATTTTCTTTGAAGGTAAATTTATCCTAAATACGTTAATGTTCCCTCTCGGGATACAAGAACCGTGCCCGATTAAACCAACTCCTACTCTCGTCGTAATTGAATTTAAATCGAACCCTTTAAGATTTGTGACAATTCAGTGAATCCTTGAAGGACCGCTTCTAACTCTCGTGATTTAAGTCCTAAGTTTAGTTCCTATAGATCCAATACCTAAGTTCACCGCTAGGTTCCTCCTTAGAGTATCTACTATGACATGCAAATAAGTGCGCACCATATTCACAAGTAATTCATGCAATAGGAATCAAATCGAAAGCAAATTGAAATTAACAAGAAGTAAAACATCAATTCATAACATAAAACAAATCTTGGGCATACCCCCAATTCCTAGAAATAAAAACAACTACTCAAGCATTGCCATGTTCATAACAAGATTGATTAACAAAAGCATAAAAGAAAACCTAAGAGAAGTGAAGAAATTAAGAAGAAGAGAAATCCTAGTTTTTGCCTAAGGTAGCAGTCCAAGGGATCCTATTTTCGAGCCTCAAAGTCCTATTTATAATATAGGGTAACTTAGGATAAAAGTTGTTACAAATCAGATCAAATCAGCAATTAAAATTCCAGATATTGCGCGTCACGGCCGTGATGGCCATCACGGCCTGCCCGTGACAGGTTCTGACTTTTTTGTTCTTTTTTTTCAGCCTTGCTCGATCATGGCCGTGATGGCTATCCCGGCTAGGCCGTGATGGGCTCTATTTGGCTCATTTTTCTTACTTTTCAAGCTCCGTCTTCATGCAAGCTCCAACATAAATGATCCTGAGCATTTTAATCCTCAATTCCTGCACACAAACACCACAAAACCGCCTTACCCGTTCCAAGGTAAAAACAAACAAAAATCAATTTAAAAATGCCTAAACTACATGAAAATGCATGCAATATGATAAAGAATATGAGGTGTAATCACACTCATCAGTGTTTCAGGGAGTACGTGTCATCCTCCTGGGCGATCATCCCCATGGCCTCACGGGCCTGCAAGGTGATACGTGTCCGTCCTGGGGTGGGCTCAAAACCATCCAAATCAAAGTTAAAATGATGGCATATGGTGGTGATTAAGCCACTGATGACAATAGTACCACTCGAGCTCTTGGCAACCATTACGAGGTGCCTAGCCAAAAACGACCCCGTGTCCACATTGCTCTTAGGGTAAAGCATGGCCCAAAGTATAAAGACCTCGTCCTGGCGGATGGATCCGTCACTCTCTCCACGACCAAACAAGGTGTTGGCTATGACCTTTCATAATCAATTATTGACCAGAAATTATGTGCACTAAACCCTAAGGGGTATCTCCTGTCACCCCTACAGGTAAACCAAAAATTTCATTAAATTCAGCTAGGGTTAGCACAAAATCCTGGTTAAAGAGCCAGAATGTAATCCGTCCCTCAAGGCAGTGTGGCCCTTGGAGAATTTCTGCATTTAGAGAGCTCAAGAACTCCAAAGTAGGGCCAGCAAATGCAGGGTATCTGGTGCGAGCAAACTCGCTCCACCCTATGTTTTCCAACAACCAGTTGATTGATGGTTGCGAATCCGCAAGCGAACGGCTTCGTCGTCAAGTAATAAAAAATATCGAATCCACTGGGACCGTGATCTTAAATAACTTTCAATTGTCAAATCAATTAAACTGGACTAGAAAAAGATTTGGTTTTTATAATAAGAATTAACTAGAAAATCAAATATTTAAAAACGCAATCAATTAAAAAAAAAGGAAAGTAAATCAATTAGGGGGTTTTTCAAATCAAAGGAGATTTCCAGGAATCGGGTTACCAACAAGACTGCTCATGTTACTAACTTGAATACCCCTCTTGTTAATTATCGAAATTGCTTTGAAGGCAAATTTACCCTAAATAAGTTAATGTTCCCTCTCGGAATACAAGAACCGTGCCCAATTAAACCAACCCCTACTCTCATGCTAATTGAATTTAAATTGAACCCTTTAAGCTTTGTGACAATTCGTGAACCCTTGAAGCACCGCTTCTAACTCTCATGATTTAAGTCCTAAGTTCAATCCCTATAGATCCAATACCTAAGTTCACCACTAGGTTCCTCCTTAGAGTATCTATGACATGCAAATAAGTGCGCACCAGATTCACAAGTAATTCATGCAATAGGAATCAAATCGAAAGCAAAAGTGAAATTATCAAGAAGTAAAATGTGAATTCATAACACAAAACAAATCTTCGGCATAGCCCCAATTCCTTAAGATAAAAACAACTACTCAAGCATTGCCATGTTCGTAGCAAGCTTGATTAACAAAAGCATAAAAGAAAACCTAAGAGAGAGGAAGAAATTGAGAAGAGAAACCCTAATTTTTGCCTAAGGTAGCAGCCCAAAAAGTGATCCTATTTTCGAGCCTAATTGCCCTATTTATAGAGTAGGTTAACTTGAATCCCAAGCAATTACAAAATCAGATCAAATCAGCTTTTAAAATTCCAGATATTGCGCGTCACGGTCGTGATGGCTGTCACGGCCAGCCCGTGACTGATTCTGTCTTGGAAAACTTGGCACTGATGGCCTGTCACGACCGTGATAGCCATCACGGCCTGGCCGTGACAGGTTCTGACTTTTTCGTACTTTTCTTCTCAGCCTTGCTCGATCATGGTCGTGATGGCTATCATGGCTAGGCCGTGATGGGCTCTATTTGGCTCAGTTTTCTTGCTTTTCAAGCTCCGTCTTCATGCAAGCTCCATCACGGTTGATCTTGAACATTTTAATCCTCAATTACTGCACAACAACACCACAAAACCGTCTTACCCGTTCCAAGGTAAAAACTAACAAAAGTCAAATTAAAAATGCCTAAACTACATGAAAATGCATGCAATATGATAAAGAAATTTTAGGTGTAATCACACTCATTAAACTACCCCAAGCTTAAGATTTTGCTTGTCCTCAAGCAATAACCAAGGCCAGATAAGATAAACAATCAGAGCATGGGCAGTGAACCAAGAACCCGAACAATAAATACAAGTAATAGGAACATCCAAATAAGCACCCAAGAGACAATCAATTTCAAGTCCAATTAGAAGCTCAGGTTCCCTAAATTCATACCTCTCACTAATTCGGGCACTCTTCTCACCCCACTCAAGTGTTAAGGACATTTGACAATTCACTCAATTTCCTCAAGGTAGGTACCCTACCATAAGCTTGACTATTAACCAAATCTCTACTTTGTTAATGAAAACTCATAAGAATCAATAGGTATTTTATTTTGGTTATAATGGGGTCGTGGGATTAATTGTTAGGTGAGGAAATCAAGAAAGAGAAAATTCAAGAAGGCTAAACAAAATATTAAACAATACAAAGCATGACAACCTTCTAAAATACCTTTTTGGACTTTAGTTCACTTTTCCACCTTTCTTTCTTCCTTTTTTTTCTTTTATTTCTCACTTTCTTTTTCACATCCCCTTCTCCATTTTTTTTGTTTATTTTATTTTATTTTATCTTTTTGGAGAAGGGGAGATTTTCAACTTAAGAGAAATATTTTTCTAACTTTTTCATCCCACAATTTATATTTCAAACCACCTTTTTTCCCTTTATGCAATACTTTAAAAGGTCTCATACCAAGCATCATTCATCAAAATAAATCAAGGTACCAAGAAAAGTATTTTATTCTTTTAGGCTCAAAACTAGAACACTAGGGGTAGCATTTAATCAGTCAAAGCTCAGGAGGCCAGAAAAATACCTAGTGCCTTAATCATTTTCAAATATGTTTTCAAAAATTTTGAAGTTTCAAAATGGTTTCAAGTAAAATTCTAGAGAACACAATCCAAGAGGAATAAAACACTCAATCACAAAGAATGTGCTAGATTTAGTGAGTACCCCTTTTAGGCTCAAAAAATCTCACATTTAGTAGTTTAAAATCAATGATTAACACAAATCTACGGAACCACATGCTAATTAGCAACTATCAGAAGATCATCTCAAGCATTTTTATTTTTAGCTTATCACAAGAATACAAAAATTGGGTTCAAAAATTCACTGTCTCAATTCATTTGGCACAAAGTTCTAACAATTGGATGCATACTCTAAGCAAGGGGCAATCTAATCATGTGATTAAGAAAAACTACGCCTATATGAATGCAACATGAAAAATGCAAAAATACCCCTACCCCAAGCTTAAAAACTTACATTGTCCCCAATGTAAATAATCAAGTCGGAGAGAGGAGAAAAATGGAACAACTCACCGAGGTGGTGGAGGGTGCTGGCTCACATGCCAGTCAAAGAGCTGCTGGAAGACGTGTCATGGACGTGACGTTCATCACGGCTAGGTCGTGGTCAATTCTGTTCTGTTGGGCTCCTTCGCGTCACGCCCGTGATGGCTATCACGGCTGGGCCGTGATAAATACTGACTTCCTCCTTTTTTACATCACGCCCGTGATGGCTATCACGGCCTGGGCATGATGCCTTTTGGTTTCTAGCTTTTGGTCCATCACGGCCGTGATACTCGTCACGGCTAGGCCGTGATCTCGTCTGACTTTATTTTTCCATTCCTTTTTGCTCCTCCTGCCATCATAACCTGAAAATACTTGGCAAGACCATCAATTAATGATCTTTCTTCTCTTAATCTTCTCAAATTATTCAAAGACAAAATTCAAAAACAAATTGAAAAGGGAAAGAAAACTTGGGTTGCCTCCCAAGAAGCGCTTATTTCGGGTCTTAAGCTTGACCATACTCCCTTGGATCAACCGGGATCAGCTGGGCTTGGAAGTGCAAGAACACCTCTTTCCAAGGAAATCGATCAAAGAGCCTATTTTGTTCATATGGCCACATGCGCTTTCGCTTTGCTCTTTTCATTCTGAGTTTCATGGCCTTACTTCCTTCCGGCGGAAGTTTTAACTCCACATGTTGAGCAACTCCAACTTCATCATTATTTGGTGCATCATTTGTCATGCAAAGTTTCGGAGTTGCTTCCATGTTAAGCTCTTCGTTTACCTTTGGAGGTATTATCTCAATCCTACTCACATGACTCTCAAAAGGAGGGTTGTTATATGAATTATTTAAATAAAAATCCACCATACCTTCCTCTACATTCAAAGAGAGCTTGCCATTTTTTACGTCTATTATCACTCCAGTTGTGGCCAAGAATGGCCTTCCAAGAATGATAGGGAATTTAGAATTCCCGTTCATATCCAATACCATGAAATCGGTAGGAGTGAAAATTTTCCCTACCTTTATGGGGACATTCTCTAGTATGCCTAGAGGATTTTTAGTTGAGCCATTCGCAAATTGTAAAGAGAACTTGGATGGACTCAATTCCTTGGTTCCTAACCTCTCAAAGATAGTAAGCAGCATCAAACTCGCACTACCCCCTAAGTTACATAAGGCTTGGTCTATTTTTAATTCTCCAATTGAGCAAGCAATAGAGAAACTTCTTGGATCTTTTAGTTTAGGAGGCATATTAGTTTTTATCATAACATCATGCTCCTCAATTAAGCTCTTAGTTTCTATTTCTACTTGCTTTTTCTTGACCAACCTTTGTGGGAAAGGTATTGGGGGTTGGTAAGGAGGTGGAGGGACATACTTTGGCTCTATATCTTCTTGTTCACTCATGTCCTCCTCACATTCCACATCCTTTTCAACTACCCTAAGCTCATCATCCCTCAAGTATATAGCATTACAATGCTCATTGGGATTAACTTCAGGTTGCCCTGGAAACGTACCCTTAGTTCTAGAATATGTACTAGCTTGTTGGGCAATCTAAGTTTCTAACATCTTATTATGGATGGCTAAGTTATCTACCATAGATGTTAACTCCTTTATTGCCTCATTGACTGCCCTACCTTGTTGCCTAAACTCTTCATTTTGCTTTGTTTGAGTTTCAACAAAATTTTCCAAAAGAGACTCAAGTTTATACTTTTGTACCTGAGGATACCCCGATGCGGATTTCCTATTACCTTGGCCTTCCTGGAATTCGTGGTTCAATAGTTCCCGTAGGATAGATAAGGATTATTCTTCCTCACTTGTTTGTAAGGATTTGGGGCGCATAATTTGGCAACTTCGGGTTCGTGTCATAGAAGTTGTGACAAGAGTTCACTTGTTCCCCCGAAGCACTGGATCCAGGAGCAATACCATGTGGCCACTCCATTATGCCATGACCCTGCATCCCACAAATCTCACAAACAACATTAGTAGCACCTATTGAACTCACATTAGCCTTTTCAAGCTTATCAAAGAGTTTATTCAATGAGTCAAATTTAGACATAATTAGATCAGTGCTATTCATTTCAAAATTACACCCCCCCTCCCCGAAAGCTTTTACGGTTTATTACCTCTTCCCGAACCCCATTGGTGATAGTTGGTGGCTACGTTTTCAATGATATTGAACGCTTCAGTCAGATGTCTATTCATAAAGGCTCCACCAGCTGCGGAGTCAAGTGACACCTTCGAAGAGTAATCCAATCCGTTGTAGAAGGTATGCACTAACAACCACCTCTCGAGCCCATGATGTGGGCAAGACTCTAGCAATCCTTTGTAACGATCCCAAGCTTCGGATACGCATTCTCCGTCCTTTTGGAAGAAGTCGGTGATCTGAGTTCGTAGGTAAGCAGTTTTGGGTGGAGGGAAGAATTTCTCCAAGAATGCCTGCTCCAGTTGGTCCCAAGTTGACAAAGTATTAGCGAGCACTTGTTTCAACCAAGCTTTTACCTTTCTAGTCAGATAGGAGGGGAATAACCTCAAGCGAATAACATCAATCGGGGCACCTTGAATTCTTATTGCATCGGTGAACTTCAAGAATGTCTCCACACGATTAGTCGGGTCCTCCGAGGGTAATCCTCCAAATTGATTTTGCCTAATCATGCCAATTAACAGAGGCGGTATAGTGTAGTTCTCCGCCTCAATTTCTGGCCTAGCAATCCCAGTTAGTAAACCCCTAGCATTTAGGGTTGCGTAGTCCTTCAGTGGTTTGGTATCTGGTAGATTCGCCATGAGTGGAATGGGAATCAACCTCTCTCTCTCTTTGTCTTTGTAGTCTCCCACGTATATGAAAGGTCCTTTCGATCTCGTGGTCAACTTCAATAAGATTTCCAAGACTTTGGGATCTACGCATAAGAGAGAAAAATTCCTACAAAGAGAAAGGTAGATACACTAGAAAAACAAAGAGACAAAAAAAAAATTAAATAAAAAAAAATATCCAGAAAAATCAATTTAAAAATTAAATTGAAATTCAAGAAAGCACAGTCCCCGGCAACGGTGCTAAAAACTTGATGGTTGAAAATCCGCAAGCGAACGGCTTCGTCATCAAGTAATAAAAAGATCGAATCCACAGGGACCGTGATCTTAAATAACTTTCAATTATCAAATCAATTAAACTGGACTAGAAAAAGATTTGGTTTTTATAATAAGAATTAACTATAAAAACAAATATTTAAAAACGTAATCAATTAAAAAAAGGAAAGTAAATCAATTAGGGTTTTTTTCAAATCAAAGGAGATTTCCAGGAATCGGGTTACAAACAAGACTGCTCATGTTACTAACTTGACTACCCCTCTTGTTAATTATCGAAATTGCTTTGAAGGAGAATTTATCCTAAATAAGTTAATGTTCCCTCTCGGGATACAAGAACCGTGCCCAATTAAACCAACCCCTACTCTCGTGGTAATTGAATTTAAATTGAACCCTTTAAGCTTTGTGACAACTCGTGAACCCTCGAAGGACCGCTTCTAACTCTTGTGATTTATGTCCTAAGTTCAATCCCTATAGATCTAATACCTAAGTTCACCGCTAGGTTCCTCCTTTGAGTATCTATGACATGCAAATAAGTGCACACCAGATTCACACGTAATTCATGCAATAGGAATCAAATCGAAAGCAAAATTGTAATTAACAAGAAGTAAAACGTCAATTCATAACACAAAACAAATATTGGGCATAGCCCCAAATCCTAGAAATAAAAACAACTACTCAAGCATTGCCATGTCCATAGCAAGCTTGATTAAAAAAGCATAAAATAAAACCTAAGAGGGAGGAAGAAATTGAGAAGAAGAGAAATCCTAATTTTTGCCTAAGGTAGCAGCCCAAAAAGTGATCCTGTTTTCGAGCCTAATTGCCCTATTTATAGAGTAGGTTAACTTGAATCCCAAGCAATTACAAAATCAAATCAAATAAGCTTTTAAAATTCCGGATATTGCGCATCACGACCGTGATGGCTGTCGCGGCCAGGTCGTGATTGATTCTTGGAAAACTTGGCACTGATGGCATGTCACGACCGTGATGGCCATCACAACCTGGCCTTGACTGGTTCTGACTTTTTTGTACTTTTCTTCTCAGCCTTGCTCGATCATGGCCGTGATGGTTGTCACGGCTAGGCCGTGATGAGCTCTGTTTGGCTCAGTTTTCTTGTTTTTCAAGCTCCATCTTCATGCAAGCTCCATCACGGTTGATCTCGAACATTTTAATCCACAATTCCTGTACAACAACACCACAAAACCACCTTACTCGTTCCAAGGTAAAAACTAAAAAAAATCAAATTAAAAATGCCTAAACTACATGAAAATGCATGCAATATGATAAAGAAATATGAGGTGTAATGGCACTCATCATTGATGTCAACAGTCAGGCCTAGAGTGTCTATGCAGGCATCATCAAGATATTTCATTTGAACAATTTTCCCATTTTTCGAAATATTAAATCTAACTTGTTGAGCATTATCTTTGAAAACAATCCCATATCCATGCTCATCAGTTTCAAAACCAGAAGAGTCAGAGTCAGAATAGTTACTGATAAGCCTCCATGCTCATCTTCGTTTAATGCATTTTTAGTAATTTTTAGTTTATTTTGAGTAGAATTACGCTTTTCATTTCCTTTTATTGTTTCAGGTTAAAAGTGAAGCTCTTAGAGTCAAGGAAAATGAAGAAAACAGTGGAAAAGCAATTCTGGAAGTTTCGCCTCGCGAAATAGGATCTCTCCTCGCGAGCCTGAAGACCAGCCTGAACAGCAACAGTCACCCTTTCTGTCTCGCCTCGCGAATCACCATCTCGCCTCGCGAGCCTGAAGGCCTGACTGTGCCAGAGATGTCACCCTTTCTATCTCACCTCGTGAATCACTATCTCGCCTCGCGAGTATTCAAATCAAGATGGAGCCAAAACTGAATTTCGCCTCGCGAGAGCTTGCTCGCCCCGCAAGCGGGCGAGACCCAGAACCTCTATTTATAGGCTGTTTTAGGGCAGATTAAACACCTTTTGTTCACCACTTGTTTTAGATCGTTTTTTGGAGACAAATCCTTATTCTCTGGAGCTGCGTCTCCCTATTTTCTTTTCCTATTTTACAATTATGATGAACTCCAATTGTTTGTGCGTTGTTACAAGCATGAGGAACTAATTCCCTTGTCTAAGGGATCAATGAAACCACCCATGACAGTGTAGCGTTCAATGTGATGTATGTCTCCCTCCTTTACCTCAATTCATGTTTTCCAATTCTAAATTTATTGCGTTGATCATAAGCATGCATGATTGACTAGTTAACGTGATGAGGCTTGATAGGCAATTCGCGTTTAGAACTTGAATTGGGATCACTGATTGAATATTGCACGAGAATGAGTAGGAGATCAGTGCAACCTTATAGGGAACAAGATTTAATAGAGTTTGATGATTGGGTTATGAGACCGTAGCAAGTAGTTAACTCAATCGTTGAATACGTCCTATTGAGCATGATAGTGTCATTAGGAGAATTTGGGGGTCCTGGTTGACATTGCAATTGAACTTAGGGAGGGGATCATCATCACTTGGGTGCTATGCATGATTGGGTAGGTGGATTTGTGACCTTAGATGTTTAATCCGGATTTTAATTCTTATCTTATCTTATCGCTACCTACTTTATCTCTAATTGATTTGTTGATTTAAATTGCTATCCTATTTTCTCTCTCTTCTCAACCACTTGCTTTTACTTGGTCAAATGTATCGAATTTCTTGCAAATTGGTAGAATTGGTAGCCCAATCCCTGTGTCTGACCTCGGTAATTACTTACCGTGTTTATCACTTACGACGACCCGGTACACTTGCCGGTGACTCAAAAAGTTTTTGGCACCGTTGCCGAGGATTGGCACAACCAATTTTCCTAATTTTTGGGAAGTTTGATTATTTGGTTAAGCAATTTTTATTTTTATTTTCTGTTATTTATTTAATATTATTTCTCTCTCTACTTCTTTGATTCCACTTGGTCTTGCCTAGTTTTTGTATGCGAGGTACCCTTTCACAAGAGAACTTGCTATTTGATTCGGAGATCACCAAGACCGAGAAGCGATTAAGGAAAGAAGCCAGAGAACAAAAGAGGTTTGAAGCAATTAATTTTGAGGGGATGGCCGAAGCAAACCCTCCTCCTCCTCCTCCTTACAAGCCTCTCTTCGAGTACAATCTACCCAATTTGGATGATTGTGCTTATTCTATCGTGAGGGGCAACCTCAATACAGATTCCTTCAGAGTGGAAGGATGTTTCACAGCCCATATCCGCGAGAATCAATTTGATGCAGGTGGCAAACAAGACCCTCATAGACACATCACTCGCTTCCTTGAAGCTTGTGACATGCAGAAGACAAGAGGAGTTTCTCAAGATGAGTTTCGCTTGTGGCTATTCCCTCTCTCTGTTAGGGATACCGCTCGCGATTGGTTTGACAGCTTGGATCGCAATAGTATCAGAACATGGGAGCAAATGGCCCAAAAGTTCCTCACTAAATATTTTCCTCCTCAGAAAGCGGCACAAGCAAGAGTAGTCGTCACATCTTTCAGGCAGACAGAAGATGAATCTTATAATGAAGTTTGGGAGAGGTATAATGTGCTCTTGAGAAGATGTCTTTCGGCCTTCTTTGACTCGGTCTCCAATGTTCAACATTTCTTCAACGGGTTAAGGGGGCGCTACCAGATGAATTGTGATGCCGCAGCGGGCGGTTCTTTGTCTTATTCATCAGCTGAGGATGGATGGACGTTATTGGAGAAGATGTCGAACAATGATTACAACCGTGGTAGGGAAACCTCAAGTGGAGTCAGTTCTGCAACAATAGAAGCCATTCTAGAGCAAAATAAACCGTTGAAGATGCAAAATGCGGCATTGTCTGGGAACAAAAAGGTTAATGTGATACACGAAGGAATGCCTCCGGGTTGTGATAATTGTAATGGAGATCATGACATTCAGAGTTGTCCGTTCAACTTCTCTCAAGAACATGTGGACTCATGCCACAATTTCTATGACAGCGTGCCCCAGAACAACTATCAGAGGAGGAATGATTAATGATTACAATGTAATCAGAATATGGGTTATATGAGGAGAGACCATCCGGGTTTCGCTTGGAGTAATGCTAGTGGTGGTCTAGTCGGGCAACAACAACCTCAACAGAATCAGAGGCCAAACTATGGAATCCATCAACGCAATACTCAGCAGGATTTTCCAGGGCCTAATCAATTGCAAACAACAGATGGTGGAAGGTAACCTTGGGAGTTGGCTATAGAAAAGACGAATGCGGCAATTGAGAAGTTGTCAATCAATACAAGCACAGTCATTGACAAGTTGGCAACTCATACAGGGTCGGCAATTCAGAATCTAGAGACGCAGATGGCTCACTTTCATAAAGCAACTAAATGAGCGTCTCCCAGGCACTTTCCCAGGTGATACCGAGAACAACCCTAAGAACCAATGCAATGCCGTAGCAACTAGAAGCGGTAGGGTGTTGGGATCTAACAGGGGTACAACTAGTTCTCAGGAAGCTGAGGCCTCGGAACAGCCACATGTTGAGGAAGAGCAACCTAAGAAAGAGGAGTTGGCAAGTGATAAGGCACCGGAGCAAGGGGGAAGGTTAAAACTTGTAGATGAAGAGTTCCGAAGAAAGAAGTGGGTTGAACCCAAAGACCTCCCGCCCTTCATGAAGGTACCATATCCTGAAAGACTGAAGAAGCCTCTACAAGATAAACAGTTCAATAAATTCCTTGATGTCTTCCGCAAACTTCAAATTAATATTCCATTTGCGAAAGTCTTGGAACAAATGCCATCTTATGCCCGGTTTATGAAGGAGCTTCTCTCCAAGAAGCGGAAAATAGTGGATGAGGAAACGGTTTCTTTGACCGAGGAGTGTAGTGCCATTCTTCAAAGAAAACTACCTCCAAAGTTGAAGGATCCCGGTTCTTTTTCTATACCATGCACCATTGGGGAGATGACTCTAGGAAAGGCGTTGTGTGATCTAGGAGCAAGCATCAACTTGATGCCCCTCTCTATGATGAAGAAGTTGGTGATCAAAGAAGCCAAAGATACACGGATGTCACTCCAACTAGCCGATCGTTCTATAAAATATCCTTATGGGGTGGTCAAAGATTTGTTAGTGAAGGTGGACAAGTTCATATTTCCGACGGATTTTGTGGTGCTTGATATGGATGAAGACGCCGAGATCCTTCTCATATTGGGTAGGCCCTTCTTGGCCACTGGGCGTGCTTTGATAGATGTGCAACAACGGAAACTCACCCTAAGGGTGCAAGATGAGAATGTAGTCTTCAATGTCTTTGAAGCAATGAAGCACCCCGCTGAGAGGTCGGATGTGTATTGAGTGGATATGGTGGACTCAATTGTCAAGGCAAAGGCCACTAGAGAAGCCCATGGTTCTTCACTTGCACAAGTGTTGGTAGAATCCCATGATGATGATAGTGAGGAAGAAGACCCTTTGGGGGATGAGGACTATCTTGAGTGCTTAAAAAAACATGGAAGCCTTACCGAGTCACCCAAAGGATGAATGTACAAAGGAAAAGCTCAACAACGAAGGAATGGAAGAAGATAACAAAGCACCGGAGTTGAAGCAACTCCCAACCCACTTAAGGTATGCATTCTTGGGGGAGAAGGGACAACATCCGGTAATCATTAGCAATGCCTTGAAAAAGAATGAAGAAGAAAAGCTATTGAGAGTTATTAGGGAACACAAATCTGCCATTGGGTGGAAGATTTCAGACCTAAAAGGTATAAGCCCTTCCCTATGCATGCATAAGATTTTGATGGAGGATGATTATAAGCCGGTGGTTCAACCACAAAGACGGTTAAATCCCATCATGAAAGAAGCTGTGCGTAAGGAAGTGATTAAACTTTTAGATGCCGGAATCATCTATCCAATCTCGGATAGCAATTGGGTTAGTCCAATTCATGTGGTCCCAAAGAAAGGTGGCACAACCGTGGTGGTCAATGAAAGCAATGAATTGATCCCAACAAGGACCATCACGGGGTGGAGAGTATGTATCGATTATAGAAGGCTAAATGAGGCAACAAGGAAAGATCACTTCCCTATTCCCTTCATTGATCAAATGCTTGAAAGGTTAGCCAGATATGAGTACTATTATTTCTTAGATGGTTACTCCGGCTATAACCAAATTGTGGTGGATCCTCAAGACCAAGAGAAGAAGGCCTTCACTTGTCCTTATGGAGTCTTTGCCTATAGGAGGATGCCCTTTGGATTGTGCAACGCTCCTGCTACTTTCCAAAGATGCATGATTTCTATTTTCTCGGACATGGTGGAGAAATGCATTGAGGTGTTCATGGATGACTTCTCGGTCTTTGGGACCTCATATGATAATTGCTTGAAGAACTTGACTTTGGTGCTTAAAAGGTGCCAAGAGACTAACCTTGTGCTCAATTGGGAGAAATGCCACTTCATGGTCAAGGAAGGTATAGTCTTGGGGCACAAAATCTCCCAAAAGGGGATTGAGGTTGATAAAGCCAAGATTGAGTTGATTGAGAAGCTTTCCCCACCAACCAATGTAAAGGGGGTGAGGAGTTTCTTGGGTCATTTCGGGTTCTACCGGAGATTCATCAAGGACTTCTCCAAAATCGCAAAGCCGCTTTGTGGCCTTCTTGCGAAGGATGTATCCTTCCAGTTTAATGCTTCTTGTTTAAATGCTTTCACTATTTTGAAAAATATGCTTGTCACCGCACCCATAATCACTGCACCTAATTGGAATTTACCATTTAAAATAATCATTCTAATTAATTACTAATAATGTGATCACTTTTTAAAACTTTACTATTCAATGAGTATATGAGTATATACAATTTTTTGTGCATTAACTTAGAGATTTTATTTGACCAAAGCATTAACTTACAGATGTTTGACTAACCATTTCATTTTTTAGTTATTAATAAATACATTAAAGTACATAAATTGACTTTCTCTCTCAAGAATGAGCTCTGGTCTCTCTCCAACTTGTTTGAGTCGAAGAAGAGAAATGATATTTGGATGCAAAGAGGGGAGAAGAAAAGAAAGTGGTGGTAGGTGGGATCAGTGCTGGACGCTCGAACGCCCACCACCCCATCGCTTGAGCGCTGGCCCTGTCCACGCTTTAGCGCTACATTCTACTCCGGCCACGTGTTACACAGGTGACACGTAGTGCCACATCTCGGAGACCCCAGAACTCTTGAGCACTGGCCATGTAGCATTTGAATGTTCTGACTTGTGCCGGTTGTCCGATTTCACGCATTCTAATGTACTTTGAGTTTATTTTAAGTCCGATTGACTTCAAACTTGATACACCGACTCATCAACACTTAAAAAACAAGATTAAGCTATCACGCACGGTTAATTCTTCTCCGGTTCCTTAATCGAGAAAATGGGGTGTTAAAGAAAGCAACCTCGACAATGATATGAACAAGATAAAAGAAAAGGCCAAAACAAAGACTCTACTTAAGTGTGCAGAAAATAAGCTTTGTACAATAGTAGAGTACAAAATAGATGAAAGCTATGGCTTGTCTTTCTCCTTGCTTAAGCTTTCAGTTATTCTACACTCTAGTATTGTACAAAATTTTTTTGCTGGACACTTAAGTTAATCCCTGTTTTGGGCTTTTATGTTATCTTGTTCAGGTCAATATCCATGATGCTTTATTTGTCATCAATGCTACTATCATATCCCATTTTATTTCCATCAGGTGTAGAAATTGCTGCTGACTACGAATATACAGTATGTGGTAAAAGCCCATTGTAATATTCCTCAATTTCATTCATTGGCGATGAAACCAAGTTTTCTATCATAACCCAAAAAATGCAAAAACACCACTGGTTGTCAGTTTGAAGGAGACTTCATATTATGGTATTGCATCTAGAAAATCTAAAAGAAAAAGTAATAAATTTTAAGTCAAGAATTAGTGGATATGAAAGGCAGAGGAAAGTTATAGGCCAGATGGAGATCCACCATAGAAACAAGAAAGCTTTTAATATCACATAAGACCACAATGCCTCGGAGATACTCGGAGGAGGCAGGGAATGGTGAAGATGTGGATGTAAGTCTACGGAAAGGGGGAATTTAAAGGAGGAATAAGGGGCTATGGATGGGGATAAGCTAACAAATAAGAGGAAGGTGTATAAGGGGTGGATAAAACGGAATGGAGGTGGGGATCTGGAAACACATCGCTTAAGGGAATAACGGTAGGTGATGTTAGTATTTGTATTTTTCTCTTTAGCTTTCTTTTACGCATGATTGTTATTTCATTATTTTTTCATCATATTTCATTTCATTTTTATTTTTCGGTACACATAAGATTTCAAACATGCATAGCTTTCACATGGTGTTTCTTTCTTCATTTTAAACTTTCCACAATTAACAAAAAAAATCAACGGTTACGAATAAAATAAACATTATAGTAAAAAATCTAGGTAAATTTATCACATTCCAATTTATATTTGTTAAAATGGAAAAACTCTAGGTAAATTTATCACTTCTCAATTTATATTTGTTAAATTAGCCCAAACAATTATGATTTTTAAAATAATCATTCTAATTAATTACTAATGATGTGATCACTTTTTAAAATTTTGCTAGTCAATGAGTACATGAACATATACAATTTTTTGTGCATTAACTTAGAGATTTTTTTTTGACCAAAGCATTAACTTAGAGATGTTTGACTAACCATTTCATTCTTTACTTATTAATAAATACATTAAAGTACATAAATTGACTTTCTCTCACAAGAATGAGCTCTGGTCTCTCTCCAGCTTGTTTGAGTCGAAGAAGAGAAATGATATTCGCATGCAAAGAGAGGAGAAGAAAAGAAAGTGGCGGTAGGTGGGATCAGCGTTGGGTGCTCGAACGCCCACCACACCATCGCTTGAGCGCTGGCCTTGTCCATGCTTTAGCGCTACATGCTACTCAGCCCACGTTCTACACAGGTAACACGTAGTGCCACATCTCGGAGACCCCAGAACTCTTGAGCATTGGCCATGTAGCATTTGAACGTTCTGACTTGTGTCAGTTGTCCGATTTACGCGTTCTTATGTACTTTGAGTCTGTTTTAAGTCCGATTGACTTCAAACTTGATACACCGACTCATCAACACTTAAAAAACAAGATTAAGCTATCACGCACGCTTAATTATTCTTCGGTTCCTTAATCGAGAAAACGGGGTGTTAAAGAAAGAAACCTCGACAATGATATGAACAAGATAAAAGAAAAGCCCATAAGAAAGACTCAACTTAAGTCTGCAGAAAACAAGCTTTGTACAACAGTAGAGTACATACTAGATGAAAGCTCAGGCTTGTCTTTCTCTTTGCTTAAGCTTTCAGTTATTATGCACTCTAGTATTGTACAAAACTTGTTTGCTGCACCCTTAAGTTGATCCCTGGTTTGGGCTTTTATGTTATCTTGTTCAGGTCAATGTCCATGATGCTTTGGTTGTCATCAATGCTACTATCATATCCCATTTTATTTCCATCAGGTGTAGAAATTGGTGCTGATGATGAATATACAGTATGTGGTAGAAGCCCGTTGTAATATTCCTCAATTTCATTCACTGGCGATGAAACCAACTTTTCTGCAATATCCCTAAAAATGCAGAAACACCACTGGTTGTCCGTATGAAGGAGACTTCATATTCTGCTATTGTATCTAGAAAATCTAAAATAAAATGCTATAAATTTTTAGTCAAGAATTAGTGGATATGAAAGGCAGAGGAAAGTTATTGGTCAGATGGAGATCCACCATAGAAACAAGAAAGATTTTAATATCACTTAAGACCATAATGCCTTGGAGATAAAGGGGGTATTTAAAGGAGGAATAAGGGGCTATGGGTGGGGATAGGCTAACAAATAAGAGGAAGGTGTATAAGGGGTGTGTAAAACGGAATGGAGGTGGGGATCTGGAAACACGTCGCTTAACGGAATAACTGTAGGTGAGTTTAGTATTTGTATTTTTATCTTTAGCTTTCTTTTACGCATGATTGTCATTTCATAATTTTTTTCATCAGATTTCATTTTATTTTTATTTTTCGGTACACAAAAGATTTCAAATATGCATAGCTTTCACATGGTGTTTCTTTCTTCATTTAAAACATTCCACAATTAACGAAAAAAAATCTACGGTTACGTACAAAATAAACATTATAGTAAAAAATCTAGGTAAAATTTTCAATTTCCAATTTATATTTGTTAAATTAGAAAAAAACTAGGTAAATTTATCACTTTCCAATTTATATTTGTTAAATTAGCCCAAACAATTAAGATTTTTAAAATAATAATTTTAATTAATTACTAATGATGTGATCACTTTTTAAAACTTTACTATTCAATGAGTACATGAACATATACAGTTTTTTTGTGCATTAACTTAGAGATTTTTTTTTGACCGAAGCATTAACTTAGAGATGTTTGACTAACCATTTCATTCTTTACTTATTAATAAATGCATTAAAAGACATAAATTTACTTTCTCTCTCAAGAATGACCTCTGGTCTCTCTCCAGCTTGTTTGAGTCGAAGAAGAGAAATGATATTCGCATGCAAAGAGAGGAGAAGAAAAGAAAGTCGCGGTAGGTCGGATCAGCGCTGGGTGCTCGAACGCCCACCACCCCATCGCTTGAGCGCTGGCCGTGTCCACGCTTTAGCTCTACATGCTACTCAGGCCACGTGTTACACAAGTGACACGTAGTGCCACATCTCGGAGACCCCCGAACTCTCTAGCACTGGCCATGTAGCATTTGAACGTTCTGACTTGTGCCGGTTGTCCGATTTCGTGCGTTCTGATGTACTTTGAGTCTGTTTTAAGTCCGATTGACTTCAAACTTGATACACCGACTCATCAACACTTAAAAAACAAGATTAAGCTATCACACACTCTTAATTCTTCTCCGGTTCAAGAATCGAGAAAACGGGGTGTTAAAGAAAGCAACCTCGACAATGATATGAACAAGATAAAAGAAAAGCCCATAACAAAGATTCAACTTAAGTCTGCAGAAAACAAGCTTTGTACATAATAGATGAAAGCTCATGCTTGTCTTTCTCTTTGCTTAAGCTTTCAGTTATTCTGCATTCAGTATTGTAGAAAACTTGTTTACTGCACACATAAGTTGATCCCTGTTTTGGCCTTTTATGTTATCTTGTTCAGGTCAATGTCCATGATGCTTTGGTTGTCATCAATGCTACTATCATATCCCATTTTATTTCCATCAGGTGTAGAAATTGCTGCTGATGATGAATATACAATATGTCGTAGAAGCCCATTGTAATATACCTCAATTTCATTCATTGGCGATGAAACCAAGTTTTCTGCTATATCCCAAAAAATGCAGAAACACCACTGGTTGTCAGTAAGAAGGAGACTTCATATTCTGGAATTGTATCTAGAAAATCTAAAAGAAAATGCTATAAATTTTTAGTCAAGAATTAGTGGATATGAAAGGCAGAGGAGAGTTATTGGTCAGATGGAGATCCACCATAGAAATAGGAAAGATTTTAATTTCACTTAAGAACATAATGCCTCGGAGATACTCGGTGGAGGTAGGGAATGGTGAAGATGTGGATGTAGGTCGATGGAAAGGGGGTATTTAAAGGAGGAATAAGGGGCTATGGGTGGGGATAGGCTAACAAATAAGAGGAAGGTGTATAAGGGGTGTGTAAAACGGAATGGAGGTGGGGATCTGGAAACACGTCGCTTAACGGAATAACAGTAGGTGAGTTTAATATTTGTATTTTCTCTTTAGCTTTCTTTTACGCATGATTGTCATTTCATAATTTTTTCCATCAGATTTCATTTTATTTTTATTTTTCGGTACACAAAAGATTTCAAATATGCATAGCTTTAACATGGTGTTTCTTTATTCTTTCTAAACTTTCCACAATTAACAAAAAAAAAATCAACGGTTACGAACAAAATAAACATTATAGTAAAAAAATCTAGGTAAATCTGTCACTTTCCAATTTATATTTGTTAAATTGGCCCAAACAATTAAGATTTTTAAAATAATAATTCTAATTAATTACTAATGATGTGATCACTTTTTAAAACTTTACTATTCAATGAGTACATGGACATATACAATTTTTTGTGCATTAACTTAGAGATTTTTTTTGACCAAAGCATTAACTTAGTGATGTTTGACTAACCATTTCATTCTTTACTTAATAATAAATGCATTAAAGTACATAAATTGACTTTCTCTCTCAAGAATGAGCTCTGGTCTCTCTCCAGCTTGTTTGAGTCGAAGAAGAGAAATGATATTCGCATGCAAAGAGAGGAGAAGAAAAGAAAGTGGGGGTAGGTGGGATCAGCGCTGGGCGCTCGAACGCCCACCACCCCATCGCTTGTGCCCTGGCACTGTCCACGCTTGAGCGCTACATGCTACTCTGGTCACGTGTCACACAGTTGACACGTAGTGCCACAGCTCGCAGACCCCATAAGCACTGGCCATGTAGCGTTTGAACGTTCTGACATGTGCTGGTTGTCCGATTTTACGCGTTCTGATGTACTTTGAGTCTGTTTTTAGTTCGATTGACTACAAACTTGATGCACGACTCATCAACACTTAAAAAACAAGATTAAGCTATCACGCAAGCTTAATTCTTCTCTGATTCCTTAATCGAGAAAACGGGGTGTTAAAGAAAGCAACCTCGACATTTATTTGAACAAGATAAAAGAAAACCCAAAACAAAGAGTCAACTTAAGTGTGCAGAAAATAAGGTTTGTACAATAGTAGAGTACATAATAGCTGAAAGTATGGCTTGTCTTTTTGCTTAGGCTTTCAGTTATTCTGCACTCTAGTATTGTACAAAACTTGTTTGCAGCACACTTAAGTTGATCCTTGTTTCGGGCTTTTATGTTATCTTGTTCAGGTCAATGTCGATGATGCTTTGGTTGTCATCATTACTACTATCATATCCCATTTTATTTGCATCAGGTGTAGAAATTGTTGTTGTTGATGAATATACAGTATGTGGTAGAAGCCCATTGTAATATTCCTCAATTTCATTCACTGGCAATGAAACCAAGTTTTCTGCCATATCTCAAAAAATGCAGAAACACCACTGGCTGTCAGTATGAAGGAGACTTCATATTCTGTTATTGCATCTAGAAAATATAAAAGAAAATGCTATGAATTTTTAGTCAAGAATTAGTGGATATGAAAGGCAGAGGAAAGTTATGGGTCAGATGGAGATCCACCATAGAAACAAGAAAACTTTTAATATCACTTAAGACCATAATGCCTCGGAGATACTCGGTGGAGGCAGGGAATGGTGAAGATGTGGATGTAGGTCGATGGAAAGGGGGAATTTAAAGGAGGAATGCGGGGCTATGGGTGGGGATAGGCTAACAAATAAGAGGAAGGTGTATAAGGGGTGGGTAAAATGGAATGGAGGTGGGGATCTGGAAACACGTCGCTTAATGGAATAACAGTAGGTGAGGTTAGTATATGTATTTTTCTCTTTAGCTTTCTTTTACGCATGATTGTCATTTCAAAATTTTTTCATCAGATTTCATTTTATTTTTATTTTTCGGTACACATAAGATTTCAAATATGCATAGCTTTCACATGGTGTTTCTTTCTTCATTTTAAACTTTCCACAAATGACAAAAAAAAGAAATCAACGGTTACGAACAAAATAAAAATTATAGTAAAAAATCTAGGTAAATTATCACTTTCCATTTTATATTTGTTAAATTAGAAAAAATCTAGTTAAATTTATCACTTTCCAATTTATATTTGTTAAATTAGCCCAAACAATTAAGATTTTTAAAATAATCATTCTAATTAATTACTAATGATGCGATCACTTTTTAAAAAAAATCTATTCAATGAGTACATGAACATATACAATTTTTTGTGCATTAACTTAGAGATTTTTTTTTTGGCCAAAGCATTAACTTAGAGATGTTTGACTAACCATTTCATTCTTCACTTATTAATAAATACATTAAAGTACATAAATTGACTTTCTCTCTCAAGAAAGAGCTCTGGTCTCTCTCCAGCTTGTTTGATTCGAAGAAGAGAAATGATATTTGCATGCGAAGAGAGGAGAAGAAAAGAAAGTGGGGGAAAGTGGGATCAGCGCTGGGTGCTCGAACGCCCACCACCCCATCGCTGGAGCCCTGGACCTGTCCACGCTTGAGCGCTACATGCTACTCAGGCCACGTGTCACACAGTTGACACGTAGTGCCACATCTCGGAGACCCCAGAACTCTTGAGCACTGGACATGTAGCATTTGAACATTCTGACTTGTGCCGGTTGTCCGATTTCGCGCGTTCTGATGTTCTTTGAGTTTGTTTTAAGTCCGATTGACTTCAAACTTGATACACCGACTCATCAACACTTAAAAAAAAGATTAAGCTATCACACACGCTTAATTCTTCTCTGGTACCATAATCGAGAAAATGGGGTGTTAAAGAAAGCAACCTCGACATTGATATGAACAAGATAAAAGAAAAGCCCAAAACAAAGAGTCAACTTAAGTGTGCAGAAAATAAGCTTTGTACAATAGTAAAGTACATAATAGCTGAAAGTCTGGCTTGTCTTTCTCCTTGCTTAGGCTTTCAGTTATTCTGCACTCTAGTATTGTACAAAACTTGTTTGCAGCACACTTAAGTTGATCCCTGTTTCAGGCTTTTATGTTATCTTGTTCATGTCAATGTCCATGATGCTTTGGTTGTCATCAGTGCTACTATCATATCCCATTTTATTTCCATCAGGTGTAGAAATTGCTACTGTTGATGAATATACAGTATGTGGTAGAAGCCCAATGTAATATTCCTCAATTTCATTCACTGGCGATGAAACCAAGTTTTCTGCCTTATCCCGAAAAATGCAGAAACACCACTGGTTGTCAGTATGAAGGAGACTTCATATTCTGGTATTGGATCTAGAAAATATAAAAGAAAAAGCTATAAATTTTTAGTCAAGAATTAGTGGATATGAAAGGCAGAGGAAAGTTATTGGCCAGATGGAGATCCACCATAGAAACAAGAAAGCTTTTAATATCACTTAAGGCCATAATGCCTCGGAGATACTTGGTGGATGCAGGGATTGGTGAAGATGTGGATGTAGGTCGATGGTGAGGGGGAATTTAAAGGAGGAATAAGGGGCTATCGGTGGGGATAGGCTAACAAATAAGAGGAGGGTTTATAAGGAGTGGGCCAAACGGAATGGAGGTGGGGATCTGGAAACACATCGCTTAAGGGAATAACGATAGGTGAGGTTTGTATTTGTATTTTCTCTTTAGCTTTCTTTTACGCATGATTGTCATTTCATAATTTTTTTCATCAGATTTCATTTTCTTTTTATTTTTCGGTACACGTAAGATTTCAAATCTGCATAGCTTTCACATGGTGTTTCTTTCTTCATTTTAAACTTCTCCACAATTAACAAAAAAAAAATCTACGGTTACGAGCAAAATAAACATTATAGTAATAAATCTAGGTAAAATTATCACTTTCCAATTTATATTTGTTAAATTAGATAAAATCTAGGTAAATTTATCACTTTCCAATTTATATTTTCTAAATTAGCCCAAACAATTAAGATTTTTAAAATAATCATTTTAATTAATTACTAATGATGTGATCACTTTTTAAAACTTTACTATTCAATGAGTACATGAACATATACAATTTTTTGTGCATTTACTTCAAGATTTTTTTTTTTACCAAAGCATTAACTTACAGATGATTGACTGGCCATTTCTTTCTTTACTTATTAATAAATACATTAAAGTACATAAATTCACTTTCTCTCTCAAGAATGAGCTCTGGTCTTTCTCTAGCTTGTTTGAGTCGAAGAAGAGAAATGATATTCGCATGGAAAGAGAGGAGAAGAAAAGAAAGTGGGGGTAGGTGAGATCAGCGATGGGCACTCGAACGCCCACCACCCCGGCGCTTAAGCGCTTGCCCTGTCCACGCTTGAGCGCTGCTTACTGCTCAGGCCACGTGTACACAGTTGACTTGTAGTGCCATGTGTCAGAGACCCCAGGATGATTGAGCACTGGCCATGCAGCGTTTTAGCATTCTGACTTGTGCTGGTTATCCGATTTTGCCTGTTCCAATGCACTTTGTGTCCGTTTTAAGTCCTATTGGCTTCAAACTGGATACATCGATTCATCAACACTTAAAAAATAAGATTAAGCTATCACGTGCGCTTAAATCTTGTTTGGTTCCTTAATCGAGAAAACTGGGTGTTAAAGAAATCAACCACGACATTGACGTGAACAAGATAAAAGAAAAGCCCAAAACCAACAATCAACTTAAATGTGCAGAAAACAAGCTTTGTACAATAGTAGAGTACATAATAGCTTAAAGCTCTGGCTTGTCTTTCTCCTTGCTTAGGCTTTCAGTTATTGCGCACTCTAGTATTGTACAAAATGTGTTTCCTGCTCAATTAAGTAGATCCCTATTTCGGGCTTTTATGTTATCTTGTTCAGGTCAATGTCCTGGATGCTTTGGCTGCCATCAATGCTATAATCATATGCCATTTTATTTCCATCAGGTGTAGAAATTGTTGATGATGATGAATATACAGTATGTGGTAGAAGCCCATTGTAATATTCCTCGATTTCAATCACTGGCGATGAAACCAAGTTTTCTGCCTTATCCCAAAAAATGCAGAAACACCACTAGTTGTCAGTATGGAGGAGTCTTCATATTCTGGTATTGCATCTAGAAAATCTAAAAGAAAAAGCTATAAATTTTTAGTCAAGAATTAGTGGATATGAATGCCAGAGGAAAGTTATTAGTCAGATGGAGATCCACCATAGAAACAAGAAAGCTTTTAATATCACTTAAGACCATAATGGCTCGGAGATACTCGGTGGAGGCAGGGAATGGTGAAGATGTGGATGTAGGTCGATGGAAAGGGGGAATTTAAAGGAGGAATAACGGGCTATGGGTGGGGATAGGCTAACAAAAATGAGGAAGGTGTAAGGGGTGGGTAAAACGAAATGGAGGTGGGGATTTGGAAACACGACGCTTAAGGGAATAACGGTAGGTGAGGTTAGTATTTGTATTTTTCTCTTTAGCTTTCTTTTACACATGATTGTCATTTCATAATTTTTTTTCATCAGATTTCATTTTATTTTTATTTTTCGGTACACACAAGATTTTAAATATGCATAACTTTCACATGGTGTTTCTTTCTTCATTTGAAACTTTCCGCAATTAACAAAAAAAATAATAATAATCTACGCTTACGAGCAAAATAAAAATTAGAGTAAAAAATCTAGGTAAATTTATCACTTTCCAATTTATATTTGTTAGATTAGCCCAAAAAATTAAGATTTTTAAAATAATCATTTTAATTAGTTACTAATGATATGATCACTTTTTAAAACTTTACTATTCAACGAACACATACAAGAGGTTTGACATGGTGGATCATTATTGTATTATTAACTCGATATGATAGGGACAACTTTTTGAATGAGAACGTAAGCTCTGCTAGGGTTTTTCTTGCATGAGGGTTTAGGGTTTTTTCACGTTGTTGCACCATGGACGTTGCATCAGGGCAATGCTTGTTCCCAGAATCCTTGGCTCCCCTGAATCCTCCTTCTTCCCTTCATCCTCCGATCACATCTCCTCCTTCTTCCCATCTTCTTTCTTCCTCTCCCAATCAACAGACTCCATCAAAGTCTTTTGCCCAGGCGCTTCAAAATTCATGTGATGTTCCATTCAGTCAATTTCCTAAACCGTATTTCAAAGGTGGTGCACTCTCCATTAAAATCCCAGAAGATGTAATCAAGCTGGTTTGGAGGAGTGTAAAAAACATCTTCATGGCAGGCTTACTCTTTCTAAATGTGGTGCTCCTATTAAAAACCAAGACCTATGTTCCAAGTTAGGTGCTTTGTGGAAACCGATTGGTCAATGGGGTATGATCTCGTTGGGGAAAGGGTACTTCGAATTTTCTTTTTCATCTATTGATGATCTGCGTAGTGTGCAATCCATTGGCATATGGAACTTGAAACCAGGAAATCTCAGATTATTTCCTTGGGCTAAAGATTTCAATCCGGGAAAACAAAAGAATTCAAGTGCTCAGTGTTGGGTGGGGCTATTTGGATTGCCTCAAGAATATTTATTGGAGGCCAAAAACTATCTTGTCAATTGCAGGAAGTATTGGCATTCCTCTTTGCCTTGATGAGGCGACTAGTAAGAGGACTTTTGGTCATTTTGCTCGGGTACTTGTGGGCATAGACCTTTAGAAGACTCTGCAGGATAAGGTTATGGTTGCGAGGGAGGACTTCGATTTCTATGTTAGGTTTGAATATGAGAAATTGCCCCCTTTTTGCTCCTTTTGTCAATTCATTGGTCATTCAATTGACATGTGTCAGAAGCAGAATTCCACTGTCACAAAGACAGATGTTCCAAAGAAAACAAATGCAGTATATGTTCCTAAGCACAAATCTGTTAACAATGCAGATAAGGGTAAAGCTGTGCAGTTTGATAGTACAGTGTTGGATATAGAGACTTTATGTGAAGGGGAGCCTTCGAAAAAGCCTGTTTAAATTCAGCAACTGAAAAAGGCTATGCTTAATGATCCTAATCCCATCATAGGACTAATTTCAGAGAAACAAAATGGAAAGCAGTATGAAACTGATCATCCTGTAGTTGATAAGTCCCCTAGAGGAATTGATGCAGTTTCTAGAGACCATGATGATGTTTTGCAGCATTCTCATAATAGGGATTTTGCTACAATTGGTGAGACTCGAAAGTCTGCACAATCAAATTTGTTTCCCAATAGGAATTTAAATAAGGAGAATACTGCTAATTTTCTGCAGCAGTCTGATAATATGGTACTTAACAGGGCAGAAAATATTAGTTCTGGTTCTCTTTTTGTTCCAGATTCCTTTAATTCTAGTCCTTCCGTTCAATAAGCTAAAAGTGGTTCGGTTGATTCTGTCTCTACTCCAGCAATAGAAGTGCCTAGTTTGGTAAGTCTTCCAGCAGTTGTGGCTCAAGACATGAGAATTGTTAGCTCTCTATGGGGAGATAGGGAAGAGGTGGAAGAGGAGGATATTGAAAATGATTCTTTCAATCTGAAACAACCTGGAGATCCAAAGCCTTTTGTCTAAATCAAAGAATAAAAAACAGAGACAAAAAGCAAAACAGGTTCAAAAAGATGCATATAATACCCGATCCAAGGGTGGTTCTTTGTCCTTGATAATATGAAGATTTTGTATTGGAATTGCAGGGGATTTGGTAATTTAAATACAAGATTGGTGTTGAATAAGCTGTGTGATATACACAAGCCAGAATTTCTCTTTCTAACAGAGCCTTGGGTTTTAATTGATCAGGTTCCTGCTAGTTTTTGGTCTAAGCTGAGTTTAAAGCCTTTTGTTGTTAATAATAGGGGTTCTTCAAGTCCTAATTTGTGGTGTTTCTGTGCTATTGACAGTGCTCCTAATCTGATTTCTGCATCAAATCAGCAAGTATCCTTTTCCTTTGTCTCGGATAATCAGGAAATCTTCATGGCAGCCATATATGCTTGTACTACTTATGTTCAAAGGAGATCTTTATGGTCTCAGTTAGCCAACTTGCAGCAAAATCATGATGGTCCTTGGTGCTTTATAGGTGATTATAATGCAACCTTAGGAGCTCATGAACATATGGAAACCTTCCTTTGACAGCCTCTTGTCATGAATTCAAGGCCTGGACTGATAGCTGTAACCTGACCCATTTAATTACTAGAGGGTCTGATTTTACTTGGACAAATGGTAGGAGAGGTAGAGCACATTCTGAAAGAAGACTAGATAGAGTGATATGCAATGATAGCTGGCTTTCTTTCTGGTCTTCCTCTTCTTGTTGCACTTTAACAAGGAGCCAATCAGATCATCATCCATTGTTGTTGATTCTTAAGAAAGGTATTGAGTCTCATCCTTCTCCTTTCAAATTTTTGAATATGTGGACAGATCATGAAGAATGTTATGGACTTGTTAAAGAGGTGTGGAATAGGAATGTATATGGGTGTCCTATGTTCATTTTGTGTCAGAAACTAAGGAATCTTAAAGTTGAACTAAAGGTCTGGAATAAAAATGTGTTTGGGGATGTGCATCGTAAAGTTGATTCAGCTTTGGCAGCAATTGAGAATATTCAGCAGCAGATCAATGCCTCGGGTTATTCAGACATTCTTCAGGTACATGAACAAATTGCTCAAACAGATTTGCAGCATGCTTGAGCTCTTCAAGAAAGCTTTTGCAAAGAGAAATCTAGAGTGAAATGGCATGCTCATGGTGACAGAAACACTGCATACTTCCATAGAGCGACTGATAGAGACTGGTTCAGAATAGCAGGAAAATACAATGAATTCCCCAAGTATTCGAGAGACTTGGGACTCTCTTTTTCACTTGCTAACAAAATGCCTCCCCTCCCTCTTAATCCTCTCACTATTTATAGGCAACATGCCTTATTCTCTTATACAACTAACTATAACCTAACTGAATATACAACTAATTAACTAACTAACTAATTAGGGACTATCTATCAATACTCCCCCCTTAACATTCACCTTGTCCTCAAGGTAAACCACACTCAACTTTTCCCGGGTCCTATTGTTTGAAGTATGACAACCCAGTTGTTGTAGACGTATACCATTTCCCCTTTGTTATTGTAGCACTCCCAGACATCATCTCCTTTAGCATCTCTGTTTTCTGGTTTTCTTTTGTTACACACTCCCTCATGCCCATTTTGTCAAGCACCAGCTGTGCACAATTTCCCTTTCCCACCGTTACCTTTACTGGCCCAATATTAAAATAAACCTGATAAATGGGACCAGTATGGCCCGAGCTTTGATCATTCAGGGCACACCCGACAATTCTTTTGAGAACCCATTGCTTCTTTTCAAGTAATTGGGCTTGGCCCATTAGGGTAGCCCCTTTGACGCTACACCTCAACAGCTTGTCAGGAAACGTCATTCCGTCCGCCGTAAGTTGGTTCGCGTCTGGCGGCTCGTCGGAATATGTCATTCCGTTTGCCATAAGTGGGTTTGTGTCTGGCGGCTCAAGCGGCGGTGGGGACGTGGCCAGATTCTGTATCACTTCGATTTGTACTACCACTACCTCCAATTCCTTCTCTCTCTGGTCCGTGACTGCACAAGCCCGTGGCTGTCGTAGATTCTCCTTCCTTTCCCCATTTTCTCCACCATTTCGTATGTGGGTGTCACCGCCCCTGTGTTTTTCTCTGTGAAATCTTGGAGCCACCATTAGATAGAGACTGGTTCAGAATAGCAGGAAAATACAATGAATTCCCCAAGTATTCGAGAGACTTGGGACTCTCCTTTTCACTTACTAACAAAATGCCTCCCCTCCCTCTTAATCCTCTCCCTATTTATAGGCAACATGCCTTATTCTCTTATACAACTAACTATAACCTAACTGAATATACAACTAATTAACTAACTAACTAATTAGGGACTATCTATCAGCGACAAAAGTCAGAAATGCCACAAAATTAATGATTGTTCTTAAGGATGGTGATACTATACTTAATGATGCTGCTAGTATTGAGAACCATGTCCTTAACTACTATAGCTCCTTGTATGCCACAGATAACTCTTGTGTTAGCAATGATTTGATTGATCAAGTAGTCCCTGCTCTAATTACTGCAGAGGATAATATGCAACTTACAAGTCTTCCTTCTTTGGATGAAATCAAAGGTACAGTTTTTTATATGAATGGTTCTAGTGCTCTTGGCCCTAATGGGTTTGGTGGTAGCTTATATCAGAAGTTCTGGGATATTCTAGGTAATGATGTTTTCAATTATGTGCTTCAGTTCTTCAGGCAAGGCTGGTTGCTTCGTAATCTCAACTCCAATTTGGTTGTCTTAATACCAAAGTCTCCAGGTGCAGACAAGATTGAGAATTTTAGGTCAATAGCTCTTGCTAACTTTCAATTCAAAATCATTACAAATATTTTGGCTGAGAGGCTTGCAACTATTACTCCTAAGTTTATTTCGGATCAGCAGAGGGGTTTCATTAGAGGGAGGAACATATCTAATTGCATCTGTATAGCATCAGAAGCAGCAAATCTGCTTGATTATAAGTCTTTGGGTGGGAACTTAGCTCTCAAATTTGATATTAGAAAGGCTGTTGATACAATTGACTGGGATTACTTACTGAAGGTGTTAATGGCTTTTGGCTTTGATTCTAAATTTTGCAAGTGCATTCAATTCATTCTTGAGTCTGCAAAATTGTCATTTTCAATTAATGGTAAGCCAGTTGGCTTTGTTTCTTGTAGAAGAGGGGTCAGGCAAGGAGACCCTCTTTTTCCTTTGCTATTTTGTATTGCTGAGGATGTTCTTAGTAGAGCCATTGCTTTATTGGTTGATTCTGGTAGGATGAAGCCTCTATCTGGACCTAAAGGTTTTTCTTTCCCTAGTCATACTCTTTATGCCGGTGACATCTTGGTATTCTGTAAAGGAGATAAAAAAAAGTCTAGAAGCTTTGATGAATTTGTTTATGCTCTATGGTCAAGCTTCTGGTCAGCTTTTGAGCCTGGAAAAATGTAAGTTTTACTATGGGAAGCTATCTGCCAGGAGAGTTGCAGACATCTCATATGTGCTGGGTTTCCTTGCTGGACAATTTCCATTCAACTACCTTGGTGTCCCTTTGTTTCAAGGTAAGCCAAAAAAGATCCATTTACAGCCCATTGTTGATAGAATTAAAGTTAAACTTGCTGCTTGGAAAGGTAAGTTGTTGTCCAATATGGGAAGGGTGCAATTATTGAAATCAATTATCCATGGTATGCTAATTTATAGCTTTCATGTGTATGCTTGGCTTGTTTCCTTATTAAAATCTATTGATAATTGGATTAGAAACTTTATTTGGTCGGGTGATATCCATGTGAAAAAAATTGTAACATTAGCTTGGCATAAAGTGTGTTGTCCTTTGATTGAAGGAGGTCTAGGTATCAGGTCTTTGAGAGCTTTAAATGAGGCTACAATGCTTAAGCTAAGCTAGGAAATGGTTTCTTCTAACAAGCAATGGGAGGTTATCTTAGAGCTAGATAATTTAAGAACAAGATTCCTGTAACTCATTATGCCAAATCTTCAATTTGGCCTGATGTCAGATCTCAGTTGCCCACTGTTCTGTTGAATTCCTCATGGTAAATTGGGAAATGGTAGTTCTATCAACTTTTGGAGAGATACTTGGTTGTCTAAGCCAATAGTGGATATGCTCCAAATTCCTGCAGATGTTTCTGCTACCCTTCCATCCACTATTTCTGCTTTTATGGGTTATGGGGATAGACTAACAAATAAGAGGACGGTATATAAGGGGTTGGTAAAAAAGAATGGAGGTGGGGATCTGGAAACACGTCGCTTAAGGGAATAACGGTAGGTGATGTTAGTATTTGTATTTTTCTCTTTAGCTTTCTTTTACGCATGATTGTCATTTCATAATTTTTTGATCAGATTTCAATTTAATTTTATTTTTCGGTACACATAAGAATTGAAATATGCATAGCTTTCACATGTTGTTTCTTTCTTCATTTGAAACTTTCCACAATTAACAAAAAAAAAAATCTACGGTTACCAGCAAAATAAAAATTATAGTAAAAAATCTAGGTAAATTTATCACTTTCCAATTTATATATGTTAAATTAGCCCAAACAATTTAGATTATTAAAATAATCATTTTAATTAATTACTAATGATGTGATCACTTTTTAAAACTTTACTATTCAATGAGTACAGGAAGATATACAATTTTTTGTACATTAACTTAGAGATTTTTTTTTGGACCAAAGCATTAACTTATTAATATATACATTAAAGTACATAAATTGACTTTCTCTCTCAAGAATGAGCTATAGTCTCTCTCCAACTAGTTTGAGTCGAAGAAGAGAAATGATATTCGCATGGAAAGAGAGGAGAAGAAAAGAAAGTGGGGGTAGGTGGGATCAGCGCGGGGCGCTCGAACGCCCACTACCCCAGAGCTAGAGCACTGGCCCTGCCCACGCTTGAGCGCTGCATGCTGCTCAGGCCAAGTGTCACACAGTTGACTTGTAGTGCCATGTGTCAGAGACCCTAGGATGATTGAGCACTGGCCAAGCAGCTTTTGAGCGTTCTGACTTGTGCTGGTTGTCTGATTTCACGCATTCCGATGCACTTTCAGTCCGTTTTAAGTCCTATTGACTTCAAACTTGATACACCAACTCATCAACAATTAAAAAAAAGATTAAGCTATCACATATGCTTAATTCTTGTTCGGTTCCTTAATCAAGAAAACGGGGTGTTAAAGAAAGCAACCTCGACATTGACATGAACAAGATAAAAGAAAAGCCCGAAACCAATAATCAACTTAAGTGTGCAGAAAACAAGCTTTGCATAATAGTAGAGTACATAATAGCTTAAAGCTATGGCTTGTATTTCTCCTTGCTTAGGCTTTCAGTTATTGTGCACTCTAGTATTATACACAACTTGTTTGCTACATACTTAAGTTGATACTTGTTTCGAGCTTTTCGGTTGTCTTGTTTTGGTCAATGTCCTGGATGCTTTGGCTGCCATCAATGCTACTATCATATGCCATTTATTTCCATCATGTGTAGAAATTGTTGCTGATGATGACTATACATTATGTGGTAGAAGCCCATCGTAATATTCCTCAATTTCATTCACTGGCGATGAAACCAAATTTTCTACCTTATACCGAAAAATGCAGAAACACCACTGGTCGTCAGTATGAAGGAGACTTCATATTCGGGTATTGCATCTAGAAAATCTAAATGAAAAAGGTGTAAATTTTGAGTCAAGAATTGGTGGATATGAAAGGCAAAGGAAAGTAGTTGGCCAGATGGAGATCCACCATAGAAACAAGAAAGCTTTTAATATCACTTTAGACAACAATGCCTCGGAGTTACTTGGTGGAGGCAGGGAATTTTGAAGACGTGGAGGTAAGTCGATGGAAAGGGGGAATTTAAAGGAGTAATAAGGGGTTATGGGTGGGGATAGGATAACAAATAAGATGAAGGTCTATAAGTGGTGGGTAAAACGGAATGGAGGTGGGAATCTGGAAACACGCTGCTTAAGGGACTAACGGTAGGTGAGGTTAGTATTTGTATTTTCTCTTTAGCTTTCTTTTAAACATGATTGTCATTTCATAACTTTCTTCATCGGATTTCATTTTATTTTTTATTTTTCAGTACACATAAGATTCCGAATATGCATAGCTTTTACATGGTATTTTTTTCTTCATTTGAAAATTTCCACAATTAACAAAAAAAAAAACTACGGTTATGAGAAAAATAAATAATATAGTAAAAAATCTAGGTAAATTTATCACTTTGCAATTTATATTTGTTAAATAATAAAAAATCTAGGTCCATTTATCACTTTCCAATTTATATTTGTTAAATTAGCCCAAACAATTAAGATTTTTAAAATAATCATTCTAATGAATTACTAATGATGTGATCACTTTTTAAAACTTTACTATTCAATGAGTACATGAACATATACAATTTTTTGTGCATTAACTTAGAGATTTTTTTTTAACCAAAGCATTAACTTAGAGATGTTTGACTAACCATTTCATTCTTTACTTATTAATAAATACATTAAAGTACATAAATTGACTTTCTCTCTCAAGAATGAGCTCTGGTCTCTTTCCAGCTTGTTAGAGTCGACGAAGAGAAATTATATTCGCATGGAAAGAGAGGAGAAGAAAAGAAAGTGGGGGTAGGAAGGATCAACGCTGGGCCCTCGAACGCCCACCACCCCAGCGCTTATGCACTGGCCCTGTCCACGCTTGAGCACTGCATGCTGCTCATGCCACGTGTCACACAGTTGACTTGTAGTGCCATGTGTCAGAGACCCCACGATGATTGAGCACTGCCCATGCAGTGTTTTAGCGTTCTGACTTGTGCTAGTTGTCCTATTTCATGCGTTCCGATGCACTTTGAGTTCGTTTTAAGTCCTTTTGACTTCAAACTTGATACACCGATTCATCAACCCTTAAAAAATAAGATTAAGCTACCACGCACGCTTAATACTTGTCAGGTTCATTAATCGAGAAAACTGGTGTTAAAGAAAGCAACCTCGACATTGACATGAACAAGATAAAAGAAAAGCCCAAAACCAATAATCAACTTAAGTGTGCAGAAAACAAGCTTTGTACAATAGTAGAGTACATTATAGCTTAAAGCCATGGCTTGTCTTTCCCCTTGCTTAGGCTTTCAGTTATTATGTACTCTAGTATTGTACAAAACTTGTTTGTTGTAAACTTAAGTTGATCCTTGTTTCATGCTTTTCTATTATCTTGTTAAGGTCAATGTCCAGGATGCTTTGGCTGCCATCAATGCTACTATCATATGCCATTTTATTTCCATCAGGTGTAGAAATTGTTGCTGATGATGAATATACAGTATGTGGTAGAAGTCCATTCTAATATTCCTCGATTTCATTCACTGGAAATGAAACCAAGTTTTCTTCCTTATCCCAAAAAATGCAGAAACACCACTGGTCGCCAGTATGAAGGAGACTTCATATTCTGGTATTTCATCTAGAAAATCCAAAAGAAAAAGCTACAAATTTTGAGTCAAGAATTAGTGGATATGAAAGGCAAAGGAAAGTAGTTGGCCAGATGGAGATCCACCATAGAAACAAGAAAGCTTTTAATATCACTGAAGACCACGATGCCTCTGAGATACTCAGTAGAGGGAGGGAATTGTGAAGATGTGGAGGTTAGTCGATGGAAAAGGGAATTTGATGGAGGAATAAGGGGATATGGGTGGGGATAGACTAACAAATAAGAGGACGGTATATAAGGGGTTGGTAAAACCGAATGGAGGTGGGGATCTGGAAACACGTCGCTTAAGGGAATATCGGTAGGTGATGTTAGTATTTGTATTTTCCTCTTTAGCTTTCTTTTACGCATGATTGTAATTTCATAATTTTTTCATCAGATTTCAATTTAATTTTATTTTTCGGTACACATAAGATTTGAAATATGCATAGCTTTCACATGCTGTTTCTTTCTTCATTTGAAACTTTCCACAATTAACAAAAAAAAAAAATCTACGGTTACCATCAAAATAAAAATTATAGTAAAAAATCTTGGTAAATTTATCACTTTCCAATTTATATATGTTAAATTAGCCCAAACAAGTTAGATTATTAAAATAATCATTTTAATTAATTACAAATGATGTGATCACTTTTTAAAACTTTGTTATTCGATGAGTACAGGAAGATATACAATTTTTTGTACATTAACTTAGAGATTTTTTTTGGACCAAAGCATTAACTTATTAATATATACATTAAAGTACATAAATTGACTTTCTCTCTCAAGAATAAGCTATAGTCTCTCTCCATCTAGTTTGAGTCGAAGAAGAGAAATGATATTTGCATGGAAAGAGAAGAGAAGAAAAGAAAGTGGGGGTAGGTGGGATCAGCGCAGGGCGCTCGAACGTCCATCCCCCCAGAGCTTGTGCACTGGCCCTGTCCACGCTTGAGCGCTGCATGCTGCTCAGGCCAAGTGTCACACAGTTGACTTGTAATGCCATGTGTTAGAGACCTCAGGATGATTGAGCACTGGCCATGCAGCTTTTGAGCATTCTGACTTGTGCTGGTTGTCCGATTTCACGCATTCCGATGCACTTTGAGTCTGTTTTAAGTCCTATTGACTTCAAACTTGATACACCAACTCATCAACAATTAAAAATAGATTAAGCTATTACACATGCATAATTCTTGTCCGGTTCCTTAATCGAGAAAACGGGGTGTTAGAAAGCAACCTCGACATTGACATGAACAAGATAAAAGAAAAGCCCGAAACCAATAATCAACTTAAGTGTGTACAAAACAAGCTTTGCACAATAGTAGAGTACATAATAGCTTAAAGCTATGGCTTGTCTTTCTCCTTGCTTAGGCTTTCAGTTATTGTGCACTCTAGTATTATACACAACTTGTTTGCTACATACTTAAGTTGATCCTTGTTTCGGGCTTTTCTGTTATCTTGTTCTAGTCAATGTCCTGGATGCTTTGGCTGCCATCAATGCTACTATCATATGCCATTTTATTTCCATCATGTGTAGAAATTGCTACTGATGAGGAATATACATTATGTGGTAGAAGCCCATTGTAATATTCTTCAATTTCCTTCACTGGTGATGAAACCAAGTTTTCTGCCTTATACCAAAAAATGCAGAAACACCACTGGTCGTCAGTATTAAGGAGACTTCATATTCTGGTATTGCATCTAGAAAATATAAATGAAAAAGGTGTAAATTTTGAGTCAAGAATTAGTGGATATGAAAGGCAGAGGAAAGTAGCTGGTCAAATGGAGATCCACCATAGAAATAAGAAAGCTTTTAATATCACTTAAGACAACAATGCCTCAGAGTTACTCGGTGGAGGCAGGGAATTGTGAAGACGTGGAGGTAGGTCGATGGAAAGGGGGAATTTAAAGGAGGAATAAGGGGTTATGGGTGGGGATAGGCTAACAAATAAAGGGAAGGTCTATAGGGGGTGGGTAAAACGGAATGGAGGTGGGAATCTGGAAACACGTCGCTTAAGGGACTAACGGTAGGTGAGGTTAGTATTTGTATTTTTCTTGTAACACCCCGATTTTCGCTACTTCGTAATATCGGTAATAAATATATAAATATATATATATTTTTATCCGAGACTTAGAAAATGATTTTGGATAAACCAAGGTCATTTCCTTGTTATACTTATTTTCATAAGGTTACGGGGAAGTTTTTGGTTGAAAATTCAGACGGGAGTCGGTCTACCATTTTCTGTGTTATCACTGACAGTAAAAGTTTACTGCTCAGGAGACCTAATTTTGAGTCGTGAACGAGATGAAAAATGTTTTTATCATATTTACTACGTTACTGGAAGTTTTGAAAATTTTGGTAAAAAAAATTAAAAGATTACATTTGTTGCGGGCCTATACGTCGAGATGTCTCTAGGCAGAGCCTGAGTCAGATGAATCGGGAAGTCGGCAACGTAGCAGAGACATTGGATTGACCGACTTGACGAGCATTTATGACGAGTTTATCATATCATAAATGGCCATAATGGCACATTTATGGCAACATTAAATTTTCCTATGAAATGACCAAAATGCCCTTGTCTTTATATGACAATTTCTACCAAATGCCATTGGACAAATTGACCAAACCTTGCCCCATCCTCACGGCTCCAATGCCTTCTTCATTAAGTTTGGGTTTTTGATTCATTTAAATAAGTTGTCTTCTTCCTTAAGGCATTTTTCCATTTTCATGTTCTTTGGAGCTCATAAATCGCCAGATTTTGATTGGCAATTCTGACCAGTTTGTATTTTGAATCTCGGAAAACTTTCAACATGAAAGTTGTTCATCTTTCTCTCTTCTTTCCAACGACATAAAGATCATCCAAAACGGATAAGTATGTTGAGAGATCTACCCAAAATACCGAAACTGTTCTAAAACCCTAACTATGTTCATCTTCTTCCTTAAGTTTCTTAAAAACACCATAAGAAAACCTTGAAGAACATCATCCAAATCATCATTTTCTTTGATCATCAAGAGGTATTATCTCTTAATCTTTCTATTCTAAGCTTTTCTCTTCATAAGATTCTTGAGTTTATGCCTTTGATCAACATGTTCTTCATTTGTTTAAAGTTCTTGAAGCTAGATTCAAAAATTCATAACTAATTCTAGAAAAATCCTTTTGACATGAAACCAATTGCTATGATCTTATAATCATCTCTATTTTCATCATCTAGAAGCACAAGATCATGGGAAATTTCTTTCCCTAAAATCTGGACTGGGCCGAACCTAGGTCAAACTTGTGTTCTTAGGTTTTGTTTCAATTTCATGTCTTGATTCATGATTATATCTTGATAATTCTTGTATTCAAGTATGTAGAAGTTCAAAAATCAAACTTAAGCCCCTCATCAAAACCGAAACCCTAGGTATGAGCACTTGTTGGTTTTATGATTCAAAAGTTGTTTGTAACACTTGAATCTAACTCTAGGTTTTGTATGTTGATTAAATCCAAGAGTTTAGAAATTTTAGAGATTTCTAACTCCAAACTCAGACCTTGGCCGAAACCCTAGTTCTTGGAACTAGATGGGTTTAGTTCATGATTCTTAGTTCATAATCATGGTTAAAGTGATTAATCATGCTTAAGTAACTTATGGATCATTAATCCCTAAGTTAATCAAATTTTAAGTTTCCTAACCTAGAAAATTGGGTGAAGCCGAACCCTACCCCTATTGATTTAAGATTGTTGTTGTTTGATTTTGATTTATTTTGGTTGCAATTCGTTATGAAGGAATCGATCGGGTTGGTTTGACCTAAAGCCGACGGAGGAAACCGGATCAAATCGAGAGATTATTTGAAACCCTTAGTTCGAGTCTTCAATAGGTAAGGGGAGCTTACCTGAGGGATTTTTCTCTATAACTATTTGTGGTGTGGTTTATATGATTTATATATGGTTGTGATTAATGGTTTGGTTGTTTACGTGGTGTGGTTTATATGATTTATATGTGGTGTGGTTTATCGGTGTATTGATGTGGAGTTGTGTTTAATTTATTTAATTATTTGCAATTGTTTATTATACTGCTATGATGCATGATCTGCCTGGGAAATATCTGTGATATAACTGTTGGTTGATGTGTGAGAAGCCTGACAGTGGTCAGTGCTCAATCAAAGTTAATCGGATAAAAGCTTTAAGAAGCTACACAAATTATATTCAATGTTTTAACGGCAAAATATTGATATATAATATGAAAGGAATTTTATTTTGAGGACACTAAGGAATTTTGGAAAATATTATTATTCTAATAATTTATTTCTGGAAAAGGGAATTATGAGTCACAACGAGTGTAAAACCGTGAAAATATTTTAGCACTGCTAAATTTTACATAAGAAACCCGGAATATTACAAAATATACTTTTATAAAAGTAATTGGTGAAAATAAGTTAATCATGATTTTAGAAAAGTAATCAAGTGGAAAGAATTAAGTTTTTGGTTTAAAAGTCTTAAAATAATATTTGACGGCAAGTTTGGAAAAGTGTAGACGGTAAGTATTTTCGAAACGGCAGTGCCTATTTTGCCTATTTTGAGGAAATTAAATCTCAAGTGACTCATTGATTTGTGAAAAACTAAGTGTTATTATTTAAGGATTTTATAATGAATTTCTACCTTGGAAAAGAATTTCCAAAAATCAAAAGTTGATTTAACCGTGTTGAAAGTACAGTTGGACTTAGTAACCGAGACGTCGGGATTCTAATGTTCTGTGTTGTGATGGACTCAATCATTTGGACTTTGAGGGCCTATATTGTATACATGAGGTATACTGTGTTGGAACATTGAAGATGTTTTCTATTACCACGAACCTCTGACTGGTGCATCGGTCGATAGGTGTCGTGAATGAGCACTCGGACTGTGAGGTCCTGTGTTGTAATAAAAGTTTTAAGGGTGTTTTAAAACTATGTGGGTCGTAAGCCATTTTGAGCTTCGGCAAAGAAAGATTGAACACAAAGAAAAGAATGAAACAAAAGTGTTTTGCATGCATTGGCAGACGTGCCTGTGTTCTGGCTGCGTGCCTGTGTTCTGGCTGTGGGCTTGTATTCATGCATAGTTCTGGCTGCGTGCCTGTGTTCTGGCTGTGGGCCTGTATTGATGCATAGTTCTGGCTGCGTGACTGTGTTCTGGCTGTGGGCCTGTATTCATGCATAGTTGTTTGGGGTGTGAAACCCACTGATAAACTGTATGCTATAATTGAGATGTTTATGTATATGTGTATGTGCCTTCTTTTGTGTTGCGCATTTAGTTATGGTGATAAATCCGTATATTGGTGTCTCACCCTTACAACCCATCTCAGAGACGTAAAAGGGGTATGATCCCAACACGAAGAAGAGGGCTGTTTAGTTGGAAGCTTGCTGTGCTGCTCCAGTTGGCGGTAGTGTCTGTTAGTTACGACCAGCTTAGGTTCTATTATGTTTTGAAGATAAAACTGATGTTGATTTAGGTATGAAAATATATGAGGCAGTATAGTTGTAAGATTTATATAGTTGTGAAGTTAAAAGAAAAAAATTTTATCACCATATTTTGAAAATATGAACGTTGAGAAAATATTATTTTCCGAAAGTAACCAGCAAATTAAGTTTTATTTCTGCAAACGGGTAACCATGTGATGACCCGAGTTTAGGGTGTCACATTTCTCTTTAGCTTTCTTTTACACATGATTGTCAGTTCATAACTTTCTTCATCGGATTTCATTTTATTTTTATTTTTCAGTACACATAAGATTCTGAATATGCATAGCTTTCACATGGTGTTTTTTTCTTCATTTGAAAATTTCCACAATTAACCAAAAAAAAAAATCTACGGTTATGAGCAAAATAAATAATATAGTAAAAAATCTAGGCAAATTTATCACTTTACAATTTATATTTGTTAAATTATAAAAAATCTAGGTAAATTAATCACTTTCCAATTTATATTTGTTAAATTAGCCCAAACAATTATGATTTTTAAAATAATCATCCTAATTAATTACTAATGATGTGATCACTTTTTAAAACTTTACTATTCAATAAGTACATGAACATATACAATTTTTTGTGCATTAACTTAGAGATTTTTTTTTTACCAAAGCATTAACTTAGAGATGTTTGACTAACCATTTCATTCTTTACTTATTAATAAAAACATTAAAGTACATAAATTGACTTTCTCTCTCAAGAATAAGCTCTGGTCTCTTTCCAGCTTGTTAGAGTCAAAGAAGAGAAATTATATTCGCATGGAAAGAGAGGAGAAGAAAAGAAAGTGGGGGTAGGAAGGATCAGCGCTGGGCCCTCGAACGCCCACCACCCCAGCACTTATGCACCAGCCCTGTCCACGCTTGAGCACTGCATGCTGCTCATGCCACGTGACACACAGTTGACTTGTAGTGCCATGTGTCAGAACCCCACGATGATTGAGCACTGCCCATGTAGTGTTTTAGCGTTATGACTTGTGGTGGTTGTCCGATTTCATGCGTTCCGATGCACTTTGAGTTCGTTTTAAGTCTTTTTAACTTCAAACTTGATACACTGATTCATCAACCCTTAAAAAATAAGATTAATCTACCACGCATGCTTAATACTTGTCTGGTTCATTAATCGAGAAAACCGGTGTTAAAGAAAGCAACCTCGACATTGACATGAACAAGATAAAAGAAATGTCGAAAACCAATAATCAACTTAAGTGTGCAGAAAACAAGCTTTGTACAATAGTAGAGTACATTATAGCTTAAAGCCTTGGCTTGTCTTTCTCCTTGCTTAGGCTTTCAGTTATTGTGTACTCTAGTATTGTACAAAACTTGTTTGTTGTAAACTTAAGTTGATCCCTGTTTCATACTTTTCTATTATCTTGTTAAGGTCAATATCCAGGATGCTTTGGCTGCCATCAATGCAACTATCATATGCCATTGTATTTCCATCAGGTGTAGAAATTGTTGCTGATGATGAATATACAGTATGTGGTAGAAGCCCATTCTAATATTCCACGATTTCATTCACTGGAGATGAAACCAAGTTTCTGCCTTATCCCAAAAAATGCAGAAACACCACTGGTCGCCAGTATGAAGGAGACTTCATATTTTGGTATTTCATCTAGAAAATCTAAAAGAAAAAGCTATAAATTTTGAGTCAAGAATTAGTGGATTTGAAAGGTAAAGGAAAGTAGTTGGCCAGATGGAGAACCACCATAGAAACAAGAAAGCTTTTAATATCACTGAAGACCACGATGCCTCTGAAATACTCAGTAGACTTTGGAAAGGACGGTTTCAATATTTCCCATACGCAATCCTTTGTATAGACGTTGGGGTGGACACACACTAAGATGGAAAAGGCCCGCCAATATGCCCAATGTTCCTGCTACAATATGATGAGAGGCTACACCCCCCGGAACAAAAGGATCAAAACCTTCCACAGCCCATGCGGGATTTACGGGAGGGAATTGTGAAGATGTGGAGGTTAGTCGATGTAAAATGGAATTTGATGGAGGAATAAGGGGATATGGGTGGGGATAGACTAACAAATAAGAGGATGGTATATAAGGGGTTGGTAAAACCGAATGGAGGTGGGGATCTGGAAACACGTCGCTTAAGGGAATAACGGTAGGTGATGTTAGTATTTGTATTTTTCTCTTTAGCTTTCTTTTACGCATGATTGTCATTTCATAATTTTTTCATCAAATTTCAATTTAATTTTATTTTTCGGTACACATAAGATTTGAAATATGCATAGCTTTCACATGGTGTTTCTTTCTTCATTTGAAACTTTCCACAATTAAAAAAAAATCTACGGTTACCAGCAAAATAAAAATTAAAGTAAAAATCTAGGTAAATTTATCACTTTCCAATTTATATATGTTAAATTAGCCCAAACAATTTAGATTATTAAAATAATCATTTTAATTAATTACTAATGATGTGATCACTTTTTAAAACTTTACTATTCAATGAGTACAGGAAAATATACAATTTTTTGTACATTAACTTAGAGATTTTTTTTGGACCAAAGCATTAACTTATTAATATATACATTAAAGTACATAAATTGACTTTCTCTCTCAAGAATTAGCTATAGTCTCTCTCCAGCTAGTTTGAGTCGAAGAAGAGAAAGGATAGTCGCATGGAAACAGAGGAGAAGAAAAGAAAGTGGGGGTAGGTGGGATCAACGCGGGGCGGTCGAACGCCCACCACCACAGAACTTGAGCACTGGCCATGTCCACGCTTCAGCGTTGCATGCTGCTCAGGCCAAGTGTCACACAGTTGACTTGTAGTGCCATGTGTCAGAGACCTCAGGATGATTGAGCACTGGCCATGCAGCTTTTGAGCGTTCTAACTTGTGCTGGTTGTCCGATTTCGCGCATTCCGATGCACTTTGAGTCTGTTTTAAGTCCTATTGACTTCAAACTTGATACACTAACTCATCAACAATTAAAAAAAAGATTAAGCTATCACACATGCATAATTCTTGTCCGGTTCCTTAATCAAGAAAACAGGGTGTTAGAAAGCAACCTCGACATTGACATGAACAAGATAAAAGAAAAGCCCGAAACCAATAATCAACTTAAGTGTGCAGAAAACAAGCTTTGCACAATAGTAAAGTACATCAGTGTGCCTCGGAGTTACTCGGTGGAGGCAGGGAATTGTGAAGATGTGGAGGTAGGTCGATGGAAAGGGGGAATTTAAAGGAGGAATAAGGGGTTATGGCTGGGGATAGGCTAACAAATAAGAGGAAGGTATATAAGGGGTGGGTAAAACGAATTTGGAAGGGGATTCTGGAAACACGTCGCTTAAGGGACTAACGGTAGGTGAGGTTAGTATTTGTATTTTTCTCTTAAGCTTTCTTTTACACATGATTGTCATTTCATAACTTTTTTCATCGGATTTCATTTTATTTTTATTTTTCAGTACACATAAGATTCCGAATATGCATAGCTTTCACATGGTGTTTCTTTCTTCATTTGAATATTTCCATAATTAACAAAAAAAAATCAACGATGACGAGCAAAATAAATAATATAGTAAAAAATCTAGGTAAATCTAGGTAAATTTGTCACTTTACACTCGAACGCCCACCACCCCAGTGCTTGAGCGCTGGCCCTGTCCACACTTGAGCGCTGCATGCTGCTCATGCAACGTGTCACACAGTTGACTTGTAGTGCCTTGTGTCAGAGACCCCATGATGATTGAGCACTGGCCATGCAGTGTTTTAGCATTCTGACTTGTGCTGGTTGTCCGATTTCGCGCGTTTCGATGGACTTTGAGCTCATTTTAAGTCCTTTTGACTCCAAACTTGATACACCGATTCATCAACCCTTAAAAAATAAGATTAAACTATCATGCATGCTTAATTCTTGTCTGGTTCATTAATCGAGAAAACTGGTGTTAAAGAAATCAACCTCGACATTGACATGAACAAGATAAAAGAAGAGCCCAAAACCAATAATCAACTTAAGTGTGCGGAAAACAAGCTTTGTACAATAGTATAGTACATTATAGCTTAAAGCCTTGGCTTGTCTTTCTCCTTGCTTAGGCTTTCAGTTATTGTGTACTCTAGTATTGTACAAAACTTGTTTGCTGCAAACTTTAGTTGATCCCTGTTTCAGGCTTTTCTGTTATCTTGTTAAGGTTAATGTCCAGGATGCTTTGGCTGCCATCAATGCTACTATCGTATGCCATTTTATTTCCATCAGGTGTAGAAATTGTTGCTGATTATGAGTATACAGTCTGTGGTAGAAGCCCATTCTAATATTGCTCAATTTCATTCACTGGCGATGAAACCAAGTTTTCTGCCTTATCCCAAATAATGCAGAAACACCATTGGTCACCAGTACCAAGGAGACTTCATATTCTGGTATTTCATCTAGAAATTCTAAAAGAAAAAGCTACAAATTTTGAGTCAAGAATTAGTGGATATGAAAGGCAAAGGAAAGTAGTTGGCCAGATGGAGATCCACCATAGAAACAAGAAAGCTTTTAATATCAATGAAGACCACAATGCCTCTGAAATACTCAGTAGAGGCAGGAAATGGTGAAGATGTGGAGGTAGGTTGATGGAAAAGGGAACTTGAAGGAGGAATAACGGGATATGGGTGGGGATAGACTAACAAATAAGAGGACGGTATATATGGGGTGGGTAAAACGGAATGGAGGTGGGGATCTGGAAACACGTCGCTTAAGGGAATAACGGTAGGTGAGGTTAGTATTTGTATTTTTCTCTTTAGCTCTCTTTTACGCATGATTGTCATTTCATAATTTTTTCATCAGATTTCAATTTAATTTTATTTTTCGGTACACATAAGATTTGAAATATGCATAGCTTTCACATGGTGTTTCTTTCTTCATTTGAAACTTTCCACAATTAACAAAAAAAAATCTATGGTTACCAGCAAAATAAAAATTATAGTAAAAAATCTACGTAAATTTATCACTTTCCAATTTATATATGTTAAATTAGACCAAACAATTTTGATTATTAAAATAATCATTTTAATTAATTTCTAATGATGTGATCACTTTTTAAAACTTTACTATTCAATGAGTACAGGAAGATATACAACTTTTTGTCCATTAACTTAGAGATTTTTTTTGAACCAAAGAATTACTTAGAGATGATTGACTAACCATTTCATTCTTTACTTATTAATAAATACATTAAAGTACATAAATTGACTTTCTCTCTCAAGAATGAGCCATAGTCTCTCTCCAGCTAGTTTGAGTCGAAGAAGAGAAATGATATTCGCATGGAAAGAAAGGAGAAGAAAAGAAAGTGGGGGTAGGTGGGATCAGCATTGGGCGCTCGAATGCCCACCACCCCAGCACTTGACCGTTGACCCTGTCCTTGCTTGAGCATTGCATGCAGCTCAGACCACGTGTCACACAGTTGATTTGTAGTGCCACGTGTCAGAGACCCCTGAATGATTGACCACTGGCCATGTAGCATTTGAGCATTCTGACTTGTGCTGGTTATCTGATTTCACGCGTTCCAATACACTTTGAGTCCATTTTAAGTCCTATTGACTTCAAGCTTGATACACCGACTCATCAATACATAAAAAAAGATTAAGCTATCACGCACGCTTAATGCTTGTCTGGTTCCTTAATCGAGAAAACAGGGTGTTAAATAAAGTAACCTCGACATTGACATGAACAAGATAAAAGAATAGCCCAAAACCAATAATCAACTTAAGTGTGCAGAAAACAAGCTTTGCACAATTGTAGAGTATATAATAGCTTAAAGTTTTGGCTTGTCTTTCTCCTTGCTTAGGCTTTCAGTTATTATGCACTCTAGTATTATACAAAACTTGTTTGCTGCACACTTAAGTTGATCCCTGTTTCGGGCTTTTCTGTTATCTTGTTCAGGTCAATGTCCTGGATGCTTTCGCTGCCATCAATGCTACTATCATATGCCATTTTATTTCCAACAGGTGTAGAAGTTGATGCTGATGAGGAATATACAGTATGTGGTAGAAGCCCATTGTAATATTCCTCAATTTTATTCACTGGCGATGAAACCAAGTTTTCTGCCTTATCCCAAAAAAAGTAGAAACACCACTGGTTGTCAGTATAAATGGGTCTTCATATTCTGGTATTGCAACTAGAAAATATAAAAGAAAAATCTATAAATTTTGAGTCAAGAATTAGTGGATATGAATGGCAGAGGAAAGTAGTTGGCCAGATGGAGATCCACCATAGAAACAAGAAAGCTTTTAATATGACTTAAGACCACAATGCCTCTAAGATACTCAATGGAGGCAGGGAATGGTGAAGATGTGGAGGTAGGTCGATGGAAATGGGGAATTTAAAGGAGGAATAAGGGGTTATCGGTGGGGATAGGCTTACAAATAAGAGGGAGGTATATAAGAGGTGGGTAAAACAGTGGGGGTGGGGATCTGGAAACACGTCGCTTAAGGGAATAACGGTAGGTGAGGTTAGTAATGATGTGTCACTTTTTAAAACTTTATTATTCAATGAGTACATGAACATATACAATTTTTTGTACATTAACTTAGAGATTTTGTTTTGACCATAGCATTAACTTAGAGATGATTGACTAACCATTTCATTATTTTATTTTATTTTGGACGTCAACCATTTCATTCTTGACTTATTAATAAATACATTAAAGTACATAAATTGACTTTCTCTCTCAAGAATGAGCTCTGGTCTCTCTCCAGCTGGTTTGAGTCGAAGAAGAGAAATGATTTTTGCATGCAAAGTGAGAATAAAAGAAATTGGGGGTTGGTGGGCTCAGCATCGGGCACTCGAACGCTCAACACCCCAGTGCTTGAGTGCTAGCCCTGTCCACGCTTGAGCACTGCATGCTGCTCAAGCCATGTGTTATACAATTGACACGTAGTGCCACTTGTCAGAGTCTCCAGAACGCTTAAGCACTGACATGCAGCGTTTGAGCGTTCTGACTTGTGCTGGTTGTCAGATTTTACGTATTCAGATGTACTTTGAGTTTGTTTTATGTCCAATTACTTCAAACTTGATACACCGACTCATCAACACTTAAAAAACAAGATTAAGCTGTCACGCAAGCTTAATTCTTGTCTGGTCCCTTAATCGATAAAACGGGGTGTTAAAGAAAGCAACCTCGACATTGACATGAACAAGATAAAAGAAAAGCCCAAAACCAATAATCAACTTAAGTGTGCAAAAAACCAGCTTTGTACAATAATAGAGTACATAATAGCTTAAAGCTCTGGCTTGTCTTTCACCTTGCTAAGGCTTTCAGTTATTGTGCAGTCTATTATTGTACAAAACTTGTTTGCTGCACACTTAAGTTGATCCCTGTTGTGGGCTTTTCTGTTATCTTGTTCAGGTCAATGTCCAGGATGCTTTGGCTGTCATCAATGCATCTATCATATGCCATTTTATTTCCATCAGGTGTAGAAATTACAGCTGATGATGAATATACAGTATGTGGTAGAAGCCCATTGTAATATTCCTCATTTTCATTCACTGGCGATGAAACCAAGTTTTCTGCCTTATCCCAAAAAATACAGAAACACCACTGATTGTCAGTATGAAGGAGACTTCATATTCTGGTATTGCATCTAGAAAATATAAAAGAAAAAAGCTAGAAATTTTGAGTCAAGAATTAGTGAATATGAAAGGCAGAGGAATGTAGTTAGCCAGATGGAGATCCACCTTAGAAACCAGAAAGCTTTTAATATCACTTAAGACCACAATGCCTCGGAGATACTCGGTGGAGGTAAGGAATTGTGAAGATGTGGAGGTAGGTCGATGGAAACGGGGAATTTAAAGTAGGAATAAGGGGCTATGGGTTGGGATAGGCTAACAAATAAGAGGAAGGTATATAAGGGGTGGGTAAAACGGAATGGAGGTGGGGATCTGGAAACACGTCGCTTAAGGGAATAACGGTAGGTGAGGTTAGTATTTGTGATCTTGAATTTTGCTTTTACTCGGGCGTGATATTTAAGAAAACGCGTAAAACCTAAGTCGGGTGAACGACGGAGTCGAGGATGGAACTGAGGTATTAGAAACAATTAATGTAGATGAGGCGACAAGGGAACAAGCATTAAATGCTAGTAATCTTGAATTTTCAAGTGAAATGACAAAAATACCCCTAAGCTTAACATAACCGACGTTTAGTTAAATTTTAACCATGGTTAAGAAACCAAGGTTAATTCTTGTGGACTAGAATCAGCCACACCATTCACTTAATAAGATCCACATAAATGTTATCATGGTTAGCAAAGTAATCCTAGTTAAGTTAATTATTAACCATAGTTAACTATTATTTAATTAAATAATCACAAAACTCATTAATTTAAAATCTAAGAACCAAACATGGCCTAAGATCTAGCCTATTTATACCCACAAGGTCCCCACCCTCACTCTTCATCTCTTTCATTTTCTTCACATAAACTCCATTTCCTCTCTAAGAGCTCAAGTACATGCCTTAAGAGAAACTTGCTAAGATCATCATCTGTTCTTCATTTCCTTCACTCACTTGAGGTAATATGATCATCTCTTCCATTCCTAAGATCTTGTTCTTCCTATTTCATGACTTTTTCATTTCTAGATCTAGAACTTTAAATAATTCTAGAAAATTGTAGAAAAATCATTTTAATGTGAAACCAATTGCCATGGTCTCTAAATGACTCCTACTATCATCATCTAAGAGCTTGTGATCAAAATCATTTTCCTTCCCTATTTGCTTTAGTTGGCCGAAACCCCCAAGAGAAATGGGTTTGATGTTTTTTTTCATTTTTGAAATCTAATGCTTGATTTAAGCTCTCAAGTATGTATAATCTAAATCCAAAAGATTGAATCCAACTAAAATTCCTTACCTATTTTTCTAGTTAGGGACGAAACCCTAGAGTAAAGAAGTTAAAATGTTTTTGTTCAATTTATGAAATCAAACACTTGATTCATGCTCTTTAATGCCTATACTAGTTAAATCCAATAGCTTGAATCAAATAGAATTTTCTAACCTGTTTTGTCATAAGAGGCCGAAACCTAAGGGAAGAGGATTGAATGAATTTTTGTTCAATCTTGAACTTATGACAATTTATATTGTCTCTATGATGCCTTAGTATCCTTAATTGAAGAGATTGAGAAGTTTAAAAATCTCTAGCCCCATAATCTATTTATGGCCGAAACTCAACCAAAAAGGGGTTGGATTGTTTTGATCATATTTTCAAATTGTAACAATTTATCTAAGCTATCTAAGACTATAGGAACTAATATCCAAAAGTTTGGAATGAGAAAAGAACCCTAACCCTATTTTGACTTAATAGGAGGTCGAACCTAACTATTTAGGTTAAGGGTGAGTTTGTTGATTAATTTGTGATTACGTTGTTTGGTTGAAGGTGAAATTGGTAACGTGTGGTGTGATAACGAAGAACGTCGAATTCGGGATTCCAATGATAACTCATGTGGGGGCAAAGGATCACTCTGTCGTCGGAATCGTAAGTAGTATATTATATAATAGTTGTGTAGGGCGACCTAAATCCTACTAGTAGTCGAGTAATCGACAAAACCAAAATCGCATTGGAAACCTTTTCTGTAAAACCAATGGTGATTCGGGGATTCTAGGTTTATTGACATTAGGTTGATTTTAAGTATTTGATGATGCCTGACTTTATGTAGTTGAATTTAGTGTGATACGGTGGTTGAGGTATTCTACTGCATGTGACGTATTATTGTTGGTGTTTGAATATTTCTTGATATTGTGTTATGCATGATCTGCCTGGTTTTTAATATTGTGCTTAGATGATTCTTAAGTGAAGATATGTGTAGTTCAGATGTTGCTGGTTTGGGTGTGAGGATAATGGTGACTTAGAGGTGCCTAACCTAAATGATTTATTTTAAAGAGGAGGTGTGACATAGAACACGTGTTGAGGCTTGATGGAAGGTTAAGGCACTAGGATGTTGTTAATGTGGGTCGGTGAGATTCATGTGTTTGTATTGTTGTTCACAGTCGTGTGAATGGAACACACGAGGTCAGGATATCCTATTTTTGGATATCGGATATTGCGGGTGAGTCACCTACGGATATTGACGCCGAGGTAGACTACCGTAATACTCTTTTAGTCCTTAACGCGTTGTTCTGATTATCCTATCAAGGATATAGACACTATGTATTTTGTGCTTACTCGCTCTTTCTAATGGAGGAAATAGTGGCGCACCGTGCTTAAAGCACTATTTCCTAGTAGCGATTAGGGAATAGGGGCGCACTGAGTTAATAGGTATTTTGTCTATTTCCAATGGAGGAAATAGTGGCGCACTGTGCTTAAAGCACTATTTCCTAGTAGAGATTAAGGAATAGGGGTGCACTGAGTTAATAAGTATTTTGCTTATGTGTTATTTCCGATGGGGGATTGGTGACGCACATTGTGCTTAATACTTTATTCCCTACGAGAGATAAGGGAATAGGAGCGTACCGAGTTCTTGATGTAATATCCTTTTCCAAGGGTATTTTAGTCTTTTCATTATAATTCTAACATGGGTGTATTTGGATCCTTTTATATTTCATAAATGAGCAATTGTTTGGTTGATTGTTTTAATGAAGTTAATTATATGTGAATTGAAATGGAATGATTTTTTTTTTTTAGACACACCCACTTATTTTAAACCAACTTATCCACCTCTATCCTAAAATCCACTAGTTGACCAATACCTTTCAAGTAAATCAAGCAACCATTGGCTGACCAATTCTCTTTCTTCTCCTTCTTAATTTCGACCAGTTTAGGGAGTGGGGGCTGGGTATCTTGTTTTCATTCCTCCCTCAACAGAAACAACTCTTCTCCTTCCTCTCTTCTCCCTAAAAAAATTTCAGCCAACACACACACACCATCACCCCACCACTCTATTTTCTCCATTCCTTCCATAACTACCATGAGACCTACACCATTTTCCTTTCCTTGAGAGCTAGGAGCAGCTGCATTGAAGACAAAAAAAGGGGAACTATAATCAGATTAAGGAGGAACCCTAGGGAGATCAACATTTACAACTTTGCTTCCATAACCGCCAAGTCTTCATTTTCTAGCTTCAATCATGCGAGTTCTTGTTGTTTGTAACATTGGGTAACCATAAATCCCAATTACTTGTTAGATTGTTTAAATTGCTTTGGTAGAATGTTTGTTCTGAACTGATATATGCTTTGTAACAATGAGGTTTTGATTTCATGTTGATTGGGGTGGTTTTGGATGAAAATTTTTCAAGGGGCTGTCAAATCCTTCAAACCCGTAATGTACCCCTGTTAGTGTTTCATCCATAACTTCCTCTACAGGGTGGATTTAGAAGTAATTTTTGTACCATTAGAAAGTAGACCCATTTTCCATCGAAATGGGCTCTGGAATGGTTCAATTTCATTAAGTATAAAAGGAGAAAAATGACATGCAAGTTATTGTTGATACTGTAAACTCTGGACTGATACTGTTGTGGTATTTATATTGTAGTAAATTGTACAAATATTGGATTGAGTTAAATCCTGTTTTAATAGAAAATACACTAATTTTTTTATAATTTAGGCTCTGAAAGTTCTAATTTTGATGAAGTTGTTGTGAGAAAACCCAGTTCAATTGTTGCTGCAAATTCTGTTTACATAGCTGTGAGCATATGGGTACTTGAATTGTGTGGAATAGATTCCTATGTGTTTTATTTCTATCCAACCATGAATAATATGTATATGTGAAATTGGTATGGTGCTCTTTGTGTCTGTATGATCTACCTTAGCGGTTGTTGCATGGTGATTTGGTTGGTATAAATTGCAATATGAAGGTGTGACATTTCCATTTGTGCTATGTCTTCACTATTTGCATTTTTATGCATGTTTAATGAAGTTATCATCTTGGTATGGTTTATGAATATTTAATGCATTTGACTTCCATTAGAGAAGTGTATGAGAAAATGAAACATAGCATGGCATTAAAAACTTAAAATGGTATATGTTTAGTGAAACTTAAGGTTTCAAAACTATTCTAGCCATTATTTAAGGCCACAATATTCTTGTGGGTGAGATGTTAAGTCCTTCATTTTTTTTTGAAGGCTATGATATGGTACTAACAATTAAGGGACGCCTAATTGTTTTAATAGAGCTCTGACTGCCATATCAACCAGTTTAAACTACGCGTGCCTTATTTCCGCTCACACTTGAGGTACCTAGTAAAGGTTTCTCTCCTTAAAATGTCTATGCTTAGATTCACATTCAGTAAATAACTCAATCCAAGTAAGGACCGAGTAGAAAGAGCTGGTGATGAAAGGGTGAGTTATAAGAGAATAATTCCATAGTGGTATAAAGTTTGAGTAGTCCTACTTTAGCCTGCTTTAGTCCACGGAGTGCACACCTGGCAAAATGGAGAGGTAAGTTGGCTATGAGAAACTTTACCACTACGTGAGGTTAATTTGATATGTGTGCATATAAGTAAGTATGTGTAATTCAACAAGGACAATTAAACACAATATATTGTTTACTAATATGCTTTGCTTGAAGCAGGAACTCGTTGAGATTCATTTCTCACTAGGCTCATCTTTGTTTCAGATAACAGGTACATATTGGAAACTGATAAGCAAGTTCGGGAAATTGCTTGACAGTCACCCAATAGTGTCCCAAGATACGTTAGTTTTCACAGCCGGATCAAAGTTGGAGTCTTACTAGGAGTCAATGTTTACATGAAATTGAATTGTTGATTAGGGGTTAAATGGTTATTCGTATTAAATTAATTCCAATTATATGTTCAACTCTACAAAAATATCTTGTAGAAATTTGTTTCACTTATTTTCAAAATTTCCTATGTTCAACTATTATTCCTGATGTTATAACCATGTTTATATATTATAACTCAGTAGTATCCTTGTGGAAGTCGGGATATTACATTATGGTATCAGAGCAGTTCGATCCCATCGGACTGTGAGTTGAGTCTAGAGTGATCCGGCTTAGGGTGTTATTCTAAGTGTTCTGTGATGTTGTTAGTCTTCTGAATTCATGATACGAATTAATGGGGTAGGCCACCTCAGGTATTTGTTTGAGGAATGATGAAGTATGGCAACTCACAGAAGCATTTCCAAAAGAATGATTTCAAACAAATTTTCTTGTAAGTCAAATGTTTTGGACGGATTTTGCTTCTGTGAGAACAGTTATTCTTGTAAATATAAATGATTTAGTATTACTTTTTAAACCAATATTCCAAAGAAATTAGTAGAGAAAAATTGAGGTTTTGTTGAGATGTGCATGGTATGGTTCTAATTTAATGTATTGCTATTTTAATTTTTTTTATTAACATGTACTAACTGGCCAATGTGTTTGAAATTGCCTTGTATGTTTGGTGGTTGAAAATCATACCGTGTCTTGATGATTTTGTATGTGATGAATTTTATACATGTGTTTGATTAGTATTTGATTGTTAGATTCTGTTTACATAGCAATTAATAAGAGGAAAGTTACTTTGCTTGCTGGAATAATTAAGTTTGAGATACTTGAAATGAGTGTAATGAGTATGCATGTTGATTATGTGAAGTATTGAATGTGTATTTGAGGAAACTTGTGAAAACTGAACTTGGTTTATTTAATTTCTTACTTGTTGGTTATGATTTAAGTATGATCTGATGTGTTTGATTGCTGGATAATTGTTTGGATGAGTGGGTTTATGAATATAATGTTGAAATTCAAGAGGGCGAGGTGTTGTCCTTAAGACCTGTATAGACATAGGTCCAGTATTTTGTTCAAATTTTTTTCCATAGAACTCATTTTTAAATGATTCTTATTTTGTTGGAAGTTGGACTCATTTTCCTTCAGTTTTGTACAAAAATTTGATGGAATTTGAGTGGGTATCGATAATTTAAAAGGTGTCATAAGCTGGAAGATAGTTTGTTGTCCTGTTTTGACCTCTGTGTCTTATTTAAATCAAAACCTTACGTACAAATTTGATTTCCAAAATCTGGGCATAGTTTTAAAAACTAGACTTTCGGGATTCAATTTAGACATCTCATTTGCATGAGTTGGTTGAGTTATTACCCACTGAATTAATTTCCAAAGTTACAGTTTTCTGATTGTCAAAAAACACATTTTCAGCCTGACCTTTGTGTCTTCATTCAGTTTTAATCTTTTGTACAAATTATATTTTGGAAAACTGGGCATATATGTGAAAACTAGACTTGTTTTTTTCTTCAATTTGAGCACAAATTTCATTGGATTTCACTGAGTATTCACATTTTAAAATGTGTCTCCAGTTGAGGGACAATAGTTGTTCTGCTTGCGTACATCAATGTCTTCATTTGTTGAAGTGTACAAATTGAAGGATTACTTTGTAAAAAAATTTAAAAAAAACTATTCAAAAACTAGACAACCTATACTTTCCAAAGAGTGGTCATATACTCAAATCCAACTTCGTTTGATATTTTATTAAAAGCACCAAAGTTACTGTACATATGTTGTAAATGTTATAGGTGCTAAGAAATTTTTGCACATGTTGTATGATGATGTGTAATTGAGTATTGTATGTTGATATTGTTATGGAATATTTGAATTTTGACATTGTGTGTTTTTCCTAACTTGTTATATTTTAGGAATGCCTGAGAAAAGGTTTGTTTTATAAACAAAAGAACTTTTGCAAACTCACAAATTCTTTTGTAGCCTATTATTTCTTTTAAAACGTTATTACAAATTTAACGATATATCCCTTTGGAAACCTTTGAACAATTCAAAACCTTTCTGTAGATTTTAATGAGTACAAATCTCAATTTCACTTTCAAAACCGAATAATTCTAGTAAAGTTTTCTTATAATAGAGTATTAGAAAAAGACTTTCAAGACAAATTTAGATTCACTGAAAAATGTATTTGAAGAATTTAAATCAATATTTTTTTGCTCTATCTCGGGTATTATGGGATGCTCGGGGTAGACATATGCTTAGAACATGCCCATATCTTGATGTGCTACCATAGCATTGTGTATGTTATTTATTGATCGTGTTCAATATAGGTGATTGATAAGAATCATTGGCATGCATCATTTATTAGATTGTGCACATGAATAGGTACCAATCAGTTATTCCCTGTGTCATATCCTTATGTACATGACCATATATGTGTTTGATACGATTTTCTAAATTAGTGAGATCTAAAATGATTTGATATAATGAGTACCACTACTAATTGAATAAGATTGTGTGCTATACTCTTATTATTATTGTTGTCATCAATTTTATGTCAGCTCGCCATTGATTGGAATATCTGTCATGTATGATAATTGGACCCTAGCGAACCAAGTATCAGTGATAACCAAGTAGTTAATGATTATGACCAGTTCATCAATATAGATTCAAACTTACAAATGAAACCTTATTGATCAGAGTACATAGCGGTAGCTTAGTAGCTATTAGACACAGGATCTTATAGGGAACCATCTAGGAACCTAAATGCAACTCTTAAGCATCAGCAATCTTACTTGTACCAAAGGACGACTTTGCTTTATTGTACGCTTTAAATGTATATAAATACCAATGGGATCCAAACTGAAGTTGTTTTGTGTCTTAATTCTTACTTGCATGCTTTTAATTGTCATGATGTGGGAAGGTTGTTGAGACAACAATTGGTGTTTAGTGTGATTTATGAGATTTGCATTATGATTCTATGTTTAAGTGTTTACATTCTTGTATGGGTATTTAAGTTGTCTAAATTTTGAGGACAAAATTTCTTTAAGGAGGATAGAAATGTAATATCCTTTCCCAAGGGTATTTTAGTCTTTTCATTATAATTCTAACATGGGTGTATTTGGATCCTTTTATATTTCATAAATGTGCAATTGTGTGGTTGATTGTTTTAATGAAGTTAATTATATGTGAATTGAAATGGAATGGAATTTTTTTTAGACACACCCAATTATTTTAAACCAACTTATCCACCTCTATCCTAAAATCCACTAGTTGACCAATACCTTTCAAGTAAATCAACCAACCATTGGCTGACCAATTCTCTTTCTTCTCCTTCTTAATTTCGACCAGTTTAGGGAGTGGGGGCTGGGTATCTCATTTTCATTCCTCCCTCAACAGAAACAACTCTTCTCCTTCCTCTCTTCTCCCTAAAAAAATTTCAGCCAACACACACACACCATCACCCCACAACTCTATTTTCTCCATTCCTTCCATAACTACCATGAGACCTACACCATTTTCCTTTCCTTAAGAGCTAGGAGCAGCTGCATTGAAGACCAAAAAAGGGGAACAATAATCAGATTAAGGAGGAACCCAAGGGATATCAACATTTACAACTTTGCTTCCATAACCACCAAGTCTTCATTTTCTAGCTTCAATCATGTGAGTTCTTGTTATTTGTAACATTGGGTAACCATAAATCCCAATTACTTGTTAGATTGTTTAAATTGCTTTGGTAGAATGTTTGTTCTGAACTGATAAATGCTTTGTAACGATGGGGTTTTGATTTCATGTTGATTGGAGTGGTTTTGGATGAAAAAATTTCAAGGGGCTGTCAAATCCTTTAAACCGGTAATGTATCCCTGTTAGTGTTTCATCCATAACTTCCTCTACAGGGCTTATTTCGAAGTATTTTTTGTACCATTAGAAAGTAGACCCATTTTCCTTCGAAATGGGCTCTGTAATGGTTCAATTTCATTAAGTATAAAAGGTGAAAAATGACATGCAAGTTACTATTGGTACTGTAAACTCTAGACTGATACTGTTGTAGTATTTAAATTGTAGTAAATTGTAAAAATATTGGATTGAGTTAAATCCCGTTTCAATAGAAAATAGACTTATTTTTTTATAATTTAGGCTCTGAAAGTTCTAATTTTGATGAAGTTTTTGTGGAGAAAACCCAGTTCCAATGTTGCTGCAAATTATGTTTACATAACTATGAGCATATGGGTACTTGAATTTTGTGGAATATATTCCTATGTGTTTTAATTCTATCCAACCATGAATAATATGTATATGTGCAATTGGTATGGTGCTCTTTGTGGTTGTATGATCTACCTTAGCGGTTGTTGCATGGTGATTTGGTTGGTATAAATTGCAATATGAAGGTGTGACATTTCCATTTGTGCTATGTCTTCACTATTTGCATTTTTATGCATGTTTAATGAAGTTATCATCTTGATATGGTTGATGAATATTTAATGCATTTGACTTCCATTAGAGAAGAGTATCAGAAAATGAATCACAGCATGGCATTAAAAACTTAAAATGGTCTATGTTTAGCGAAACTTAAGGTTTCAAAACTATTCTAGCCATTATTTAAGGCCACAATATTCTTGTGGGTGAGATGTTAAGTCCTTCATTTTTTTTTTGAAGGCTAGGATATGGTACTAACAATTAAGGGACGCCTAATTGTTGTCATAGAGCTCTGACTGCCATATCAACCAGTTTAAACTACGCGTGCCTTATTTCCGCTCACACTTGAGGTACCTAGTAAAGGTTTCTCTCCTTAAAATGTCTATGCTTAGATTCACATTCAGTAAATAACTCAATCCAAGTAAGGACCGAGTAGAAAGAGCTGGTGATGAAAGGGTGAGTTATAAGAGAATAATTCCGTAGTGGTATAAAGTTTGAGTAGTCCTACTTTAGCCTGCTTTAGTCCACAAAGTGCACACCTGGCAAAATGGAGAGGTAAGTTGGCTATGAGAAATTTTACCACTACTTGAGGTTAATTTGATATGTGTGCATATAAGTAAGTATGTGTAATTCAACGAGGACAATTAAACACAATATATTGTTTACTTATATGCTTTGCTTGAAGCAGGAACTCATTGAGATTTATTTCTCACTAGGCTCATCATTGTTTCAGATAACAGGTACATATTGGAAACTGATAAGCAAGTTCGGGAGATTGCTTGACAGTCACCCAATAGTGTCTTAAGATACGTTAGTTTTCACAGCCGGATCAAAGTTGGAGTCTTACCAGGAGTCAATGTTTACATGAAATTGAATTGTTGATTAGGGGTAAAATGGTTATTCGTATTAAATTAATTCCAATTATATGTTCAACTATTATTCCTGATGGTATAACCATGTTTATATATTATTACTCAGTAGTATCCTTGTGGAAGTCGGGATATTATGCTTGACCTCATACCGTTCTGGACTACTGACTAACGTGACAGGATTAGAGATGGCCACGTCAGCATAAAGTGTTAGATTGCATGAGTTGAGGGTAGAGGATGATATATATTGAATTATGGATGATGTTTGATTTAGAGTGATGTTTGTCTGTGACTTTTGTTATATTTTATACTATGATTCTTTTCTGCTTTTGATGATAGAATAGTTTCTTATCCCCTATATTTTATGTACGTTGTATTTTATTTATTATGGAATCGTACGATAAGACCCTGCGGATGAGCTGAATGAGGAGGAGTTGGATGGAACTCCCTATGAACCGGAAGCTGGAGGTCGAGCTGTGACCCATGGTGATTAGAGTATAGATAGTATAGCCAGTGTGTCTAAGAAGTGTTTTTATATGTTTCCTCTAAGTATAACTTTTATTTAAGTATATGCCTGTGGGGGATCCTACTGAGAGGATGCCCTCAACAGTGTTTTGAATTATGTGTAAAAACATGTGTGTATTCGCATTATAAATATGGTGTGTTGTTTTTAATTATCCAAAGTTATATGCTTATTAACCTAAGTTTTAAAATTTTAGGTATTTCCACGTTAAGCGTGTGATTAAGAAATTAATTAATAAGGTTTTAATCTAATAACACAACGGGGTACAACGGGGTGCCTCAGTTACCGCAACACAAGTTAACAATTCTACCTTCAACCAAAAAACATAACAATAAATTAATCAAACAAAATCCACTTTAGCCGCAATTAGCTAGGTTCGACCAATCCAATCAAAATAGGGCGAGGGTTATTTTCTCAATTCCATCTTTTGGATTCAACTTCCTAAAGTATTAACTAACATAAAACGAGTGTTACAATTCAAAAATATGAAATAAAATCCTCTAACCACTTTGGTTAGGGTTTCGGCCATAAGGGTTAAAATAAACTAGAAATTCCTTTTATGTTCAAACTCTTGGATCTGTGATCACAAAGCATGATAGAATCAAGAACAAGCTTCATCATTCATAAATTGAATAAAAATATTTCAATCACTTCACTCTAAGGTTTCGGCCAAGTAAAGAAAATATGGTTATGAATTTCTTTCGATTTCAAAACTCTTAGATAATGCAAGTATAAGTAGAAGATAGTTGACAACAATAGTCTTAACTCATCAAACATTTTTCTAAGTACTTTTGCATGATTTTTGAAGAAATATATCTAAGACTTGAAATAGAGAAAAATTTGATGAAACTTGAAATTAGTTGAGGATTAAGAGTATAGAAACCTTAGATAGCTTAGATCCAACTTCATCTAAGTTAAAAATTGAACAAAATCTCCTTTGCTCAATAAAGCATAGATTCGCCTTAACAAGAAAAATAGGAAAGAAAATGCTTTTTATTACATTCTCTTAGATGATGATAGTAGGAGACATATCAAGATCATAGAAATTGGTTTCACATTAAAATGATTTTTCTACAATTTTGTAGAATTATTTGAAGTTCTAGATCTAGAAATGAAAATTTGTGAAAAGTTGATGGAAATGAAGATTCGATACATGATAAATGATCCTAAGAAGATGAGGAAGAGATTCCCCACCTTGGAATGAATAAGTTTGGTCAAGAACTTGAAGAACAATGAAGAACTATGATGAACTAAGCAAGAACACTATGATGTTCTTGGTGTTTTGGTGAAGATGATAACTTAGAATGAAAATGAAATGTCTAAGTGTGTGAGTGGGGGGTTTGGGCCATGGTTTTTGAGTGAGGGAGTGAATTGTTTGATATTAAAATGCACCAAGGTTAAGTTAATTTGACATAGGTTAAGTTTAGAAAATAATATAATAACTTAACTATGGTTATAATAACCTAACTAGAGTTAATTTGTAATCATGAATAGGTTATATTATGTGGTGGAGAATGAAGGGAGGTGGGGCTGGTTTTGGGCCACAAATGAAGAGGAAGAAGACAAATTGGCCTTAACTTGCCTTAACCATGGTTAAAAATTAACTAGGATAGGTTAGGTTAAGATTAAGGGCATTTTGGTCATTTCGCCTGAAATACATGATTACTTGCATTAATCATCAATGCTTGGTGAGTCATCCCATAACTCGGCTCCTCCAATGTTCGGTTCCATCTCTGCAGTTTCATTTCTGATTATGTCGGTTTCCCGATTAGGGTTTTACGCCCGTATAAAAACATAATATTTCATTTTCGATCGAAAATTTTCAAAATAACTAAACTCGTTGGAAATATGATTTAAACATAAACCATTTCTTTCACGAGTCACAATTAGGTTTTCTGATCATTAAAATCTTACTGTCGGTGAACACACCGACAGTCTTCCTTTCGAACTTTCACTAAAATTCTTCTGAATAAACATAATATTTTTTTATCAAAAAATTGGAAAGTAGAATTCCTCACGAACAAAATATAAAAAATCTACAAATTTTCAGTTTCGGGTCAAATTAAGGTTTTCTGCCGGTATACAAATACACTGTCAATAAAAACGCAGACCGGTTTCCGTCTGTGTTTTAAACCCAAATTTTAACCAAAGCTTCCTACCATAGTGTAGGTCTAGATATGATTTTTTTTTTCCTCCAAAATCATTTCCTAGGTCTCAGATAAAAATCGGCTCCTCCAAATTTTTGCCGTTAATGTATACGAAAATCGGGCTGTTACATTATTAACCCACTTAGAAAAAAATTCGTCCTCGAAATTTCGTTACTCAAAACTAGACAGCATCTAGTAATCGTATCTTAATCTAAAGATCCTACATTGTATTTCCCTATTGCTGTCTTTCCCCAAAGTGACAGCGGTAACTTCATAACAGAATTCATTCTTATATTGTTCTATTTATCCTCGAAACAATCCATCACTACATTATATTCACTGTCCTTAAAATCTCACCTTAATCTATCATCCTTGAAGGACATAATTAAAAAGTAGTCATTTTCTCTTCTTAATACTAATTCGCTAGAAAACCCTATTTCAGCATCTAACTCTCACAATGTACTTAGTTCCTTTGAGTATATTCCACTATTACGGATTATATCCAAATTATACATACCTTCTATGAGATCTGAAAGGTGAGAGGATTCAGCTCCCCTTATGGTAAACACTCTCCCAACGGCTTGAGGTCTAGCCATATGCTGACCTGTTAATGGAACTGCTCTCCCAGTTCCCCCTCTATAACCTCCAGCATCTCTATCCACAGCTATCGGCTGCTGCCTACCTCTCTGTCTATAATCACGAGCATAATAACCTGGTTTCCCACAATAGAAACAACTAGGTTCTCCCTGCAATCCCACTAATAATGCGGTCCTCCACATCTGAAACAAACTAGGCCTTGCTATTGCTGGCCAACTCCAACCATTGAGGCTGTAGGAACTGGTACTAATGCAGCTGTCTGCACTGGTCGAGTATATGGTCCTTGTCTCTCTTGAGAACCACTACCTTCTCTCCTCTAGAGACCTGATTGAATAGGACCTCCAGTCCTTTGCTGCCTCTGCTCAGCAGCTTGCCTCAGATCTATGCTTTCTATGGCATTGCTTCTCTCCACCAGCTCCAAAAAACTTTGGATATCGAGAGATAATATTGCTCTTTGCAACTCATATCGCAGTCATTCCTCAAACCTTCTACACTGCCAATCCTCATTCGAGAATCTCTGATAGAATTCTAAAAACTTAATCAGAGCCTCAAATCGTGATGCATAATCACCAATGTTCATGTTGCCTTGTTTGAGACTCATAAATTCCCTTTCTTTCTCGCGTCGAACTAAACGCGGAAAATAATTTTCAAAGAAACAATCGCTAAAAAACTGGCAAGTGATATTTTTTCCTTCTGCTTCCAATAATCTTCTCTTGCCTCTCCACCAAGATTCTGCTCCTCCAGTTAATATGAAGGCAACATACATCACTTTCCTATCCTCTCTGCAGCGCATGGTATCAAATATCTTCTCTATCTCTTGTACCCACCATTCTGCCTTCTCTGGGTCATAATCTCCTCGAAATTGGGGTGGCTTCCCTTTAATAAAAGTAGTCATTTCGGCATCTTCAGCTGCCGTAGCTCTCCTTTGATTCTGCAGTTCCTGATGCTCTTTGTTCATCTACAGCATTTCTGCATTCTGCTGTGTTTGTAGTAACAAAGCAGCAGCTATATTTTCCATGGTAGTGTGAGTCGCAGATGACTCTCCTCCATTTCCAGTATGATTGGTCTCATCATTGCCAATTCCAATGATTCTCTCAGGAGTTATGTCACCACTATTGGTCGAACGTCCTCTTCCTCAAGCCACGATTCTGTAAAAGAAATCATCCACTCTCATCAGTATGACATATAATACTATATAGAAGAGTATATAAATACCATATGACATACTAATGTGAGTTATCGTATCAAGTTCGGACACACTACCCAACTTCTAAGCATAGTCAATATCTGATGTGGATTCAACTAGACACGGCAAGTAACAACATCCTAAACCTCACAGTCCGATTAGAATCGAACTGCTCTGATACCACCAAATGAGACACCCTATTGTGCCCAGTTGTGCTATTAAATTAAAACCTTATTAATTAATTGCTTAATCGCGCGCTTAACGTTAAATGTATATTCCAAAAATACATAAAAGTTAAAAACTTGATTATAAACATACAACGTATGAAATTTAAAACAACAATCCATATATTAATGCATCAGGGTACTGAAACACTGTATAGGGTGTCCTGGCAGTAGGATCCCTTGCAGGTGCATATTTAAACAAACTAATAGTTGCGGAAAATAATAAACGTCTTAAGACACACTGGCCATAACTTCCTAAACTCTATTACCAGGGTTTACAGCTCGTCCTCAAGCTTCTGGTTCATAAGGAGTTCCATCCAACTCCTCCGCAATGGGCTTAAGGTTTTTTAAAAAATTGAAAAAATGATTTCAATAACTTATGAAGTGAGCTAATTGTCAAAAATGTTTTTCATAAGTGTTAAAATGTTCTTTAGATTGAAAAATGTCATTTTTTCTGATAAAAGAACTGCTCGTAATCGATTACCAGAACTCCTGTAATCTATTACCAACTTTTTGGAAAAATCAGTATTTCAAATTGTCAGCCATAATCGATTACCAGCACTCTCGTAATCGATTACCAGCTTTCTGGAAAACTCAGCATTTCAAACTGACAGCTCAAAATTGATTACCAGTACTTCTGTAATCGATTACCAATCGCGAAAAAGTGATTTCTGGTGCAGAAAATGCGCGACAGCTGTGCAAAACGGCAATATTTTGAAACCCCACTGTAAATACTCTGTAGCAGCCCGAAAAACCCTAGGTTAACACTCTAAGAACACTTGCCCAACATCTCTAACCTCAAGATTCAATCTTTCACTCTTGAAATCAAGACTTGAGCCAATCCTACACAAGAGTCATAGTGCTTCAACTTGTATTGATTCAACATTTTGAGGGATTCTTCTTTGTAATCACTTATTGCTTGATTTGTGTTGGTTAAAGAGAGTGAGGAATCTCTCTAGTTTGATTTGTAACAAGGGTGAGGTATCCCTTGAGTAGATTTGGAGACTCTTGCACAAGGATGAGGTATCCCAAGTAAAGAGGGCTCTTTGTGAAAGGGTGGGGAATCCCTTTAGAAGAAAAAGGTGAGGTATCCTTCTTATATTGAGAGAAAATATTGGGGTGAGGTGTCCTTAAGCCCAAAGGGTGGGGTATCCCTTTGGTGAGTAGTATTGAGGCTCTTGTACGAGGTGGGGTATCGGAGTGGAGAGTGCTCTAAGTGTTGTAAAGTTTGAATTGATTATTAGTGGAAAATACTCACAAATGTATTGTGGGGACTGGATGTAGGTCACTCAAGCGAGTGATTGAACCAGTATAAATTGATTGTGTACTTTTCTCATTCCTTATATTTTTATTTGTTCATTACGAATTGGACTTGGTTAGAAAAAGGGGACAAAATTTTAAGATCTCAATTCCCCCCCCCCCCCCCTCGAGATTGAAGCCACTTGGTAACAAGTGGTATCAGAGCTAGACTCTTGTCTAAAGAGCCTAGCAGCTTCAAGAGAAAGATGGCTTCAAATTGGAAACCTCAAGAGGGAGCTTCTCTTAGCCGTCCTCCGGTCTTCAATGGTGAAGGCTATTCCTATTGGAAAGTAAGAATGAAGATTTTAATTGAGGCGATAGATATTGATATCTGGGATGCTGTTGAAAATGGGACTTTCGTTCCTACTCATATGGTAAATTGGTTTTTGCTCAACAAGAATAGAGATGAATGGACAGATGAAGAAAAGAAAAAGGTTCAATATAATCTCCGTGCAAAGAACATCATTACTTCGGCCTTGAGTTCGGATGAGTTCTTTAGAGTTTCAAATTGCAAGATGGCTCAAGAAATGTGGAACACTCTCCAAGTCACACATGAAGTCATAAGTGAAGTAAAGAGAGCAAGAACAAACACCTTGATCTGGGAATATGAGCTTTTTCGAATGAATCAAGGAGAAAGTATTTAAGAGATGCAAAAGAGGTTCACCCACATAGTGAATCAACTTGCTTCAATGGAGAAAACATTTCCAAATGAAGATTTGATCAACAAGATTCTTAGATGCTTGAGTAGAGATTGGCAACCCAAAGTCACTGCAATAGCGGAATCAAGAAATCTAGCAACTATGACCTTGTCCACTCTCTTTGGAAAGTTGCAAGAACATGAGTTGGAGCTTAATCGCTTAGCGAAGCATGAAGAGAAAGACAAGAAGAAGAAGGGTTTAGCCCTTAAAATATCAACCTCCTATGCAAGTAATGAAAATGATGATGAGGATGAGTTAGATTAGGATGATGAGAACTTGTCTCTATTGGTTAGAAAGTTCAAGAAGTTCATGAAGAAAAAGAATTTTCAAAGAATGAGCTTTCCACAAAAGAAGTTCTCAAGCAAAGAAGGTTCTTCAACTCCTCCAACATGCTATGAATGTGGCAAGCCGGGACACATGAAGATGGAATGCCTCAACTTACAAAAAGAAAAGAAAGGAAAGAGAGCTTACATAGCTTGGGAGGACAATGACATGAACTCATCGGATAGCTCCGATAGTGAAGAAGCCCAACTCATCGGATAGCTCCGATAGTGAAGAAGCCCAACTATGTCTCATGACTAATCATGAGAGCGAAAGTGAGGTAGAATCTAACTCTTCCACTATGACACCCTAAACTCGGGTCATCACATGGTTACCCATTTGTGGAAATAAAACTTAATTTGCTGGTTGTTTTCCGAAAATCATGTTTTTTCAACGTTTATCTCTTCAAAATATGGTGATAAAATTTTTTTCCTTTTAATATTGTCATAAAAACGCTCACATAATCGCACTTAAATATATCTATATATATATAAGTCATACAGCTATACTACCTCATATGTTTTATCACATAAATCATAATCAACTTATTTCTCAAAACATAACATTACCTAAGCTGGTCGTAACTAACGGACACTACAACCGACAAAACAGCAACAGCATGCCTCGAACTAGACAGCCTTTGTCTTCTTGTAGAGATCATACCCCTTGTACGATTCTGATATGGTTGTAAGGGTGAGCCGCCAATATATGGATTTACCACGATAACTAAATGCGCAACACAAAAGATGGTACATATACATATACATGTCTATAACAACATACTCATTCATATCATAATATCTCGTTTATCAATGGGTTTCACACCCCAAACATCAACATTGGAAAAACTATGCATGAACACTTCAATATATCATCTAAACATTCATACTTAATCTCATGAGATATCTCCAACCTCTTGATAAGTTGATCAGACTCGATTGCCACATGCACACCGCCACAGGCACTCCCATCGCACACTGTCCAACATCGTGGCACAGTGATAACACTCTGAGATGGGGCCTCATTGTCCAAACCCCGGGCACAATGAGAACATCTTTATATGATCTACCCTGACGCCGCAAGGTAATCCCTCTTCTAATCATGGCACGTCTGCCAAATGCATGCAAGAAAACATTTTGTTCTCAACACTTTTCTTTGTGATATATCTTTATTTGTCAAAGCTCTCAAAAGCTTACGACTTAACATCTTTTGAAACATTTTTACATCTTTTATTAACAACACAGGACCTCAAAGTCCGAGTGCTCAATCACGAAGCCTCTAGACCTTGCAATCAGTCTTAGGTTCGTGGTAGTAGAAAACATTTTACAACGTGTTAACTTCTTTTATTAGATACCCAGTCTACAACACAACAAACCTTAGTACCCCGACGTCTCGGTTATTAAGTTCCATATCATCATTTTACATCTTTTTACATCTTTTACATCTTTTTACATCTTGTACATCTTTTTTTTTAGTGAAATTTCAACTCTAATAAATCAATTCAGATTAAATCACTTTTTAAATTAAGTACTGTTGTTTTCAAACTTTCCTCTTAAATAATTTCAAAACTTGCCATCGTCTAGCATTTTCAAAGAAAATGTTCTTAAAGTCAAACTTTGACACTTCTTCTAAAATAATTTTCTTATATAATAAATAAGGTCTTTTCGAATATTAATTTCACAAAATCACTTTTTATAATATTTCGGAATTTCTTGTATAAAAATTAGCAGTACTAAAAAAAATTTCACGGTTACGCTCTCACCGTGACTCATAAATTTCCTTTACACTAATAAATCATTAAAATAATAATATTTCTCAAAACTCATCTTTTTCCAAAATAATATTTTCCACTACTATTATATTCCAACATTCCCCATAAAACGTTGAATATAATCTTTTCACAGCTTATTAAATCTTTTATCTGATTAATCGGTTGTGCACTGACCACTGTCAGGCCTCTCAAACAACATTCAACATTTAACATTCAAAAAAATCATCATAATTATATCCCCAGGCAGATCATGCATCATAACAACATAACATACAACTGTAGATAATTAAATAAATTAAAAGCAGATCAATCACCGATACACAGATAAACAACACAGCGTATACAACATAAACAATTAATCACAAACCACATATAAATCATATAAGCCACACTAAAAGCAAATAGTTATAGAGAAAATCCCCCAGGTAAGCTCCCCTTACCTCTTGAAGACTCAACTAACGTTTTTAAACAACCTCCCGATTTAATCCGGTTTCCTCCGTCGGCTTTAGGTCAAACCAACCCGATTGATTCCTTCAAACGAATTGCAACCAAAATAAATCAAATCAAACCATAACATACTTAACTCATGAGGGTTAGGTTTCGGCCAAGGGCTGACTTTTAGGGTTCAAAATCCTTAAAATTTCTAATCATGATTAAGTCATGGATTAATGATCCTTGATTAACCTAAATCATAGATTAGTGACTAAACAACTAAGTTTCAAACTCAAAACTTCCTAACTCTTTTATACTTAGATTCGGCCTCAACATGTTTATAGGGCTAGGGTTCTTAATTTAATAAACCAACTTGGATTTATAAGGCATACATACTAATAGCTTGATTTCTAAGATCATTTATGAAAACCATGAACAAAACTCAACAAAACTCACCCACTTAGGGTTCGGCCAACATAAAGATTTTTGAGAAAAATATTCATTTTAAGAGACTAACATGGATTAGAGTGTGTAGTCATACATGCCACATAGAATACATGATCACACATGAAAACACATGAACAAAACTCTACCAACCCTAAGGTGATAGATTCGGCCAAGGCTAGGTTTTCAAGAAATAAATTTTTGATTACATCATGCTCTTGGATTTAGATAATATGCATGATATCAAGAAGATAGAAAGTAGTTTCATCATCATTAGATTTTTCTAGAATTTATTATGACTTTTCAAAGTTCTAGGGTTAGAAACTTTAAAGTGATGAACAACTATGATATAAGCCTTGAATCAAGAAACTTTCTAAAGAACATAGGCATGATTAAGGAAGAAGATTAGGATTTACCTCTTGAAGATCAAAGACAAAGGAAATCCAAGAAACTTGCTTCACAAATCTATCACTAAGAAACTTATGAACTTTAGGGTTTTGGAAACAAATGGCAAAAGAAACTAAGTGAAAAGTGAGAGTATGGTATTTATAGAGCTTGATTGCGCCACTCTTGGAAGGATCTAGATGATGATGAGTTGTCTTGATAAAGGATTCAAATGCAATTAAGTTCTAAGGACCACTTTGCAAAGATTCCATAAGTTGAAGGACTAGTTTGCAAATTGTCAAGAATGTGTCATGATGATGATTTTGCCACATTAAATGCTAGCTTATCTTGAATTTTTTGGCTGAATTTATGAGTCAAAGATAGGTTAGGATAATTCAAGAATTTGAGAAGATTAAAGAACATTGTGGAAAAATCAAGGATAATGTAGGATAATGTAGAAAAATGTGGAAACTTGTGGAAAACTCTAGAAAATTGATTCAACAACAAATGAGGCAGCCATAAATCCTCATGGACTTGCGCATGGGCTGGGTAATTTTGGGCTTGGGTTCATTCTTGTGGGGCCCACTTGAAAATTTAAGCATTAGACTTAAGATAGGAAACTTATATGGCTTCAAATGGCTTTATGAAACTTAAGTCATGGGTAAGGAATTTGGGCCTCAAAGCCACGGTCCTCTATGGATTTGGAACAAGGATTATAGCCCAATTCACTGAAAAAAAAAGTTAGAAACTAACTCAGGGACAAAAGGGTAATTAACAGAAAGTTCAGAGACTAAAGCGTAAAATCCATAAATTTTCACTTTAACCCTGAAAAACCTTCTAGACTTAAAAATATGATTCATCCCCTTGAATCATCTCAAAATCATAAGATAAACTCTTTATCTGCTCTTAGGAACTCCAAAATCTTTTCCGTCGTCTACCCGATTACGTATTCCGCCCGTAAAACCTAAATTTTTTTTTTTTCTGAAATAATTCTAAAAATGTACTCTTGTAGGAAATAAAATAAAAATCTTAAGTCTTTCGTTCACTAATTAAAATTAGGTTTTCTGAGCAGTAAACTTTTACTGTCAGTGAAAACACAGAAAACGGCAGTCCGGTTTCCGTCTGAATTTTCAACCCACAAACTTCCCCGTAACTTATGAAAATAAGTATAACATGGAAATGACCTTGGTTTATCCAAAATCATTTTCTAAGTCTCGGATAAAAATATATATTTATATATTTATTACCGATATCACGAAGCAGCGAAAATCGGGGTGTTACATTACTACCCCACTAAAAAAAATTTCGTCCTCGAAATTTAGAGACTCAAAACTAAACAAAATTTTGAAATTTCATCTTAAAATTAAGATTTTACATTGCCCTTCACATCACTTCATTCCTCTTATTTCCATATTCCATAACACAATTTATTCTTATGTCAATTCTACATATCCGTACTATCCTCAAAATTGCATCAAAGCCTATCACCCTAGAAAAACAAAATCAAAACTTCATCACTTCTCTTATCAACATGATTCCACCAGAAACCTTATTCCAATCATCTAACTCTAAATTTTATCATTAATACTAACAATGTCTTCACATCACCACGCATCAACTCCCTACTCAAAATATTTAATCATAGTCTTAGTTCCTCTTGATTATAATTCAACATTCCAATTTGATATCACCTCACACATCTCATCCTCAAAATAACTTCATTGCATATCCTCATCCTTGAACTTTTCTATCAACTTAATTTTTCTCAAGAACTTTTCTTTTCCACTCACATTCAACTTAGGTAAAACTACCATAGACACTTTTCTGTAATTCCTTATTCATTTATTAACACATATTACTTCTAAGAAGTAATTCAAACAAAACTTAACTCAGAGAAAGCACAACGTCAACACAACAGACCTATTTCCCAACATTCCCGAAAGACTCGACCAGCTCTGATACCACTAATATGACACCCTAAACTTGGGTCATCACCTGGTTACCCATTTGTGGAAATAAAACTTAATTTGCTGGTTGTTTTCCGAAAATCATGTTTTTTCAACGTTTATCTCTTCAAAATATGGTGATAAAATTTTTTCCCATTTAATATCGTCACAAAAACGCTCACATAATCGCACTTAAATATATCTATATATATATAAGTCATACATCTATACTACCTCATATGTTTTATCACATAAATCATAATCAACTTATTTCTCAAAACATAACATTACCTAAGCTGGTCGTAACTAGCGGACACTACAACCGACAAAACAGCAACAACATGCCTCGAACTAGACAGCCTTCGTCTTCTTGTAGAGATCATACCCCTTGTACGATTCTGATATGGTTGTAAGGGTGAGCCGCCAATATATGGATTTACCACGATAACTAAATGCGCAACACAAAAGATGGCACATATACATATACATGTCTATAACAACATACTCATTCATATCATAATATCTCGTTTATCAATGGGTTTCACACCCCAAACATCAACATTGGAAAAACTATGCATGAACACTTCAATATATCATCTAAACATTCATACTTAATCTCATGAGATATCTCCAACCTCTTGATAAGTTGATCAGACTCGATTGCCACATGCACACCGCCACAGGCACTCCCATCGCACACTGTCCAACATCGTGGCACAGTGATAACACTCTGAGATGGGGCCTCATTGTCCAAACCCCGGGCACAATGAGAACATCTTTATATGATCTACCCTGACGCCGCAAGGTAATCCCTCTTCTAATCATGGCACATCTGCCAAATGCATGCAAGAAAACATTTTGTTCTCAACACTTTTCTTTGTGATATATCTTTATTTGTCAAAGCTCTCAAAAGCTTACGACTTAACATCTTTTGAAACATTTTTACATCTTTTATTAACAACACAGGACCTCAAAGTCCGAGTGCTCAATCACGAAGCCTCTAGACCTTGCAATCAGTCTTAGGTTCGTGGTAGTAGAAAACATTTTACAACGTGTTAACTTCTTTTATTAGATACCCAGTCTACAACACAACAAACCTTAATACCCCGACGTCTCGGTTATTAAGTTCCATATCATCATTTTACATCATTTTACATCTTTTACATCTTTTTACATCTTTTTACATCTTGTACATCTTTTTTTTAGTGAAATTTCAACTCTAATAAATCAATTCAGATTAAATCACTTTTTAAATTAAGTACTGTTGTTTTCAAACTTTCCTCTTAAATAATTTCAAAACTTGCCATCGTTTAGCATTTTCAAAGAAAATGTTCTTAAAGTCAAACTTTGACATTTCTTCTAAAATAATTTTCTTATATAATAAATAAGGTCTTTTCGAATATTAATTTCACAAAATCACTTTTTATAATATTTCGGAATTTCTTGTATAAAAATTAGCAGTACTAAAAAAAAATTCACGGTTACGCTCTCACCGTGACTCATAAATTTCCTTTACACTAATAAATCATTAAAATAATAATATTTCTCAAAACTCATCTTTTTCCAAAATAATATTTTCCACTACTATTATATTCCAACATTCCCCATAAAACGTTGAATATAATCTTTTCACAGCTTATTAAATCTTTTATCTGATTAATCGGTTGTGCACTGACCACTGTCAGGCCTCTCAAACAACATTCAACATTTAACATTCAACAAAATCATCATAATTATATCCCCAGGCAGATCATGCATCATAACAACATAATATATAACTGCAGATAATTAAATAAATTAAAAGCAGATCAATCACCGATACACAGATAAACAACACAGCGTATACAACATAAACAATTAATCACAAACCACATATAAATCATATAAGCCACACTAAAAGCAAATAGTTATAGAGAAAATCCCTCAGGTAAGCTCCCCTTACCTCTTGAAGACTCAACTAACGTTTTCAAACAACCTCCCGATTTAATCCGGTTTCCTCCGTCGGCTTTAGGTCAAACCAACCCGATTGATTCCTTCAAACGAATTGCAACCAAAATAAATCAAATCAAACCATAACATACTTAACTCATGAGGGTTAGGTTTCGGCCAAGGGCTGACTTTTAGGGTTCAAAATCCTTAAAATTTCTAATCATGATTAAGTCATGGATTAATGATCCTTGATTAACCTAAATCATAGATTAGTGACTAAACAACTAAGTTTCAAACTCAAAACTTCCTAACTCTTTTATACTTAGATTCGGCCTCAACATGTTTATAGGGCTAGGGTTCTTAATTTAATAAACCAACTTGGATTTATAAGGCATACATACTAATAGCTTGATTTCTAAGATCATTTATGAAAACCATGAACAAAACTCAACAAAACTCACCCACTTAGGGTTCGACCAACATAAAGATTTTTGAGAAAAATATTCATTTTAAGAGACTAACATGGATTAGAGTGTGTAGTCATACATGCCACATAGAATACATGATCACACATGAAAACACATGAACAAAACTCTACCAACCCTAAGGTGATAGATTCGGCCAAGGCTAGGTTTTCAAGAAATAAATTTTTTATTACATCATGCTCTTGGATTTAGATAATATGCATGATATAAAGAAGATAGAAAGTAGTTTCATCATCATTAGATTTTTCTAGAATTTATTATGACTTTTCAAAGTTCTAGGGTTAGAAACTTTAAAGTGATGAACAACTATGATATAAGCCTTGAATCAAGAAACTTGATAAATAGCATAGGCATGATTAAGGAAGAAGATTAGGATTTACCTCTTGAAGATCAAAGACAAAGGAAATCCAAGAAACTTGCTTCACAAATCTATCACTAAGAGACTTATGAACTTTAGGGTTTTGGAAACAAATGGCAAAAGAAACTAAGTGAAAAGTGAGAGTATGGTATTTATAGAGATTGCCTGTGCCACTCTTGGAAGGATGTAGATGATGATGAGTTGTCTTGCTAAAGGATTCAAATGCAATTAAGTTCTAAGGACCACTTTGCAAAGATTCCATAAGTTGAAGGACTAGTTTGCAAATTGTCAAGAATGTGTCATGATGATGATTTTGCCACATTAAATGCTAGCTTATCTTGACTTTGTTGTCTGAATTTATGAGTCAAAGATAGGTTAGGATAATTCAAGAATTTGAGAAGAATCAAGATCATTGTGGAAAAATCAAGGATAATGTAGGATAATGTAGAAAAATGTGGAAACTTGTGGAAAACTCTAGAAAATTGATTCAACAACAAATGAGGCAGCCATAAATCCTCATGGGCTTGTGCATGGGCTGGGTAATTTTGGGCTTGGGTTCATTCTTGTGGGGCCCACTTGAAAATTTAAGCATTAGACTTAAGATAGGAAACTTATATGGCTTCAAATGGCTATATGAAACTTAAGTCATGGGTAAGGAATTTTGGCCTCAAAGCCACGGTCCTCTATGGATTTGGAACAAGGATTATAGCCCAATTCACTAAAAAAAAACTTAGAAACTAACTCAGGGACAAAAGGGTAATTAATAGAAAGTTCAGGGACTAAAGCGTAAAATCCATAAATTTTCACTTTAACCCTGAAAAACCTTCTAGACTTAAAAATATGATTCATCCCCTTGAATCATCTCAAAATCCTAAGATAAACTCTTTATCTGCTCTTAGGAACTCCAAAATCTCTTCCGTCGTCTACCCGATTACGTATTCCGCCCGTAAAACGTAAATTATTTTATTTTTTTTCTGAAATAATTCTAAAAATGTACTCTTGTAGGAAATAAAATAAAAATCTTCAGTCTTTAGTTCACTAATTAAAATTATGTTTTCTGAGCAGTAAACTTTTACTGTCAGTGAAAACACAGAAAACGGCAGACCGGTTTCCGTCTGAATTTTCAACCCACAAACTTCCCCGTAACTTATGAAAATAAGTATAACATGGAAATGACCTTGGTTTATCCAAAATCATTTTCTAAGTCTCGGATAAAAATATATATTTATATATTTATTACCGATATCACGAAGCAGAGAAAATCGGGGTGTTACATCCACTAATTCTTATGATGAATTGCATGATGCATTTTTAGAATTGCATAAGGATTCTATGAATGAATAAGAATGATAGGAGTCATGAAAATCTGAGCGTGATTATTAGCAATTATAATTTTCATGACAATCCAATGATTATTTATGTTTATTTTCACAAAAAGAAATTGATATGGAAAGTATGGTCACATCTCTCTCTTTTGTGCTTCTATAGAAAAGATCATGCTATGAAAAATGAACTTGCGTGGGTGCTTAAAGGGACTAGATGTTTAACCACTAACTACTAAGGACCCAAATTGAGATGAGTACCAAGAAGTCTCTCTACCACTTGTGATATGTAGGGAAAATTGTAAAACAATGGACAAAGTGGTCAAGGAAATGACACAGTTTTAAGAAAGAAGCCTCTCATACTCAACAAAGCCATATTCAATAAAGCAAAAGTTTGAACAATTGTGTCAAACTATAATGAGGCAACCAAGGAAACCATGGCGAAGGACCGAGAATGAAAATCATGGTCAAAGAAGAAATGACTCATTAACAAAAGCTCCTCACATAGAAAATGTGCAAATCAATCATCAAAAGAAGGAGCAATGAGTATGGAAAAGTTACCTCCCAATCTTCAAGACCTAGGTAACAAAAACCTCTAACTTTCCTACATGTCCTTATGTGTGGAAATAACTAGTTGAAGGTAGGCACGTGTATTGCATTATGAAAAGTCCAGCAGAAACAATGTTTTCATGAAAAAAATTTGAACTTAAGATTTCTAGAAAGAAACCATACCTTTAACATGATTATTAAGATGATACTAGCTTGCTAAATTTTACGTGTGGTAGAAAAATGTTTATGTTTGATGAAATATGAATCATATAGTGAATGCATGCATATATTCAAGTGAGATAATGCTTGATTAAAATAATGAAAAGCATAATCTTCTTTAAAAAGTACAAACATAATAACATGTTTGATGTCCCTTAGTACCATGTGTCAAAATCAAAACATGAAAATATTGGTGCATAAAAGTCTGAAAGTCAATATTGCACTTGCACACTTGGACTTGATGTTAAACTTATGATTGACTTACCTTTAGCACTTATATTTAAGAATCTCATGAAAACTTGAGCACATTAGTTGTTTTGACGTGAATTGTTGTATATTAAATATTTGACCACTCGCGTTTGAAAATGGTATCACGAATTCATGATACTTTAACAAGTCTATACTTTGACTCTACACCTTGCCTCTATATGCTCACATACCATTTTGGCACTCAATGAAAGATTATATCAAATGGATTGTTACACTTTTCACTTTGACTTAGTTTAACATGCATATTCAATATGTTTGCACAATGGATGAATCTGAGATGCACATTTGAATTTCCACTTTTACTGCATATTGGTACCAATTGTGAATGGAAATTGAGTCAACTTGCATACTTGGATTGATATTGTGAATCAAATGTCCAGTGGCTACTATATCTTGGAGTTGATGTTGCTTGATTATGCATATTGGATGTTAAAATGTGAACTACATTAGGTATAATATTGCCATACCATTTTCGTGATGTTTGGATTATGCCTAAATGTGGTAGTTTAAAATGAAAATGTTGGTATTGTGCCTCAATGAATGTATGAACCATAGCATAACTATGCAATTTGATGAATTGACAAATGTAAATGCGAGATAAATGTTATGGCTCTGCTTATGTTGCATCATCACTCCATTGCACATTTTGGATGTTGGACCACATTTTATTGCAATGCCTATCTTTTGATATCTTATAATTGTGCTATGTTAGTGTTGCTCTTGAATGCTATAAAATGTGGATGTAATGTTGAATGCAATAATATGTTGTCTTGTTATGGACTATCCTATTGAGTGATGCAATTTGGAGAGTTTGAATATAGCAAAATGACTTTTGTTACAAACTATATTGCTAAATCATTTATTTGTTGTAATCTTTATGCAATGCTTGACTTAATGTGTTGAACGGACACTCTTGTTGGACAATCTACTGTCAAACAAACTATCTTGTTTCATTACTTTGTTGACATTGTTAGCATATTTGATTGCCATTGTGAGGTGTTGATTCATAATTGAATAAATTATTAAACAAATGGCATGAATGCCATTTTGATTGATGGATAACCAACCATTGTTCATGAATTGACATTTATTATGCATATATTGGCATATGTTGGATTTTGGACAAATATGATAATTATTTGGAATGTTGATAATCCACTTGAAATGCACTTATAATGCTTGCATCTTTGATGATTGAACACCAAATGTGGATGCTATAGCCTTACTAGATTTATTGGATTGTCTTTGCCCTATTACACTTTTTTTATGACAAAAAGGGGAAGAGAAAAGTAGGATCATTGGCATAAATTGACAAATGTTATCACACATTGATTCTTGGTGATTTAAGTTTACTTGAGTGCTATGTGTTATTATTAAAATATGTGATGCTAATGGTGTGGAAGGCTGTGGTTGTTGCTAAATATTGAAAATCATTTTTTCGATAATGACAAAAAGGGGGAGATGTATGGAGGATGAGTATGCTTGGACAATGGATATGGTTGAATGGATATAGTTGCATGTTTGGAAAAACATAGTTATGCTATTTTCTCAATCCACTTGAACTTGAAAACACTTTGAATGCAAAGTGACTTAAATGGCATTTCTTGTGTCATTGAAATTAATTTTCATATCCATATTATATGGTACTAAGTAAGGGGAGCTATAAATGTTAAATTTATTTTCTAAACCCCATTGATATATACACTTAGTAAGGGGGAGTTTTTACGCTTCATGCCTCTCATATTCGTTTACAACTCTGATTATATTTTATATGATGTTTGTGACTAACCTCCCACCTAAGTTTTTCAAAAATCTCAATATTGTTTTGTCATCATCAAAAAGGGGGAGAATGTGGATGCTATGTACTTTCAGGAAATTAATTTTGATGATGAGCAACAAAAGTAAAACAATTGATTGAGATAATGAAAGTGCAAGATCAAGGCAAGATCATCCAAGACCAAGAGAAGAACTTTAAGGGTATATAGCTTAAGTTTGGTCTTAGGATTATTTGTAAGATTCAAGTGTAGGATTGACTATTAAAATTGAATTAATTAAAAATTGTTTTTAAAATTGAAAATGGGCATAAGGTTTTTCAAAGAATTGGAAAAATGATTTCAATAACTTATGAAGTGAGCTAATTGTCAAAAATGTTTTTCATAAGTGTTAGAATGTTCTTTAGATTGAAAAATATCATTTTTTATGATAAAAGAACTGCTCGTAATCGATTACCAGAACTCCTGTAATCTATTACCAACTTTCTGGAAAAACCAGTATTTCAAATTGTCAGTCGTAATCGATTACCAGCACTCCCGTAATCGATTACCAGCTTTCTAGAAAACTCAGCATTTCAAACTGACAGCTCATAATCGATTACCAGTACTTCTGTAATCGATTACCAATCGAGAAAAAGTGATTTCTGGTGCAGAAAATGCGTGACAGCTGTGCAAAACGGCCATATTTTGAAACCCCACTATAAATACTCTGTAACAGCCCGAAAAACCCTAGGTTAACACTCTAAGAACACTTGCCCAACATCTCTAACCTCAAGATTCAATCTTTCACTCTTGAAATCAAGATTTGAGCCAATCCTACACAAGTGTCATAGTGCTTCAACTTGTATTGATTCAACCTTTTGAGGTATTCTTCTTTGTAATCACTTATTGCTTGATTTGTGTTGGTTAAAGAGAGTGAGGAATCTCTCTAGTTTGATTTGTAACAAGGGTGAGGTATCCCTTGAGTAGATTTGGAGACTCTTGCACAAGGGTGAGGTATCCCGAGTGAAGAGGGCTCTTGGTAAAAGGGTGGGGAATCCATTTAGAAGAAGAAGGTGAGGTATCCTTCTTGTATTGAGAGAAAATCTTGGGGTGAGGTATCCTTAAGTCCAAAGGGTGGGGTATCCCTTTGGTGAGTAGTATTGAGGCTCTTGCACGAGGTGGGGTATTCGATTGGAGAGTGCTCTAAGTGTTGTAAAGTTTGAATTGATTATTAGTGGAAAATACTCGCAAATGTATTGTGGGGACTGGATGTAGGTCACTCAAGGGAGTGATTGAACCAGTATAAATTGATTGTTTGCTTTTCTCATTCCTTATATTTTTATTTGTTCATTTCAAATTGGTCTTGGTTAGAAAAAGAGGACAAAATTATAAGATCTCAATCCCCCCCCCCCCCCCTCTTGAGATTGAAGCCACTTGGTAACAACACTGGCCATAACTTCCTAAACTCTATTACCAGGGTTTACAGCTCGTCCTCAAGGTTCTAGTTCATAAGGAGTTCCATCCAACTCCTCAGCAACTGTCTCCTCCATAGGATCTTCTCGTACGATCACAAAAGAAATAAAGTACAACATACAGAAAATAAGGGGATAAGAAAAAGTTCTATCATCAAAAGCGAAAAGGAATACATAGCATACAATATAATGACAGTCAAAAACAAACATCACACATAGCTAACAATCATCCTCAATTTTTACGATATCATCCCCTACCCTTAATCTCATGCAACTAAACCTTTATGCTGACTTGGCCATCTCTATTCCTATCATGTTAGTCAGTAGTCCAAATGGTTCTATGCTAATATCTTAGTTCTAGAAACTCAGCGCCACTATTCCCCCATTGGGAATAGTACAATATGCAGTAGTGCCAAAATACATATGCCGTAGTGCTGCAGTAATACCAAAATACATATGTCGTAGTGTAGCAGTAATGCCAAAATAAATATTCTGTAATGCTATAATACCTAGTATCTCTATCCTTTATAGGATACTCAGATTAACGTGTCATGGACTAAAGAGTGTATGCATCAATGCCTCCATAACAACCTAGTGCCTCAAGCTCCCATCCTTGCCTCAACTCGCATTCTACGTCCTATCTCGTCCCTTAGATAATTTAATTAAGCTATGCACCTCTAAGTCATATTCGTTCTCTCACCCATATGAACATCTCCCGAACAACATATATCTTTACTTAAAATTCAACTAAGCACATTATCAAACCAGGCAGATCATGCATAATACAATAATCATAAAATATTCAAACAACCAAATAAAACGTCACATGCAGTAGAATACCTCAACCAGCGTATCACAAACAGTCAATAATCATAAAGCCAAACATTCTCAAATATTATAAGATTATCCTAAAGTCGATAAACCTACAATCCCCAAATCATCATTGGTATTACGGAAAAGATTCCAATGCGATTTTGGTCTTGTCGATTACTCGACCACTAGTAGGGTTTAGGTCGCCCTACACAATTGTTATAAAATATACTACTTATCCATTCCGATGATAGGTTGATTCTTTCCCCCACCTAAGTTAGCACCTGAAACACAAAGTCGAAGCTCCTTGTTACCGCACACACAAGTTAACAATTCCACATTCAACCAACCAACATAACAACAAATTAATCAAAAAAAATCCACTTTAACCACAATTAGCTAGGTCCTGCCAATTCAGTCAAAATACGGCTAGGGTTATTTTCTCAATTCCATCTTTTGGATTCAAGTTCCTAGATTATTGACTAACATAAAACGAGTGTTACAATTCAAAAATATGAAATAAAATCCTCTAACTGCTTTGGTTAGGGTTTTGGCCATAAGGGTTTAAATAGACTAGAAATTCCTTTGAAGTTCAAACTCTTGGAATTGTGATCACAAAGAATGATAGAATCAAGAACAAGCTTCATCATTCAAAAATTGAATAAAAATATTTCAATCACTACACTCTAAGGTTTCGGCCAAGTAAAGACAATAAGGTTAGGAATTTATTTTGATTTCAAAACTCTTAGATAATGAAAGTATAGGTATAAGAGGGTTGACAGCAGTAGTCATAACTCATAAAATGTTTTTCTAAGTACTTTTGCATGATTTTTGAAGAAATGGATCTAAGACTTGAAATAGAGAAAAACTTGATGAAACTTGAAATTAGTTGAGGATTAAGAGTATAGAAACCCAAGATAGCTTAGATCCAACTTCATCTAAGTTAAAAATTGAACAAAATCTCCTTTGCTCATTAAAGCATAGATTCAGCCTTAACAAGGAAAATATGAAAGAAAATGCTTTTTGATTACATGCTCTTAGATGATGATAGTAGGAGACATATCAAGATCATAAAAATTGGTTTCACATTAAAATGATTTTTCTACAATTTTCTAGAATTATTTGAAGTTCTAGATCTAGAAATGGAAATTTGTGAAAAGTTGATGGAAATGAAGATTCGATACATGATAAATGAACCTAAGAAGATGAGGAAGAGATTCCCCACCTTGGAATGAAGAAGTTTGGTCAAGAACTTGAAGAACAATGAAGAACTATGATGAACTAAGCAAGAACATTATGATGTTCTTGGTGAAGAAGATGACTTAGAATGAAAATGAAATGTCTAAGTGTGTGAGTGGGGGGTTTGGGCCATGGCTTTTGAGTGAGGAAGTGAATTGTTTAATATTAAAATGCACCAAGGTTAAGTTAATTTGACATAGGTTAAGTTTAGAAAATAATATAATAACTTAACTATGGTTATAATAACCTAACTAGAGTTAAGTTGTAATCATGAATAGGCTATTATGTGGTGGAGAATGAAGGGAGGTGGGGCTGGTTTTGGGCCACAAATGAAGAGGAAGAAGCCAAATTGGCCTTAACTTGCCATAACAATAGTTAAAAATTAACTAGGGTAGATTAGGTTAAGATTAAGGGCATTTTGGTCATTTCGCCTAAAATACATGATTACTTGCATTAATCATCAATGCTTGGTGAGTCATCCCATAACTCGTCTCCTCCAATGTTCGGTTCCATCTCTGCAGTTTCATTTCCGATTATGTCGGTTTCCCGATTAGGGTTTTACGCCCGTATAAAAACATAATATTTCATTTTCGATCGAAAATTTTCAAAATAACTAAACTCGTTGGAAATATGATTTAAACATAAACCATTTCTTTCACGAGTCACAATTAGGTTTTCTGATCATTAAAATCTTATTGTCAGTGAAAACACTGACCGTTTTCCATTCAAACTTTCACTAAAATTCCTCTGAATAAACATAATATTTTATTTTTAATCAAAAATTTGGAAATTAGAATTTTTCACGAACAAGACATAAAAAATCTACAAATTTTCAATTCCGGGTCAAATTCCGGTATAAAAATATACTGTCAATAAAAACGCAGACTGGTTTCCGTCTGAGTTTTAAACCCAAATTTTAACCAAAGCTTCCTACCATAGTGCAGGTTCTAGATATGATTTTGTTTCTTTCAAAATCATTTCCTAGGTCACAGATAAAAATATAAATAAATATAACTTTACCATTAATACAGCGTAAACGAAAATCGGGATGTTACATTTAGAACTGCCATGCTGCGTTTGAGCGTTCTGACTTGTACTGGTTGTTCGATTTCACGCGTTTTGATGCACTTTGAGTCTGTTTTAAGTCCGATTAACTTCAAACTTGATACACCGACTCATCAACACTTTAAATACAAGATTAAGCTATCACGCACGCTTAATTCTTGTTTGGTTCCTTAATCAAGATAATTGGGTGTTAAAGAAAGCAACGTCGACATTGACATGAACAAGATAAAAGAAAAGCCCAAAACAAATAATCAACTTAAGTGTGCAGAAAACAAGCTTTGTACAATAGTAGAGTACATAATAGCTTAAAGCAATGGCTTGTCTTTCTTCTTGCTTAGGCTTTCAGTTATTGTGCACTCTAGTATTGTACGAAACTTGTTTGCTGCACACTTAAGTTGATCCTTGTTTCGGGCTTTTCTGTTATCTTGTTCAGGTCAATGTCCAGGATGCATTGGCTGCCATCAATGCTACTATCATATGCCATTTTATTTCCATCAGGTGTAGAAATTGCTGTTGATGATGAATATACCGTATGTGGTAGAAGCCCATTGTAATATTCCTCAATTTCATTCACTGGCGATGAAACCAAGTTTTCTGCCTTATCCCAAAAAATGCAGAAACACCACTGGTTGTCAGTATAAAGGAGTCTCATATTCTGGTATTGCATCTAGAAAATCTAAAAGAAAAAGGATAAATTTTGAGTCAAGAATTAGTGGATATGAAAGGCGGAGGAAAGTAGTTGGCCATATGGAGATCCACCATAGAAACAAGAAAGCTTTTAATATCACTTAAGACCACAATGCCTCTGAGATACTCAGTGGAGGCGGGGAATGGTGAAGATGTGGAGGTAGGTCGAGGGAAATGGGGAATTTAAATGAGGATTAAGGAGCTATGGGAAGGAATAGGCTAACAAATAAGAGGAAGGTATATAAGGGGTGGGTAAAACGGAATGGAGGTGGGGATCTGGAAACACGTCGTTTAAGGGAATAACGGTAGGTGAGGTTAATATTTGTATTTTTCTCTTTAGTTTTCTTTTACGCATGATTGTCATTTCATATTTTTTTCTTCAGATTTCATTTTATTTTTATTTTTCAGTTCACATATGATTTCAAATATGCATAGCTTTCACATGATGTTTCTTTCTTCATTTGAAACTTTCCACATTGAAAAAAATAATAAAAATCTACGGTTACGAGCAAAATAAAAATTAGAGTAAAAAATCTAGGTAAATTTATCACTTTCCAATTTATATTTGTTAAATTAGCCCAAACAATTAAGATTTTAAAATAACCATTTTAATTAATTACTAATGATGCGATCTCTTTTTAAAACTTTACTATTCAATGAGTACATAAACATATACAATTTTTAAGCATTAACTTAGATTTTTTTTTTTTACCAAAGCATTAACTTAGAGATGATTGACTAACCATTTCATTCTTCTTTTTACCAAAGCAATCTCTCTCAACAATGAGCTCTGGTCTCTCTCCAGCTTGTTTGAGTCGAAGAAGAGAAATGATATTCGTATGGAAAGAGAGGAGAAGAAAAGAAAGTAGGGATAGGTAGGATCAGCGTTGGGCGCTCGAATGCCCACCACCCAAACGCTTGAGCGCTGGCCCTGTCCACGCTTGAGCGCTGCATGTTGTTCAAGCCACGTGTCACACAGTTGACTTGTAGTGCCATATGTCAATGACCCCAAAACGATTGAGCACTATCCATGCAGCGTTTGAGTGTTCTGACTTGTGCTGGTTGTCCGATTTCGCATGTTCGGATGTACTTTGAGTCCGTTTTAAGTCCGATTGACTTTAAACTTGATACACCAACTCATCAACACTTAAAAAACAAGATTAAACTACCACGCTTGCTTAATTCTTGTCTAGTTCCTTAATCGAGAAAATGGGGTGTTAAAGAAAGCACCCTCGACATTGACATGAACAAGATAAAAGAAAAGACCAAAACCAAGAATCAACTTAAGTGTGCAGAAAACAAGCTTTGTACAATAGTAGAGTACATAAAGCTGAAAGCTCTGGCTTGACTTTCTCCTTGCTTAGGCTTTCAGTTATTGTGTACTCTAGTATTCTACAAAACTTGTTTGCTGCACACTTAAGTTGATCCCTTTTTCGGGCTTTTCTGTTATCTTGTTCAGGTCAATGTCCAAGATGCTTTGGCTGTCGTGAATGCTACTATCATATGACATTTTATTTCCATCGGGTGTAGAAATTGCTGTGGATGATGAATATATAGTTTGTGGTAGAAGCCCATTGTAATATTCCTCAATTTCATTCACTGGCTATGAAACCAAGTTTTCTGCCTTATCCCAAAAAATTCAGAAACACCACTGGTTGTCAGTATGAAGGAGTCTTCATATTCTGGTATTGCATCTAGAAAATCTAAAATAAAAAGCTATAAATTTTAAGCCAAGAATTAGTGGATATGAAAGGCAAAGGAAAGTAGTTGGTCGGATGGAGATCCACCATAGAAACAAGCAAGATTTTAGTATCACTTAAGACCACAATGCCTCTGAGATACTCAGTGGAGGCTGGGAATGGTGAAGATGTGGAGGTAGGCCGATGGAAAGGGGGAATTTAGAGGAGGAATAAGGAGCTATGGGTGGGGATAGGTTAACAAATAAGAGGAAGGTATATAAGGGATAGGTAAAACGGAATGGAGATGGGGATTTGGAAACATGTCGCTTACGGGAATAACGGTATGTGAGGTTAGTATTTGTATTTTTCTCTTTAGCTTTCTTTTACGTATGATTGTCATTTCATAAATTTTTTTCATCAGATTCCATTTTATTTTTATTTTTCGGTACACATAATATTTCTAATATGCATAGCTTTCAAATGGTGTTTCTTTATTCATTTGAAACTTTCCACAATTAACAAAAAAAAAAATCTACGGTTATGATCAAAATAAAAATTAGAGTGATCACTTTTTAAAACTTTACTATTCAATGAGTACATGAACATATACAATTTTTTGTGCATTAACTTAGAGATTTTTTTTTTTTGACCAAACTTGGAGATGATTGACTAACCATTTCATTCTTTTTTTTCGACGTGAACTATTTCATTATTTACTTATTAATAAATACATTAAAGTACATAAATTGACTTTCTCTCTCAAGAATGAGCTCTAGTGAGACACCCCTTTGTTCCCCATTGTGTTTCAAAATTAAAACCTCATTATTTAATTAATTACTTCGTGCGCTTAATGTTGAAAAACGTAAAATTTAAAAAAAAAACTTAATTAGAAACATACAGCATACGAAAATTAAAGCATCACACCATATATATTAAATACATACACACCATATGTCTTGCATCAGAGTTACCAAAACACTCTTTAGGGTATCCATCAGTAGGATCCCTATCAGATATATAGTATACAACTCTTATTAGAGGAAAATATAAAATGTCTTATAAGACTCACTGGCCCTAAACTTACTACACTATATAATTAGAATATGCAGCTTGTCCTCCAGCCTCCGTTTCATACGGAGTTCCATCCAACTCCTCAGTAACGTATTCCTCCACCGAGTCTTCTAACGTAAAAAAGTAGACATACACAAAAATACAAAAATGGGGAGATAAGAAACAGTTCTATCATCATAAATAATCATAGCATATAATATAATAACAGTCACAGACAAACAACACTCATCATTATCAATCATATCTAAATTATGATACCTTCCTCTACTCTCAATCACATGCAACTAAACTATTATGCTGACATTGCCACCACCAATCCTATCACACATCCCTTGCCCGCTGAGGGATGTTAGTCAGACGTCCAAGCGATGCATCCCCAGTAACCGGTGCACACCCTCATCCATGGTGAGAATGCTCATGCAAAGCAATGACACTATAGCTGCACAATACAGTCGGTGCACACCCTGATTCTCTCTCAAGGGTGCTCATACAAAGCAATGACACTATAGCTGCACAATCTGAAACTAAATTGGGACAGGCCCGCAGGAACTTCGGACCTCGTGTGTTCCCAATACACAGTTGTGAACAACAATACACATGAACCTCACTGACCCGTATGAATAACAATCTAGTGCCTTAAGCTTTCCTCATAGCATCCACTTACATTCTATGTTCATCACTTCTATGAAATAATGGCCAGGCACCTCTAATTCATATTCAAGCTCTCACCCAAACAAAATACCACCGAGCAACATATATCTTTACTTAAAATCAACTAAGCAATTTATCAAACCAGGCAGATCATGCATAACATAATAATCAATAAAATATTCAAACATCAAAATAAAACATCACATGCAGTAGAATACCTCAACCAGCGTATCACAAACAGTCAATAATAAATAATTCAGACATCCTCAAGTATTATAAAATTAACCTATGGTGATAAACCCACAATACCCAAATCATCATTGGTATTGCGGAAAAATTTCCAATGAGATTTTGGTATTGTCGATTACTCGACTACTAGTAGGGTTTAGGTCACCCTACACCATTATTACAAATCATAAACTACTTATCTGTTCCGGCGATGAAATGGTTCTTTCTCGCACCTTAAAGGTGTTCAATGTTTTCCAAGCACATGGCAGCGATGCAGTCAGCTCCAACCAGTTCTCAAAAGGTAATTTCTGCTTCCCCAGAGCTAGCACGAACATGAAAAAACATCACAGAGAGCCGATCAAAGCATAGAAACAACCAGACAAAACACTAAATTAATTTCTCAACATCAACACTATAAATTTAACTCACTAATATACTTAATTTATCAAAAACCTCATTGATTTAAATGAAAACATATTTTGGGTTTTAGGCTCAAGATGAAAATCGGGGAAAAATCAATTTAACAAGAGATTGACAAAATTGATTTAGGGGAACACTTAATCATGATCCCAATCTCGTAAAACACCAATTAATTTCATTTTTAGAACTGAAATCAAAACCTAGGGTTAGGGTTGGAGAAAGAAATTTGGGGTTCTTGAAATGAACAAGGGAAAATGAGAACCACTCACCCAAAGAAGAAAGAACAGCTTGTGGTGGTGCTGTGGCGGCGGCGAAAGGCGGCTCGTGGCGGCGGACGGCGGTTTGTACAGTTCTACATCAACCAACACCAAAGAAAAGAAGGTAAGTTCAAGGGAAGAAGAAGAAGGAGCTTAAGGTGGGCTCACATGGTGGAAACAACCATGGAGAGGCAGCGGCACTTACCACGGTGGGGAGCACGGTTTCAGGCGGCGGAGCTCGAACCAGACGCAGCAGGGACGCGGGTCGGAACTGGCGGACCGAACGAGGTGGTCGGGAACGTCGGTGAGCGGTGGCCGAGCTTCCAGGCGGCATGGTCGTGGCTATAAAGATGGGAGGAGATGAGCCCTTGGAGTTTTTTGGAGAATGGAAGAGAAAGATATGAAAGTGTGTTGTGATACTGATGAAGAAGATAGAAACGTAAAGAAAGAAAAAAAAGAGTGGGTGAGAGAGAAAAACGTGGCTATGTGCACAACCAAGTAAAAGAAAAGCTTTCAAAAATGCTCATTTTATTTTTCTGATGCTAAAGATTTCTTTTAGAGACTATAAAAATAATCTTTCTTTAACCAAAAAAATTTTAGATTGTATTTTTCTAAGCAAAGAATAATAGTGTAATGCTATTGTCTAGCAAGCGTGCACACCTGGTAACAATGCAGTGCTAATGCACTTAGTAAAATATTTTTACATGAGTAAATAAAATTATCAAGTCAAGCAACATTAAAATAAAAAAAAATAAACATTTAGAAAATTTAATAACTCTTAATAAAGCAATTAAACATATAAGCAAAAATAGGGATGTTACATCTGGTCTCTCTCCAGCTTGTTTGAGTCGAAGAAGAGAAATGATATTCGCATGGAAAGAGAGGAGAATAAACGAAAGTGGGGGTAGGTAGGATCAGCGTTGGGCACTCGAACGCCCACCAACCCAGCGCTTGAGCGCTGCATGCTGCTCAGGCCACGTGTCACATAGTTAACACATAGTGCCACGTGTCAAAGATCCCAGAATGCTTGACCACTGACATGCAGCGTTTGAGCGTTCTGACCTGTGCTGGTTGTCCGATTTCAAGTGGTACGATGCACTTTGAGTCCATTTTAAGTCTGATTGACTTCAAACTTGATACGCCGACTCATCAACACTTAAAAAACAAGATTAAGCTATCACACACGCTTAATTCTTGTCCGGTTCCTCAATCAAGAAAAGTCAGTGTTAAAGAAAGCAACCTCAACATTGACATGAACAAGATAAAAGAAAATCCCAAAACCAATAACCAACTTAAGTGTGCAGAAAACAAGCTTTGTACAATAGTAGAGTACATAATAGCTTAAAGCTCTAGCTTGTCTTTCTCATTGCTTATGATTTCAGTTATTATGCACTCTAGTATTGTACAAAACTTGTTTGCTTCACACTTAAGTTGATCCCTGTTTCGTGCTTTTGTTATCTTGTTCAGGTCAATGTCCAAGATGCTTTGGTTGCCATCAAAGCTACTATCATGTGCCATTTTATTTCCATCGGTTGTAGAAATTGCTGGTGATGATGAATATACAGTATGAGGTAGAAGCCCATTGTAATATTCCTAAATTTCATTCACTAGCGATGAAACCAAGTTTTCTAGCTTATCCCAAAAAATCTAGAAACACCACTGGCTGTTAGTATGGAGGAGACTTCAGATTCTGGTATTGCATCTAGAAAATCTAAAAGAAAAAGCTCTAAATTTTGAGTCAAGAATTAGTGGATATGAAAGGCAGAGGAAAGTAATTGGCTAGATGGAGATCCACCATAGAAACAAGAAAGCTTTTAATATCGCTTAAGGCCACAATGCCTTGGAGATACTCTGTGGAGTTAGGGAATGGTGAAGATGTGGAGGCAGGTCGATGGAAAGGGGGAATTTAAAGGAGGAATAAGGGGCTATGGGTGGGAATTGGCTATCAAATAAGAGTAAGGTATATAAGGGGTGGGTAAAACGGAATGGATGTGGGGGATCAGGAAACATAAGATTTCATTTTATTTTTATTTTTCGGTACACATAAGATTTGAAATATGCATAGCTTTCACATGGTGTTTCTTTCTTCATTTGAAACTTTCCACAATTAAAAAAAAAATCTATGGTTACGAGTAAAATAAAAAGTAGAGTAAAAAATATAGGTAAATTTATCACTTTCCAATTTCTATTTGTGAAATTAGCCCAAACAATTAAGATTTTTAAAATAACCATTTTAATTAATTACTAATGATGTGATCACTTTTTAAAACTTTACTATTCAATGACATATACAATTTTTTGTGCATTAACTTGGAGATTTTTTTTTACCAAAGCATTGACTTAGAGATGATTGACTAACCATTTCATTCTTTTTTTTTTTGACGTCATCCATTTCATTCTATAATTATTAATAAATACATTGAAGTACATAAATTGACTTTCTCTCTCAAGAATGAGCTCTGGTCTCTCTCTAGCTTGTTTGAGTCGAAGAAGAGAAATGATATTCTCATTAAAAGAGAGGAGGAGAAAAGAAAGTGGGGGTAGGTAGGATCTGCACTGGGCGCTCGAATGCCCACCACCCCAGCCCTTGAGCGATGGCCCTGTCCACTCTTGAACGCTGCATGCTGCTCAGGTCACGTGTCACACAGTTGACTTGTAGTGCCACATGTCAGAGACCCAGAACAATTGAGCACTGGCCATGCAGCGTTTGAGCATTCTGACTTGTGCTGGTTGTATGATTTCACGCGTTACGATGCACTTTGAGTCCGTTTTAAGTCTGATTGACTTCAAACTTGATACACCGACTCATCAACACTTAAAAAACAAGATTAAGCAATCACGCACGCTTAATTCTTGTCCGGTTCCTTAATCGAGAAAACGGGGTGTTAAAGAAAGAAACCTCGACATTGACATGAACAAGATAAAAGAAAAGTCCAAAACCAAGAATCAACTTAAGTTTGCAAAAAACAAGCATTGTACAATAGTAGAGTACATAATAGCTGAAAGCTCTGGCTTGTCTTTCTCCTTGCTTATGCTTTCAGTTATTGTGCACTCTAGTATTGTACAAAACTGGTTTGCTGCACACTTAAGTTGATCCCTGTTTCGGGCTATTATGTTATCTTGTTCAGGAAAATGTCCAGGATGCTTTGGTTGCCATCAATGCTACTATCATATGCCATTTTATTTCGATCAGGTGTAGAAATTGCAGCTGATGATGATTGTACAGTTTTCAATAGAAGCCCATTGTAATTTTCTTCAACTTTCACTGGTGATGAAACCAAGTTTTCTGCCTTATCCCAAAAAATGCAGAAACACCGCTGGTTGTCTATATGAAGGAGACTTCAGATTTTGGTATTGCATCTAGAAAATCTAAAAGAAAAATAGCTAAATTTTGAGTCAAGAATTAGTGGATATGAAAGGCAGAGGAAAGTAGTTGGCCAGATGGAGATCCACCATAGAAGCAAGAAAGCTTTTAAGATTACTTAAAACCACAACGCCACGGAGATACTCAGTGGAGGCAGGGAATGGTGAAGATGTTGAGGCAGTTCGATGGAAAGGGGGAATTTTAAGGAGGAATATAGGGCTATGGGTGGGGATAGGCTAACAAATAAGAGGAAGGTATATAAGGGGTAGGTAAAACGGAATGGAGGTGGGGATCTGGAAACACATCGCTTAAGGGAATAACGGTAGGTGATGTTAGTATTTGTATTTTTCTTTTTAGCTTCATTTTACGCATGATTGTTATTTCATAATTTTTTTTCATCGGATTTTATTTTGTTTTTATTTTTTGGAACACATAAGATTTCAAATATGCATAGCTTTCACATGGTGTTTCTTTCTTCATTTGAAACTTTCCACAATTGACAAAAAAAAAAACTACTGTCACGTGCAAAATAAAAATTAGAGTAAAAAATCGAGGTAATTCCAATTTATATTTGTTAAATTAGCCCAAACAATTAAGATTTTTAAAATATTCATTTTAATTAATTACTAATGATGTGATCACTTTTTAAAAGTTGGCTATTCAATGAGTACATGAACATATACAATTTTTTGGGCATTAACTTAGAGATTATTTTTTTGACCAAAGCATTAACATAGAGATGATTGACTAACCATTTCTTTCTTTTTTTGTTTTTTTTACGCGAACCATTTCATTATTTAATTATTAATAAATACATTAAAGTACATAAATTGACTTTCTCTCTCAAGAATGAGCTCTGGTCTCTCTCCAGCTTGTTTGAGTCGAAGAAGAGAAATGATATTCGCATGGAAAGAGAGGAGAAGAAAAGAAAGTGGGGGTAGATAGGATCAGTGCTGGGCGCTCGAACGTCGACCACCCCAGCGCTTGAGCGCTGGCCCTGTCCACGCTTGGGCGCTGTATGCTGCTCAGGCCATGTGTCACACTGTTGACTTGTAGTGCCACGTGTTAGAGACCCCAGAATGATTGAGCACTGGACATCCAGCGTTTGAGCGTTCTGACTTGTGCTGGTTGTCTGATTTCGCATGTTCCTATTGAGTCCGTTTTAAGTCTGATTGACTTCAAACTTGATACACCGACTCATCAACACTTAAAAAACAAGATTAAGCTATCACGCATGCTTAATTCTTGTCAACTTCATTAATCAATAAAACGTGGTGTTAAAGAAAACATCATCGACATTAACATGAACAAGATAAAAGAAAAGCCCAAAACCAAGAATACTCTTAAGTGTGCAGAAAACAAGCTTTGTACAATAGTAGAATACATAATAGCTGAAAACCCTGGCTTGTCTTTGTCCTTGCTTTGGCTTTCAGTTATTGTGCACTCTAGTATTGTACAAAACTTGTTTGCTGCACACTTAAGTTAATCCCTTGTTTCGGGATTTTCTGTTATCTTGTTCAGGTCAATGTCGAGGATGCTTTGGCTACCATCAATGCTACAATTATATGCAACTTGATTTCCATCAGGTGTCGAAATTGTTGTTGCTGCTGATGAATATACAGTATGTGGTAGAAGTCCATTGTAATATTCCTCAATTTCATTCACTGGGGATGAAACCAAGTTTTCTGCCTTATCCCAAAAAATGCAGAAACACCACTGGTTGTTCGTATGAGGGAAACTTCAGATTCTAGTATTGTATCTAGAAAATCTAAAAGAAGAAGCTCTAAATTTTGAGTCAAGAATTCGTGGATATGAAAGGCAGAGTAAACTAGTTGGCCAAATGGAGATCCTTCATTGAAACAAGAAAGCTTTTAATATCACTTAAGACCACAATGCCTCAGCGATACTCGGTGGAGGCAGGGAATGGTGGAGATGTGGAGGAAGGTCGATAGAAATGGGAAGTTTAAAGGAGGAATAAGGAGGCTATGGGTGGGGAAAGGCTAACAAATAAGAGGAACGTATATAAGGGATGGGTAAAAAAGAATGGAGGTGGGGATCTGGAAACACATCGCTTAAGGGAATAATGGTAGGTGTGGTTAGTATTTGTATTTTTCTCTTTAGCTTTCTTTTACGCATGATTGTCATTTCATAATTTTTTTCTTCAGATTTCATTTTAATTTTACTTTTCTATTCACATAAGATTTCAAATATTCATAGGTTTCACATGGTGTTTCTTTCAACATTTGAAACATTCCACAATTAACAAATAAAAAAATCTACTGTTACGAGCAACATAACAAATCTAGGTTAATTAATCACTTTCCAATTTAAATTTGTTCAATTAGACCAAACAATTAAGATTTTTAAAATAATCATTTTAATTAATTACTAATGATATGATCACTTTTAAAAACTTTACTATTCAATGAATACATAAACATATACAATTTTTGGTGCATTAACTTAGAGAATTATTTGACCAAAGAATTAACTTAGAGATGATTTACTAACTATTTCATTCTTTCTTTCTTTTTTTTTTTGACATGAACCATTTCATTCTTTACTTATTAATAAATACATTAAAGTATATAAATTGAATTTCTCTCTCAAGAATGAGCTCTAGTCTCTCTCCAGCTGGATTGAGTCGAAAAAGACAAATGACGTTCGCATGCAAAGAGAGGAGTAGAAAAGAAAGTGGGGGTAGGTGGGAGAGTACACATTTTCGTATGCAGAGTACACATTTTCTTTAAAACAAGCCTAGTTTCTTCATTACCCAGGCCTCTAGCATTCCAATAAAGAGCTTTCATCGAATAATGTTTTTGGATCCCACCTTTGCACGGGTATTATGAGTCTTATTCTGAACATTCCTCTGATTTCATATTTTCTTCTTCTGTGATTTACACCTCACAGGAGTAAATTATGATTCCTCTTTTCCATTTGAAATTGAACCTTCCAATTCCTCATCCTGATCAGCCCAGAATTTGGATACTAATTTCATATCTTGATGAACCACTTCAGGAACATGCCTATCCTCCAACACTGGGGAAATCTCGTAGGAGCAAATATAGGAGTCACTCTAAGCACCGGGAGTAGGAGAGGCATGAGTAGCCATGATAATAAGATCAGTTGAAGCATTATGTTCAGGTTGAGAGTCTGAAACATAATCATCCGCTGGCTTGTCCTGATGAGCCTTAATGTTTTGACAAGATTCATCAAAAATTGTTTCTACATACTCAGCGTCATCCTCATGTTGAACATTAACAACAGGGTTTTCCTTTTCTAGCTCGTCCATCATAATCTGCTGAATCACATAAGGGACATGATCAAACAATTTAGTACCACTCGTGCCAGCAGCAGTATTTCCTCCTTTCAAAACAATATCAGAAGATACAGATTTTCCTTTGTCAACAGGTTGGACTCGAGACTTATCAGCAACGGTACTCCTACCAGCATCAGAATTACCTCCATTATCATTATGAACTTCCTTAGCTGGCTGCACTTCCTTAACCTTTTTAACAAATTTAGCAATCCCCTTTTTGGTTTCCTTTCCTTTCTGAGCCATAATTTTGGTAGCCTTGGTTTCCTCATGGTTAACTGGATTCTTTTTTGCAGTTTGACAATGAATGCCCAATAATCTTGCAAGAAGAACAAAAGGCAGGAAAGTATTCATATTCCACTCGCACATGAAAAGCATGATCCTTCCTTTCAACCCTTAGCGTCTCTCTAAGTTGGCAAAGTAGATCAATATCCACTAATATTCTTGCAAAGTGACCCAAGGTTCTATTTTTTGTTGCATCATCCAGAGATAACGGAGATCCAATCCCTCTTGCTATTGAGAAAAGAATTTTTGGCCGCCAATACTCTAGTGGAAGATCACAGATTCTAGCCCAACATTGCACCTTAGATTGCTTAACCAAAGAAGGGTTGAAGTCAGGAGTCCACTCGAAGAATCTCAATACTCCTGGATCGAGATTCCAAGAACCTGCAGCCAACACTCTTCTCATATCCTCCATGGAGGAGAAAGAAAACTCAAAAAATCCTCTCCCAATTAGAATTAGTTTCCATTGGGATATCGGCTGCCACTGCTTAGATAACTTGGCCTTCAAGACATCCACTTTGATCGGAGTATCACCCTTTGATAAGAGAATTCTCCCATGGAGGCTAATTCTTGATGATTCCAGGTCGGCTAGATACTCATCCTCTGGGATTTGAATCACCATCGTATCTCCCATTACTCTAGGGACTGGCAGTTGACTCAATGGTACGTTGCAAGCATTATTCAGCGCCTGCACGAAAGATTTTTTCTGTGGAACCAGATCAGCACCTAAAGGCTGAGAAGAAAGTACGGGGACAGAAGAAGAAGAAGGGACAGAAGACGAAGAAGAAACAAGGGTACGAGGGGGAGCCAAAGATTCTGGGAAGAGGCATTGCCATGAGGCCACCAGGACGCAAACTCATGCAAAACCCTAAAACTTCAAGCGGAAAAACCCTAACAGAGCTCTTTTGCATGCCATTTCTTCATTTGAAACTTTCCACAATTAACAAAAAAAATTCTACGGTTACGAGCAACATAAAAGTTAGAGTAAAACATCTAGGTAAAGTTATCACTTTCCAATTTCTATTTTTTAAATTAGTCCAAACAATTAAGATTTTTAAAATAATCATTTTAATTAATTACTAATGATGTGATCACCATTTAAAATTTTACTATTCAATGAGTACATGAACATACACAGTTTTTTGTGCATTCACTTAGAGATTTTTTTGACCAAATCATTAACTTTGGGTGCTTTTGATTTGCAAAAATTTAGGGGACTGAACAGCACAAAAATTTTTGTCCCATTTTGATTTGAAAAGTGGTCAGGGGACAGGACAAAATTGAAGTTGACACAGGCAAACACAAGAAGGGGGGTTGAATTGTGTTTGTTAATAATTTTCGAAAACAACCTTTTTCAAAGCTTATTTTCTCAGACAAAGAATAAAAGACAGAAGCATACACAAAATGATCTTTTAAAAGATTAACAAAATCAAGTTCAAATCCCCACAGTCAGTAAAACAAATAAAACTGTAGGAGTTAAGGGATTAGAAGATTCACGCAAGTGTTTTATCCTGGTTCACTCTCTTCCAACCAAGAGCTACGTCCAGTCCCTTCGACTTGAAGGTTTTACTCCACTATTTCTCCAAATACATTACAACAAGTATTCAACACCTCTCCAGGCTACAATTATTCTTTTCTTACAAAGCCTCTTCATGCTCTAACTCTAACAAAGAGATTGTTTGCCTTTGATCTTCTAACTCACTAAGTGTGAGGATGTGAAAGATTAAGATCGGTTGAATATTACAACAATATTCAAACTAAAGAAAACAGACTTTTGCTCTTGAAAGAATGAAAGAATGAGATATTGTAGATTGGCAAAAGTTCAGCTCGCAAAAGTTATTCTTCAGGGGTTGAGGTCTTCTATTTTTAGTGACCTTCTTCTTCACTTGAAAAACTTCAATGGTTGTTTTGAATATACTCGTTTAGAGATAGCATTAAATGCATAATATCCGTTGTGACTGAAAGCTTGATCGTGGCCATTGTGAAATGTACTCTTGGTTATCACTTTTGCACGAAATGGAGGGTCACGGCTCTGAGCAATTGAAACTTGAAAAACTGTCTTTCCTCCTTTGTGAAAATTCCAGCTATTCCGACAGTATAGGTGACAGGGTACATATCATTTTGCATTTCCCCATTTTACTATGTTGCTTTTTGAATTTCCTTGATGGTACTATGTTTCTCTCACAAAGAAACAAAGCATTAAAACAGATAAAACAAATAGGAAGGACCAACATTCGTTTGAAATAAAAATCAATCATTTGAAATAAATATTTCTTTGTGGTCGGGGTAGCATTTACTTAGCTAGACTGAGCATATGAGAACTTATATGAAAAAGAGCTCGTCTACTTAAAATCTGCGTCTACACGCTCATGGGTAAAACCAAGTCTATGTACTTGCAGTTTTCTTTTCGTTTGTCTACTGACGTGGCATATCCTCTCGTCTATCATCAAGTCTTTGGACATGCTAAAATTCAGTGAGGTATTTTTGATCTTCGTCTACTGACGTGGCATTTAAGCTCGTCTACTCATTGAAACTACAGTTCCCGTCTACTGAGAGTATATTATTAACCGTCTACTCAAATATAATAAATAAGAAATATACCAGACGTTTTGAGCAGCTCGTCTACATGAATGGACGCGGATTCACAAACTAAGTCTAAGCAGATATAAGGAAACTTCTCAAGGTTTCCATAACTTATATATTTTTTACATTCCTGCAAGACTAGATAAAGCAGGTTAGATCTCAACTGAAACTTTGCTAAGAAAATTTAATCATTTTTGTTAACATCAAAACTCAGATTATTAATCCAAATCACTTTGGTTCCAACAAAAATAGGGGGTGAGGGACAGGATAAAAACCTAAAATTTTGTCCCCTAACAAACCATGGGACAACTTTTTGTCGCATGGACAGGCTACCAATAAAAAGAAAAAATTATCCTTATATCTCCCCCTTTCTCTCTCCCTCTCCCTCTCTCTCTCCTCCCTTTCTCCCCCCTCTCTCTCATATATTCTATATATTATAAAAATATGATATATATTGTCTAATACATACATATATTAATAACATATATTAATAATATTATATATTAATATATAATAATATATATTATAAATGATATCATAGTTAAATTGATATTATTTTACTTGTGATGTCCATTATCTATCAAACGATGTACAGGAAAAAAAGTTGTCATGTGACTCAAGGGGTTATATTGTGCTATCTTGTTTGTCCTGTGATGTTTTGTGCTTTAATGCGTATCAAATGCACCCTTAGAGATGATTGACTAACCATTTCAGTCTTTTTTTTTTTTTACGTGAACCATTTCAGTCTTTACTTATTAATAAATACATTAAATTACCTAAATTGACTTTCCTAAATTTTGACTCTTTGGGTTACCACCCATTAAAAAATACATGTATTTTCATAAAAAAATTTAAAATTAACTAAAACACAATGTACAAATGTAAAAGTAAGGGAAAATATTTGATATGTGAATTTACCCCAAATTTTTTGGCTTACCACATACATGAATGCCTAACCATTGGAGTCTTTCTAATTACAAGGGGTGGGTAAAAGGTAACGGAGGTGGGGATTTGGAAACACGACGCTGAAGGGAATCATGGCATGTGAGGTTAGTATTTGTGTATTTTTCTCTTTAGCTTTCTTTTACACACGATTGTCATTTCATATTTTTTTCATCATTTTTTTTTTTTTAGGTACACATAAGATTTCATATATGCGTAGCTTTCACATGGTGTTTCTTTCTTCATTTTAAACATTCCACAATTAACAAAAAAAGATCTGCAGTTACGAGCAACATAAAAGTTAGAGTAAAAAATCTAGTTAAATTTATCACTTTCCTGAGACACCCTGATGTCCCATTAATGAACCATTCTAATTAACTAATCCTTAATATGTTTATTAACGTTAACATGATTATACATTCGAAAATATTATACGTTACGGAAGCGATAAAATTAAAAACTTGTAAAACATACACATCAGGAAGAAACTAAAACGACATATATATATATATACACACTATATACAAAGGTCTCCATAGAGCACTGTTGATCCCAACAGAGGGTTCATGATCCTAGAACTATACATCTGGATAAATGAAACATAAACACCGGTCATAGAAGAGACAAAACCTAAACAGACAGCATCTACCCGCTCGCCTCTCAAAAATACATCAAAAATCAAAGTAACGATATGCTCACAGAGGCACTCTTCTAGCAGACGCTACCGACGATCCATGGGTGTCTGGAACTACCCTCGCCGTAGCGACGTCTATACACTCTAGTCCCGACGGACTCATCATCGCTGATAATTACTCTCCGGCTCCTGGTATGATACATCGTCTGCACACATATCCTCCCGCGACCTTTCTCTAGCACCCCAACTCCACTACGAGCATAGGAGCGGTTCACTGGGTTCCGCATATCCTCTGCAAACTCCTGTCGACGGGGTGGAATCCAAAGCTCTAAAAAAGACAGCCTCTGAGAGATCCAATAAGAACCGAGCAAAGTAAAGAAAGGTCCTCCTCCTAGGCAAACATGCTGATCGGGACGATGTAATACATGAAGAATTGTGAGTGGTCGACCTGCCACCCACGGTCCTCATGGTATACGATCTCAATATCCCCCAGGGTCTGGACCCTCGGCGGAATCATCTACAGGTAATGCATCGAATGATGCTCTGGTCTGATCGCCGTCAGTGTATGGCTGCTACTCATCTGATGAATCGATACATACACAGAAAGTGAAGAGGAAAAGAAAGGAGATAAGAATCTTGGCACTACCATAAAAACAGGGATGGGAAACACAGTACAACATATTATTAAACAACAATCAGCAAATACAACAAACATCTCTCGAGTCATACAGTCACAATCAACCTCGATTATCCAACTAGGATCAATCCTCAAGGAGTCACACTCCTATGCATGTCGGTCGATCTCTCACACTAGGGGTATTGATCCCCTGGACATTCTCTTTCTCTCTCAGGCCTATTCGTTACCCATAGAATGTTAGTTGGTTTGTCCTAGTAACAGTTCCACTTGCCGTGACCAATAAGAGTGCATCACTCTATGAGCTCAGCTCCATTAAATGTGTCTTGTTCACTTTGGAACGTCCACTTGCGATGTGGATACTTAGGGTAAAGTCCGGAAAACCAGGTTATACTGGGTTACACGACACATTAGGAGCTACCTAATAGTCACGGTGAGCCTCCCAAGTCCACTTCGTACATCCCAAGGGTCTCTTCATAAATCGGCCACTCCGTAATCCGTTCAACTAACCTTGTATGGCTCCATTTCATATGGCTCGCCACTTTGGCAATATGCAATGCAACAGACATCGCTATGGTTAACACCAAAACCTTCTTATACATTAACACTCTCACAACGGATGCCCATACATCCCCGACCTCAAAGCAACAGTCTCGAGGCATTACCACGGTGTTAACCCTCAACTTTTCCATACAAACAAATATTCATTGAATCATCAACCAGTCATAAAATCATATATCAGCCAAACAACATAACAACATGTAGTTCAGACAACCTCAATCAGCATAATGCTAACCTAGGATTTCAGGCCTATAGTTGATAAACCTACAACCACTAAACCCGAAACAACATTAAAATATTATTTTATTGGGGTTTAGCCATTTTCAATTATTAGACATCCTAGTAGGGTCTGGGGCACCCTACACACATGCATATATCATTATTACTCTACGCTTGCCTCCCCGATGACGTCGATTAGTTTCTCCCCACCTTGACGGTTTGTGAAAGCTTCCTCGATGTCTCAAACCACATCCTCTCCTTCCTTAGCTTGCTGCCACGTACACTCCGAGGCTCCTCGAAGCTCCGAAATTCACCCTAACACAAAGACAACATCCATGCATAATAATAAACCCTAATCTCGCTCAAAATCAATAATCGATGCAAGAAACAACCAGAGAAATAGGAAAAATGACTAAGAACACTTATTTCAACAATGTCGACGTAATGATGCATTAGGGATTTGGACATTACCTTAGTCGTATCGAAGAATCGATAGTCCATACTTTAAGTATTTGTCACCCTGAGCACAGAAACGAAGTCGGAATCGAAATCGGATGGACGGATTGCTCTTGAGCTTGATTTCTCTTACTAGAACCGCACTGCCTCTTTCTTTAGAACGTTCTGATCGCAACTGAAACGAATGAAAATTTCCCCACAAAATCACTTAAGTTAAACTTAAGTGATTTATGTCCCATTGATCACGCTCTAGTGTGCTCGGACTTCCCGCTAGTGTAACACCCCATTTTTCGTATATAAGCTTAGTGCTTTCATATATGTTATATATATGCTTGTATATACTTGTTATGTTTGTTTTTTATGCCTAAGTTCATGTTTGGGAAAGTTTAGTCTTAGAAAGGTTCAATCGTTTTAGAGTCCAAGTAACCTGTTTCACCGTTTTGGTCATATCTTGAGTTCTAAATGTCAGATCGAGGTGATCTTTGTGGCGTTGGAAATCTAAGAGAATTATCTAAAAGTTTTATTGCAAGTGTTTTAGCCAAATTTGACTGTTTCGGCCTCTCACCGCGAGCATTTGCTAGCCCCACGAAAATCTAAAATTCAGCTTTGCACTTTCGGGTCCACCACGTGAATCCATCTGACAGAAATTGGTTCTCTGGCTCGTCCCGTGAATACGTGCAGAACCAGAAAACGCGTTTTAGGTTCTTTTTAAGCCCAAATCGTGTTCCAACCCATTTTTAACCCCTAAAACACGATCTAAACCCTAGTCTATCACGTCCCAATACTCAAAATTGCCTCCCTTCTCTTTTTCTCTCAATTTCCATCAACCGTCTCTAGAAAGCTCTCTCAAGGTAATCCGTTCTTGCACCGTTCTTCACCATTCTTTGATAAGAGAACGTCGCTGTGAAGACGTGATCATCGTATTCGTTGTTTAAACCTTCAATCAAGGTAAGATTCGTACACCTCGTCCGTCTCGTTCTTTCCCCTTTTGATTTCTTGGCCTACGAGCTTAATTAAGGTGTTTCCTTGTTGTTCTTGTGGCCATATATAAGTGTTCGTGAGACGAGATCCTAGAGGACCCTCTTTCTTCTTTTGAAACGCGAACCGCATACCAGGTATGGGGAGAAGAAATAGTATGAGTATGTAGGCTTGGGGGTAGCATAAGACGAAGGGTTACCCATGACCCTTTCCTTGTTAACATGTTTATATGTTTTTATGATTAATTTTTATTTGATGATTATCTGTTGTGATGTTATATTGATATTAATGTTCTTACTATTAATTGATGTTGTTTGTTATGAATATGTTAATGTTGTGATGCCATGATTATGATGAGTATGATGTTATTGGCCATTGTTGTGTTCTGCTCTTTATGAGTGTTGATTGTTGAGGATGCTAATGCCAACAATGATGTTAAGACGTTAAAATACGTTAACGATGATAATGATAATTAAGGGATGTTTCCCCAGTTGTTCATAATACATGAATATAGTGAGAGGTAAGGTTATGTTCATAGGGCTTAGTTAAAGACCCTAGGATTGATTAGTGAGTGTTCTAGGGACATTAATAACGAAGCTATGATTAAAGGATTAGTTCCCCATGATGATAAGACATGAATATTAATGAAGAGCAGTTAAGGTTAATGAAGTTGATGATCAATGGATTAGTAAAAGCCAATTGGTTGAATCTGTGAACTGTCCCAAGGATTTGGGAAAGGGTTTCTGACCCTTGTGCACGCTTAAATGTTCCCGTACCCACGATAGAGCTTGCCAACTCTCTAACGTTGGGTCTCCCAACATCCAAGTGTTATGCCTTCGGTCGGTAACAATTTTCGCGTTTTTTTTTTTTTTTTTTTGTGTTCTGAGCTCTTTGAAGTCTGATTGACCTCAATTTTGAAACATAAGCTCATCAACACACAAGGAACAAGATTAAGCATTCAAATATGCCTAATCCCTTCCTTAAACATAAATCGAGAAAATGGGGCGTTACAATTTTACCTTGCATGCTTCAAATATAAATATTATTTTATCTTGATAAAAGAAACATAGTACCCTCGTTTACATAACCGCCTTTCTACTCTGACACGGAGCTGGGTCAAAGTTGACCCTACTCAAACAAGGAAAGACAAAAGGCAACTTTCCGGTACAACAGAGAAAAGACAATTCTGATTTGAGCTATCTGATAACCAAGAGCTCTTTTCTGATGATCAAGTATCAAGTTATCAAACTCAACGGACCTCGGTGTTAAATGCTATCTCTAAATGGATATATCTCGAAGACCGTTGAAGAACAATAGTTGAAGGGGCGCTTGATCTATAAATAATGGACGACCTTAGTGAAGTACAGAGAACAAAGCTCGATATTCAAAGTGTCAAAACTCTACTCAAACTTTCTCTATAACATTCATTGTATTTCACTACGAGCTTAAACTTGTCATACCCTCACACATAGTGAGTGATCTTTAGCTTTAACCTTTAAACTCTTAAATTAGAGTGAGCTTGAAGAGGGTTGACTAAAAAAGAATACTTGAGTGCCTGGAGAGGTGTTGAATACTTGAGAGATTGTAAGTCTGAAGAGGAAAGTTAAAAGAATACATGTAAAGCTATTTGGTTAATAGTGGATAAAACCTTCAAATAGAATGGACTGGACTTAGCTCCCGGTTGGAAGAGAGTGAACCAGGATAAATCTTCTATGTGGTTATTCTCGTAGCCCTTATCTTTTTTAGTTTTGTTTTAAACTAACTCTTGGGGATTTGACATTGGGTTTATTAACATTCCTTTCGAAGAGGATTTTCTTGAGTGTGTTTTACTATCTGCTTGCTTGCTCAAACATTTTTGAAAAAGTTTTTCAAAAGTTAAGAAACATAATTAAACCCTTCCCCCCATGTTTCCCTGTGTCAATGTCAAATATCATAATACTCACTTAAACTTACATACTTTTCAAGATGAATAATACAATATATTTACAATTCATCCTCGTCCGGAGTTGAAAATTTTGGAATTCAAATAAAAAAAGCCAAAAATGGTTTTATATTCTGAAAGTTATCCAAGTTGTCTCTCAATATAAAATAATCAATAAAAAAAGAATCTTTAGTTGGGTCCGAGCTCTTTGGCAGACGACAGAAACATAATTAGTAATCAATTGTACATATAGGGACCGATTTAATTTTTTTTTTTTTCAGGTTTAGGGACCAAATAAAAAAAAATTGTATTACATATAAGGACCAATTTACTGACGAAAGGGATGAATTTGCTAACATTTCCACATGTAGGGACCGAACTTGCTAACATTTCACATGTAGGGACTAATTTCTAATTTTTTACGTATAGGGACTAAATGTGACACCCGGTGCTGATTAGGGCGGGTAGTGGTTGCCAGTGCGAGAAGTCACAGACAAGGAGCGGCTCCTGGCAGGCTTCTAAGTGGAGGGATACACGAATGAACCGATTACACACTGGAATGAGAGGGATCCTGAGACTATGTAGGTATGGGACTATACATTTGAGGATAACTTATATGAATTGATTGGTACTACCTATATCAACAAGATGCATCTTATTTTTGGGAGCCCATCACTTAAGAACTCCACAGTTAAGCGTGCTTAACTTGGAACAATTCTGGGATAGGTGACATACTGGGAAGTTTTCCTGGGAAGCGTGTGAGTGAGAACAAAGCACGCTGAAAAGACCTGTGTTGGTTTGTGGGGACAGTCATCAATCCACGCTGAAAAGACCTGTGTTGGTTTGTGGGGACAGTCATCAATCCATAAAGCAGCCAGAGATGTTACAAATGGTATCAGAGAGGCACCTCTCCCAGTACGGTGTGGTTCGGGGACGAACCAAGTGAAAGCTGGTGGGCATGTGACACCCGGTGCTGACGAGTGCGAGGAGTAGTCGTCGATGCGAGAAGGCACAGACAAAGAGTGGCTCCTGGTAGGCTTCTAAACTGAAGGATACATGAATGAACCGATACACACTGGAATGAGAGGGATCCTGAGGCTGTGTAGGTATGGGACTATACAGTTGAGCATAACTTATATGAATTGATTAGTACTACTTACATCAACAAGATGCATCTTCTTTTTGGGAGCTCATCACTTAAGAACTCCACAGTTAAGCGTGCTTAACTTAGAGCAATTCTGGGATGGGTGACATACTGGGAAGTTTTCTTGGGAAGCGTGTGAGTGTGGACAAAGCACGCTGAAAACACCTATGTTGGTTTGTGGGGACAGTCGTTAATCCATAAAGCAGCCAGAGATTTACACTAAATGATGAATCCATGTCACGTATAGGGACCAAATTATTACTTTAACCTTCTTATTTTTTTTGGCATGATTTCCTTGTTGCAGCATAACTTGCATTGGATTTTAAAAATTATTGGATTTTTTTCCTTCTTTAGTCATTTTAAAAGGATAAAAAAGATTATAGGCTCATGGGCCACTCTACCTACAGTTTTAAGTAGTATCAATACGACCTTGTAAAGGCTTTTAATTTTGGAACCTCCCTAATTTATCTTCCCACCTCCCTTCCCTCTTTAAATTTTGAGTAAAACCTCAATTTGTTCCTTGAAATTGTAACAATGTGTCAACTTAGTCCCTGAAATTAACAAAATCTCAAAAACATCCCTGAAATTTCAAAAGGTTAATCAATCCGGTCAAGCCGTCAACCCCAGTTATCTGACACCGTAAACGATGCTGATGTGACACGTTAAGTGCCCTGTTGGCATTGTTGGCCTGGACAACTGGTGTCCTAGTTGTTAGGGACCAAATCGATACTTTGGTTCAAGGTCTAAATTCACACTCTAAATCAGAGACTAAATTGACACTCTTCTCTTTTCTCACTCTCTACTTCCCCTCTCTCTTTCTCTCTATCTCTACTTCTTCTCTCTGTTTGTGGAAAATGCAAGTTGAAAGGCATGATTCTTTTATACTTACTATAGCCATGGATTTTTCAATTTTTATCTTCACTCCATTTTTTCACCCCCAATTTTCTATCCCTGTTACCGTCCCCCCATCTTCCTGCTTGTCTTCCAACTTTTTCATGGTTTTTTTGTTCGTTTTCTTACCTTCACTTTGCATACTTTAGAGATTTTTTTGTACCTATTTTTGTTTGTCTTCTTCCCTTCATTAATAACCCACATTCCCTATGTTTTTTCACCCTAATATAAACCAGATGCAGGTTTTCAAGGTAAAGTGCACAGAGAGAGGAACCAGAGAGTGGAAGTAGAGAGACTGAGGAAAGAGAAGAGTGTCAATTTAGTCCCTGATTCAAAGTGTCAATTTCATCCCTAAACCAGAGTGTTAATTTGGTCCCTGACAACGTGGACACTGATTATCCAAGCCAATGGTGCCAACAAGGCACTTACGTGCCATATTAGCACTGCTAACGGTGTTAGGTAACTAGAGTTGACTGAGGACTAGATTGATTAATGTTTTGCAATTTCAGGGACGTTTTTGGAATTTCGTTAATTTCAGGGACTAAGTTGACACGATGTTACAATTTCAGCGACCAAATTGAGGTTGTACTATTAAATTTTCTTTATCTCCTAAATACCCTTCCCAACCCTTTTATCCCCCACCCTCTCAATCCTCACCGCTCTCTCTTATTTTGTTTCTTTCTATTTTTTTCTTCTACCTCCCTCTGATGTGTTAAAAAATTTAACACACGGAAACTACGAAATTGGTTTGTTAATAAAATAAAAAATTTCTCAATACATTAAATGTATTTGTCATCACTTTTATTGATACAAACCGGTGTGTTTATATATGCTTCAAAAAAAATGAGTGTTGATTTTAGTACCTCTCATTCAGATTCCCCCGCCTCCTCATTTAACATTTTTTTACATTTTCCCCCTAAATACCCCTAACCCCCAACCACCTTATCCTACCTCTCACCTCCCATCCCCCTTCACGTGCTTCATGAGCTCGTTGGCACGACACTTGAGGACTAACGAGAGGACTTTGTCGAGTACCTGTTCAGTGTCGTCGATGATACGTCGTGCGTGTCATCGATGGTGCACCGTGCGAGGCGTTCATAGAGGGCAGAGCTTGCACACGTCGCCTGGAGGAGAATAGGACACCCCGTTGTGCCCCATTGTATTATTATATTAAAACCTTATTAATTATTTACTTAATCGCGTAGTTAACGTTAAACATAATCCAAAAATATGAAGAAATTAAAACATAATTAGAAATCATAGAACTTCTGCAAATTTAAACACACCAACGTTATAATATATAAATACACACATGTTTATTCATTACATTGCCAAAACGCTGTTTAAGGTATCCTACCAGTAGGATCCCTCACAAGTACTTAATTATACAAACCGTTTATAACTAGCGAAAAATAAAACGTCTTTTAAGACTCACTGGCCCTAGACACTAAACTACATCGTTGGAATCCACAACTCGTCCTCCCGCATCCGGTTCATACGGAATCCCATCCAGCTCCTCCACAGGGTCTTCTCGTATGATCACATAATAAATAAAATACAGCATACAGAAAATATAGGGGATAAGAAACATTTCTATCATCAAAAGCGAAAAGGAATACATAGCACATAATATAATAACAGTCACCGACACACATCACACATAATCAACCATCATCCTTAATACATGATATCATCCTCTACTATCACATGCAACTAAACCTTTATGCTGACATGGCCATCTCTACTCCTGTCACGTTGTCAGTAGTCCAGAACGGTCTAGAGTCAAGAACTCGGTGCGCCCCTATTCCCTTATCTCTCGTAGGGATTAGTGCATTAAGTATAGTGTACGTCACTATCCCCCATTGAAATAGCACAGTAAGCACAAAATACCTAGTAACTTAGTGCGCCCTTATTCCCTGATCACTAATAGGAAATAGTGCATTAAGAACGGTGTGCGTCACTAATCCCCAGTCGAAAATAGCACAATAAGCACAAAGACATGGTAACTCTATCTTCGATAGGATAATCAGAATAACGCGTTAAGGACTAAAAGAGTATTACGGTAGTCTACGTCGGTATCAATATCCGTAGGTCACTCACCCACAATAGCCGGTATCCAAAATAGGACATCCTGACCTCGTGTGTTCCATTCACACGGATGTGAACAACAATGCATATATATATCTCACTGACTTGCATCGGTTACAACCTAGTGCCTCAACCTTCCATCATAGCCTCAACACATGTTCTATGTCACCTCTTGTCTATAAAATAATTAATTTAGGCTAGGCACCTCTACATCACCTTTATTCTCTCACCCAAACAATTATCTCCCGAACAACATATATCTTTACTTAAAAGTCAACTACGCATAACATTAAACCAGGTAAATCATACAACATACAATAGTCATAAAATATTCAAACATCAAAATCAAACGTCACATGCAGTAGAATACCTCAACCAGCGTATCACAATCAATTCAATAACAATAAAGTCAGACATCCTTAATATCATAAGATTAACCTAATGTCGATAACCTACAATCCCCAAATCATCATTGGTATTGCAGAAAAGGTTTCCAATGCGATTTTGGTCTTATCGAATACTCGACCACTAGTAGGGTTTAGGTCGCCCTACACAATTATTATAATATATACTACTTATCCATTCCGATGATAGGTTAATTCTTTCCCCCACCTGACTTATCACCGAAGTCTCGAACTTTCCGATACTCGTTACTCTACCACGTTAATGATTAACCTTCAACCAAAACAACATAATCACTAGTTAATCAAACAAAATCCAATCATGGTTGGTTTCGGCCATGACTCAAAAATAGGCTAGGGTTGTTTTCTCAACTCCATCTTTTGGATGTTGGCCATGGAAACCATACCCAAGACGAGGGGTGTGAATTGGGCTTTAAATAAAAAAAATGATAACTTTTTCGATAAATAAAAACCTTTTGAAACTTTAAACAGAATTAGCAGCGGATATGAAATTCTTTTCAAATAAAAACGTTTTTGCAAATGATAAAGCAAAAGTAAAAGAGATAGGGATAAGAAGATTGACACGGCGATATATCCTGGTTCGGTCACAGACTACCCACGTGGCCTACGTCCAGTCCCCAAGGTAATACCACCAAGGGATTTCACTCAATCCCTAGCTTTTAAACAGGAGCAGCTAGAACCTTTACAATAACGAGAACTCCTCACAGACCAGAGACATACAATCCCCTAGTGACAGAGTCCCAAATCCCTAGCTTTTAAACAGGTGCAGCTAGAACCTTTACAGTGGAATCACACCCACTAATCCCTTACAAGAGATATACCCTCTCTTGCAAGAATGGTAACCAAAAGAGGTTTGAATCAACCCGACTCTTACCAACAGTACGTACTCTTAATAGTGCTGATAATACAAATTGAAGCACAAGTTACAAAGGAACCTATATGGAGTAAAGCTCTCTCAATATAAAAATGTGATCAAGGTGTGAGAGTAGTGAGAGTGATATAGAGAGAATAGTTTGACAGAGTTTTGGCATAATTAAAAATGGGGAATTTGTCAGTTCTTTCCGGTCTAAGTTCCCTTTTATAGAAAATGTGATTAGCCCAAGGAAATTAGGTCAAGCCCATTTTAAAACTCACTTTGTAGCACATTAATCGATTAATTAAATATCATAATTGATTATTTTAACTCATTTCAAAAGGTGCATCTTCAAACAGTCAAGCCATAATTGATTAGGATAATTGATTACTTGTTCTGTGTAAAATCCATTTTACTGTTAAAATGCATAATCGTTTACACTAATCGATTATCTATTCTCTGTCTTGCATTTCAAAAAGTCGCAATCTATTTTTCAAACATCATAATCGATTATATAATTTCGAATTCAAACTTAATGGCAAGAGATAATTAATATTCATTTAAACACATTTAATAGCCATTTAAGTTGAATTATAAAAAGTGATCATAATGGCATAATCGATTACCATAATCGGCATTTCAAACTCAAATTTGGAAAACATAGCAGCTCTCTAATTAATGACTCATTTAAAGCGTATTTAAGAGCTTGCTAACTGATTATTCCTCTAATTAAATTTGAATTTGATAAACTTAAAGGCTTATATTGATTACTCACTTTAGTTCATTTAAAAGTCATTTAAGTTTTAATTAGAAAGCTTATTTATGTGTGTGTATGTGTGTGACCAGTTTTAATTATGAGAGCTTTACTTACCATTTACATCTTTTTCTAAAACTAGCAATACAAGTAAGAAAATTTCCCTTAACCCATCTTGATTGCTTGCATGTCCTTTTGCCACTTTTTGCAGTTAGGTCCTTGGACTTGAAATCCTCCTTTTGTTCATCATCAAAACACAAGTATCTGTCAAGTCATATATCCACAAACTCCCCCTTTTTGATGATGACAAACATCTCATGAGGGAATTTCTAAAAAAGATAGAGTTAGAGCAATAAATATATATCACACATTTTACTTTCGCTCTACTCCCCCTCACTTTATGCAGTTTTAGCATATATATATATATATGATTTCACAATTTTGCTCTACTCCCCTTAAGCATGCAGTCAATAGAAGATTTACCAATTAAAATTTCTCTCCCCCTTAAGCATGCATTTATAAAATTCACATATTAATTTAACTTATCAATTTATCTTATCGCCTCCTTAAGCATGCACTCATGTAACTCTCCCCCTTTTGTCATTATCAAAAAGCGGGAAAAGTACTATAGTTTTATCATGGCATATATCCACAAAAATAATAAATCATTTAAGTGTAAGATATGAACCATAGCATGCATAAATCAGGTATGAACGAAAGCAAAAATGCCAGGAAAATTAACACAGCGCAAGAGTTACACCTAATATCTGTAACCACTTGATATAATGACCACTTGTTCAAAAATTTCGAAAATTATCACTTGTTGGCCATTGTTATTAATTTTTATTCCATATAAATTTTATAGTTATCTCATAAATAGATTTAACCACAATTTAGCTTATCTCATAGAGTCATCTCGCCTATTTCAATTTTGGGATCTAGAGATGAAACATGCATACTTTCAAGAAGAGAGTTTTAGAGATATAACATGGTTTAAAAGAAAATTCTCCCCCTTGACAAGTATATCATCTTGTATTTTAATGCCACCATTAAACATGTAAGTATTATTCCCCCTTTCGAAAATAATTTTTCAAAATTTCATTTTTGGGAGAAAGGGTAGACAAGCATTTAATCACAACAAGCATTAAACAATCCACAATATAGAATATCATAAGAGATTAAGGATTGAGAAACTTATTGAATTAAATATTGGGTGCTCCTTATTTGCATCCAAATTTTTCTCTTGAAATATCTTCCCTTGAGTTTTTCTCCATTTTATATTACTGGAAGGTAATTTTTCGATGCTCATATCACTTCTTTTGTCCCCATATGCTGGTGATCCTAAATTTCTGATTCGTTTGATCTTTGTCCCATTTTTTTCCTATGATCCAAGCACTCCTACAATCAAGCTATAAGAGATATTCTTTGGTATCCAATAACTATTGGATCCATGGGATTAGTCATTGAAAATTAATTTGCTACGCTCTTATGAAGATCAATAATGAGTAGTATGAGCATGACAGTTAAACAGTCAACTAGCATCAATGATAATTAAGGGCTTGCTTGATTTGATGTAGTATAGAAAATTTAAAGTATAGCAAGCATGTTTGATGATGAAAGACCCTTTGTAAAGTATTTCACAGTGATAACCATGTAATTGGATCTATCATTAAAATAGTTATTTCTTGTCATTTAATTAAGAATGATAATTTTCTCAATGCATTTAGGTTCAAAAACTTGGTTTAAGAATGTTTATGTCTTAAGATTACCAAGAAAGACAATTTGAGAACATAATCATAGCTAGAAAGGCATAACATTGAATATGTGCGAGCATAACACATGTCTTGTAATGATTATTATATGTATTTCATCTTAAATCTCTAAGACATGTTTATGATGATTTAATAAAATTTGATATGTATTGCAACTATAAATCATCATGAGGGATACGGATAGAGATCACCAGTTTTGTCTAGATAACTCATTATGAACCTTGGTGTCTAAATCTCCATGAGTCGTAACATAATCAATTATTCTTGTTCTTGTTAAGCTCCGTATAATCGATTATAACTCCTCTGACTTGTCCCGTCTGTGCGTAATCGATTATACGAATCGATTAGGACTCTTCTGACTTTTGAGGTTTCTCCCCCTTTCACATGTAATCGATTATGTCAATCGATTATTGACTCACTGACTTGTTGACAATCGATTATATCCTATTTGTAATCGATTATTGCTCGAGTTGTCAGAACTTTGCCAATATCTTGGGAGAAAACCTGTATAACCTTTTTACCACACTTCAATGCACAAATTAGAAGAAACAAGGTGAAGAAAAAAAAGATGCATACTATAGCATTCATTCAATGTGTGATTGGTTTAAATTTTTCTTTATTAATGACAATCACAATCATGATAAATTTTTAATTACTTGTGGTGTAGTCAGGGATTTCCATAAAATTATAGAATTTTTTGAATTTCATCTAAATTTCAAATTCAATAAATTTCGAAATTAGTCATAGAAAAGAATTTGAATTTTAATTAATCACCTAGAGTTCAAACATTAATGATATTTTCGAAATTAAAAATTCGATTTGAAATCTTTGCAATTTTGGCAATCATAAATATTCACATAAAAGATATGCCAAACTCATTTAAAATATTTCTTTATTAACCACATTCTTGATGAATTTCCACTTAATGTATTTGTGGTACAATAAAAGATTTTCATAAATTTGAAGAATTTCGAATTTTAAAACAATTTCCAAATCAATCATTGATTCATCATCATAAATAATTTTTCACCTCCAAATTCCAAAAATAGCCAAAAAGGATTTGAATTTTGAATTTGAAATTTGAAATTTGAAATCTTAAATCTTAAATCATAAAAAATTATGATTATATTTTCTTTTGATTATCTTAATTTCAAAAATCAATCATCAATAGATTTTCAAACCAATCAACATCAAGAATTTGTTACCACAATAATAATGATTTTCAAATTATAAAATGTACGGTATATTAACTCATAATAAGAAATCAAATTTTCAAGTAAAGTGAAATCATGAAATAATAAATTTTCAATCAGAATTTGATTTTGGAGTGAAATAAAGAAATTGTTATTTCTGAATTTCAAAATATATTTCCAAGATAAAATTTCGAAAATAAGGAGAGAAATTTGGATTTTGAATTTGAAATATCTAAATAAAATTAATTCTCTTTATAGGAGTATTCAGAAAATATTAAAGTGATAAAATAACTTATTGATTATTCCAATTTCAAAAGATTGATCTCGATTAATTTTTCAATCAATTACTATCAAATATTTATTTCTCACAATCTTAATGATTTTAAGTCTGAAAATATTTGGTTTATTAATTCATGATAAGAAATCAATTTGCCAATAAAATATGATCATGAATTAAATCACTAATTGATTTTTCCAATCAGATTTTGAAAAATATTGAAAAATAATAAATTTCAAAATAATTTTGTATAAAGGAATTTAATGTCGATTCAAATACGAAATTATTTGAATATGATATCTTGAAAATGATTAGAAAATTAAATAAGATCATATCTTAATGAAGCATTTGTTAGAAAAATTGATTATGATTTTATTAAAAAAAAAGTTTTCAAAAATTTCATACTTTCTTAGCACAATTGATTATAATAATCGATTACTATGCTTCTGTCTATCTTCCCTAATTTTCTCGAGGATGCATAATCGATTATCCCATTCGATTTTCAAATTTCATAACAAGGAATATTTTTAACTTGCTCAAATTAAGTATACCATGCTTCACATAATAATCAATTATCATTCAAGCATATACATGGTATTTAGCACAACGTTCATACACCATCTTGAAAGAATTTCATAAACAAATAATCATTTTCAACTTCGGATTGTTGCATGGAATATTTCTTGGTTTCATATGACTATCTTTATCAACATACCTCCATTTAACAAGTTTTGCATTTAAGCATGTAAAGGAAGTAGATGATAAAGTTACATCGTTTTTCGATAAATAAAAACATTTTGAAACTTTAAACAGATCGGTCACAGACTACCCACGTGGCCTACATCCAGTCCCCAAGGCAATACCACCAAGGGATTTCACTCAATCCCTAGCTTTTAAACAGGAGCAGCTAGAACCTTTACAATAAGGAGAACTCCTCACAAAACACAGACATACAATCCCCCAGTGACAGAGTCTCAAATCTCTAGCTTTTAAACAGGTGCAGCTAGAACCTTTACAGTGGAACCACACCCACTAATCCCTTACAAGAGATATACCCTCTCTTGCAAGAATGGTAACTAAAAGAGGTTTGAGTCAATCCGACTCTTACCAACAGTACGCACTCTTAATAGTGCTGATAATACAAATTGAAGCACAAGTTACAAAGGAACCTATATGGAGAAAAGCTCTCTCAATACAAAAATATAATCAAGGTGTAAGAGTAGTGAGAGTGATATAGAAAGAACAGTTTGAGAGAGTTTTGGCACAATTAAAAATGGGGAATTCGTCAGTTCTTTTCAGTCTAAGTTCCCTTTATATAGAAAATGTGATTAGCCCAAGGAAATTAGGTCAAGCCCATTTTAAAACTCATTTTTGTCGCGCATTAATCGATTAATTAAATATCATAATCGATTATTTTAACTCATTTCAAAAGGCGCATCTTCAAACAGTCAAGCCATAATCGATTAGGATAATCGATTACTTGTTCTCTGTGTAAAATCCATTTGACTGTTAAAAGGCATGATCGATTACACTAATCGATTATCTATTCTCTGTCTTGCATTTCAAAAGGTCTTAATCGATTTTTCAAACATCATAATCGATTATATAATTTCGAATTCAAACTTAACGGCTAGAGATAATTAATACTCATTTAAACTCATTTAATAGCCATTTAAGTTGAATTATAAAACGTGATTATAATGGCATAATCTATTACCACAATCGATTATTGCATTTCAAATTCAAATTTCGAAAACAAAGCAGCTCTATAATTAATGACTCATTTCAAGTGTATTTAAGAGCTTGCTAATTGATTATTCCTCTAATTAAATTTGAATTTGAAATAGTTAAATGCTTAAATTGGTTACTCATTTTAGTTCATTTCAAAGTCATTTAAGTTTTAATTAGAAAGCTCATTTATGTGTGTGTGTGGCCAGTTTTAATTATGAGAGCTTTACTTACCATTTACATCTTTTTATAAAACAAGCAATACAAGTAAGAAAAATTTCCTTAACCCATCTTGATTGCTTGCATGTCCTTTTACCGTTTTTTGCAGTTAGGTCCTTGGACTTGAAATCATCTTTTTGTTCATCATCAAAACACAAGCACCTGTCAAGGCATATATCCACATTGGATTCTAGTTACTATAGTATTAACTAACACAGATAAATTGCTATAAGTTAAAAATATGAAACAAAATCCTCTAACCTCTAGGGTTAGGGTTTCGACCAAGAGAGTAAAATAAGGCTAAGAATTTCTTTTGATTTCAAGCTCTTGGATAAGGAAAGTATAGGTATAAGAGAGATGAAAACAATAGTCATAACTCATCAAACATTTTTCAAAGTATTTTTGCTTGATTTTTGAAGAAATAGATCTAAGACTTGAAATATTGAAAAAATTGATGAAACTTGAAATTAGTTGAGGATTAAGAGTATAGAAACCCTAGATAGCTTAGATCCAACTTCATCTAAGTTAAAAATTGAACAAAATCTCCTTTGCTCATTGAAACATAGATTCGGCCTTAACAAGAAAAATGGGAAGGAAAATTCTTTTGATTACATACTCTTAGATGATGAAAATAGAAGACATATCAAGATCATAGAAATTGATTTCACATAAAAATGATTTTTCTACAATTTTCTAGAATTATTTGAAGTTCTAGATCTAAGAATGGAAATTCATGAAATAGTTGATGGAAATGAATTTTGATGGAAGATTAATGAAGCTAAGATGATGAGGAAGAGATTCCCCAACTTGGAATGAAGAAGTTTGATCAAGAACTTGAGAAGAAATGAAGAACCTCGTGATGAACTTATCAAGAACACAAAGGATGTTCTTAGTGTTTTTGGTGAGAAAATGACTTAGAATGAAAAATGAAATGTCTAAATGTGAGGAGAAATGGGAAGCCTCGAAAATGAGAGGATGAGTGAGTGAAAATGCTTTGTTTAATGTTAAAATGGAACCATGGTTGACTTTACTTGACCTAGGTTAAGTTAGAAAATAATATAATAACTTAACTATGGTTATAATAACTTAACTATAGTTAATAGTAATCATGGTTAGGTTAAAATATGTGGTTGAGAGTCAAGGGAGGTGTGGCTGATTTTGGACTACAAATGAGGAGGACGAAACCAAATTGGCATTGTCTTGTCTTAACCATGGTTAAAAACTAACTAAGATAGGTTAGGTTAAGATTAATGGCATTTTGGTCTTTTCACCCTAAAAAGCATTTAATGCTTCATAAATGCTTAGTGAGTCATCCCATAACTTAGCTCCTCCAATGTCCGGTTCCATCTCTCCAGTTCCATTGTCGATTCCGTCGGTTTCCCGATTAGGGTTTTACGCCCGTATAAAAACATAATATTTCGTTTTTGATCGAAAATTTTCAAAGTAGAATTCCTCACGAACATAATATACAAATCTATAATTTTTTAGTTTCGGGTCAAATTAGGGTTTTCTGCATGTGTAAAATTATACTATCACTAAAAACACATACCGATTTTCATATGAGTTTTAAACCCAAATTTTTTAACCAATTGAATAGGTTCTAGATGATTTTATTTTCTCTAAAATCATTTTCTAGATTTCGAATAAAAATATAAATAAATATATATTTATCGTTAATACTCATATTCGAAAAAATCGGCCTCTTACATAGAAGGGTTGCGAGCTTTTTCGTTTTGGATTCGAGTTCTAAACATTCTTGCTTGAAGGAGGTGGCCTCGTCAGCACCCTTGCTTGCTTGGTCCACCAGCTGAGTCGGCTTTACCCGGATTTGTTTAACTATGTCTCCCATCAAAAAAGGTTTTGGTCGTTGTTGGGTGATTGATTGTGTGATTGGATCAAATGGGATTTGTAATCTTTAAAGGTGGTGGTGGTGGTGGTTTGGTTTGTAAAAATGGTGGTTACTGGTTTAAGATCACGTGGGTTATATAAGACTTGTGTGACTTGGGTACGTGGAGTGAGTTGACGTAGGGGTGGGGGCTTTTTGTTTTTGGGTAATTAATTCGCCGCAACTGGAGATTTAGAACCAAAAGGTGTGACGTTGTGTGCAGCAGCTGTCCTGACATTATCGGTTACCAGGGTGGGAATAGAGAAGGGACCTTCGATCTAGCTTATTTAAGATTTAGTTCGGTCTAATCTATTTAGTAAAAAAGGTTATGTTGAGGCATTATAAAAAAGCCTATATAGTTAAATATGTTAGATCTAAGGCTTTAAAAAAGTCTATTATGCCTACCAGACAGACCTATTTGATACATACACACGTAAATATATATGTATAATATAATATATTATAATACTATAGTATATTATTTACATTATTTATAATATTTGAAGGTAATGGCCTATTGGTTCTACTTGCCTATTTATTTGTGAATTCTTAGTAACCTATTTATTAGAATATGTCTAGTAACTTCTTTGTCATTAGAGACTTACGAGCCTATTTACAAGTGAAGAACTGTGACATATTTACAGATGGAGACATATTTAAAGGTCTTGTTGATAAGTAGGCCAGACTCAAGCCTTAGAAATTGACTTATATCATATTATTGGCCAGGCTCAAGCCTCGTGATTGAAACACAACCCAGGCCCAGACTTATCAGGAGTTAGCTCGGCCTAGCCTATTCCCACCCATATCGGTTACCCTCTCAAGTCTCAATTGAAGGGGTGGGAAGGGGGGGGGGGGATTAGGTGGTCAGGGGTAAAGTATTTAAGTGGCGTTTGGAAGAACTTATTTAAGTTCTTTTTGACTTATCTGATGACACAAGTTTTTATACAGTGTGTTTGGCAGAGCTTATAAAAATAACTTATGTCATCCCATAAGGAGTTTTTGACTTATTTTCATAAATCACTGGGAGAAGCTTATGGAATTATCATAAGAGCTTATATACTAAACACTCTCTCCATGTTTTTCACTATTCGAATCCTCTCATGCCCCTTTCTTTCTTTTTCTTTCTTTAAGCGCTTATGGCATAAGGTCTAATGTCATAAAGTCTTATGTGATAAGCTCTTAATTAAGTTGTTTACCCAAACACACCCTCAACGTAAAAATGTAAAATGAGGAGGTGGGGGATCTAATGGGCCTGACCCATCATCATTACACCTGGGACTAATTGAATTACGGAGAAATAAGTAGTTGTAGACTTTTTGGAATTAAAAAAGTAAAGTAGTAGTGATACAACGGTAGTGTGTCTTTTGCTGCAGTTTTAGGGATTTGCAGTTTCTTCAGATTCATCAGCCACAAACGCCGTTGGTAAGAAATGAAGAGGCAAGTGCTTCAAAACCTTTTTGTTTTTTCCTCTGATACAAACAGAACATTGCAATTCCTATTCTATATTACCTTTTCCCTTAGTAGACAGATTCCCCTGTGATGAAAATTTTAGTAATCTTAAGGAGGAGGAGTGTGGCGTTTCCCTGTTTAATTTTCACAAAATCAAAATAAGAATGGTGCTCCCTTTCTCGCAACTTAGGAATCCTTGGTTGTAGAGAGGTTGAGGAACCCATTTGATTTTGATGCCATGCTCCTTTCGTGCTGATACTTGGCTTTCTGAGGGATCTATCTCCATTTTTTCCCCATTTTTTATTAAAATTTTCCTTCTTTTTCCTCTTATGATTCCGTTGAATATTTTTTTGCCGTTGCAATCTTAGACTCGGGTTTATCTTGATAAAATATATACCATTAAAAAATTAAGAGGAGTCCTAGCAATATACTTTCTAACACTTTTTTTCCAACACTCCTTTTATTGATTGAAATTCATATGGGTCTCACTATTTTGAAAATGAATCCCAGTAATTAATGTGGATCCAACTTGTAGAATCACATGAATTTCCTTCTACAGAACGGAGGAGTGTGTTGAAAAGAGTGTTTGAGAATGTGTTGCTTCTCAAAAATTTAATTTCAAACTATAAATATTTATTGTAATATGTAAATCTAAGTCAATATTTGAACTTTTTTTTTAGTTTATTTTGTGTTTAAAACAGCTGATAATTGAAATTTGTAAATAATAATTATTTCTTCAGTAATAAGGGTTCATGAATCATGCCATTAGAGCGAGGTTGAACTGACATATTTTGTGTTAACCGATGCAATAAAAAGATTTTGAGAGAAATTTTGAAGAAAAAAAAAGATTTATTTCAAATTTCATATCCTGAATGCCTTATTTGATAACTGGTGTTCAATTATCAAATTTCAGAGTATAGGAATTAGGAGCCCAAAGAGAAAATGGGACGCATGGTAGACGCATCTCTGTCTTCCACTTCTTTTGCTGATTCCTCAGAAGATGTTTTCACTAGGCTGCTCACTTCTCTAGAGGCCATTCAGACTGAGCAGGCAAAGCAGCGCCTTATGATTGAGCAGATACAACAACAGGGACAAGTTATTGAAGGCTGCCAGAAGAACATAGAGGCCATGATTCAGGCAATTTATAATTGGCATCTCAGCCAAAATCACTTTCCACCACAGCACTAAGATCTTTTATTTTATCCCTTCTCATACTTATGGATATTACATTGGATATAGTGTAAGTTTTTAAGTGATTGGCAATTTTTATCTGTAGTCTCGTGTATTTTTTAATGTTGCATTGTATTTTCATGTTATTTATTGCATGTTCAGTTGTTCACACCATTATGCACAGTTTTGGTTAGTTTTGATCATGTTGTATTCATCTGGCATCTGCTGAGATTTGATTTCTGAATAGTTTCATGTTTAGATTTGCACTCATGTTTTCTGCATACTCATCTGTTCATGATTGATTACTGGATTGGTTGGTGTTTTTGCATCTAGGTCGTCGTTTTGTCTTGAATTTGCTTTCTGGGTATGCTGCAAACTGCGGCCATTTTAATTGTGAATTTAGAAGGCCAATTTTGAAGTAGATAATATATAAGTATCATGAAATAGAGTTGAGTACTTTTATTTATTTTCTAATGTTGAATGCTTTTCTTCTAATGGCGTATAGCCTGAAGAAAGAGGAGATGAGAGGTGCATAAATTGGAGATTTGAGTGCTGGTTATTAGTAGCTGGTTAAGAGAGTTAAACAAATTGGGAGAATCCACATCAGTATCGAGGACCCCTTAGCCAGCATTCAATTAGAGTTAAACTGAAATTGAATGACTTAGTACAATCTGACATGTATTTATACATTGCATGCGCAAAGGAGCTGCTTGAAACATGCCCTCCTTAGTTGTGAATTTCTAGAATTGATATAGGACCCTATTCTTGTTTCAATTTCCTTTTCGAGATTTCAGGATTCCTTGATGTGTGATACCTCAGATTGCAATTAGTCAACTTGTGAGAGGAACATATGAAAAGAACCTTTTTTTGGATTTCCTGATGTACATCGCTTTTGACTACTTTTCAAGGAATAGACCTCATAAAATAGAGAATAAGAATAGTCTAAAGTTGCTTGAAAATCAATTTGTTGCTTTGTAACTTGATTTGTTTAAACTTTTTAATCCTTGAAATCTGCCAAGGTCTTGTGTAATCATGAGAATAAAAAGTAGCACTCATTGGATCATTGAGCAGTGCATGATAAGTGGCTACAAGACATCATGTGTGCTGTAGGAAACCAAGGGAGGATTGGTTACCTTTATTTATAAGGTGAATATATTTGGTTATTACTATACAAGTCTGTAATTCTTTTTATCCATGAAGGATAATAGCATCTATCCTTTTAGAGGGTTGCAAGGGAAGCATGGTTTGCTTCTGTGATTTTGAGGCCTCGAGGATGTTATCAATCTGAAATGTGGTTGAATCTGTTAAGTGCAAGGAATGAAGTAAGTTCTGTAAGTAAAGTAAATCTGTGTACTTGTCGAAAGTGTATGATATCAAATCATCCTTGTACTGCTTGCCTGGTTTTAGTATGTGTTGCTTAGGCAGGATGACATGCTGAGGGGCTTTAAAATTGGTATAGTTTCGAAGTTTATGGTTTGTTTTTATTTGTTTATTTATTTTTATTTGTTTCTGCATTTTATTTTGCATGGTCTAAATTGAAGTTAGTTTCAGTATTTTGTGGCCTTCATATGGGATTGAATAATATGATGGAACTATCCTCCTAGAACGTTAAGCTATCAAGTAAAGGCCCGATAATGGTTTTATATTTCTAACAAACATCTTGAGGAAGCACAAGTGGTTGGTTGATTTATTACTTGTTTAATGCTCTTCGTTTTGCTAGTTTACACCTTTCATGGTTATCTTGGTTTTTTTGATCTGGTGGAGGAGCTTTGTTTTGGGATTGTGCTGCGTGCTGGTATGCTCGTGTGATCTTTGAGACTGTCTTCCTTCATTTTTGGTGATCTGATTGAAGTAAGGTTCGCAATTTTTGGACTTGTTTTAGGCTGTATGTTGCATAGTCTATTCAGTTTGTGCTTTTTTGTGGTCTGCCATGCTCTCATTTGTAGGATCAAAGCATGGTTTTGTTACGGATTGGATTGTTGTTATCGTTGTCCCTGTTTTACTTTCAAGTGTTGTGTTTGGGGGGTTATTGTTGTTTGTTGTATGGTGTTTTGGTTTGACCGTATCTTATGTTTCTTCTTAGCATGTCTTATGCTAAGCTTGTTTATCAATAATATTGTTGGCTTTTCCAAAAAAGTTATAAAAATTGTTCATTTCAATGAACTAGTTATTTGTGTTTGATAGGAAAATGCCACCATGAATTGATTTATGTTTATGACACTTTAATTGATTTCAGTTTCTTGTATGATGGACGCATTTAGTTTTTCCTGCTTGTGTCGAGACTGTCACCATCCTATTTGGTTACATGGATGGCATGGGAACATTATCCGAGGAGCAAAGCATCTTCGTTTCAAAGCTAAGGTTTCTTTATCTTAAAATGGATTTGAGGTAACGATGCTTGGAAATCAGAAAACTATGGTGAGAGAGTACAAGACAAAAATGTATTGATTCAGAATATATGAAGTTGAAAGTGTAAAATTAGAATTTATATGATGGTAAGATGATTATGACAAGATATATAAAAACAGAATAATAACCATTTTAAAACAAATCATAGGACTCAAAGAAGTTCTTATCAATTAAACTTTTTCTTGTTTTAAAAATAGTTCTTCAGAACCAATTCGCCAAACAAGTTTTTTTTCCTTTAACTTTTAAAACTCTCCAAAATTCTGTGTACAAACATTTTTTTTTCATTTTTTGTTTGTTTTATAAAATAGTTCTTAAAAATTACTTTACAAAATATTTTTTTCAAAGAAAATAAAAATTGAAACAATCTAATCTGTTAATAGCAAGGTTTACAAAATCGGACCAATTGGTCCGACCAGTTTAATCGGGACCCAGGACCTAGGCCGGTTCGGTTGGCCTCCAGAACCGGCCTTGCTTGAAATCGGTATCAGAACCATCGAACCGGTTTCATAAAAAAAAATTAGTATAAAAGGATTTGGGTCATCCTAGCCAAAACCCAATTCTTTTGTTTTCTAACATATATGGGCTGATTGTAGACTTTTGGTTGGTTTTCCCTAAGAAGATAATTTTAACATATATCTTTAAATTTATTCAGTTTAATTTCAAAATAAAAATTTTGTGCCTAATAATTTTAGTTGTTATGTTTTTTTTTTAATATTGTTAAAAATATTATATTAAAAATTAAAATAATATTATTTAATTATAACCGATTCAATCATGGTTAGATCATTGAACCTTGAACAGTTGTCTTTATCGGTTTGATGGCCGGTCCGATTTTGTAAACTTTATCTTTGATGTTTCACATTGATTTTATGCTACTAAATATGAGATTTGTGTCATGAAAGCAGAATGTGCCATACATTGATTCTAACCCCTCTTCCTTCAAAACATTGTTTTTTTCCTCTAATACAAGCAGTAGATTGCAATCCCTATTCCAGATTACCTTTTTCAAGGTATATAGATTCCTGGGTGATGAAAATTTTAGAATGTGTTTGTTTTAGATTTTGATAGAATTAATTTCGAAAAAATTGATTTTAAAAAATTGAGATTAAAAAAATTAATTTGTGTTTCGTTATGATATTTTAAAAGTGAGTTAGAAGAATTATTTTTTTTATGATAAAATAAAATCATTTTTGAAGTGTAAATGTAATGAATTTTGTGGGTTCCACGACTAGAATCAATTATATTCAACGGAAAAGTTAGAAAATTTTGTCTCTCCCAAATTCAATTCTACTCAACTCAAACGTGATTTTTTTTCAACACAATTTACAGCTAAACAAGATCTAATATCCTAAAACAATTATTTCTAACGCACACGGGGTTTTTCATATATCTGAAAACCAAACACACTTAGGCTCTGTTTAACAAGTCCAATAAATTAGCTTATAGCTTATTTGACTAGATTATAAGCTTATTTGACTGAAGTAGAGGTGTTTGGTAAACACGCTTATCTCATTAGCTTATAGCGTTTCTTCATAAGCTAATTTATTTAGCTTATGGCTAGTAGCTTATAACTTATTGTCTTCTCTCTTGTTTTTACCCCGATTCATTTAATGAAATTCCTACTTTACCATGTCTATCATAAATATGTCCTTTTATGTCATTTTATATTTATAAGCTAGTTCAACCTCTAATTTTATCAAACACTTCAAATTCAATCAGCTAGCTTTTCAGCTATCCGCTATATGATAAAAATTAGCTTATTAGTTGTCAGTTAGTTTATCAGTTATTTTTGCCAAACAGCGCCTTAGTAATCTCAAGGAGGAGGAACGTGGCGTTCCCTGATTAGCTTTCGGAAAATCAAAAATCAGAAATGGTGCTCCCTTTCGCAACTTGGGAATCCTTGTTTGTAGAGGTTGAGGAAGCATATGATTTTTTATGCCATGCTCCTTCCGTGCTGATACTTGGCTTTTTTTTGGTTTGGTAATCACCCTAATTAGTCCTTAGGATCGAGTGAGCCTCGAAGTATCTTCACGACATAGATCCTTTGGACCCTCTATGAGATTAATCTCCTGATCGGCCGTACGATTAGTAAAGCCTGACCAATGATTGTTGCATACCCAAAAATCGAACTCGGATAGAACCTGAATAATTCATCCTTAAGTTGCAGTGCATTAACCACTTGCACTCAACCACTTGGTTGATACATGGCTCTTTGAGGGAACTGTCTCCAATTTATTAGTTTCTTCCATTTTTTAATTGAAACTATCCTTTTTTTTCCCGTTGAATATTTTTTCTTGTTCCAGCTTTAGACTCGGGTTTATGTTGATAAAATATATACCAATAAAAAATCAATTTCAAGCTATAAATATTTAGAGTTTAATTGATATACATTCTGAGTGTAAAGTTTTTTACATTATTTAGAATGATTTTTATGGTGTGTTTGGATGATGAAATTTAATAGGGTAATATATTTTTAGAGGGTAATTATAATTTATCAATATAAAAATACAATACATTTTACATTGATGTATTCTAATTATCCTCTAAAAAAACATTGTCCTCTTAAATTCCCTCATCCAAACACACCATTAAGGTAATAAGGATAAGAGTCAAATATTGTTAATGATTTGTCAATTTCTAATTGATTGATCATTTAAAAAAATCTTTAAACTAATAGTACATATTAATTAAATTCAAATATTTATTTTAATATATATGGTACGATGCAAATCTAGGTCAACATATTGACCGCGCTGTCGCCACGCGCCAAAAAGAACGAGCGATTATAAAAATAATGTAGTATAGAGCGACAACTCGGATCGTCTCTCAAGGACTCTTTAGGTGTTGTTATTATTAACAGAAAAAGTTAGAATTGGGGGTTTTAAGATTGGAAACTAAATTAAGGAAGCAAAACAGAAAACAAAGCAAGAAAATAGAGCAGTTACCAAATAAGCTAAAGCGATTAACCTACTGCTTTTGGTTTCCCAACTATCATCGGTTCATATAAATTCCTAGCCCTAAGCAGATTCTAATCCCCTCCCGGTTGTAGCAATAATTCACAAGCGGAACCACTACTGCGGATATATGTCCCTATTCCCGAATTAAGCAAACGGGGTTAAGCACTTCGTGAACTAAGCGAACACGAAACGTACACACGCGAATTAAGCAAACGCGATTATATATAGGAACATGATATCACCGAGATAAACCAACACAACACAATATACTCCTGAATTAAGCAAACAGAAATATAAAGCATGGCATTGAAAAGAGAAAAGGAAATGAAAACAGGAAATACAAGAACCTCAAGTATGGATAAAAACCAATTACAGTAGATTAATCTAGGAGACTAGTTCTCCATTACAACAGTAAACAATAAACTAAGAAAAACAAAAGAACTAACAAGCTCAGAACCTAGCCAAAACTGGCTAATTCTGACCCCCTAAAAACTAGCTAACTTATCATTCTGCCATAGAGCAGTTTATATACAAATTCTGGAATCCAAGTCCTCGCGAGGCGAAGCACTGCTCGCGAGGCGAATTATGCGAAAGGTCTGCAACTCTTGGTCTTCTCGCGAGGTGAGCATAAATTCGCGAGGCGAACTCTTCAAATTCCCAACTGTAACGCCCGTGGCCTTCAACACGGGTAAACCGTGATGCTCTCTGACTTCCAGGGACTCGCGAGGCGAGTCCTCCTTCGCGGGGCGAGACAGAAAGTTTTGCAATTTCAGGAACAGTCACCTTCTGGTTCGCGAGGCGAACAGTATTCTCGCGGGGCGAGAAACTCCAGATTTATTCCTCTTTATTTACCTGAAAATAGAAAATAAAAGTAAATACTTTATTCACTCTAAATCAACTAAATTAACTTAAAAACACTTTACAGACTCAAAATACTACTTAGAGACAATCAAGTCTAATTTGGGTAAAAATGATATAAAATTAGCACAAAGCCAAGGTCTTTACTAGTTATAAAACCAGTCAAACAGAGGCTCATCACATATGAACACTTTTTCTTAGTTTATTTTGTATTTAAAGCTGTTTCTAATTGAAATTTGTAAATAAATAATTATTTAATGTGGATCCTAATTCTTCTACCTTGCTCTCTGGTCTTCTTGGTGTTCAGGCTTGCCTTGTACTGGCAAATATCTGGGTATGCCCTCGATGATTGGTAGGAACTGGAAGGCAACCTTTTCGTTCCTAAGACTATATGTGGTAGAGAATCAATTCCTAGAATGTGAGATTTCTTTCTAAAGGTGGGAAGGAGGTTCTTATTAAGTCAATTTTATAGGCTATCCCAACTTATTGTATGAACATTTTCTTAATTCCACCGGCTCTTTCTGATGAGCTCCAAAAAATGATGAACTCTTTTTGGTAGGGCTCGTGTGGTGGCAATCAGAGAGGGGTGCATTGGTTATCCTGGGAGAAACTCACTTTACCCAAAGATCTTGGTGGCATGGGCTTTCGTCATCTCCATGGATTTAATTTAGCCCTCCTGGGGAAACATGGTTGGAATTTCATTTCTAACCCGGATACTACCTCGTCTGTGTCTTTTAAGCCAAATACTTTCCTAAAGGGAATTTCTTGGATTCGTCGGTTGGCCATAATCCAAGCTATACATGGCGTAGTATCTGGAGCTCCCGAGTGGTGGTTAAGGAAGGTCTTCGATAGTGTGTTGGTGATGGCTCGTCCATTAGTGTTTGGTGGGAGCCATGGCTTCGTAATGAGGATTCCATGTACTTATATGGTCCAGTTCTGTCCCACTTAGCTAACCTCAAGGTGCAACATCTCTTTTTTCCTGGTTCTAGGGAGTGGAACCGCAACTTGCTGCCTAAAATTCTGCATCCCGAAGCTGTTGAAGCCGTAACTCGGGTCCCTCTAGCCAAATGCAAGGAGCATGACTCCTTGGTGTGGTGGCCTGAAAACAGTGGCACATATTCGGCCAAGAGCTCGTACAAACTATGCATGCAAGAGCTAGTATATTCTTCTCACTTGGTTGTTAATGGTCGTTGGAAACTTCTTTGGAGCCTTGGTGTCCCCCTCAAGGTTCGTGTCTTTTTATGGCAACTATGTAGAGGCATTATTCCATGTCGTTCTGTCCTCCAAGAAAAGGGTATTGCTTGTCCTATGTCTTGCCCAAGGTGCCCTAATGGTGTAGAAACAATCTGCCATCTCTTTCTTCTTTGCCCTTTAGCAATGGAGTGTTGGCGTCAAGTTGGGTTGTGGCAGTTGTTAGATCCTATCTTGGACAACATCATGTGCTTCCATGATCTGTTCTTGCTGGTTTGTGACAAGTTGTCAAGTGCTCAGCTGCTCTCCTTCGTCATGGTGCTGTGGAGTATTTGGAGAAGTAGAAACCTTGCTATATGGGAAGACTGTAATGAAGGCGGGGCCCAGATTTGTGCCCGAGCTATCCAGGTCCTCTTAGACTAGAGTGCAGTCAACAGCATTCAAGGTTCCTTTCCTCAGGGTGGTACGTCTGATGGCCCTGCTTCCTGGTAAACCTCCTAGTGGCTATCTCAAATATAACATCGACGCTGGCTTTCATAGTGATCTCCAAGTCACTAGTGTTGGGTGTTGCATTAAGGATGAGCATGGTTTTTTTGTTGCTTCCATGACTGCTTGGGACCATCCTATCTATCCCATTCGTGAAGGAGAAGCTTTGGCCCTTCTAATGGCTCTCCACTAGGCTCAATCCCTGAATCTCCAGAACATTATTTTCGAGGTTGACAGTAAGTTAGTAGCAGATAGCGTGAGTAAGGATGTGGTTGTGGTTACTGAATTTGGGAGCATTATTTCTTCTTGTAGAAGAATCATTTCCTCCTTTTCCAACTCTTGTGTTGAGTTTTCTAGGAGACAAACAAATGTAGCAGCTCACACCCTTGCTAGAGTGCCTACATCTTTAGCTAGTCCCCATGTTTTTATCAATATCCCTGATTGTATTTCTGACATTATTTCTATTGAAATGAAGTAAGCTTTCCATTGTCAAAAAAAAAAAAGTGTTCATACTATTAGAGTGAGATTGAATTGACTTATCGGCATTGCTATATGGCATAATGGTTATCTTTTATAATTTAACATCACAAAACTTCAATCTACTAATCATAGTCCATGTAAGTATTTAAATTAAGGAGATGTATTCAATTAGGATTTCAAAAGATTATTTTGAGATAAGAAAGTATTGTGTATTGTAAAAGATTAGTTAGAAATTTAATGATTTTGAAATATTTTTTAAAAATTTCTCTAATCAAGATTTTATACCTTGAATTTTGAAGAATTTGTATCATGGTGAATTTATTATATTTGAAAGGATCATATAAATTTCTAGTAAATATTTAGAAGTTACTAGAGATTTGCACTGTTGGTGAATTTCTAGCAAATATTTAAAGACCCACATAGGACCCTACGGGACAATGCATTGTTTCCAGATACAAGACAAATGGGAAAACTTTTGCAAAGCTTGAGTTTAACAAAGCCCAACCAAACGAGTTGATTATGGCTCATATAAGTTGGAATGCTTAAAACAACCATATATTTACAGTGTGTTTGGGAAAGTAAAAAAAAAAAGATTATGCTGATAATCTGTTCTTGTTTGGTCGATTATTGTGATAATCGATTATAATCATAATCTGTTTATGTTTGGGTGTGTTTGCTGAAAAGCGATTTTAAGATAATCTATTTCGTTTGAGTGATGAAAAAATAATTATTTTTATATAATAAATTATCAAAATGGATATGAAGATATTTATTTATAATATTTGTTTTTCTTTTAACATTAGATTTTTTTTATATCTTGTCATCAAATTTTTTTTATTTATAAAAAATTGAATAAAATTTCTAACTTCTCCCCCATGATTATGGAAAATATGTTAAAATATATTATTTTTTTATAATAGTTAAATAAAAATAATATATATTTCAGTTTAATAACAAAGAGAATTTGAGAGGTAAATTCCAAAAAAAATTAAAAATTGTCAAAGTGCCAACGTTGGGGGAGGAATGCGTTTCAGCTAGTTTACCAAGCCAATTGCCAAAGTGAGCTTCTGTTCAGAAAGAAAGGAAAAAGGGCAACGAAGATTGAAAAAGGTGTCATAAGGTCATTACGGGAAAACAATAATCCAAAATAATTTTATCAAAGTGTCCTTACACCTAACTGGAATCAAAACAGCTTAAATGAGTTTAAAAAAACTTTTAATGAGTTTAAAAAGCTTTTCTAGAAAATAATCTATATATCAAAATAGCTTAAATGAGTTCAAAAAAGCTTTTCTAGAAAATAATCTATATATCCAAATATAATGATTTTTTCACAAAACTGCTTAAACCTCCAAAAACAGCTGAATGGGAAAGAATAATTCTTTCCCAAACAAGTGTGTTTGGGAAAGTAGGAAAAAATAGATGTGTGTTTGGTTTTACATTGGAACCTCCAAAATTAATTCTGCCAAATGTCTAACGTGATTTTAGTAAAAATGAGATGTTTGGTTACCGATAAGTAAAACTGATTATACCTCCAGAAGCGATTCTGACTAGAAGCTATAAAAAGTACGTAGCTTTTGAGTTGAGTTGAAAAATTTACTCTAAGTTTTACATCAAACTTGCTTTCAAAATAAAAACATCCAAACATAAATCACTTCACTTCAAACTCGATTATAACAAAATCAATTTTACAAAATCTATTACATTCAAAATCACTTTTATCAAACGCCCATCCAACCAGACTAAGTTGGTGGCTCACACTTTTACAATGAAGCAACTATTTTTGGCTTTTACATCTCAAAAGCAATCTACACAAAATTGATGTGAATCCAAACAAACTATATGTATAATTGATTATCGTGATAATTAATTATAATTAAAAATTGTTTTGTTTGAGTATGTTTGCTGAAAAATGATTTTAAGATAATTTGTTTCGTTTGGATGGTGCAAAAAAAATCATTTTAGATAGTAAAACAACTATTTTTTCATTAGATGCATCATTAGATAGTAAAAAGATTATGCTGATAATCGATTTTTATATAATCGATTATTATGATAATCGATTATAATTAAAATATGTTTTTGTTTGGGTCTATTTGCTGAAAGCTATTTTAAGATAATCTATTTCATTTAGGTGATGCAAAAAAAAAATCACTTTTTTATAGTAAATTACGAAAAATGGTAAGAAGTTATTTGTATAATTTAATAATATTTGTTTAGAATGGAGGTTGAATTGTGTTGAACAGAATTTAAGATAAAGCTGAAAACTTTTTGCACACAGAAGCTAGGTCCAGACAAGTGAGAGAACACTGCACAAACAGGTCACCTGTTGACTCGCTGTCGCGCATGTGTCAAAAAGCGAGTGGTTTGTAAAAACTGTAGTCAGGGAGTGACAACTCGAGTATCGTCTCACAAGGACTCTTGGATTGTTATTCGCAGAAAAATCATTTTTTTTTGGTGGGTGGGGGCGGGGGGGTGGGGGGGTTCAGATTGAGAGATTCAATTAAAAGAACGATGCAATTAAGAAATAAGTGAATATCAATGATCAAAACGATTAATCTACTGTTCTCGGTTTCCCACTATCATTGATTCATATAATTCTCATGCCCTAAGCAGATTCTAATCCCCTTTCGATTGTAGCAGCAATTAACAAGCGAAATTGACGCTACGAGATATATGTTCCTAACTCCGAATTAAGCAAACGGATGAAGCTCTCGTGAATTAAGCAAACACGATTGAACACACGCGAATTAAGCAAACGCGATTAAGTATAGGAATATACAATCATCGAAATAAATCAATACTTAGTCTACACAATTCTGAATTAAGTAAACAAAAAATATAGCATAGTATTGAAAAGGGAGAAGCAAATTAATCCGGGAATAACAGAATCTCAAGTGTCGGCGGAACCCGATTACAGCAGATTAACCCAAGGGAATTAGTTCTCCATCAAGGGTATAACAAAAGCTAGAAAATTTATGTAAAACTGTGAAAACTGGATGGATTTGTGTCTGCTGCGTTTCTATTTATAAAGAGGCCGCACGTCACGGCCGTGATGGCCGTCACGGCCAGGCCGTGACCGCTTCTGTTAAGGGCTCGCATTCAAATTCTGGTCCGTCACGGCCGTGATGCTTATCACGGCCAGGCTGTGATCGCTTCTGACTTTGGGTGCTGATCTGTCACGGTCGTGATGTGTGTCACGGCTGGGCCGTGATCATTTCTGTCTTCCATGGGTAGCTCATCACGGCCGTGACCAGTGTCACGGTCTGGGCGTGATGGCCTCGGCTTCAGGTGTTCTTCCCTTCTTGCTTTTCTAATCAACCTGAAAACATGAAATAGCAGTAAGTGCTTTATTTGACTCAAAATCAACTAAAATACCCTAAAACTACTTAAGAGACTCAAAATGTTGCTTGAGGACAATTACATCCAAATTTGGGCGAAATCGAGATTAAACTCGAATAAAACCTATGGTCTTACTAGTTAAAAACTAGTTGAGCCAGAGGCTGATCAAAATACCCCAAACTTAGACTTTGCTTGTCCCCAAGCAAGCTAAAACTCAAAAAGGACTCAAACTTGGCAAGCTTAAAGGATTTAATCAATTTCGTACAAATTTCATGCAATTACAGCAAACAATTTTTCTTCAATGATTCCCCCCCTTTTTGGAACAATGTAACTCCCACATTCATTTACTTTAAAATATTGAGAATTTCATCATTCATGCAATCATTAATCTCAGTTGAGGATCCAAGTTACACACAAAAGGGAGATCACCAATTTCAAACAATTGCCTTCCTCACAAGGGCATTTAATATTTCACTCATTCGCTCAGTTTGCATAGGCTATCAACTTTTCACTCAAGTTCACATTTTAAGAGCACTTCCCATGAATTTGATTTTCATCTCAATCAAGGTTCCCACGAAAACATGCATGCAACATCAAAAGGTCTTTTAAAGGTTGTAATGGGGCCTGGCTAAGGGTAGGATATTCAAAGGTACTAGGCTTAAGTCCCTAGGAACCAAGAGAGCATGAGCATTTTGATACATTGAATTTCCACTCAAGTTCCTTTTTCCATTTTTCTTTTCGCCTTGGGTGACTACAGCCTTTTTTTTCTTCTAATACCCCCTTTTGACATTTTGTTCTCTCTTTTTTTTCTTTTTGCCCTTTGGCTCCAACCTTTATTTTTTTTCTTTTTCTCAATCCAAAACAGCACATCATATCCTCGTAGCCACCCCAAACTTAGTTTCTTGCAAACCTTTGTCTTGCTAAGAACCCATGCTCTCCTAATCCTAAGATTGGGTTAACATGGTCTTTCCAGATTTTAGGCTCATAACATGAGGTCAACAAGAAACAATAGGCTTATTAGGCTCAATGTGGCTAACTAGGGAACATGCATTAGGGACTGGTTCAATTTAGGCCAAGTATCTAATTCAAAGAAAATTGCCTAAATCATTTGATGCAAACACATAGACATGCAAACCATGAAGAGATTCAAGCAAATCCGGGAAAGTGCAACTTAAAAGTGATTCACGCAATTAAAAACAATGATGGAGGCTCAAATTCCTCACCTGGGCATTTTTGCAAATTGTTCGACCGAGATTCAATCCCTAGTGTGTGCATCCCTTCACCCCAAACTTATCATAAATCATGCAATCATAACAAAATATCTCAAAGTTCAATTTTCAATTTTTCACATGGGGATCAATTTTCAATTTCCAAAACCTAGGGGGAAATTATCAAAGTCAACACATATCATGTAATCCATCTATGCAAAATTTAATTAACATCCACAAAGCTTGCCGACACAACACTCACACACAAAATCTTGATCTTCTCAAATTATTCAAGAGCTAAAAGAAAACAAAACAAAAACAGAACAATTGGTTCCCTCCCCCACACTTAAGACATACATTGTCCTCAATGAAAGAACATAAACATAGAAAAGAGTGAGGGAAAGGAGAAGGTGCTCCCTGATCAAGTTGCAGTGTAGGTGGGCTCTCCCAAGGAGAGCTCCTCAACCGTAGCATCTTCAGGCACCGAGCTCTCATGGAAAAGCTTCAAGCACTGCCCGTTAACCTTGAAAACCTTGTTGCTACCTGCACTTTTTATTTCAACTGCACCATGAGGGAAAACATTAGTAACAACAAATGGGTCAATCCACTTGGATCGAAGTTTCCCCGCCATCACCTTCAGGCGGGAGTTAAACAATAAAACCTGTTGCCCCACAGAGAATTCCTTCCTAGAAATCATCTGATCATGGAAGTGCTTAGTTTTCTCTTTGTAGATTTGAGATCTTTCATAGGCTTCTAGCCTAAGCTCTTCAAGCTGCTGTAATTGGAGTTTCCTTTCAATGCCTGCTCTCTCCATTTCCAAATTACAGCTTCTGGCCGCCCAATAAGCACGGTGCTCAATCTCTACAGGAAGGTGACATGCCTTACCGAACACAAGTCTATAGGGAGACATCCCTATTGGTGTCTTGAAGGCTGTTCTTTGAGCCCAGAGTGCGTCTTCTAGACGGCAGCTCCAGTCCTTCCTATTGGGCTGCACCACTTTCTCTAAGATCTGTTTGATCTCTCTGTTTGAGACCTCAGCCTGCCCATTAGTCTGGGGATGATATGTAGTGGAGACCCTGTGCACAACTCCATACTTCCGGAGTAAAGCTTCCATGGTGCGGTTGCAGAAATGAGTGCCTTGGTCACTTATGATAGCCCGAGGTATTCCGAACCTGCAGAAAATATTGGACCTGAAAAAATTTGCAACAACTCTAGAATCATTAGTCCTAGTGGGGACAGCTTCCACCCACTTTGAAACATAATCAACAGCAAGCAGAATATATAGAAAACCAAAAGATGCAGGGAAATGACCCATAAAGTCAATTCCCCACACATCAAACACCTCACAGAAAAGCATAGGTTGCTGAGGCATTTCACTCTTACGATTGATGGCTGCGCCTGCTGTCTGACACTCTTTACAAGTCCGGTAAACCTCATAGGCATCTCTAAAAATGGTGGGCCAGTAAAAGCCTGAATCTAGGACTTTTCTTGCAGTCCTCTGTGGCCCAAAGTGTCCCCCTGCTTGAGAAGCATGAGAAAAATGCAAAATGGACTCAATCTCATAGTCGGGGACACATCTCCTAATTACCTGATCACTACCAAATTTCCAAAGATATGGATCATCCCAAACATAGTATTTGGCATCACTCTTTAGTTTGTGAATTTGTGTCCTAGTTGCACCTGCTGGAAAAACACCAGCAACAAGATAGTTAATAATATCAGCAAACCAAGGAGTTACCCCATGCAGCTGTAGAAGTTGCTCATCAGGAAAGTCATCCAGAATGGGAGAAGGATCCTCATCCCTCTCTATTCTGCTCAAGTGATCAGCCACCAAATTCTCAGCTCCACTTTTGTCTTTAATCTCCACATTAAACTCTTGGAGCAACAACATCCACCGAATCAATCTCGGTTTTGCCTCTGGTTTCTTCAGCAAGTACTTTAAAGCTGCATGGTCAGTGAAAACAATAACCTTGGAACCTAGCAAATATGATCTAAATTTATCAAGAGCAAAAACAATGGCTAGAAGTTCCTTTTCAGTGGTAGTGTAATTAGCCTGTGCAGCATCTAAAGTCCTAGAAGCATAGTAAATCACATGGGCAGCCTTGCCCACCCTTTGTGCAAGGATCGCCCCCACAGCATAGTTAGAAGCATCACACATGATCTCAAAAGGGAGGGTACAGTCAGGAGGCTGGATGATGGGGGTAGAGGTCAAAGCTTTCCTCAGGAAGTCAAATGCCTTTTTGCAGTTGTCATCAAAGTTGAAAGTGGCGTCATTCTTCAACAAGTTTGACAGAGGGAGCGCTATCTTGCTAAAATCCCTTATGAAACGCCTGTAGAAACCTGCATGACCAAGAAAAGAGTAAATCTCGCGAACGCAAGATGGGTAAGGCAGTGTAGAAATCACATCAATCTTAGCAGGATCTACTGAAATACCCTTTTTAGAAATAATATGCCCCAAAACAATCCCCTGTTCAACCATAAAATGGCATTTTTCATAGTTTAAAACAAGGTCAGTTTCAATGCATCTCTCTAAAACCAAATTCAAACTATGCAAGCATGCATCAAATGAGGAACCATAAACAGTGAAGTCATCCATGAACACTTCCATGCAATTTTAAATATATTCAGTAAAAATGCTAATCATGCATCTCTGGAATGTGCCAGGAGCATTGCAAAGACCAAATGGCATCCTCCTGTAAGCAAACGTGCCAAAAGGGCACGTAAAGGTTGTTTTCTCTTGATCCACTGGTGCAATGTGGATCTAAAAGTATCCAGAAAAACCATCAAGAAAACAATAATGTGATTTACCATCTAGTCGTTCAAGCATCTGATCGATGAACGGCAAAAGAAAGTGATCCTTTCTAGTAGCCTGGTTCAATCTCCTGTAGTCAATACAGACTCTCCAGCTATTCTGGACTCTAGTGGGAACAAGTACATCATTCTCATTTTTCACCACTGTGAGTCCAGATTTCTTAGGCACAACTTGCACCGGGCTCACCCAATTAATGTCAGAGATAGGGTATATGATACCCACATGCAAGAGTTTTGTTACTTCCTTCTTCACAACATCAAGGATCAAAGGATTGAGCCGCCTTTAGGGCTACCTAACTGTTTTAGCCCCATCCTCCAACAAAATCCTATGCATACACCTGGAGGGGCTAATACCTGGTATGTCAGCCAAGGTCCACCCAATTGCCTTCTTATGCTTCTTCAAAACCTCCAAGAGCTTAGCTTCCTGGTCAGCATCAAGGCTAGAGGAAATTATAACTGGAAGTTTTTCATTCCTCTCCAAATAAGCATATTTCAGATTCTCAGGAAGTGGCTTAAGCTCCAAGGAGGGTGGATGCTCAATGGATGGTATGTTGGGGGCAGCCGTGCTGTCAAGAACCTCAGCTGAACAAACAGCTTCATTTACACTGTCACCCTGCAAGGTAGCATCAATCTCAACACAAACAGCACAAGGGTTAGTGTTAGTACAATCAACACATGAATAAATATCATCAAAACCAGAAATAGATGGAAAATCAGAAACCAAGTCATCATAAGTGTCATCAACAAATTCGGAGAGCAAATCTATTTGAAAGACAGAATGCTCTTCCAATGGATGCTTCATAGCATCGAAAATGTTGAATTTTGCAACAATGTCACCAAACTCCATGGACATGGTTCCATCATCAACATCAATCTTTGTCTTCGCCGCCTTCATGAACGGTCTTCCCAGAATGATCGGTGATCTACTTGAATTTGTTTCCCCTGCCATGTCTAGGATGTAAAAATCAGCAGGGAAAATCAAGTCATTAACTTGCACCAGCACATCTTCTACCACTCCAATGGGGCGAGCATTGGTCCTGTTTGCCAACTGGATAGTGAGACCTGTATGTTGCAAAGGACCAAGATCAAGATTGCTAAAGACAGAGGTGGGCATGACATTGATAGAAGCTCCTAAATCCAACATGCAATTGTCGAATTTACTGTCCCCAATGGTGCATGGAATAGCAAAAGTTCCCGGATCCTTGCACTTCTGTGGCATTGCCTGAGTGAGGGCCGAAACAGTAACCTTCTCAGGTGCAGGCTTAGGTTGAATGAGGGCTGAAACATTTCGCCCTAAATTGACTCTCTCATTACCCTTCAATCTCCTCTTGTGGGTGCACAAGTCCTTTAGAAACTTTGCATACTTCGGAACCTGTTTAATCACATCAAGGAGTGGAATGTTTACCACCACTTTTCTGAACACATCTAGAATCTCCCTCTCCTTGTCCTCCCCATCAATCTTTTTGTTTTTCAGCACTCTTTGTGGGAAGGGGATTGGTGGCACATATTCTTTTTCAGCCTCAACAACAGTAGGAGGTTCAGGTGTTACCTCAACAGTTTCCTTGTCTTTTTCAGGGGCTGCCTCTACAACTTTCCCGGACCTCAAAGAAATTACACTCACATTAGGATTTGGAACATTAGGATTCACCACTGTTTGTGCAGGTAGTTCGTTCGATCCTTGAGCTTGCTGCATGGAATTCATCGAAGTGGCAAGTTGTCCAATCTGTGTTTGCAAAGCATGAATACTAGAGTCCATTCGCTACTGAAATTGGAGATTTTGTGCAGCCATTTGCTTGACAAGGTCCTCAAGTGAAGGTCCAGAAGGTGAAGAGGTGGTCACTTGGGGTGGATTCTGTGGTGGTAACATCAGCTGTTGTTGTTGTGCGGACGAGTTTCCATACCGAAGGTTCGGATGGTTCCTCCAGTTGGGGTGGTACCTATTAGTGGAAAGATCAGGAATGTTGTACCGGTTCTGATTGTTGCCTTGATTGTAAAGATTGGCTGCATATGCTTGAGGCAAATCAGTGACTGACTCATCCTTCAGAATAGGGCATGCATCAGACAGGTGCTCAGGAGAAGTACAAATGCCACACACCCTTGCTGGTTGAACTTTAACCACTGTCAACTGTTTCACTAGAGAAGTAAGCTCATCAATTCTGGTTTCAAGGGCCTTGTTGGAGGAAGAACTATGGATCTCATTCACACCCCTTGCTTCGACAGAATTGCTTCTGGTTGTGAACTGCTGGGAGTTGTGTGACATGTTCTCAATCAATTGCTTGGCAGCAGCTGGAGTCTTATCAACAAGTGCTCCCCCACTAGCAACATCCAAGATGTTTATATCCATCGGTAGCAATCCCTCATAGAAGTACTGAATCAGGAGCTGCTCGGAAATATGGTGTTGAGGACAACTCGATACCAACTTCTTGTATCTCTCCCAGTATTCAGTCAATGACTCATTTCCCTGTCTAATACCACATATCTCCTTCCTGATTGATGCAGCTCTGGAGGCAAGGAAGTATCTTTCTAGAAAGACCTTCTTCAAATCATTCCAGGTTGTAACAGAATTCGGTTCAAGGTAGTACAACCAATCCTTCGCAGCACCTTGAAGCGAGAATGGGAAGGCTCCCAGCTTGATGTGGTCTTCAGTTATTCCCTCAGGTCTCAAAGGTGTAGAATACACAACCTGGAATTCCTTCAGATGCTTATGTGGATCCTCACCTGCAAGACCACTAAACCTTGGCAACAAGTGTATCAAACCAGATTTTAATTCAAAGGGAGCAACAACATCAGCATATTCAATACACAAACCATTGTAATTAACATCAGGGGCAGCAAGTTGCCTTAATGTTCTTTGGTCAGCCATGTTATCAAAAACAGGTTCAGAATCAGAATTACCACTAGTGCTAGCCCGAATTGCTCTACGGCGTGTGTGCAAAGTTCTTTCAATTTCAGGATCAAAATCACACAAGTCAGAACAAGTAGACCTAGTAGCCAGACTAATTCAGAAGAAAAACAAAAACGAAAAATGCGAAAATAACAACAAGAGTCCCCGGCAACGGTGCCAATTTTGACACGCTGTCGCGCACGTGTCAAAAAGCGAGTGGTTTGTAAAGACTATAGTCAGGGAGCGACAACTCGAGTATCGTCTCACAAGGACTCTTGGATTGTTATTCACAGAAAAATCAGTTTTTTGGGGGGGGGGGGGGGGGGGTTAATATTGAGAGATTCAATTAAAAGAACGATGCAATTAAGAAATAAGTGAATATCAATGATCAAAACGATTAATCTACTGGTCTCGGTTTCCCACTATCGTTCTCGGTTTCCCACTATCATTAATTCATATAATTCCCATGCCCTAAGCAGATTCTAATCCCCTTTCGATTGTAGCAGCAATTAACAAGCGAAATTGACGCTACGAGATATATGTTCCTAATTCCGAATTAAGCAAACGGATGAAGCTCTCGTGAATTAAGCAAACACGATTGAACACATGCGAATTAAGCAAACGCGATTAAGTATAGGAACATACAATCATCGAAATAAATCAATACTTAGTCTACACAATTCTGAATTAAGTAGACAAAAAATATAGCATAGTATTGAAAAGGGAGAAGCAAATTAATCCGGGAATAACAGAATCTCAAGGGTCGGCGGAACCCGAATACAGCAGATTAACCCAAGGGAATTAGTTCTCCATCAAGGGTATAACAAAAACTAGAAAATTTATGTAAAACTGTGAAAACTGGATGGATTTGTGTCTGCTGCGTTTCTATTTATAAAGAGGCCACGCGTCACGACCGTGATGGCTGTGACTGCTTCTGTCAAGGGCGCACATTCAAATTCTGGTCCGCGGCCGTGATCGCTTCTGACTTTGGGTGCTGATCTGTCACGGCCGTGAGGTGTGTCATGGCTGGGCCGTGATCCTTTCTGTCTTCCATGGGTAGCTCATCACGGCCGTGACCAGTGTCACGACCTGGGCGTGATGGCCTCTGCTTCAGGTGTTCTTCCCTTCTTGCTTTTCTAATCAACCTGAAAACATGAAATAGCAGTAAGTGCTTTATTTGACTCAAAATCAACTAAAATACCCTAAAACTACTTAAGAGACTCAAAATGTTGCTTGAGGACAATTACATCCAAATTTGGGCGAAATCGAGATTAAACTCGAATAAAACCTATGGTCTTACTAATTAAAAACTAGTGGAGCCAGAGGCTGATCACCTGTCTGATGAAGCTTTAACATAAAAACACACACGCAGACAACTTGAAAACAAGTTCAATATTCATACTTTAACCCTTTTAGTTAGAAAGCAGATAATATAATCAAAGCAACTAAAGAGTTTAAGGGAAGAGAGATTAACACAGCTATTTATCCTTGTTCACTCTTCAACACAAAGAGCTACGTTCACTCCTTGGCAGCGCCAAGTTTTATGCATACCTAGCCTCTTCAGGCTCCAAGACAAGTATTCTTTGCTCACCTAGCCTCTTCAGGCACACTCAGGTTTTGCGACACCCCATTTTCAGGGTATCACATTTAAGTAACTTATTGCGGAAATACACTCAATAAAATGTTGCTGGTTGCTTTCGGAAAATATAATTTTCTAGTTACTTATCCCTTTCAAAATTGGTGATAAAATTTTTTCATTTTCTTTTACTCCATATACAATCCAACACCATTAACATAATATACAACTATATAACATATATAGGTATCATAAGAGATTTACACTTAGACCTTCACATAACAGGTCATCTCCCGAAGTCATAATAATATAAGAAAATAAAGATGTAATTGTAACGTAGCGGTAATCTGGAATCACAACTCAAAGGAATGACTCTCAATAGCCAAACATCCAGACTAGCCAAGTACCACTACTTTATAAGACACCAAAAGGCCTATAGCTGGTCACTCTACAAGACAGTTATTGGAAATACCCTCGTGAGACTCCCACTAACCAATACCTCTTCAAGCATATAGGAGTTAAGTCCTCAAATGACTCAGTGAGTTCCTTCGCTTCATCCGTACTAGTGTACCAAAGTACTACCTTAGTCTATAATAAACCTGATATATTTGTAAGGGTGAGTTTCCAATATATGAGTTTTGATAAGACAACCCCATGCACGACACACAAATAGCATATACCATGTATTCACAGCATACAAAAATTATTCAAAACAGCAGAATGATTTAATTCAAAGGGTTTCATACCCGACAATCATCGTCATTTTATAAAAATGCATTACACTTCAATATTCAGGCTCTATTTTGATACCTAATCTCCGGAGATCCCAACTTCTTTCAAATGAGCTTATCAGGCTCAAAAACACTTCATCTCAACCTCATGTGACCATTGCTCAAACAGCTATTGCAACTGTTCACATGACTCCTCTGTGACAACCACTCAAACAGCTATTGCAGTTGTACACGGATTACACTGTCGGATAATCCACCTCAACCTCATGTGACCAATGCTCAAACAGCTATTGCAATTGTTCACACGACCCCTCTGTGACAAACACTCAAACAGCTATTGCAGTTGTACACAGATACATAACCACTCAAACAGCTATTGCAGTTATGTACAGAGTCACTTGTGCAATAACCACTCAAACAGCTATTGCAGCTATGCACAAGTATTATCCGACCTCATATGATAGCCACTCAAACAGCTATGGCAGCTTAGTCATACGGCCCCTTGTGACAACTATCCAACCATTGTTGTAGTCATACATATGGTAACTCATTGGTCCACACAGAACACAATGATCATAACATATGGCACATCTGCAAAAAATGCATGAGAAAAACTTTTATTCTCATTTTGTTTCTTTGTCGTAATAATCTTTCCTTGTCGAAGCACAAAGCTAACGACCATGCTTAATTTCTTATTAAGACTTTCCCCTTAAACAAACACAGGACATACAGCCCAAATGTTTTAAACTCAACACAGGACACACAGTCTGAGTGCTCAATCACGAGGCCCTTAAACCGATGCACCAGTCTTAGGCTCGCGGATATGGAACTCACAATTTCCACATCAACTTAGGACACACAGTTCCTAAAATCATTGCAGGACACTCAGTCCAATGACACAGATCCCTGATCTACGTGTCCACAGAACACTAGAACCCCGACGTCTCGGTTCCTAGGTTCATTTATCTTTTTGTAAAACATTTCGCTCAGTGAAAAACAAATACAAAACAAAAGCTCCGAAAACTCATCCAAGTTTAACGGAATAATTTCACTGAATAAAATTCTCTTACAGAAATCATTTTTCTGTTAAAACGTTGATAAAACCTAAAAATCATTGATAAATTCCTCTCATTTTTTATTATTTTATTTCTGAAATTGATTCTCAATAAAATTTAACTTCCACAAAGTATTTACTAATTCAACTCATAAATTCATAATAATAAAATAATTATTTTTCTCTAAATAAATCAATAAAATAATGTTTATTACTTAAATAATTTCTCTGTCAGATGTAATTATTCTGATTGCTATAAAACATTATTCTCGGAACTTAATCACTTTAAATAACATTTTATAATAAAATTGAATTTATTTTACAAAAATTAGAGCCTGTGAAAAATTTTCATGGTTTCACCCTTACTGTCGCTTATTTACACAGTTTCCACAAAATATTATTAAAATAATAAATTTTTTCATTTTTCTCAAAATCTCCCAAATTAATCCCCCTGATTAATTATCCAAGCTTATTAAGTTTTTTATCCTTAATTAATTTTTTTTAACACTGACCAATGTCAGGTTTCTCAGTCCAACACTCAACAGCAGATAAATTTCAATCACAGAATAGCATAGCATATATCAATTCATGACATGCATCACAATTATAATATAACCAAATAATTATAATCATGTAAATCCACACATCACATCAATTCAGTTACTCAGATAAATATCACATCAATCCAGCAGTCAACAGTAAACAATGCAAGATCATATATTATTTTCTACAGAAAATAAATAAATGACTCCAACAATAAGCATGTGATTATCTTAAACTCCTCAGGCATACTCCCCTTACCTCTTAAAGATTCGAGTATTTGTTTCACGAACGATTTCCCGATTTGATCTCTGTTTCCTTCGTACACTCAGGATAATCAACAACGATTTATCCTTCATAACAAATCATCACAAAATTAATGAAAATCAAACAAAAAAACTTTCTAAACCATATGGTAATGGTTCGGCCTACTCAGGATCATTAGGCTAAGGATGTTAAAAATTTTCTAACTTATGGATTTATGATCCTTAAACATGATGGAGACTTAATCAATGATCATGAACCAAAAACTTTGAATGAAACTCATCTAGTTCCAAGACTATGGTTTCGGTTTTTATTAAACAAATAGGTTACGGTTTGATTTTTGATCTTCTATTTACTTACATACAAGAACTATCAAGGTACTAAAAGATTAAATCATGAATCAAGACATGAAAATGAAACAAAACCCATGAACATCACTTTTTCCATGGATTCGGCCCAGTTCAGAAAGTTGGGAAAGAAAATTCTCATGATCACATGCTTCTAGATAATTAAAATAGAGATGATTATGAGATCATAGCAATTGGTTTCATGTCAAAAGGATTTTTCTAGAATTAGTTTTGAGTTTTTGAATTTAGTTTCATGAACTTTGAGTGAAATGAAGAACATGATGATTCATGTCATAAGTCTACAAAAGTTGTGAAGAGAAAGGCTTTAAATGACAAGATGAAGAGTTGTTACCTCTTGATGATCAAAGAAAATGATGATTTGTATGATGTTCTTCACAAAATCACCTTGGTGTTCTAAGTGTTCTAGAGAAGTTTAGAGAGAAAGATGGAGATTTAGAGCAGTTTCGGTAATTTGGACATATCTCTCAATATACTTGTCCGTTTTTTATGATCTTTATGTCGTTGGAAATAAGAGAGAAATATGAACAACTTTCATGCAGAAAGTTTTTCAAGATTCAGAATAGAAAATGGTCAGAATCGCTATGAAAAAATCTGGCGAATATGAACACTTATGGTTGTTCTTGAAGTTCTTAAGAGAACATTAAGTTTGGAGGAAGAAGATGACATAAAGAAATGAAGAAATTTGCCAAACTGTGTTGCTAAAGAGGGGGAGTCGTGGGTTTAGGGGCAATTTGGTCCAAATTTACAATGGCATGGCTTGAAAAATTCATGAGGAGCCAAGGGTAAAATCGTCATTTCCAGGCAAAATATTCCTATGTCATAAATGCGCCATTATGGCCATTATGACGTGGATAGGATCGTCATAAATGCCTTTAAAATCAGTCAAATCCGTCACCTCAGCCCCGTTGCTGACTCCCAGGTTCATCTGACGCAGGTTTTTCCTAGAGATATCTCGACGTTTTCCCCCGCAGCAAATATAGTATTTTAATTTTTATGCTAAATTTTTCAAAACTTCCCGTATCGTAGAAAATACGATACAAACATTTTTCATCTCGTTCACGAGTTAAAATTATGTTTTTTGAGCAGTAAACTTTTACTATCAGTGAAAACACAGAAAATGGCAGACCGGTTTCCGTCAAAATTTTCAACCAAAAACTTCCCCGTAACCTTATGAAAATAAGTATAACATGGAAATGACCTTGGTTTATACAAAATCACTTTCTAAGTCTTGGATAAAAATATATATTTATATATTTATTACCGATATTACAAAGCAGCGAAAATCGGGGTATTACAGGTTTGTTTGAGAAGTTTGTTTGTAATAAATACAATCAGATGGACAGTTCTTTCACAAAATTTTAGAGAGTGAATTAAATGTAAGCTTAGGAAAGATTGTGTAATAACTTCAAATGATTGAAGAATACAGATTGAAAGAATGAAGAAATAAAATGCGCAGAGTAATGGCTCTTTTAATGCTGTGTGTTTTATGTCTTCATCTTCAATGACTTCTGTATTTATAGCCTTCAAGCATTTAAGATCCGTTAGAGACATTCTTTCAAATGTTGGCTTTAGGCAAAACTTCATTAAATTCAATAGAGTCGTCCTGGGCAGCCATTAATGCAATACGAACGTTGGTTGTACTCTAACATGAAGGATCATGGCTTTATGCATCGTGCAGTAGCCAAATCAGAGTTGTGCAGAATGCTTTTGTACTTTGCAGGGCAGATTTCCCTTTTCGTGTAATAACCAAGAGTATTAGGGAATAAAGCATGTTGGAAACATTCTTTAACTAGACTTCATCTCTGATTTCCTAGGTTGCTTGTGAGAGTGACTTCTGACTTTTCTTGATAAGCGTGAGATAAAAGAGAGAGAGCTTCAGAGTCTTTTGCATTAGGGGACAGCTTCCAAAAGCTATTTGTACTTGGGTTCTTCATCGAAGAACCTCATACAAGTATAGGAACTTATCAGAAGACACATTAAATCTTTAATGCAGAAAGTCAATAATCCTAGTCAGCAGATAGGTTGACTTTTGCTTCTCCAGACAGGTGGTCGTCTATGTGGGCAGACAGGTGAGAAGGTGACTTCTTAATATTTTGATCTGCACACTGGGTAGACATGTTAGCAACCAATACAAAGGTTAATTAACTCATTAACCAATGTTTAGCTTTCTTCGAAACTTAGGGAAATGCACATCAGACATTTTAGAGACTTAACAATCTCCCATTTTTTGATGATGACAAACATTCAGATGATTTAATGAACCTTAGAAAAAATCAACAAAAGAATTAACAAGATTCAGACAAGTTGAAATTTTCTTAGCCAGAAGGGTTGTGCAGACAGGTGCACTTAGGTTCACTTAGCACTTACGGTATCAGAGTTATATATATGATATATATGATCAGAGATGTACTTAAAGACAAGTACCATTTTAACTTGTTTTTACTTTTTACTTAGACATCACATCATTTAATCATCGTGATCTTTCTTACTTTCTCCCCCTTTTGTCAACAACAAAAAGGAATAATAAACAAGATATAGAAAAGTAAGGAACAAAAAAGATAAATGATAAACAGTGTTTATTTTATTCATCATAAGCTTCTCAATAAAAGGCAGAATTTACACTCTACTACTTAGGCTAACTAAAAAGCAGAAATAGAGCTTCTACTCTCTTTTCTAAAAGCATCCTAGCTTGCCTTTCTTCATCCAGCTATCTTCTGGTTTCTTCTAGCTGAGCCCGAAGCAAGTTGAAGCTATGCAAATCCACCATTTGAGGAGTGGAGGCTTCTACAGTCAGACTAGTTAAATCAGCAGACTGGTCTGAGTACCAGGGCAAGGCTAAGATAGGAGGTGCCTTGGGCACAAGGAAGGGTGAGGAGATACGGGGAAAGATAAATTGATGGAGAGTTCTATAATAAAAGAAGGGAAGAAAAGCTAACTTGAACAGAGGTCTGATTCTGACAAGGTTAGTATCAGGGGATGAGAGGATATAAGAAAGTCTCTCAGATAGAGACAGACGGGTGACTCTTATTTGGATAGGAAGGGGAATAGGTTGTTGGGCTAAGATAGAAGAGGGTAAAGGTAACGAGGAATCAATATGACCGAAGAACGAGTTTGATCCTGTTACTAACAAAAAGAAATACCTACACCTATTAGGTAACATCACAACAGAGGCAGGATGGTGAGTCCTTTCCAATGTTCTAATGAAGAAGACAATAACGAGATAAAAGAAAATCTCCCTACATGGGTTAAGGATATGAGGTGGAGGAGAAGGAATGACAGATAGACGAGAGACACTTGCAGTCATAAGAGATTGCAGGTCATAAACAAAAAGACTAGATGATATGCCAGCTTGTTCTTTGGGAGTAGAGTCCTTGTGAACAACTGTGTACTGACATATATCAGACACAACATCATAAGATGATGTTAGGGTTTGGTGAGAAGATACAGATGAAGAGAAGGGAGACACTATAGATAGGGTTTGGACAGATAAAGCAGGTGGAGAAGAAACAGAAGGGTTTGGATACCTTGATGAGAAGGAGAAGATGGTGCAGAAGGGATGTAACAGCCTGATTTTTAATTACGATGTTTAACCGGTTAAAATATAATTAATTATATTTTAATCTGAGAGTTATAAAGTGATTTTAAATAAAATAAAATCATATTGATAGTCTCTCTTATGGTAGAAGGCTACAGTGAAATTTTGAGTTGAAAATTCAGACGAAGCCCGGTCTGCGTTTTTTAACTGACAGTATAATTTTATACTGACAGAAAACCCTAATTTGGCCCGAAAACTGAAATTTGTAGATTTTTTATATTTTGTCCGTGAGGAAGTCTACTTTCCAAATTTGTGAATAGAAATAAAATATTATGTTTATTCGGACGAATTTTGGTAAAAGTTCGGACGGAAAACAGTCGTTGTTTTCACTGACAGTAAGATTTTAATGATCAGAAAACCTAATTTTGACTTGTGAACGAAATGGTTTATATTTAAATCATATTTATAACGATTTTGGTTGTTTTTAAAATTTTCAACCGAAAATAAAGTATTACACTTTTTACGGGCGTAAAACCCTAATCGGGGAATCGATCGGAAACGAAACTGCAGAGACCTGTCAAGAGATCGGGACAATGAGTCATACATAATGACTCATGGAGGATGAGTCACCAAGCATTTATGAGCATTAAATGCTAGGAATCATGACTTTTAGGTGAAAAAGACCAAAATACCCCCAAGCTTTAGCTGGTATTAACCAGACCCATCTACGCACTCTTAACCACTCATTTTACGTGGTTATAAACCTCCCACATCTCCTCAATTTCGTGCATCCATATATACTCAACCATACCTATTTTATTTTACTATCGTTTCATTATTTTCCTGTCAAAAAACCGAAATCGGGTAAATGACGGAGCTGCGTACGGAATTTCCGGGAACCGCTAACGGATAGGATCAGTGACTCGTTGGTGAGTCACTTTGTGTGGCCCAAAATCAGCCACACCTCCATCAAACGTGAGCCACATATTTATTAACCATAGTTAAGCAAAGTAATCCTAGTTAAGTTAATTATTAACTATGGTTAAGCTTATATTAATTAAATAATCACAAAACCCATTAATATAAAAGTTAAAAACCAAACAAGGACTAATATTTTTCCTATAAAAGCCCTCCAAACCTTGTCCTCCCTCACCATTTCACTCATCTTCTTCATCTTCTTCATTTCTTCACCAAAAACATTTAAACTCCATTTTCATTCTTCAAGAGATCCAAGTGATTCCATTACAAAGCTTGCCAAGTTCATCATCTATTCTTCTTATACTTTCCTAACTTGAGGTAACATGATCATCTCATCTCTTGTTTAAGCTTTTGTTCTTCATATGTCATGGTTTTCCATTTCTAGTTCTAGAACTTGCAATAATTCTAGAAAATTGTAGAAAAATCATAAAAATGTGAAACCAATTTCTATGATCTTGATATAATCCCTACTTTCATTATCCAAAAGCATGTGATAAAAATCATTTTCCTTCGTATTTATCTATTGAAGGCCGAATCTATATATTTTTAGGCAAAAGAAGTTTTGTTTAATTTTTACAATATGACACTTGATCTTTACTCTTTAATACCTATAGTTATTATAACTAGAAACTTGAAATCAAAAGAGAATTTCCAGCCTATTTTACTAAGTAAGGCCAAAACTTAATTAAAAGGGAGATTAAATTATTTTGTTAATATTTCCAAGTTATAATGATTTATCTAAGCTATCTAAGACTATAGGAACTAGAATCCAAAAGCTTGGAATGAGAAAAGAATCATAACCCTATTTTGAATTAGGAGGCCAAAACCTAGCTAATCTTCAGATAGCTTCAGCTTCTTCCTTGACAGAGAAGGGGACAGAGTGTCAACCTCTGGGTGGACAACTGTCTGTGTCCCAACAGACAGGTTTGCAGCAGTTGCAGCAGCAACTTCAACCTCTACAGCTTGATCTTCTGCAGGAATTTCTACCCTTTCAACAGATGCCATAGAGGGCACTGGGTAGCCAGACCTTCTCTTTCTGGGAATGAGTCCCAAATCGAGAGTCGTCTTCTCCTTGGGCTTCTCCAAGGGTCATATTTTTTTCTCCCCCTGAGCAGATACTTCCTCTTTGCTAGGTCCAGACTCCACTTGTATGACCTTGGCAAAGGTCTTCACCAGCCTTCTTCTTTTGCTTGGCTGAGTAGACTCAGCTTTTGATGCCACAACATCCCTTGTCTACCTCTCGGGAGAGGGCTTCTTCAGTTTGAACCTCAGGCTCAACTGTCTCAGTAGTCTCTGCAGAGACTGATGGTTCTGCAAAGCAGGCCTCTAATCCTGTCTGGCCACCTTTCCAGCTGGCTTCCAAATCCTTTCAGAGATGGGCATCTCTGACTCATCCTGACTAATCAGTGGAGATCACTGGTTCCTCCTTCAGTTTATGCCCAGTAGCAGTCTTCTTCTTCTTCTTCTTATTTTCCTTTTTGTCCTATTCATCATCTTCTAGAGGGATACCCTCTATGTTCATCATAGACAAGTTCTTCCTGTTAATAGGAAAGGACATGTCTATGAAGTGAGCATCACTGGGAACAAACAGCTTTTTCCTGAACAGTCTTGTCAACAGCATTCCATAGGGATAGGTCTGCATGTTGGTCCTCTTGATCAGTGATTCGAGGTAGACGTAGATGAGGTCATTGATGTCTACCTTGATTTTTTGAATCAAGTGGTACAGGGCAAACCTGTCCATCTTGGTCACACTATCTCGTGATCCTTTCCTAGGCATCACGCATTCCAGCAGCAGCTTGTGCATGAACCTACACTTCACCACCATGCACACAGGCTTCAGGTTCTCAGGGTTAGGAACACCATACAGAGCAATATTAACATTCTATGTTCCCACCTCATCCTCCCACTCGGGTCTGAACCCAGCACCAATTCTAGGACATTTGGTGACGAGCTCCAGAGAGCTGATGGGGAAGAGAAGAGTGGTGTCCATCACATGAGCACGAAAGCTCTTGGTTCCGTCAAACTTGCTTGTGATAACCACAACACTTGCCCAAAAGTCTCTGACAAGCTTGGGATGAACCAGCTCCTTAAGATCAAAGAAGGAGGTCCACTTGGAGTATTCCAACTCCTCCGTGACATCCATTCCTCATTTCTTCATCTGTTGGAGGTCTACACTCTTCCCATCTAGGATTTTCTCCACATCAGAGAGCCTCATGTTGTACTTCTCAGCAATTTCTTTTGAGGAAAGATGCTTTGATGGTGCCATTTGAAAGAGAAAGAGTTTCTAGGGTTTTGGAAGAGAGAATGGTTTGACAGAGGAGAAAACGAAGAAGGAGAGATTTTTAAAGTTTGAAAACATCAAGGTTAAACCTTTCCGACTCTTTGCTTTTTATAGTCATTAAGGCAGGAGAGAGAAATAAAGCATTTTTAATTTTAAAACGGCACGATTTACATAGGGAACTACAACACCCACTTAATACATTATGAAAACATGGTTTCAAGATAAAAACTGTCATGCACATGATTAGCTTCAGATTAATAAATGGTATTAAATAATTAATAACCATTTTAACAAAAACAATTTCTAGCATTGTGACTCAGCATGGTCAGACAGGTAACATAAACAGGTGATATAAAGCATAAGACAGGTAGCATAGACAGGTTAATTTTCAGACGTCATTCAACAATGCAATGCATGTTTAGATTATCTCTAATAAATAAAAACCTTTCTTCTGCTAGTGGTTTAGTCAAAATATCAGCCCATTGATTTTTAGTTTTAACAAACTTAATATCAAAGATACCTTTCTAAACATAATCCCTTATAAAATGATGTTTGATTTCAATATGCTTAGCCTTAGAATGCTGAATTGGATTATTAGTTAAGCATATGGCACTAGAATTATCACACCACACAGATATGTTATGCTCATAAATAGAGTAATACTCAAGTTGATGTTTTACCCATTAGAGTTGAGAGCAACAACTAGCAGCTGAAATGTATTCTGCCTCAGCAGTAGACAAGGGAATAGTTATCTGCATATTGCTTGACCAGGAGACTAAGCTTGCTCCAATGAAGTGACATCCTCCACTAGTGCCTTTTCTTTCTATTATGTCTCCATCAAATCAGTATCACAGAATCCCACTAATATGTATTCTTTTGATCTTAGATACAACAAACCAAGATTAGTAGTCCTAATAAAATATCTAAATATTCTTTTAACAACTTTAAGATGAGATTCTCTTGGGTCAGATTGGAATCTAGCACACATACAAACACTAAACTGAATGTCAGGTTTGCTTGAAGTTAAGCACAATAGAGAACCAATCATACCTTTGTAGATAGTTTGGTCTACCTTTTTACCTTCATCATATTTGCTTAGTTTTACATTGGGTTGCATGGGAGTTTTCATTCGTTTGGAACTTTCCATTTTGTACTTTTTGAGTATCTCCTTGGTATACTTTTGTTGATGGATGAAGATTCCATCACTTGTCTGTTTGATTTGTAATCCAAGGAAGAACTTTAATTCTCCCATCATGCTCATCTCAAATTCTGCTTGCATTAGCTTGGAAAATTCCTTGCACAGATTTTCATTAGTTGCTCAAAAAACAATATCATCAATATATATTTGGACTATAATAAAATTTTCTTTAGAACTTTTTTTAAACAGGATAGTATCTACTTATCCTCTAGTGAATCCATTATGCATGAGAAAAGAGTTAAGTCTATCATACCATGCTCTAGGTGCTTGTTTCAAACCATATAATGCCTTTTTAAGTTTGAAAACATGATCTGGTTTATCAGTATCTTCAAAACCAGGGGGTTGTTTAACATACACTTCTTCTTCAATTATACCATTTAGAAAAGAACTTTTTAAATCCATTTGAAGAGATTGATTTGGTGTTGTGCAGCATATGACATTAGTATGCAGATAGCTTTTATTCTAGCTACAGGTGCAAAGGTTTCAGTATAATCAATACCTTCTTGTTGGTTATAGCCTTGAGCTACTAATCTTGCCTTATTTCTGACAACCTTGCCATCCTCATCCAATTTGTTTTTGAAGACCTATCTTGTCCCAATAACAGATTTGTTTTTGGGCTTGGAGACAAGTGTCCAGACATCATTTCTGGTAAACTGGTTGAGTTCTTCTTGCATAGGAAGAATCCAGCTTTCATCTTCAAGAGCTTCTTCAATGCGTTTTGGCTTTATTTCTGACATAAAGGCCATATTGCTTGATTCTCTTAAAGTGGATCTGGTTTTTACTCATTCTGAGGGATTTCCAATAATAAGATCCTTAGGATGATGAGTTTTGAATTTCCAGTCCCTTTTGAGATCATCATGAAGATCTTGACTTGACTACTGACTTGTCTGTTGACTCGTCTGCTGACTTGTCTGCTCCACTTGTCTGTCTGGCTCAATCACAGTTTCTGTCTTAATCAGATGAGGTTGTTGACTTTCTGATTTGTTTATATCAAGACCTGCAAGATCATCTTCTAGATTTGATAGTTTCTTATTAGTCTTTAAACCATCATTGAACTTAACATGAACATATTCTTCAATAACAAAAGTTATGGAATTGTAAATTCTAAATGCTTTAGACATTTCAGAATATCCTACAAAATACCTTTGTCTACGTTGGAACCTATCTTTCCAAGTTGATCCTTAGTATTTAGAATGAAGCATTCACAACCAAATGCATGAAAATAAGATATTTTAGGGCTTATACCTTTCCATAATTCATAAGGTGTCTTCTTTATAAAAGGCCTAATAAGTATTCTGTTTTGTACATAACATGCAGTGTTTACTGCTTCTGCCCAGAAGTACTTGGGGAGATTATTTTCATTTAGCATAGATCTAGCCATCTCTTGTAGAGATCCGTTCTTTCTCTCAACCACTCCATTTTGTAGAGTTCTAGGTGCAGAGAAATTGTGAGAGATCCCATTCTCCTCACAGAACTATCTAAATGGCTCATTTTCAAATTCTCCCCCATGGTCACTTCTAAGGGTAGATATATAGAAACCCTGTTCATTTTGTACTCTTTTGCAGAATATTGAGAAAGACTTAAAAGACTTATCCTTGTGGGTTAAGAAGAGTACCCATGTAAATCTAGAGTAGTCATCAACTATGACAAATCCATATTTTCTTCCAGCCAAGCTAGCAACACTAACTGGTCCAAACAGATCCATGTGTAACAACTGAAGAGGTCTAGAGGTTGATACTTGGTTTTTAGATTTGAAACTTGATTTTATCTGTTTACCTCTCTGACATGTATCACACAAGACATCTTTATTAAAACTATTATCAGGAAATCCTCTCACAAGGTTGTCCTTTTTCAGTTTAGAAATTAGTTTCATACTAGCATGTCCTAGTTTCATATGCCATAATCATCTTTCATCCTTTTTAGACAACAGACGGGTTACACTTTGATCTGAGAGATCAGTCAGTTCAATCTTATACAGATTGACTTATGCATAAATCCTTGGTAAATGAGACATCAAATCCACTGTCACATAATTGACTTATGCTAAGGAAATTGTGTCTTAATCCTTCAACCATAAGAACATTAGATATAGAGGGAAGAGGGGGTTTACCACCAATAGTACCAATGCCTATAACTGATAAGCCTCTGGCTTATCTAGTTTTATGACTAGATGAACTAGGGTTTATATGCCAATTTATTCGAGTTCACTCTCGATTTCACCCGAATTTGCCTTGTTTTGTTCCTAAGTTGGACTTTGACTCGTTTTGCGTCTTTTGTGTAGTTTTTAGGTTATTTTGGATAGAATTACGCTTGTGGTTGCTTGTGTTGTTTTCAGATCCATAAGTGAAGCTTTAAGAGTTAAGAAAAGTGAAGAATATGAGCCAGACAGAGCCCATCACGGCCTGGCCGTGATGACCATCACGGCCATGATCAAGCAGAGCAGAAGGGGCAAAAGTCAGAAGCTGTCACGGCCTAGCCGTGATGTATATCACGGCCGTGACCTAAAACCCACAAAAGTCAGAAGCTGTCACGGCCTAGCCGTGATGTCTATCACGGCCGTGACAATCCAGGAGGCAAAAGTCAGAACCTGTCACGGCCTGGCCGTGACACCCGTCACGGGCGTGACAGAACAGATGGTGGAGACAGAAGCTATCACGGCCTAGCCGTGATGAGGCTCACGACCGTGATGTTCAAGATTTGAAAGCGCGCCCAACCCAGAATGCGTCACGGCCTGGCCGTGATGGCCATCACGGCCGTGACGCGTGGCCTCCCTATAAATAGAGCAGATCAGAACAGATTTGGGGAGTTTTTGGATCAGAATTTTTCAGAGACTTTTTGTAACCCTATTTCTGGGATTTCTTCTTCTCTTCTTTTCTCTTAATTCATAGGCTTAGGATGGATTCCAATTGTACGTTCGTTGTTGTTACGGACATGAGGAACTAATCCTCTTGTCCAAGGGACCGATGAAGCCACCCATGGCGGCATAGTATTAATGTAATGTACTTCTCTCTCCTTTAATTCAATTATGATTTTCCAATTCTGTTTTCATTGTGTCGATTATATGCTAGCGTGATCGACTAGTTAAGCGTGATGAGGCCTAGCGGCGATTCGCGTTTCAGAACTTGAATTGGGAACATCGGTCGAGTATTGCACGAGAGTGAATAGGAGATCGGTGCAACCTATAGGGAACAAGAATTAATAGAATTTGAGATTAGGGTTAAGAGACCTAGCAAGTAATTAACCCAAATCATCGAATACGTCCTAATGAGCACGGAAGTGGATTTAGGAGAATTTAGGGGTCCCGGTTGACATTAAAATTGAACTTAGGGAGGAGAATATCATCACTTGGGTACTTTGCATGAGTGGGTAGGTGGATTCGAAACCTTGGATACTTTTATTTCTGAATTTAATCACCCGTAGCTTTAATTGATTTGATTCTTGAATTTGCAATCTCAATCTCTTTCTATCAACCTCCTTCTATTGCTTAACTAACGTATCAGATTTCTTGACAATTTAGTCGAATTGGTAACCCAATCCTTGTGTTCGACCTCGGTAGAATACTACCGTGTTTTTATTACTTGCGACGACCGGTACACACTTCGCGAGTCACAACAAGTTTTTGGCGCCGTTGCCGGGGATTGGCACAACCAATTTTCCTAATTTTTAGGAAATTCGGCTGTTTGGTTAAGCTGACTTTTAGTTTTATTTCCTTTTATTTAATTGCCATTATTTTTCTCTGCTTCTTTGATTCCACTTGGTCTTTGCCCGTTTTTGTATGCGAGGTATCCTCCTACCAGAGGACTTGCTATTCGATTCAGAGATCACCAGGACCGAGCGGCAGTTAAGAAAAGAGGCCAGAGAAAGGAAGAGGTTGGAAGCAATTAAAATAGAAGGCATGGCTGAATAAAATCCTCCTCCTCCTCCTCCTCGTTACAAGCCTCTCTTCGAGTACGATCTACCAAGCTTGGTGGATTGTGACTCTTCTATTGTAAGAGGCAACCTGAACACAGACTCCTTCAGAGTTGAAGCATGTGTCACATTCCAGCTCCGGGAGAATCAGTTTGATGGGAGTGGAAAGCAAGACCCGCATAGACACATCACTCGCTTCCTTGAGGCGTGTGACTTACAGAAGACAAGAGGAGTCTCACAGGATGAGTTTCGCTTGCGACTCTTCCCTCTCTCTCTTAGGGATGTCGCTCGCGATTGGGTTGGCATTTGGATAGGAACGAAGATCGAACTTGGGAGCAAATGGCACGAAGTTCCTAACCAAATACTTTCCTCCTCGAAGGCGGCACAAGCAAGAATAGCCGTCACTTCATTCAGGCAAACGGAGGATGAAACATACAATGAAGCATGGGAGAGGTACAATGGTTTGTTGAGAAGATGTCCCTCTCGCGTTCTTTGACCCGGTTTCCAAAGTGCAACATTTCTTTATTGGGTTGAGAGGACGCTATCGGATGAACTGTGATGCCGCATGGTGGCGGTTCTTTTGTATATTTATCACCGAGGACGGATGGGCACTGTTAGAGAAGATGTCATATAATGATTACAACCGTGGTAGGGAGACCTCGAGTGGAATCGGTTGGGACAATGGAAGCCATTTTAGAGCAAAACAGACTTTTGAAGATGCAAAATGAGGCTTTGTCTGGGAACAAGAGGATTAATGCTATACACGAGGGAATGCCTCCGGGTTGTGCAAATTGCAATGGAAATCATGACACTCAGAATTGCCCGCTAAATTTCCCTCAAGAACATGTGGACTCTTGCCACAACTTCTATGACACTGCGCCCCAGAACAATTATCAGAGGAACAATCAAAATCAGAATAGGGGCTACATGAGAAGAGACCATCCGGGATTTGCTTGGAGTGATGTTAATGGTGGTCTAGCCGGTCAACAACACCCTCAACAAAATTGGCAACAACCTCAACGAGTGGTCCGAGACCGAACATTGGAATTCAAAGCGCAATACTCGTGCAGGTCTTCCGGGACTAATCGGAGTGCAAATAATGAGATAGTGGAAGACAACCGTGGGAGTTGGCTTTTGAGAAAATGAGTGCAGCAGTGGAGAAATTGTCAATTAACACGAACACTGCCATTGACAAGTTGGCCACTCATACAGGTTCAGCAATTCAGAATCTCGAGACACAAATAGCACAGCTCGCGAAGCAATTGAATGAGCGTCTCACGGCACTCTTCCAGGTGACACCGAGAACAACCCCAAGGGACAATGCAATGTCATATCTACTAGAAGCGGAAGGGTGTTAGGACCTAGCAGGGGTACCACTAATTCTCAGGATGACAAGGGGCCAGAACAACCTCATGTTGAGGAAGAGCAAACTGAAAAAGAAGGATTGGCAAGTGACAAGGAACCGGAGCAAGGGGGAAGGCTGAAACTTGTGGATGAAGAGTTCCGAAGGAAGAAGTGGGTTGAACCCCAAGACCTCCCGCCCTACATGAAGGTTCCGTATCCGGAAAGATTGAAGAAGCCTCAACATGATAAGCAATTCAATAAGTTCCTTGATGTCTTCCGAAAACTTCAGATTAATATTCCATTTGCGGAAGCCTTGGAACAAATGCCATCATATGCTCGGTTTATGAAGGAACTTCTCACTAAGAAGCGGAGGATTGTGGATGAAGAAACGGTTGCTTTGACCGAGGAGTGTAGTGCCATTCTTCAACGGAAACTGCCTCCGAAGTTGAAGGATCCCGGTTCCTTCTCGATACCATGCACCATTGGGGGAATTACCTTCGGAAAGGCATTGTGTGATCTAGGGGCAAGCATCAATTTGATGCCCCTCTCGATGATGAAGAGGCTAGGGATCAAAGAAGTAAAGGATACGCGAATGTCACTCCAACTGGCCGATCGTTCTATAAAATATCCCTATGGAGTAGTTGAAGACTTGCTCGTGAAAGTTGACAAGCTCATATTCCCAGTAGACTTTGTGGTGCTCGATATGGATGAAGACGCTGAGATCCCTCTCATATTGGGTAGGCCCTTCTTGGCCACCGGGGGTGCCTTGATAGATGTGCGGAGAGGGAAACTCACTTTAAGGGTAAATGATGATGAGGTGGTCTTCAATGTCTTTGAAGCGATTAAGCACCCGGAAGAGAAGTCAGCTGTGTATCGAGTGGATGTGGTGGACCCAACTGAAAAGGTAAAGGTAACTCGAAAAGACCATGATCCTTCACTTGCAACAGTATCGGTGGAATCTCATGAGGAAGACAGTGAGGAAAAAGGCCCTTCGGGGGATGAAGTCTACCTTGAGTGGCTACGAGACATGGAACCCATACCGAGTCTCCCAAAGGAAGAATGTGCAAGGAAAGAAATCAGCAGCAAGGGAATGAAAAAGAAGGGTAAAGCACCAAGGGTGAAAGGTAGTACAACCGTGGTGGTCAAGAAAGACAACAAGTTGGTCCCTAAAAAGACCATCGCGGAGTGGAGAGTGCGTGCAGATTATAGAAGGATGCTGGCCTTGAATGAGCTGTCCGGGAACAGCTTGCGAGTATATAAAAGTGCACAAACCTACAAAGAACAGGCCAAGGAATGGAATGGCAAGCAGGATCTTCCTCCGGATTAACCCTTAGGGGCGATTTGAGTCAGGCTCGGGACGTTAAACAAGCGCTACTTGGGAGGCAACCCAAGCTAGGTACCATCTCCTTTCCTCACTCTTATTTTTGTTTTTGTTTTTGTGTGTGTTTTGTTTTTGTTGTCACTCTTGAATAATTTGAGAAGATCAAGAGTTGTTGTATGAAGGTCGTGTCGGCAAGCTTGTTGGATGTTAATTGAATTGAGCATGATTGATTGCATGAATTACTTGATCATTGATGATTTCCCCCCTAGGGTCTGAAAATAGAAAAGTTGATCCCCACTTAAAAAATTGAAAATTGAACTTTGAGATGTATTATGATTGCTTGATTTATGATAAGTTTGGGGTGAGGGGGGTGCACACACTAGGAATCGTATCTCGGTCAAACAATTTGCAAAATGTCCAGGTGAGGAATTTGAGCCTCCAACTCTGTTTTTGAATGCGAGAATCACTGTTAAGTTGCACTTTCCCGAATTTGCTTGAATCTCTATATGGTTTGCATGATTATGTGTTGCATCAAATGATTTAGGCAATTTTCTTTGAATAACTACTTGGCCTGAAAAGAACCATCCCTAATGCATGTTCCCTAGTTAACCAAGTTGAGCCCAATTGACCTATTGTTTCTTGATGACCCTACATTACTAGCCAAAATCTGAAAAACCATGTTAACCCAATCTTAGGATTAGGAGAGCATGGAAATGAGCAAGAGAAAGGTTGTGAGAAACTAAGTTTGGGGTGGCTACAAGGTATGTGTCATGTTAGGATGAGAAAAAGAAAATAAAGGTTGACCCAAGGCAAAAAGAAAAGAAAAGAAAAGAAGAAACCAAAAATTGCCAAAAGAAAAGGGGCAAAATAAAAATAATATCAAGGAAAAGGTTGTAGTCACCCGAGCCCAAATGAAAAATGGAAAGAAAGGAATTTGAGTGGAAAGTGTGTTTAATGCTCATGCTCTCTTAGTTCCTAGGGACTTAAGCCTAAATATCCTTGATTATCCTACCCTCAGCCAGGCCCCATTACAACCTTTAAAAGACCTTTTGATGTTGCATGCATGTTTTCGTGGGAACTATGTTTGAGATGAAAATCAAATTCATGGGAAGTGCTCTTGATAAGTGAAATTGAGTGAAAAAGTTGAAAGCCTAGACAAACTTGAACGAATGAGTGAAATACTAAATGCCCTTGTGAGGAAGGCAATTGTTTGAAATAGGTGATCTTCCTTAGTGTGTATCTTTGAGCCTCAACTTAGAGTAATGATGGCATGAATGATAATTTCTCAATTGTTTAAAGTAGATGAATGTGGGGACTACATTGATGAAAAAAAAGGGGGAATCAAAGAAGAAAAATTGTTTTGTAAAGTCGCATGAAATTTGTGCGAAATTGATTAGATCTTTCAAGCTTGCCAAGTCTTGAGTCGTTTTTGAGTTTTAAGCTTGCTTGGGGACAAGCAAGGTTTAAGTTTGGGGTATTTTGATAAGCCTCTGGCTTATCTAGTTTTATGACTAGATGAACTAGGGTTTATATGCCAATTTATTCGAGTTCACTCTCGATTTCACCCGAATTTGCCTTGTTTTGTTCCTAAGTTGGACTTTGACTCGTTTTGCGTCTTTTGTGTAGTTTTTAGGTTATTTTGGATAGAATTACGCTTGTGGTTGCTTGTGTTGTTTTCAGATCCATAAGTGAAGCTTTAAGAGTTAAGAAAAGTGAAGAATATGAGCCGACAGAGCCCATAACGGGCCTGGCCGTGATGACCATCACGGCCATGATCAAGCGAGAGCGAGAAGGGCAAAAGTGTCGAAGTCGTCACGGCCAGCCGTGATGTATATCACGGCCGTGACCTAAAACCCACAAAAGTCGAAGCTGTCACGGCCTAGCCGTGATGTCTATCACGGCCGTGACAATCCAGGAGGCAAAAGTCGGAACCTATCACGCACTGGCCGTGACACCACATCACGGGCGTGACAGAACAGATGGTGGAGACAGAAGCTATCACGGCCTAGCCGTGATGAGGCTCACGACCGTGATGTTCAAGATTTGAAAGCGCGCCCAACCCAGAATGCGTCACGGCCTGGCCGTGATGGCCATCACGGCCGTGACGCGTGGCCTCCCTATAAATAGAGCAGATCAGAACAGATTTGTGGAGTTTTTTGGATCAGAATTTTTCAGAGACTTTTGTAACCCTATTTCTGGGATTTCTTCTTCTCTTCTTTTCTCTTAATTCATAGGCTTAGGATGGATTCCAATTGTACGTTCGTTGTTGTTACGGACATGAGGAACTAATCCTCTTGTCCAAGGGACCGATGAAGCCACCCATGGCGGCATAGTATTAATGTAATGTACTTCTCTCTCCTTTAATTCAATTATGATTTTCCAATTCTGTTTTCATTGTGTCGATTATATGCTAGCGTGATCGACTAGTTAAGCGTGATGAGGCCTAGCGGCGATTCGCGTTTCAGAACTTGAATTGGGAACATCGGTCCAGTATTGCACGAGAGTGAATAGGAGATCGGTGCAACCTATAGGGAACAAGAATTAATAGAATTTGAGATTAGGGTTAAGAGACCTAGCAAGTAATTAACCCAAATCATCGAATACGTCCTAATGAGCACGGAAGTGGATTTAGGAGAATTTAGGGGTCCCGGTTGACATTAAAATTGAACTTAGGGAGGAGAATATCATCACTTGGGTACTTTGCATGAGTGGGTAGGTGGATTCGAAACCTTGGATACTTTTATTTCTGAATTTAATCACCCGTAGCTTTAATTGATTTGATTCTTGAATTTGCAATCTCAATCTCTTTCTATCAACCTCCTTCTATTGCTTAACTAACGTATCAGATTTCTTGACAATTTAGTCGAATTGGTAACCCAATCCTTGTGTTCGACCTCGGTAGAATACTACCGTGTTTTTATTACTTGCGACGACCCGGTACACTTGCCGGAGTCACAACAATAACCTTCCCTTTTTGATTGCCTCCAAAGGCAACATATCCTCATTTCTTAATTTGGAGGTCTAGCAACATAGACCTTTCTCTTGTCATGTGTCGCGAGTAACCACTGTCCAGGTACCATCAGTGGTGTTTTCTTTGTCCTATTAAGGACATCTGTAATAGAAATTATTTGGTATTTAGGTACCCATTGTTTCTGGGTCCTTTTCTGTTACTCCTAGGAGTCTGTGAAGACTGAAGACTTCATTCTCTTCTTATGGATACACTTAGACATAACATGTCCAGTTTTTCCACCTAAGTTACAGACAGGTATGGATTTAATTATTGTTGACTTAACAGACACTTTAGAAGTTTTAGTTGATACTTTATGATGTGTCTGATGGACATATCCAATACATTCTTTGTTAAGGGAGTGTCTCTGGCAGCCCAGCAGCTTAGTCAGATTGTCTCTGCCATTAACAAATTTGGCAAGATCAGAAGTGAGCTCTTCCACTTTATGTTGAAGTTTTTCAACTTCTTCATATTGTGATGTTTCACTTGAGATCTTAGCTTCATCAGACTTTTCAGTCTTCAGCTCACTGTTCTCTTTGACCAGCTTCTCACACTTTTGAGATTTCTGCTTATGCTCATTGATGAGCTTTACATACTCTCTCTTGAGGGATTTGAAGGCCTTAGATAAGTAGTTGGATTCCTCCAGTAACTCCTTATAGGCATCAAGTAATTCCTCATAGTCAGAATGTACCTCATCATCTGAATCTAAGTCAGTGTTGGTCATCAGACAAAGATTAGCTTATTCCTCTGTCTCTTCATCAGAAGATGTTGACTCTAGATCCTCCCAAGTAGCCATCATCCATTTCTTCTTCTTTTTGAAGAACTTCTTAAAAGGGGCTTTCTTAATTTGAGGACATTCAGCTTTGATGTGACCGGGCTTCTTGCACTCATAGCAGACAATTGAACTCTTGTCTGTTGAAGTGGATTCTTTGAAGTTGTTGTCCTTGTTGAAGCTTTTGAATGGCTTATCCTTTTTGAACTTCTTTTTCCGTAGGAGAAGCTTTATCTTCCTGGTTAGGAGAGACAACTCTTCATCACTTTTAGAATCCTCGGGTTCAGACAGGTCAGCATCACTAGATGATTCGTCTGCCTTCAGAGCCTTGGAAGCTTTTGTTGACTTTTGATCAGCCTTTAGAGTAATTGACTTGCCCTTCTTTGTAGCAATTTCATCTCCAAGTTCTTGTTCATGAACAGTGAGTGTACCAAGAAGTTCATCCATAGCCAAGGTAGTAAGATCCTTGGCTTGGGAAATAGCAGTGACCAAAGGTCTCCACTGCTTAGGTAGACTCCTCAGTATCTTTCCAACCTTCTCGGCATTAGTATAAATTTTGCCAAGAGATTTTAGGCCATTCATGATAGTTTGGAATCTTCTTATCATCTGAGCAACAGATTCTCCTTCCTCCATGAGAAAAGTTCATACTTTCTGACAAGTATGACAATTTTTGATTCTTTGACGTTGGTTGTTCCTTCATGTGTGACAGCTAAAGTATCCCATATTTCTTTGGCAGAATCACAGGCACAAACCTTCTCAAATTCTTTAGGACTGAGAGCACAAATGATGTTGTATCTGGCTTTATGGTTCAGCTCCCATTTTGTCTTTTCTGCAGGGGTCGACTGAGCTTTTGGCTTGTCAGTGTTGTCATCATTTTTAGGAATGAATGGACCATCAGGGATGACATCCCAGAGATCCAATTTTGTAGATAGAATGAACCATTGAAATCTATCTTTCCAATAGTTGAAGTTTTCTCTATTGAAGAATGGAGGTCTGGTTAGGGAAGCTCCTTCCGTCTGGTGACTTCCACTTGAACTAGCTCCAGTAGTCATGTCTATTCTTCAGGACCTTTACCTCTACAATGTTAGATGCTCAACCAAAGGTTGAGCTCTGATACCAACTGAAATAGACAACTATAAACACGAGAAGGAGGGTTGAATTGTGTTTAACAAAATTTAAGATAAAGTTGAAAACTTTTTGCACACAGAAGCTACGTTCAGACAAGTGAGAGAACACTGCACAGACAGGTGACCTGTCTGATGAAGGTTTAACAGAAAAACACACACGCAGACAACTTGAAAACAAGTTCAATATTCACACTTTAACCCCTTTAGTTAGAAAGCAGATAATATAATCAAAGCAACTAAAGAGTTTAAGGGAAGAGAGATTAACACAGCTATTTATCCTTATTCACTCTTCAACACAAAGAGATACGTCCAGTCCTTGGTAGCACCAAGTTTTATCCACTATAACTGATCAGGTTACAGACTCCAAGTATTGCTTGCACACCTAGCCTCTTCAGGCTCCAAGACAAGTATTCTTTGCTCACCTAGCCTCTTCAGGCTCACTCAGGTTTGTTTGAGAAGTTTGTTTGTAATAAATTCAATCAGACAGACAGTTCTTTCACTAACATTCAGATAGTGAATTAAATGTAAGCTTAGGAAAGACTGTGTAATAACTTCAAATGATTGAAAAATACAGATTGAAAGAATGAAGAAATAAATGCGCAGAGTAATGGCTTTTTTAATGCTGTGTGTTTTTTGTCTTCATCTTCAATGACTTCTGTATTTATAGCCTTCAAGCATTTAAGATCCGTTAGAGACATTCCTTAAAATGTTGGCTTCAGGCAGAACTTCGTTAAATGCAATAGAGTCGTTCTGGGCAGACATTAATGCAATAGGAACACTGGTTGTACTCAACATGAAGGATCATGGCTTTATGCATCATGCAGTAGCCAAACCACAGTTGTACAAAATGCTTTTGTACTTTGCAGAGCAAATCTCCCTTTTCGTATAATAACCAAGAGTACTTGGGAATAATGCATGTTGGAAACATTCTTTAACTAGACTTCATCTCTGATTTCCTAGGTTGCTTGTGCTTCTGACTTTTCTTGATAAGCGTGAGATAAAAGAGAGAAAGCTTCAGAGTCTTTTGCATGAGGGGACAGCTTCCAAAAGCTATTTGTACTTGGGTTCTTCATCGAAGAACCTCGGACAAGTATAGGAACTTATCAGAAGACACATTAAAGCTTTAATGCAGAAAGTCAATAATCCTAGTCAGCAGACAGGTTGACTTTTGCTTCTCCAGATAAGTAGTCATCTATGTGGGCAAACAGGTGAGAAGGTGACATCTTAATATTTTGATCTGCACACTGGGTAGATAAGTTAACAACCAATACAAAGGTTAATTAACTCATTAACCAATGTTTAGCTTTCATCAAAACTTAGGGAAATGCACATCAGACATTTTAGAGACTTAATAGAAGTGTTTGTTATCCTTCCTGACTTTCACGCTTTTATTATTTTTTTTTTTAGAATTTGTAATCGCCACGCTCCGACGTGGCTCACTTGGATGCTTAAGTGCCAAGTCGCTAGATCGTTGGGGTAGCCAACGCTTGAGCATGGCACCTCCTGCACAAAATGCACAAAACTGTTACAGTTCACATCTTTTTTTATTAAAAGCAAATAAAAACAATAAAAACTAAAAATAAAACAAAGCTACAAAAATACTAAATAAAATAGAAAATAACCTAAAACTAATAAAATTAAACTGAAAATTAACTACAATTAAAGACTCATTAACTACAAATTAAGACTCGTCACACCCCCAAAATTAAGTGTTTGCTAGTCCTCAAGTAAACCCGAAAACATGACAAATCAAAGCCTCAAAATCACCACTACACAATCGACAAAATCACATAACGGTATCCAATGGTGCATCTCCCAATTCATCTAGACATAACCTATTGGCCTTATGCATAAAATAATTAGATGGGTCAAGACATCAAGCATTGGGTCAGACACTTATTATCATTTTTTTTTTCTTTAACTTCAACTCCCAACATAGAAGACACTTACCTGTCAATCATGCATGGATCTTCCACTCAAAACAAAAAAACACTAACATTTGGTCTCAAAGGAGTGCCCCAAAACATTTTCCCAGTAGTCAATCAGTCTCAATGGGGTACTATGAGTATTTCCTCAATGACCTATGACCTCAAATGGGTGTTTACCCAACTTAATTTTTTTTTTTTTTGAGAACCTCAACATTTTGATTTTAATTAATAACAGCAGGCAGACATTTCTCTAGTAAGCAAGTGTAGTGAATGCTGCAAAGAGTGTCACCGTGGGAACCAAAGATTAAAAAAAAATCCAGATATTTTAGAAATCCTTCACAAGTGCCAAATGGAAAAACCCAACTAATGTGTGTGTGTGAAACATCCAATAAGAAGTCCTACTCAACAACACACATGCACAAAGAAAGCCATCAACAAAATAAGGATACGCAGTGACTGAGACACCCCGTTGTGCCCCATCGTATTATTACATTAAAACTTTAATATTTATTTACTTAATCGCTCGCTTATCATTGAAAATACGTAAAAATTAAAACTTAATTAACAATTATATAACTTATGCATATATAAAACATACCAAAACTATATTACATAAATACACACCTGTTATTTATTACATTCCAAAAGCACTGTTAAGGGTACCCTCTCAGTAGGATCCCTCACAGGCATAAACTTCACTACAGACATACTCAGCGGAAATATAAATACTCTTTAGACACACTGGCCATACTGTCTATACTCTAATCGCCTTGAATCACAGCTCGACCTCCATCATCTGGTTCGTAAGGAGTTCCATCTAACCCCTCAGCAATTGGTTCCTCCATCGGGTCTTCTCGTACGATCACATCAGAAATAAAACACAACACACAGAAAGATATAGGGAATAAGAAACAGTTCTATCATCAAAAAAACGGAAAAGAATAATAGTAAATTATACAGTAACTGTCACAGACACACATCACTCAAAATCAACAATCATCCTCAATTCACCATATCATCCTCTACCCTCATCTCATGTAGTCTAAACACTTATACTATCATCACTGTCTCTATTCCTTTCACATTCGTTAGTAGTCCATGGCAGTCTGATGCAAAGAACTCAGTATAGTACACTTCTATCTTTTGATAGAATAAGACTCAACATAGTGCCCTTCTATCTTTCGATAGGATAAACCTCAGTATAGTGCCCTTCTATCTTTCGATAGGATAAACTCAGCGTAGTGCCCTTCTATCTTTCGATAGGATAAAACTCATCATAGTGCCCTTCTATCTTTTGATAGGATAAAACTCATCATAGTGCCCTTCTATCTTTCGATAGGATAAAACTTAATACTGATGTGGCCATCTTCACTCCTGTCACATTAGTCAGTAGTCCAGAACGGTCCAGTACCAATAACTTTCGAACGCATCAAAGACTAAACACTTATTAGTCTAAAATGGTCCAGTGCCAAGATCATACGAACTCGTCAAGGAATATCATTCCATAACGGTCCAGTGCCAAGAACATACGAACTCGTCAAGGAACATCCTTCCATAACGGTCCAGTGCCAAGAACATACGAACTCGTCAAGGAATATCAATCCAAAACGGTCCAAGGTTAAGAACATACGAACTCGTCAAGGAATATCATTCCATAACGGTCCAGTGCCAAGAACATGCGAACTCGTCAAGAACTAAAGAGTATTACGGTAGTCTACCTCGGCATCCACATCCGTAGGGCACTCACCCGTAATATCCGATATCCCCAAAATAGGATATCCTGACCTCGTGTGTTCCACTCACACGGCTGTGACTAACAATACCTCGATAAATGAATCTCCCTAATTTAAATCAATAACAACCTAGTGCCTCAACCTTCCATCAAAGTCTCAACACCTTTTTCCTCTTAGATAAAACCACTTAATTAGGCTAGGCACCTCTAAATCACCTCATTCTCTCACCCAAACAATCATCTCCCAAACAACATATATCCTTGCTTAAAATCAACTAAGCACAATATTAAAAACCAGGCAGATCATGCATAACACAATATCAGAAAATAATTCAAATACCACAAAATATCACATACGTAATGAAATAATAATAATAAATTCAATCAACCTCAGATAAGATAAAATCATCCTAATGTCGATAAACCTACAACCCCCAAATCACCATTGGTTTTACAGAAAAGGTTTCCAATATGATTTTGGTCTTGTCGATTACTCAACTACTAGTAGGGTTTAGGTCGCCCTACACAATTATCATATAATCTACTACTTATCGATTCCGATGATAGGTTGATTCTTTTCCCCACCTGAGTTTTCACCGGAAACACGTACACGACGATCCTCGTTATCCCGCCACGAGTTAACACAAACACCTTCAACCAAACAACATAACTATAATTAATCAACTAACAACCATCTATGACACTTTAGGGCTAGGTTCGGTCAAGACTTAGAAAATAGGTTTAGGATTATCTTCTTAATGCTATCTTTTGGATCCTAGTTACTAGAGTCTTAACTAACATAGATTACTTATTACAAGACTAAAATTTGAAACAAAATCCTCTAACCTTTAGGGTTAGGGTTTCGGCCCATATTAGGAAAATAGGCTAGGAAATTTAGTTGGATTCAAGCTCTTGGATAATGAAAGTGGAAGACATCACAAGATCATAGAAATTGGTTTCACATTAAAAGGATTTTTCTACAATTTTCTAGAATTATTTGAAGTTCTAGATCTAGGAATGGAAAAATATGATTCATGGCATAAACATGATAAATACATGAATATGAAAGCTTATATGATCAAGGAGATGAGCTTTTACCTCTTGAAGATTGAAGAAATGAAGAAAATGATCAACCTTCACTATGTTGAAAACTGGACAGCTTGAGGGTGTGATGGTATTGTGAGTGTATCTCACAATATACTCATCCAAAAATTACGAACTTTCGCTTGATAGAAAGATAAGAAGAAAAGGAACAACTTTGGTGTTTAAGGTTTCATTTGGTTCGGATCATAACAGGGGTGAAAAGGGCCTTATTTATGCTGTTTCGTGGGTTGCTGAGAATTCTGGGCAGTTTCTGTATTTTGAGTATTTCTCCCAATCCACTTATCCGTTTTTGATGATCTTTAGCTTGTTGGAAATAAGAGAGAAACAGGAACAACTTTTATGTTGAGTGTTTTCCGAGTTTCAGAAAGGAAGATGGTCATATGTCTGGTGGGAATTCGGTGTTCTTAGGGTTTTGTAACTTAGTTGGTGAGGAAGATGAAGAGAATGAAGAAGATGAGTGAAATGGTGAGGGAGGCCACGGTTTGGAGGGTATTTATAGGAGTAATATTATGCCTTGTTTGGTTAAAAGGAATTGGTTTAATGGGTTTTGTGATTATTAAATTAATATAAGCTTAACTAAGGTTATAATTAACTTAACTAAGGTTATAATTAACTTAACTAAGGTTATTTTGGCTAACCATGGTTAATAATATGTGGCTCACATTTAGTGGAGGTGTGGCTGATTTTGGGCCACACAAAATGACTCACCAATGAGTCATCGATCTTATCCATTAGCGGTTCCCGGAAATTCCGTCACGCTTGTTCAAGTCGTTCTCCGATTTCGGTTTTTGAGAGGAAAATAATGAAACGAAAGCAAAATAAAATAGGTAAGATTTATTGGAGGTGGAGGCACGAAATTGGAGAGATGTGGGAGGTTTTCAACCACGTAAAATGAGTGGTTAAGAGTGCGTGGATGCGTCTTGTTAATACCCGCGAAAGCTTGGGGGTATTTTGGTCTTTTTACCTAAATGTCATGATTACTTGCATTTAATGCTCATAAATGCTTGGTGACTCATCCTCCATGAGTCATCATATATGACTCGTTGTCCCGATCTCTTGACGGGTCTCTGCACTTCCCTTCTTGACTCCGTCGGTTTCCCGATTAGGGTTTTACGCATGCGTAAAAGCGTAATATTTCGTTTTCTACTGAAAATTTTCAAACTAACCAAACTCGTTGGAAATATGATTTAAATATAAACCATTTCGTTCACGAGTCAAAATTAGGTTTTTTCTCCAAGAAAATTATCTTTGTCGGTGAAAACGCTGACAGGGTTCAAGTCTGAATTTTCAACCCAAATTTTTATCGTAAGCTTCTACCCTAAGATAGAGTATGAATATGATTTTTATTTCATAAAAATCAATCTCCATGAACTCGGATAAAAATATAAATAAATACATTTATACCGGTTAATACAGTGAAAATATTTTTACTGAAAAAAATAAAAATCGGAAAATAAAATGTAGGGTGTTACAGTGACAATTTTGGATTTTTAAAAGGGAGAACAATGACCTCAACTTGCAAACACTAAAACACTCAAAAATCAAAGCAACAGACAACCAGAAAAAGAAAAACAAAATAAGATAAAAATAAAACTCCTCAATCCCATATTTATGCTGCAAACCGTGGGATCCAGGTGAAGGATCTCACATGGTTAGCATCCCTTGGTCCTTATACCACAGGTTATGGGATCCAGGTGGATGCTTCTTAATGAGTCAAGCTATTGACGTTAAAGAAGCGCTTATTGGGAGGCAACCCAATTTTTCTTAACCTTTCTCTTTAGTTAGATTTTGATTTTTAACTCTTGAATAATTTGAGAAGATCAAGAGTTTTCTTTTACTATTAAATTTGTTAAGTGTTTTCAGGATAATAAGGAAGGAGAAGCAAAAAGAGCAGGGAGAAACAAAGCCAAAAAGCATGTGAGCCAACACCCGCTACCGCCTCGGTAAGCCGTTCCAATTTTTTTTTTTTTTTTTGCTTTATTTAATTTTTCTTCTCCTCTCTCCAACTTGATTGTTTACATTGGGGACAATGTAAATTTTTAAGCTTGGGGTAGGGGTATTTTGCATTTGCATTTTTCATGTTGCATTCATATAGTCTTGCATGATAGTTTGCATGATCACACATTAGATTTCCCTTGTTTAGATTTTGCATCTGATTGTGAGAACTAAGTGTCAAATAACTTGAGATAGTGAATTGTTGAACCCAATTCTGTTTATTCTTGTGATATGGCTGCAAATGAAAATGTTTGAGATAATCTTGAATAGTTGATAATTAGCATATGGTTCTGAAGATTTTTGTTTTTCATTGATTCTGAACTATTAAAATGTGAGATTTTGAGCCATAAAGGGGTACTCACAAAATTTTACCCCATTCTTTGTGTAGAGTGTTATTCCTCTTGGTTTGTTATTCTCTAGAACTTGACTTGAAACCATTTTGAAGCTTGAAAATTTTTGAAAACGTTTTTGAAAATGATTGAGGCAATAGGTATTTTTCTGGCCTTCTGAGCTTTGAATGATGAAATGCTACCCCTTAGTTGCCCAATTTTGAGCCTGTAAGAATAAAAATGCTTTTCTTGGTACCCTGAAATGGTTTGATATATATGTTTGATAAGGGACCTTCTAAAGTATTACAAAAGGGTAAAAAGGTAGTAGAAAGAGTTTGGGATGAAAAGAATCAATATTTCTCTTGAGTTGAAAAATTTCCCCTTCTCCAAGCAAAAAGAAAAGTAAAAGAAAAAAAAATGATAAAAATAAATAGAGAAGGGGATGACAAAAATAAAAAAAGAGAAATAAAAAGAAAAAGAAAGAAAAGAAAGGTGGAAAGTAAATTGAAAACCCAAGAAGGTATTTTAGAAGGTCATGCTTTGCAATGCTTGATGTTTATGTAGCCTTTTGAAATGTCATTTTCTTGTTATCCCCACCTAAAGATTAATCCCATGGCCATGTTACAACCAAAGCTAAAGACCTCTTGATTCTTAATTGTTTTCATTAATAAAGTAGAGATGTGGTTGATAGTCAAGCATATGGTAGGATTCATTCCTTGAGGAAAATTGAGTGAAATGTCTTATTCCCCTAAACACTTGAGTGAGGCAGAAAGAGAGCCAAGCAAATGAATAAGCTTGGGGTGAGCTTCATGTGAGAAAGAGTGCCCAAATCAGTGAGAATATGAGTCTAAGGAACCTAAGCCTCTAATTGGACTTGAATTGATTGTCTCTTGCTGATTTGTTTGAAATGCCTATTACTTGGATTATTTACTCGGGTTCTTAGTTCACTATCCATGTTCTATTTTGATCTTCTGGCCTTGGTGATTGCTTGAGGACAAGCAAAGTCTTAAGCTTGAGGTGATTTGATGAGTGTGATTTCACCTCATTTTCCATGTACATTTCTGCATGCATTTGCATATAGTTAGGCCAATTTAGTGTTGATTTTGTTTAGTTTTTCCTATGGAACGGATAAGGTGGTATTGTGTGTTGTTTTGCAGATATTCATGATTAAATGCCCAAGAATTAGCCAGTATGAAGCTTGGAGGACTTAGAGGCCTGAAAAGAGAAGAAATTGAGCCAAGCAGAGAGTATCACGGCCTAGCCGTGATGGAGCTCACGGCCGTGAGGGAGCAGTAGCTGAAGAAAGAATTGAGCCAAAAGTCAGAAGCTGTCTCGGCCTAGCCGTGATGGCTATCACGGCCGTGACCTGCTAGTTGGAAAAGTCAGAAACGATCACGGCCTAGCCGTGATGGCTATCACGGCCGTGATGAATCAGTAAATGAAGAGGCGCCAAGTCGAAACCGCCCACGGCCTGGCCGTGATGGCTGTCACGGCCGTGACGCGCGCCGATCTATAAATAGAGCTGCACCGAACACAATTAGGGATCTGCACTTGGGAAGCAGGCTGAGGTGGCGGCCGGGAGAGGGTTTCTACCCAAAAAGGGGGCGTTTTCTATGCTCTTGGATGGGGAGAAGATTGGAGGATTCCTCTATGAGTGTTCTTCATCCCTTCTCTTTTTCCCTTTTGTATTTCCTTATCATGAGTAGTTAAATTCCCCTGTTGTTGGGGTTAGATGTAACTTTTCTGAACTTAGTTGTATAGTGATGTGGTTGTTTTAATGCAAGTTCTTATTTCTTTATGAGTATGTGATTCTGTGCTTAATGCTTTCCTTGGATTAGCTACCCATAGGAATGATATGTTGCTTTGATAGATAACTGAAAGGTTGGTGTTAAGGCATGCTCATGAATCATATGCCAAGTAGTTCAAGAATCTAGACATAGGTGTTCAATGCTTGCAATCTTATAAGTCTTGACTTAATGCAAAATCACAGATTAATCCACCTAAGACATTAGGGTTTGATTTGGGGTTTTAGGCTCAATGCACCTAAGACATTAGGCTTGAGTATTTTAGAAAAGGCTTGATTGACATAATTGAATTAGGACTTGTGTTAGAAGCCACTTCATTGCAACTAAGGGAGGATTAGTGTAGTCTAACCCTGACAATTCTAGCCACATCTCTGTTTGCATACCAAGTGTTTGACAAAATTCCAAAAAGACAAAAATATTTTGTTTCTTTATTTTTTAATCTCTCATACTTTAGTTTAGTCTAGATAGTTGTTGAGTTTGTGAATTGGTAATTGACATCCGATCCCTGTGGATACGATAACCGGTCTCACCACCGTATTACTTGATTGCGACGAGGTGCACTTGCCTTTATTTATCTTAAAAATCACGCAACAAGTTTTTGCCGCCGTTGCCGGGGATTGGCTTTGCCAATATCAGTAGTAACAAATGAGATAACTAATTTAGACATTTTTTTATTTTATTTTTCTGTATATAATTATATCTTTCAGTTGTTAGTTTTGTATATATTTGTTTTTGTGTTTCTTTGATCTTGGGCTTAATTGTCTGTGAGGTGAAAATTTGATTTGACAGGATCATGGACTATAGTTGCTATCAACCATCTGATGCAGAAATTGAGATGTCTGAGCTTCAGCTGCGGGCAGATATGCTTCAGTTAGCCATAAACATCCAACAAGTGAGTAATGAGCTGTCAAGGGCACAAATCTCTCCTCCACCAATGGTAGGCTATTCTGAATGGGGAAATCAATTTTCCAACATTTCTACTCCATGGTGGGGGAACCCTCCAAACAATACTTGGATTGATCAAGAGGAACATTGGGAATCTTCCACACCTTCATATCAACCACAACCATCTCAATGGTATGATGAGCCATCCCCATTGGAAGTTGCTTGGGAGAACTTCAAATCTGCATTCCCAGTCGAGGTTGAGCAACCTATCCCGGATAGTCGACCTCACTTAGAGGCTGTTTTGGAGAACTTCATGGTAACAACAATGGAAGAATTAAAAAATCAAGAAGACACCATTCGAAGTTTCGGGGTACGTATTGAGAAAATCTCTAACCAACTATCAGGAATGTCAAAAGGGAACTTGATGGATGATGATGAAGGTGATGCAATAAAGTATGATGATGAAGATGATGCCAAAATGGATGATGAGGAAGAAGAAGAAGTGGGAGCAACCGAGTCAAGAAGTGAAGAACCTGTTTGTGAGAACATAGTTGCACCATCCCCCATTGAACCCTTGACTGAAGAGATTGAGAGGAAAATGCATTTGGAGGATATCTATTTCACCATGCTTGGGGATGATGAAAAACTTTTGGTATTAGATGATTCTATTAGTTCCAATGCATGTGTTAAATGTGATGGGAAAAACACTTGTGTGGTTTGTGCTGAGATTTCTGCATATTTGGAAGGTGATGGATTTGGCAATGCTGAGAGTGAAGATTGTACTGGAAGTTTAACAGCACCAATGATCCTCTCGACTTGTTTGCCACCTCACATTTTAAAGCAGTCAACAATGGAGTTCATGCCTCTGCCTGAGAAACCAGATTTTGGATCTTTAAAAATGCAGGCACCATGGCCAGTCCAAGAGGTTGAACCCCATTTTTATTGGGAAGATTTTGTTGATAAAGGGGTCATCTTTGACCCGAGAGGAATTGAAAAGCGCTTCCCATTTGAAGAAGTCAGCATGAATTTCGAGTGCTCACTCCTATATTTATGCTGCAAACCGTAGGATCCAGGTGAAGGATCTCACATGGTTAGCATCCCTTGGTCCTTATACCACAGGTTATGGGATCCAGGTGGATGCTTCTTAATGAGTCAAGCTATTGACGTTAAAGAAGCGCTTATTGGGAGGCAACCCAATTTTTCTTAACCTTTCTCTTTAGTTAGATTTTGATTTTTAACTCTTGAATAATTTGAGAAGATCAAGAGTTTTCTTTTACTATTAAATTTGTTAAGTGTTTTCAGGATAATAAGGAAGGAGAAGCAAAACGAGCAGGGAGAAACAAAGCCAAAAAGCATGTGAGCCAACACCCGCTACCGCCTCGGTAAGCCGTTCCAATTTTTTTTTTTTTTTTGCTTTATTTAATTTTTCTTCTCCTCTCTCCAACTTGATTGTTTACATTGAGGACAATGTAAATTTTTAAGCTTGGGGTAGGGGTATTTTGCATTTGCATTTTTCATGTTGCATTCATATAGTCTTGCATGATAGTTTGCATGATCACACATTAGATTGCCCTTGTTTAGATTTTGCATCTGATTGTGAGAACTAAGTGTCAAATAACTTGAGATAGTGAATTGTTGAACCCAATTCTGTTTATTCTTGTGATATGGCTGCAAATGAAAATGTTTGAGATAATCTTGAATAGTTGATAATTAGCATATGGTTCTGAAGATTTTTGTTTTTCATTGATTCTGAACTATTAAAATGTGAGATTTTGAGCCATAAAGGGGTACTCACAAAATTTTACCCCATTCTTTGTGTAGAGTGTTATTCCTCTTGGTTTGTTATTCTCTAGAACTTGACTTGAAACCATTTTGAAGCTTGAAAATTTTTGAAAACGTTTTTGAAAATGATTGAGGCAATAGGTATTTTTCTGGCATTCTGAGCTTTGAATGATGAAATGCTACCCCTTAGTTGCCCAATTTTGAGCCTGTAAGAATAAAAATGCTTTTCTTGGTACCCTGAAATGGTTTGATATATATGTTTGATAAGGGACCTTCTAAAGTATTACAAAAGGGTAAAAAGGTAGTAGAAAGAGTTTGGGATGAAAAGAATCAATATTTCTCTTGAGTTGAAAAATTTCCCCTTCTCCAAGCAAAAAGAAAAGTAAAAGAAAAAAAAATGATAAAAATAAATAGAGAAGGGGATGACAAAAATAAAAAAAGAGAAATAAAAAGAAAAAGAAAGAAAAGAAAGGTGGAAAGTAAATTGAAAACCCAAGAAGGTATTTTAGAAGGTCATGCTTTGCAATGCTTGATGTTTATGTAGCCTTTTGAAATGTCATTTTCTTGTTATCCCCACCTAAAGATTAATCCCATGGCCATGTTACAACCAAAGCTAAAGACCTCTTGATTCTTAATTGTTTTCATTAATAAAGTAGAGATGTGGTTGATAGTCAAGCATATGGTAGGATTCATTCCTTGAGGAAAATTGAGTGAAATGTCTTATTCCCCTAAACACTTGAGTGAGGCAGAAAGAGAGCCAAGCAAATGAATAAGCTTGGGGTGAGCTTCATGTGAGAAAGAGTGCCCAAATCAGTGAGAATATGAGTCTAAGGAACCTAAGCCTCTAATTGGACTTGAATTGATTGTCTCTTGCTGATTTGTTTGAAATGCCTATTACTTGGATTATTTACTCGGGTTCTTAGTTCACTATCCATGTTCTATTTTGATCTTCTGGCCTTGGTGATTGCTTGAGGACAAGTAAAGTCTTAAGCTTGAGGTGATTTGATGAGTGTGATTTCACCTCATTTTCCATGTACATTTCTGCATGCATTTGCATATAGTTAGGCCAATTTAGTGTTGATTTTGTTTAGTTTTTCCTTTGGAACGGATAAGGTGGTATTGTGTGTTGTTTTGCAGATATTCATGATTAAATGCCCAAGAATTAGCCAGTATGAAGCTTGGAGGACTTAGAGGCCTGAAAAGAGAAGAAATTGAGCCAAGCAGAGAGTATCACGGCCTAGCCGTGATGGACCTCACTACGTGAGGAGCGAAAGAGTCAAGAAAGAATTGAGCCAAAAGTCAGAAGCTGTCACGGCCTAGCCGTGATGGCTATCACGGCCGTGACTTGCTAGTTGGAAAAGTCAGAAACGATCACGGCCTAGCCGTGATGGCTATCACGGCCTAGCCGTGATGGCTATCACGGCCGTGATGAATCAGTAAATGAAGAGGCGCCCAAGTCAGAAACCGTCACGGCCTGGCCGTGATGGCTGTCACGGCCGTGACGCGCGCCTGATCTATAAATAGAGCTGCACTGAACAGAATTAGGGATCTGCACTTGGGAAGCAGGCTGAGGCTGGCGGCTGGAGAGGGTTTCTACCCAAAAAGGGGGCGTTTTCTCTGCTCTTGGATGGGGAGAAGATTGGAGGATTCCTCTATGAGTGTTCTTCATCCCTTCTCTTTTTCCCTTTTGTATTTCCTTATCATGAGTAGTTAAATTCCCCTGTTGTTGGGGTTAGATGTAACTTTTCTGAACTTAGTTGTATAGTGATGTGGTTGTTTTAATGCAAGTTCTTATTTCTTTATGAGTATGTGATTCTGTGCTTAATGCTTTCCTTGGATTAGCTACCCATAGGAATGATATGTTGCTTTGATAGATAACTGAAAGGTTGGTGTTAAGGCATGCTCATGAATCATATGCCAAGTAGTTCAAGAATCTAGACATAGGTGTTCAATGCTTGCAATCTTATAAGTCTTGACTTAATGCAAAATCACAGATTAATCCATCTAAGACATTAGGGTTTGATTTGGGGTTTTAGGCTCAATGCACCTAAGACATTAGGCTTGAGTATTTTAGAAAAGGCTTGATTGACATAATTGAATTAGGACTTGTGTTAGAAGCCACTTCATTGCAACTAAGGGAGGATTAGTGTAGTCTAACCCTGACAATTCTAGCCACATCTCTGTTTGCATACCAAGTGTTTGACAAAATTCCAAAAAGACAAAAATATTTTGTTTCTTTATTTTTTAATCTCTCATACTTTAGTTTAGTCTATATAGTTGTTGAGTTTGTGAATTGGTAATTGACATCCGATCCCTGTGGATACGATAACCGGTCTCACCACCGTATTACTTGATTGCGACGAGGTGCACTTGCCTTTATTTATCTTAAAAATCACGCAACAGGGGTGAATTGAGCTTTCAAAAATTCTTCCTTTTCAAAAACTTTACTTTTCAAATCAGAGTTGCCTCGGGATCTTTTACAGAAACAGTGAAAGGCTTTTTATTAAATCTCGAATAGAAGGTGATGAGGAAAGAAAGATTAATTTAGAAAGATAAATCAGTAATAAGATTCAAGTTCACAGCACACAGCTATGAATTAAACAATGATTGAATCAAACAGGAAGAAGTTCAGTTCAGGGTCGTACAGGTATTATACACAGGCCTTAAATAGATCAAGAACTGATATCAATTGAAAAATTGAAATATCAAGATCACAGTTATATGCGCAAGACAAAAATTAAAGAGTTTGAGTTTAGAGATACCACACAACCAGATTTATCCTGGTTCAGTCACCACCACTGTGACCTACATCCAGTCCCCACCCCACCTGTGGGTTTTCACACACTAACACAACAAGCTTTAGCCAGGTAGCTTGAAAAACCTTTACACCACAGAGCACTCCTTCACCTCGAGATACCACACTCTTGTGAAGAGCCTCAATGTTCTTCCTTAGGGATACCTCACCCTAATCACACAAAGAGACCCCCTCTCTCTTTACAATCAAATAGAACGAAAAGATTGATTGCTAAACTCTCAATAGTCAGATATACAAATTGAAGTTCTTATGAGAATTGAAACACTCCTTTTCACAATGAAGCTCAAGCAAGAAGATGAATGATTTTCACAATTGATCTCTCAAATTGATTTTGTGTAATTCTGATTGGTTGTTGTTTAAAGTGTTCCTTTGATCCCTCTATATATAGGAAACAAGTTATACTCATTGGGATCAATTAAAACAGATTTGGGTCTGATAACAGAATCTATTTTCTTAATTCTGGTTCTTGAACATAGGTTGAGTATAGGGCTGTATTAACCAATTTCATACTGATAGTCTTGAACTTGGTTAATCCATCAGTACATCCATTCAGTACATCTATGTATTAATAAACATCAGATTTTCTTGAAACTTGAATACACGCGTACACAACATATGTATAGGGCTGTATTCAGTTGACCATTTATAACTGATCTGATTCCATATTGTGCATAGGTGTTACTGAATCAAGAACCTTAAATTCATTTGTCAGTTACAGTAGCAGACATACATCCAATGATTACATGGATGTACCTGACAAATAATTTTCTTATTTTCAAAAATCATTTTCATTAAAAAAAACTTATTCCTTTAAAATGCAGGTTATGAAAATTGATTTTCTTCGTGCATCTTTTTAGTTGAGCCATTTTGTGACTAAGAAATTTCTTTCTCTTACAAATCATCACAACAACAACCAAGCCTTATCCCACTAGGCGGGGTCGGTTACATGGATCATACAGCGCCATAATGTTCTATCATGAATCATGTTAATAGTTAAATCATTGGCCTCCAAATCTTTCTTAATAGTTTCTCCTATAGTTTTTCTTGGCCTACCTCTGCCTCTAGCTATTGGATTGCCTTCCACTTGGTTCATTCTCCTTACTACAGAATCTAAAGGTCTCCTCCAAATCTAAAGGTCTCATCCAAGACTTAAATATAAAATTCTCCTTTAAGCTTGGTCTTGATGATCCTTTGATCTTTGACTTTGCTCTTTTGATTTCTACATGAACCTCCTTGATTTCTTCAAGTTCTTCCTTGAATATTTTCCTTGAATTTGCTTAATGAACTTGTTGATCACTGCTTGATACTTGTCTTTGCAATTTGACACTAAAACACTTGCACACACACTAAATTGTATTTGTCATATATCAAAATTTGTAAGTCATTGAGTCTTATATCTTATGCTCCCAAGGATTCATCCAAAAGCTTGAGGTCACCATCAGCAACGCCCTCCTCTCCATTCATCTTGTTCTTAGACAACCTGAAGTACGCAACTAAACACATATAAAAACAGTGACAAACATCAACACAACACAAAGATAGCTAAGTAATAAAAGAAAACTAAAAAATAAAACTAAAAACTAAAGTAAAAGCAAAAGACTAAAATAATATCAAATCTTTATAAAAATACAGAACCACCATCATTCCTCATCATCCTCTCCGTCATCTGATCCTTCTTCCATACCTTGTTGCTCTTGAGTTGCACCCTCCTGGCCTCTAATGTCTAGCTGCATAAACTGTCTGTGCAAGTCATCTTCAGGCTCCAAAGGCACAAACTTCTTATTAGGTAGGCCCAAATGCTGAGCCATAGCTGTTATGAATGAATACAAATGCTCTTGTTTTCTAAATAGTCTCTGATTGGATGGGTGAGCAACTGCATCCTACTAGCTTGTGAAACCCGTGGGGCTTGTCTCTCTCATGCAGGAAGACGGTATCGTGGTGGACAATCTCTCCTAGCTTGATCAATGTAACTAGCAACAATAGGTTTTTCTGCTTTAATCCTCTCTATGATATGGACATCCACACTTGCACTCCTAATCAAGTGAGTAATCAATTGAGGGTAGCCCAAATTTTCGTTCGAATCTTGGGCTATCTGATAGATTTTATAGGCAACCAACCTCCCTACATCCACAAATTTGCTAGTCAAGATGCAATAAATCAATAAAGCACGATTAACAGCAATTTCAGATTTATTGAATACAGGGAGCAACTTAGCCATCACAAATATGGACCAAATAATTGGTATCAACCTTATAGTCACTCACCATATGATCCTGGGCTCACTAGACCCCCTCATTGTTGCCCACATAGACCCAAGCAAACACAATTCAGTTAAAATATCCCAGGGGTTCTAAGCAAATTTTTGAAAATCCACAAGGTTCCCTTCACTCCTAGGGTAAGGCCTTCCTAGACCATATACAATATTAATCACGTCACGAAAGTAAATTATCTCCTTTCCCCTAACCAGATTCTTATAAGTAATTATGGTTGGCTTTAGTTCACAATAAGTATCGGCATAGAACTCTGTTACCAACATCTTACAGCCAGAGTCTGGGGTATTGACTAAATCTCTCCATCCCCGCGTATTAATTTCCTCTTGGATATCAATGTATTCATCTCCTTCCAGCCGGATACCCCTCCCCCTCACAAAATCTCTGCTCATTAAATTATTTTTGAACCTCTGTTCATGCAAAGGTGAGAGAAATTGTTTCTCAACTAGAGGAGGAGGGGCACTGGAGGTTGAAGATCTTCTTGTACTAGTTCGCCTGGGGTTGTGTTAACTGCCTTTTGATTCTTTTTTAGAGGCATCTGCATAACAAATCCAGAAAATTCCACCACCAACATATAAAAATTCAGTATTTGTATCCACACAATTCAAAATACATGCATGTTCAGTACAACACCTAGAATAATTTAACAGCATTACCAACAGTTTTTCACATCGGTCTCTATTCAACAATTCAGAACAAATGCTAATAAATTCAGTCCAAACGATTTTTTTCATTAATCCATAGACCACAACCTCAACATGTCTTCAGACAACCACAAAATGCTCAGTCAGTTCAATTATCAACAGATCAAAATAGTGAAACATGAGACAATTGAGGCATTTTCAAATGCAATCAGGCCAAATATAAGCCACACTATGAACTTTCACTCCACTCACACACATGCAATTTCATAAATCTCATTTAATCACGATAAGAACCCAGAGCAAGAAAACCCTCACATGCAGTCACATAAATCCCACATTTTCCCCAAATCGATATTTCATTTGCGTCGTCTTCTTTTTCTGCTGCCCACGCTTTTATATGGGAAGTACCCATGCCCAAGTGTGGGATCTTTTCACATTTTTTTAATTTTATTTTCATTTTTGGACCCTAAAATGTGGCCAAGGCCCACGCTTCAACGGTAGCAGACAGAGAACCCATTTTCACAACCATGTGAACACTTAAGCGTTTAGACACTCAAGCTAGAGCGTTCTATTCTTCACGTAAAAACCAGCTACAGAACACGCTCAAATGTGCTAATGGGCCACGCTCTAGTGTGCTTTGAATGAAAGCCCAACATTTTTTATCGTTGAACGCTCGAGCACTACACAAAAACTGCTCAAGCACGCCAACCAACATTTTAGCGTTAAGCCGTTGAATGCTTTAGCGTGCCAAATTCTATGCAAATTCCAAGATCAAGGAACGTTCGAGCGTTCCATACATGCACGCTTTAACGTGCTCATGCATAGGGCACCACTATTTCACGCAAGAACGCTCAAGCGTTCTGCCCCTCGCATTCAAATGTGCCTTTTTGCCATTTTTTCAATCAATTTTTTTAATAACACAAAACTAATAAACTACACTACTTAAAACAAAATCTTTTTCCCCTTATTCTTCTATAAAAAAGACTCAAAAACACCAAAAATCAAAATGAAAAACTAAACTAACACTTGGGATGTCTCTCATGGAAAACCAAAAACTCCATGCCCTCTTCGGCCCCGGGTGACACAGTTAGCATAAAAAATAATCAATGCAGAAATAAAGAGAGAAGGATAATAAGAGATTGACACATACAGATTTATCCCGGTTCATCCTAAACCTTGAGCTACGTCTGGTCCTTGGCTTCATTAAGTTTTAACACTATAAGTGACCAGTTACATGTTCGAACCAAAGTGGTTTTGGATTAAAATAATTTCTTAAGTTTTGATGTTAACAAAAATGTTGAATTTGTATGGCAAAGTATTTGTCAAAGATCTAACTTGTTTGTTACAAGTATACAGGGACTACTTAATTTATACGAGTCAGAGGAACTTAAATTTAAAGTATGGAATCTATCAGATTCTATTTCAAACCTCTAGACCAATCTACAAACTCTTGGTAAAATTCCGAGTCTTTAGCTTTATGGTAGACGAGATCATTAAAATATGAATAGACGAGGTCTTAGAATTAACTAAGGTAGAAGCGTTACTAAGTCTAAAGAAAAATTAAGTAGACGAGACATTGAAATATAACAAGTCCAAAGACTTGATAGACGAAGTAGCTTCACTATACGCCACGTTAGTAGACGAGCTCTTAAGCATAGCACGTTCATCTCTCAAAACTAGGTGAAAAGTCTGTAGACACACTATTAGTAGACGAGCCCGTCTCACTTATAAGTAAATATTGCACGTCCAAAGACATGCGTGTCCACTAGTTTTAAAACGTGAACCCGTCTAAGCTTAAACGTATTTATTTCAAATGATTGCTTATTTAAATCAAAGAATATATGCCTTTTACCCTTGCTGCTTCTATTGTATGAGATCTTTATCACTTGGATAAAAGAACTTCGAACCATTGAAACCATAAACATTTGTACTCTGTTAACTACATTGTTGTAAATATCAAGTCACGTACAAAGAAGGAAAGTCAGAAAGCAACCTTTGGTACAACAGAGAAGTGACAGTTCTACTTTGAGCATTCATCTGATAAACAAAAGCACTTCTCAGTGAAGCATATCAAGTTATCAGTCTCAACGGATCCAAGCATTTAATGCTAAGTCTAAACGAATACAATTTGAAGACCGTTGAAGAAGATCAAGACAGAGAAGCACTTCAGCTATATAATACTCGAAGAACTTCAAAAAATAAAAATAGCGTGAAACACAAGCTCTGATATCATAAGTGAAAAAAAGCTCTGTTGAAATTGTAAAACAAGATTACGTGTAAATCTTGTTGATCTTAAACTTTCAAATCCTCACACATAGTGAGTTCTTAGATCAAATTTGTAAACCTCTTTGTTAGAGTTAGAGCCTGAAGAGGCTTGGTAGAGAAAGAATACTTGTATCCTGAAGATGTGTAGAATACTTGTAATCTATTTAGAAAATAGTGGAGAGAAACCTTCAGGTAGAAGGGACTGGACGTAGCTCTTGGTTGGAAGAGAGTGAACCAAAATAAAACTTTTGCATGAATCTTCTAAACCCTTATCTTTTACAAATTTTTTTATACTAACTGTGGGGTTTTGAATCAAAGTTTATTAACTCTTCAAAAACTTTTTTCTGTTTGTGTGTTGTTTTTATTGTTTTGCTTGTCAAAGGATTGAGAAAAGGCTTTTTCAAAAATCAGTTAAGAAACACAATTCAAGTCCCCCCCTTCTTGTGTTTCCTTGTGTCAACTTCAGTTGGGATCAGAGCTCAGCCTCAAAAGGGTTGAGCATCCAACAAGTGCTGAGGGAGTACGATCCAACAAGCATGGATACAGAAGGACAAGTAATCAAAAGACCTCTTCTCTTGATGGTAGTGATTATGGCTACTAGAAAAAGAGAATGATGGCTTTTCTTGATGCACAAAACGTGGACATCTGGGAGCTGATTGAAACTGGCTACACTGAGCCAAGAGGTGATGATGGAGCTGCTATTCCTAGAGCTCAATGGACTCAAGAGCAGAAAACTCAACATCAACTCAATCTGAAAGCTTAGCACTATTTGATGTGTGCTATCACCAGATCTGAGCATGATAAAGTCCATAGCTGTAACACGGCTAAGGAAATATGGGATACTATTGCCCTAGCTCATGAAGGGTCATCCCAAGTTAAGGAGTCGAAAATAAGCATGCCGGTTCATCAATATGAGTTATTTATAATGGCTGGACATGAAACTATAGTTCAAATGTTTGGAAGATTCTAAACTATCACCAACAGTCTTAGATCTCTTGGAAAAACCTATGAGAACAGAGATCATGTCAGAAAAATTTTGAGGAGCTTACGTAAACAGTGGAGACCTAAGGTCACTGCTAATCAGGAAGCAAAGAACCTCAATACTCTCACTTTGGAGGAACTTCTTGGATCTTTAAAAGTTCATGAGCTTGAGCTCAATGAAGAAGAAAGTTACAGAAAAGGAAAATCTATTGCCCTAAAGGCAAAGAAGGCTAGCTCTTCTAAAGTTCTTAAATCAGAGGAATCCAAAGATGAAGCAGACCCTTTTGACAGTGATGAAGGATCTTATCAGAATGAACTGTCTTTCATCTCCAGAAAGATTCAACATATGTGGAGAAAGAAAGATGGTTTCAGAAGGAAGCAGTTCAACAAAAAGTTCATCAAGGAGAAATTAGACTCTAAGGAAAAAGATCCACCTCTGTGCTTCGAGTGCAAAAGCATGGTCAATTCAAAGCTGACTGCCCAGAACTGAAGGACAAAAAGAAATTCTTCAAAAAGAAGAAGGGCTTGATGGCTACTTGGGAGGATCTGGATCTGTCTTCATCTGATGAAGAGAATGAAGCAGAGGAAGATGCAAATATGTCTCATGGCTAGTACATCATCAGAGAGTGAATACATTGATGCTGAGGTAATGGATTCTAATCCTTCCATTCTTCAAGATGCTTTTGATGAATTAATGCTTAACTCATCAATTCTGTCTCATGAATATAAAAGTATCAAAAAGAAATTTTCCAAACTATCTAAAGATAAGGTTTGCATGGAGAAAATAAGTCTTGTAAATGAAAATGACAAACTAAAATTAGACAATGTCAGTCTAACTAACAAACTCAAGTGTGAGTCAACTGTCTCTTGTGAAGTTGCAAAACTAAAACAAGATGTGACATATCTGACAGACACTCTGTCTAAATTTGTAGGTGGCTCAGATAAACTAAGTTTAATTTAAGGTACTCTAGGTCCCCTCATGATAAGTCTGGCCTTGGTTATGACAAAGAAAAGCATGAAGCCTCCCATAAAAAGTCAAAACCACATATGCATAGTAGAAGCTGAAAATCTCAAACATTGCATGTTAAAATTAAACTGAGCTTGTCCAACACTTACTGTAACGTGTGGGGAAAAGGTGGTCACATAACATCTAGATGCATATATTATAAGCATATTAAACGTGCTCATCCAGTGACTACTAAAAAGAAAGGACCCAAGTCAATTTGGGTACCTAAAGATAAGATTGTACCTGTTGCAGACTTGCTTAACAACGGGAAAGAGACACACATCCTGGTACTTGGAGAGTGGTTTCTCACGTCACATGACGGGAGAAAGGTGTATGTTCCAAGACCTTAAACATAGGGATGGTGGCTGGGTTACCTTTGGAGGTAATCAGAAAGGGAAGATTGTTGGAGTAGGTAAAATTGGTAAACATCATTTTCCCTCCATTGATAATGTTATTTTAGTTAATGACTTAAAACACAATCTGCTAAGCATAAGTCAATTGTGTGATAGTGGATTTGCTGTTTCTTTTGATAAGAACATGTGTAATGTCAAGAAACCTGATGGATCACTTTTATTCACTGCCAAGAGGCAAAACAATATGTATAAGATTGACTTGGAGGACCTTACGAATCAAAGTGTCTCATGTCTAGTGTCCATTGAAGATGAGCGATGGATTTGGCACAAAAGGCTAGGTCATGCAAGCTTGAAGTTAATTTCAAAGCTAAATAAGCATAACCTCGTGAGAGGATTACCAAATCTTAAATTCAAATCTAATGCTCTTTGTGATGCATGTCAAAACGAAAAACAAGTCAAAGGTTCCTTTGAATCTAAGAATATTGTTAGTACCAATAGACCACTAGAGTTGCTACACCTTGATCGGTTTGGACCAACTAGGACTGCCTCTGTTGGTGGAAAGAAATATGGTCTAGTCATAGTAGACGACTACACTAGATGGACATGGGTTATGTTCCTAGCTCACAAGGATGAGTCTTTCAAGGTCTTCTCTGTATTATGCAAACGTGTACAAAATGAAAAAGGTATGTGTATCACTTCAATCAGAAGTGAGCATGGGGGAGAGTTTCAAAATTAGCTATTTGATAAGTTATGTGAAGAAAGTGGTATACTTAACAACTTCTCAATACCTAGAACACCACATCAAAATGGTGTAGTATAAAGAAAGAACAGATCTCTTCAAGAGATGGCTAGAACAATGCTCAATGATAACTCTGGCCCTAGACACTTCCGGGCTGAAGCTGTAACACCATGAGTTTCACCCTACGTTAATAAATGTTAATATGTGTTAGACTTAGCCTATATATGCTTGTTCTTGATGTCTAAGTTCATGTTTGGGGAAGTTTAGCCTTAGAAATGTTCGATCCTTTTAGAGTCCAAGTAACCTGTTTTACCGTGTTGGTCATATCTTGAGTTCTGGATGTCCGATTGAGGTGATCTTTGATGCGTTGGAAAGATAAGAGAATTATATGCAAGTATTATTTTATTTGTTTTGGCCAATTCAATTGTTTAGTAGGCCTAGGGCCACAATCTTTGTTCGTGAGCTGTGTCTGCCGAGACACAGCTGTGTCTCCTAATAGACAAAGTTGTGTCTATTTCTCGCAAACTTTGTTTCGGCCAGGACACAATTGTGTCTCCTAATAGACACGGCTGTGTCGAATTCCTAAGAACGTTGATAAGGTCCATGACACAGCTGTGTCTCCTGATGGACACAATTGTGTTTATCGCTCAGAGACATTATTTTGGCCAGGACACGGCTGTGTCTCCAGCTATGTCTTGTTCTCAAAGATGTTTTTCCTGACAATATAAATAAGTGAGTCAAGAGGGTTACAAGTTACAACCCTTATTTTGAATCTTCCTCTCAATCCTTGGCGGTCAGAAACCCTCTTCCCTCCCTCCCCATGAACCTCCTCAAGACTCTTGGTGTTTTCTTTTGCGATTGGAGAATAAACCGTGCATTAGTGTCAATTAAGGTAATCTTGTAAACCCTTTGTTGATCTCCTTTTGTTTTCTTGAATTGGGGATTAATTACTCCTTTTTTCTTTGATGTTCTTGACCAAGATCCTTTGAACCGTTCGAGTGGACCAAGTTTGGATTCGCTCAAAGTGACTGTAGATTAGATCGTCATACCGGGTATGGGAAGAAGGTTAGTATGAACATTAGGCAAGGGGGTAGCGTAAGATGAAGGGTTCCTATGACCTTATTGTTTGTTAAACAGTTAATTGATGCCTATCACATGTTTGATTATATGTTTAATTGATTATTGGTATGCCGGTTATGAATGTCTAATTGCCATAACTGTTTTATGGTTCATGATGATGTATGCCAATTTATATGTTTGATGATATGTGTTATGTCATGATTAATTGGTTAAATTGGTATGTTGAATGCGTCATGAATATTGTTAGTTTGATGGTGTTGATTATGCCATGGTTGAATGTATGGTGATTTATGATGAACACGTTAATAAAACTCTAATTGGTTAAAATAGGGCTATTTATTAACATGGTAATTAAAGGAATAATTTACCCAAAAGTGTTATAAAATATGAATTTAGTAGTGAGAGGTGAGGTTAATGTTTGATGGTCCTTGACTAGACCCTAGGACTGATTTAAGAGTGTTTAGGGAGTTTTTGGCTAAAAAACATAACCAAACATGCCCAGTCAGTACTGCCACGCTCCAAGAAGCACGGTCGTGCTTAATAGGGAGCATGCCCATGCTCTCCCAATTAGAACAGTGACGTGAACTAAAGGATTAAAGGGTAGTTATACCCAAATGTCTCCAAATGATGAAATAATGCACCAATCAAATGATAACAAGTTAGATAACTTAATTAAATATTAATTAAGATAAACAAGAATAACAAGTTGGTTAAGCCAGTGCCCAGTGGGTTACCGCACGTTGATAGAATTTGGTGCTTTTTGACCAAAGTGGCCTCGATGCTTTTTGGTCGAGGTGTTGATGAGTTGAACCTTAGTGCTTTTTAGCTAAGGGGACCTTGACCCAGAAGGGTTAAGATGTTGACTTTGATGTTGGTGATAAGTCTAGGGTGCTTATTGGCCCAAGCAAAGGAGGTGATTGCCTTGTTTGTTGTTTTTCTCATGCATTCTTACGTTGACGTTGTTAGTGGGGGACGTTCAACATAGGGGAGGTCGTCCAAGAGTACGGCGATCTGGCCAAGTCTCGGGTGGTTTACCCAAGGTTTGGTAAATCGTGCACCCCCGCGGTGGCGTACCCTCGTTATGGTGCGTTGGCTATTCAAGGGGTTCACCCATGGTTTAGTGGACTGCCGGCGTTGGTGCTTTTTGGCCAATATGGATATGTAACTCCGAAGTTACCTTCCTGAGATAGTTTGGATCCACATGCATAATGGAGTGACGGAGTCGTGTTGCACCGCATAGCATACGTGGGTTGATTTAATTTGTTGATATAATTATATGTTGATGCTAATTGATGGAAATGCTATGTATAGGATGTATGTTCATCTTGCTTACTATCTCCATGCCGATGTGTTTATATGTTTTCTTACTCCCTGTTTTCTCTGTTTTTGTTGTTGGCATGTATCTCTTAATATAGGAGCACAGCGAGCAACCAGTGGAGGAGTGACTCTGAGGAGCTGTGACTCTAGTTAGTATTTATCAGTAGTTATAGTTGTTTTTAGTTTCAATTTCAGTTTTATTCCGAGGATTTTATTCCGGAACGGTTATACCAGCTCTGTATGTGACATCGGGGTTGGGTTATGTTTTATGCTTTTGATGTTCATGTTTACGTTTTATCTTTTTACAACTTTTTATGTTTTTCCACGTTGAGACGTTACAATGTGGTGCTTTCTATTCATTTTTTTATTTTATGAAATAAATGCATGTTTTAATTTTATATCTTTACCTTTTAACGCTTTGTATAACATGCGGGATAGAGGGTGTCACATTTAGTGGTATCAGAGCAGGTATGTCCTATCAGGCCGTGGTATGAGTCTGTTGTGAGTCTGTTTTGTGCTCTTGATTGAATTGTCTATACTTGTTATAGACAATGGTGCTTAAAGTTTTGAGCCTATCGCTTTTCCTGCTTAAGTTCGCTGTATTTAATGGTTGTTTTGGACATGTACTCAAGGCAGGAAGAGGCAGAAACGATCAGGCAATCGCTGACGCGTTGGCACTCCTTGCCAATGCTATCGAGCAAGTTCAGAACAACAACAACGGAGGACCAGCTGAGTTTCTGGGTCTTGACAAGTTTCGGTGGAAAAATCCACCGTCTTTCAAAATGGCTTATGACCCCGAGGGAGCTTTGTTATGGATGAGGGAGATCGATAAGATATTCAGAGCTATGGACTGTAATCATCAATAGCGGGTTATCTTCGCCACGTTTATGCTCACTGAGGAGGCTGAGCACTGGTGGGAGAATTGTCGTCAGAGGATGGTGGCTGAGGGTACAGCAGTCACCTAGACTGTGTTCAGATATAGGTTTCTAGAGAAATATTTTCCTGCGGATGTGTGTGACAAAAAGGAAATGGAATTCTTGTGGCAGAAGCAGGGAAGTATGTCAGTGGGCGAGTATGCGGCTAAGTTTGAGGAGCTGGATAGGTATTACACACCTTATCAGGTCATGGTGGATGATCGGTCAAAGTGTGTCAAGTTTGAGGATGGCCTTCGTCCGGAGATCAAGCAAGCGATCAGTTACCGGGAGATTAGATTCTTCCCAACCTTGGTGAACAAGTGTAGGATCTATGAGGATGCCTACAAGTCCAGGGTGGCCAGCATCAGGAATTCAGACAGTCAGGGTAGCAAGAAGACCGAGCATAAGGACAAGGGCAAGCAGCGTTACGCTCCAGCCGGCAGGGATTTCAAACAGAGAGGCAGGAAGCCACAATTTTCTCATAATAGGTCCAGGGGTGGTGATTCCAATGCCTCTAGGCCCATGAAGTGCGGCAAGTGCGGCGCACCAGATCACTTCACTACCCAGTGCAAGGAATCAAACGTCATCTGCTTTAGGTGTGGCAAGTCTGGTCACATCAGTCGGGATTGTGGAGGAGCAAAGTCAGAGCCTCCAAGTGCTATCAAGAGTCAACAGTCTCAGGCTAATCAACTGAAGACCACTGGGAGAGTCTTTACTCTTAGTGGAGCTGAGGCCTCCGAGTCTGATGACTTGATCCAAGGTATGTGCTTAATTGATGGAACTCCTTTAACTGTATTGTATGACTCGGATGCTTCACACTCGCTTATCTGACATGATAGGGTCAAGAGTCTTAAATTGGCTGTTACTTTCCTTGAGTATGATTTGGTTGTCTCTACACCTACAAATAAACCTATTATTACTTCTTATGCATGCAAGAACTGTCATATCACCATTAATGGTGGAACCTTTATTGTAAATCTTGTGTGCTTACTTTTAAAGGATCTTGATGCTATCCTTGGTATGGACTGGTTATCTTCCAACCACGTCCTCCTGAATTGCTTTGATAAAACCATAGTTTTTGGAACTCCTGTGGAGTCTAAGGATCCGACCTTTCTATCTGCCAACCAAGTAAAAGCTTCGATGAAAGAAGAGGCCTAAGTGTTCATGATGTTGTCTTCCCTGGAATTAGAGAGCCCTCCTGATGTTGAAAGTGTGCCTGTTGTGCGGGAATTTAACGAAGTGTTCCTGGGGGATGTTTATACCTTGTCCCCCTGAGAGAGATGTTGAGTTCACCATTGATTTAGTGCCTGGCACTAGGCCAATATCCATAGAACCCTATAGAATGTCTCCTCTGGAGCTAGCTAAGTTGAAGGAACAATTAGAGGATCTTATCCAAAAGCAGTTTATTAGGCCTAGCATATCCCCCTGGGGTGCGCCAGTGTTGCTAGTAAAGAAGAAGGATAGTAATATGAGGTTGTGTGTCGACTATCGATAGCTCAACAAGGTGACCATTAATAATCGGTATCCCCTTACTAGGATTGATGATCTTATGGATCAGTTGATAGGTGCTTGCGTCTTCTCGAAGATAGATTTGAGGTCATGGTACCATCAGATTCAGGTTAAGTCTGAGGACATCCCGAAGACAGCGTTCAGGACGCGTTATTGTCACTACGAGTACTTGGTTATGCCCTTTGGTGTGACCAATGCTCCTTCTGTGTTCATGGACTACATGAACAAGGCCTTTCACCCATACTTGGATGAGTTTGTGGTGGTTTTTATAGATGACATCTTAGTGTACTCCAAGACCAAGGAGGAACATGAGGAACACTTGAGGGTTTTCTTATAGACCCTTAAGGAAAAGCAGTTGTATGCTAAGTTGTCTAAGTGTGAGTTCTGGCTAGAAGAGGTGTTTCTTAGGACATGTCATCTCTAAAGGTGGCATAGCCGTGGATCCGGCTAAGGTCGAGACGGTGCTCCAGTGGGAAGTGCCAAAGTCAGTAACCTGATTAGGAGTTTCTTGGGTTTAGCAGGGTACTATAAGAGGTTTATAGAAGGTTTCTCTAAGTTATCTTTACCCTTAACCCGTCTCACCAAGAAGGGACAGTTGTTTGTGTGGGACTCTAAGTATGAAGAGAGTTTCCAAACCCTTAAGAATAGGTTAACATCAACACCAGTTTTAGTGTTGCCCGATCCTAGTAAACCTTTCGTAGTGTACTGGGATGCATCTAAGCAAGGTTTAGGTGGAGTGTTGATGCAAGATGGTAAGGTAATGGCTTATGCTTCTAGGAAGCTAAAAACCCATGAGAAGAACTATCATACCCATGACCTAGAGTTAGGAGCTGTGGTATTTGCCTTAAAGATCTGGAGGCATTACCTGTATGGAGCGAAGTTTGAGGTCTTTAGTGATCATAAGAGTCTGAAGTATCTCTTTGATCAAAAGGAGTTGAATACGAGGCAGCGTAGGTGGATGGAGTTTTTAAAGGATTATGAGTTTGATCTAACCTACCACCCAGGAAAATCCAATGTAGTGACCGATGCCTTAAGTAGAAAAACCTTGCACGTCTCCGCTTTGATGGTTAGGGAGATGGATTTGATCGAGGAATTTAGAGACCCGAGTTTAGCTTGGGAGGTTACCCCTAAGAGCATTAGTCTTGGAACCTTAAAGGTTACCAACGGGTTGATGGATCAGGTTAGAGAGGGTTAGGAGATAGACCGGTTTCTCTTAGACTAGAGAGAGTTTCTCGCTCAGGGTAGAAGCCTTAGTTTTGAGAACAGGAGTGATGGAATTTTGAGGTTCAAAGGTAGAGACTGTATACCAGATGTCCCGGAGCTTAGAAAATTGATCCTTGAAGAAGGACATAGGAGTGGACTGAGTATGCACCCAGGTGCCACTAAGATGTATCACGATCTTAAGAGGATGTTTTGGTGGCCTAGGATGAAGAAAGATGTTAATGAGTTTGTGTACACTTGTTTAGTGTGCCAAAAGGCTAAGATAGAACACCAGAAGCCGTCAAGTAAGTTGCCGCCGTTAAGTATCCCAGAATGGAAATGGGACAGTATTTCCATGGATTTTATGTCTGGACTCCCTAGGACTCTAGCTGGTTTTGAGGTGATATGGGTTGTTATGGATAGACTGACTAAGTCTGCCCATTTCATCCCTATGAACATGGAATATCCTTAAAAAAAGTTGGCCAAGTTGTACATCAAAGAGATAGTTAGGCTACATGGTGTACTCTCTAGCATAGTATCAGATAGAGACCCGAGGTTTACCTCTAAGTTTTGGAATAGTTTGCAAGAGGATCTAGGAACAAAGCTTAGGCTTAGTTCAGCTTATCATCCGCAGACTGACGGTCAGTCCGAGAGAACCATCCAGTCATTAGAGGACTTGCTTAGAGCTTGTGCTAGAACAGTCGAGTAGTTGGGACAAGTTTTTCCCCTTGATAGAGTTTACCTAAAACAATAGTTTACATTCCAGTATTGGGATGGCACCTTATGAAGCTCTTTATGGGAGGAAATGTAGGACACCCTTGTGTTGGAGTGAACCTGGTGATAGTGTTGAGTTAGGACCTGAGATAGTGCAAGAAACCACAGATAAAGTGAGGATGATTCAGGAAAAGATGAAGGTGGCACAGAGTAGGCAAAAGAGCTACCATGACAAAAGGAGGAAGGCACTTGAATTCCAGGAAAGTGACTATGTGTTCTTGAGAGTTACCCCGACAACTGGGGTTGGTAGAGTGATGAAAGCAAAGAAACTAACTCCTAGATTCATTGGTCCTTACCAAATTCTAAAAAGAGTCGGCAAAGTCGCCTACCAAATAGACTTACCGCCGTTCTTGTCCAATCTTCATAGTGTCTTTCATGTGTCTCAACTCAAAAAGTACATTCATGACCCTAGTCACGTGATAGTACCAGATACCATACAGTTAAAAGACAACTTGACTTTTGAGGTATTACCCCTTCAAGTCGAGGATAGGAGGGTGAAGCTGCTAAGAGGCAAGGACATTCTTTTCGTCAAAGTCGTTTGGAGTAGGTCTACTGAGGAGAGTGCTACGTGGGAACTGGAAAGAAAGATGATGGAATCGTATCCGCACCTTTTCAATCGAGGTGAGTAGAAATTTCAAGGACGAAGTTTTTATAAGGGGGGGGGGGGGATTGTAACACCCTGAATTTCACCCTACGTTAATATATGTTAGACGTAGCCTATATATGCTTGTTATGCTTGTTCTTGATGTCTAAGTTCATATTTGGGGAAGTTTAGACTTAGAAAGGTTCAATCCTTTTAGAGTCCTAGTAACCCGTTTCACCATTTTGGCCATATCTTGAGTTCTAGATGTCTGTTTGAGGTGATCGCTGATGCGTTGGAAAGATAAGAGAATTATCTACAAGTCATTTTTTTGTGTTTTGGGCAATTCAGTTGTTTATTAGGCCTCGATCCTCAATCATTGTTCATGAATTGTGTCTGCCGAGACATAACTGTGTCTCCTGATAGACACAGCTGTGTCTATTTCTCGCAAACGTTGTTTCGGCCAGGACACAGTTGTGTCTCCTGATAGAAACAGTTGTGTCTGCCGAGACACAACCGTGTCGAATTCCTTAGAACGTTGATATGGTCCATGACACAACTATCTCTCCTAATTGACACAACTGTGTCTAGCGCTCAGAAAAGCTATTTTGGCCAGGACACAGCTGTATCTCCTAATAGACACAGCTGTGTCTAATTCTCAAAGATGTTTTTCCTGACAATATAAATAAGTGAGCCAAGAGGGTTACAAGTTACAACCCTTTTTTCGACTCTTCCTCTCAACCCTTGGCTTTCAGAAACCCTCTTCCCCCGAACCTCCTCAAGACTCTTGGTGTTTTATTTTGCGATTGGAGAATAAACCACTCATTAGCGTCAATTAAGCTAATCTTGTAAACCTTTTGTTGATCTCCTTTTGTTTTCTTGAATTGGGATTAATTACTCATTCTTTCTTTGATGTTCTTGACCAAGATCCTTTGTACCGTTCGAGTGGACCAAGTTTGGATTCGCTCAAAGTGACCGTAGATTAGATCGTCATACTAGGTATGGGGAGAAGGATAGTGTGAACATTAGGCAAGGGGGTAGCGTAAGATGAAGAGTTCCCATGACCCAGGTGCAAGTTATGAATGTCTAATTGCCATAACTGTTTTATGCTTCATGATGATGTATGCCAATTTATATGTTTGATGATATGTGTTATGTCATGATTAATTGGTTAAATTGGTATGTTGAATGCGTCATGAATATTGTTAGTTTGATGGTGTTGATTATGCCATGGTTGAATGTATGGTGATTTATGATGAACACGTTAATAAAACTCTAATTGGTTAAAATAGGGCTATTTATTAACATGGTAATTAAAGGAATAATTTACCCAAAAGTGTTATAAAATATGAATTTAGTAGTGAGAGGTGAGGTTAATGTTTGATGGTCCTTGACTAGACCCTAGGACTGATTTAAGAGTGTTTAGGGAGTTTTTGGCTAAAGAACATAACCAAACCTTCCCAGTCAGTACGGCCACGCTCCAAGAAGCACGACCGTCCATAATTGGGAGCACGCCCGTGCTCTCCCAATTAGTACAGTGACGTGAACTAAAGGATTAAAGGGTAGTTATACCCAAATGTCCCCAAATGATGAAATAATACACCAATCGAATGATAACAAGTTAGATAACTTAATTAAATATTAATTAAGATAAACAAGAATAACAAGTTGGTTAAGCCAGTGCCTAGTGGGTTACCGCACGTTGATAGACTTTGGTTCTTTTTGGTCAAAGTGGCCTCGATGCTTTTTGGTCGAGGTGTTGATGAGTTGAACCTTGGTGCTTTTTGGATAAGGTGGCCTTGACCCCGAAGATTTAAGGTGTTGACGTTGATGTTGGTGATAAGTCTTGGGTGCTTATTGGCCCAAGCAGAGGAGGTGGTTGCCTTGTTTATTGTTTTGCTCATGCATTCATACGTTGAAGTTGTTAGTGGGGCCGGGGGAAGTTCAACGTAGTGGAGGTCGTCCTAGAGTATGACGATCTGGCCAAGTCTCGGGTGGTTAACCCAAGATTTGGTAAACCGTGTGCCCCCGTGGTGGCGTACCCTCGTTATGGTGTGTTGGCTATCCAAGGGGTTCACCCATGGTTTGGTGGACTGTCGGCGTTAGTGCTTTTTAGCCAATGTGGATATGTGACTCTGAAGTTGCCTTCCTAAGATAGTTTGGATCCACATGCATAATGATGTAGTGGAGTGGTGTTGCACCGCATAGCATATGTGGGTTGATTTAATATGTTGATATAATTATATGTTGATGCTAAATGATGGAAATGCTATATGATGTATGTTCATCTTGTTTACTATCTCCATACCGATGTGTTTATATGTTTTCTTACTCCCCGTTTTCTCTGTTTCTGTTGTTGGCATGTATCTCTTTATGCAGAGGACGGCGAGCAGCCAGTGGAGAAATGACTCTGAGGAGCCGCGACTCTAGTTAGGATTTATCAGTAGTTATAGTTGATTTTAGTTTCAGTTGTATTCAGAGGTTTTTTTTTCGGAACGGTTATACCAGCTCTGTATGTGACATCGGGGTTGGGTTATGTTTTATGCTTTTGATGTTCATTTTTACGTTTTATCTTTTTACAACTTTTTATGTTTTTCCGCATTGAGAAGTTGCAATGTGGTGCTTTCTATCCGTTTTTTTTATTTTATGAAATAAATGCATGTTTTACTTTTATATCTTTATCTTTTAACGCTTTGTATAACATGCGGGATAGATGGTGTCACAGAAGCTGTTAATGCTGCCTGCTACATTCAGAACAGAATATACATTAGACCAATTTTGAATAAGACTCCTTATGAATTGTGGAAAGGACGAAAACCCAACATATCTTAGTTTCATCATTTTGGTTGTAAATGTTATATATTGAATACTAAAGATCAACTTGGTAAGTTTGATGCTAAAGTGGATAATGGAATTCTGTTAGGATACTCTAAATCATCAAAATGGTTTTGTGTTTATAATTCTTGAACTTTAGTAGTAGAATAATGTATACATGTTAAGTTTGATGACAAGCAGCCTGATAAGAAATTATCAGAGCTTGATGAAGCTTTTGCAGATTTGAATCTCAAGGACTTTGAAATTCAAGAAAATATCAAACCTGATGATCAAGTGGACGACCTTCAACATGAGTCAGAAACTTCAACTTCTCAACAAGAAAATGTTCATAGATCTTGGTACTTCAGGAATTATCATCCACAGGATCAAATAATTGGGAATCCTAATGATAATCTAAGAACCAGATCTACATTCATAAAGCAAGATGATTCTGCCTTAGTCTGAGTTAGAACCAAAGACAGTAGACGAGGCTTTACTGGATGAGGGCTGGATTCTTGTAATGCAGGAAGAACTAAACTAATTTGAGAGAAGTGAAGTATGGACTCTTGTGCCTTTACCAAAAGACAAATCAGTTATTGGAACCAAATGGGCTTACAGAAACAAGCTTGATGAAAATGGTAAGGTGGTAAGAAATAAAGCTAGACTTGTTGCACAAGGTTAATCTCAGGAAGAAGGTATAGACTACACTGAAACTTTTGCACCAGTTGCTAGAATAGAGGCAATTCGTATCTTATTATCATTTGTTTCACATCATAGTATAATGCTATATCAAATGGATGTAAAAAGTGCCTTTCTTAATGGTGTTATTAGTGAGGAAGTATATGTTATGCAACCTCCGGGTTTTGAAAGTGAAACCCAACTTGAACATGTATGTAAGCTAAAGAAAGCTTTACACGACCTCAAACAAGCTCCTAGAGCTTGGTATGAAAGGTTAAGTTCATTCTTAATGGACAATGGATTCGGTAGAGGGAAGGTTGATACAACCTTATTTAGAAAATCCAATAAGTCCAGTTTTATTGTTGTTAAAATATATCTTGATGATATAATTTTTGGTGCCACTAATGAATCTCTCTGTAAAGAATTCTCTAAGCTTATGCAGAAAGAATTTGAAATGAGCATGATGGGGGAACTCAAGTTCTTTCTTGGACTTCAAGTTAAGCAAACAATGGACGAGGTGTACATCCATCAAACTAAGTATACAAAGAAATTGTTAAAGAAATTCAAGATGGATGATTGCAAGCCTATGAACACCCCTATGCATCCCACATCCATACTGAACAAGGATGATAAAGACAAAAAGGTAGACCAAAAGGTATATAGAGGTATGATAGGATCTCTGCTATATCTTACTGCATCTAGACCTGATATTATGTTCAGTGTATGCTTATGTGCTCGATTTCAATCTGATCCAAGAGAATCTCATTTATCAGCAGTTAAAATAATATTTAGATATTTAAAAGGTACTACTAATATGGGTTTGTGCTTTAAGAAAAATAGTGATTACAGATTAGTTGGTTTTTATGACACTGACTATGCTGGAGATAGAATAGAAAGAAAAAGTACAAGTGGAGGATGTCACTTCATTGGAGCTAATCTAGTCTCATGGTCAAGCAAAAGATAAAGCACTATTGCCTTATCAACTGCTGGAGCTGAGTATATTTCAGCTGCTAGTTGCTGCTCACATCTTCTATGGATCAAACATCAATTGAAGGACTACAATGTGTTTGTAAGTAGTATTCCACTTATGTGTGATAATACTGCTGCAATAAATCTATCTAAGAATCCAATATTGCATTCAAGGGCTAAGCATATAGAGATTAAACATCACTTTATTAGAGATTATGTGCAAAAAGTATTACTGATATACAATTTGTAGATACTGATCATCAATGGGAAGATATCTTTACTAAACCTCTTGCAGAGGACAGATTCATATTTATTAGAAAACATTTTAATATGATTTGTGTGGATTGATTGTGCGTCCAATGCATATTGCATGCGCGTCTATTGCTTAAGTGCGTCCAATGCATGTTGTATGCGCGTCTAGTGGGCATTGCGTCCATTGATTGTTTGCATGGTTTTATCAGACTCGTCTATGCTATCTTTTATTATATTGATTTATGTCCAAAACATATTTAATAATATCCTTATGCTGAGTCAGTTATTTCCATCAATCCCATCAATAGCTTTTTATGGTTTCAAAAACCTGCGTCGCATCAATACTCATTACTCCTTTTCTCACACGTTTTCATTTTTTAAAAAATTTATTTGGGAAAACTCTTCAAATTCGAAACCTTTTTAAGTAATACTCTTTCCCTCTGAGAAACATTTCACAATCTTCTCTCTTTGAATCCTCGAGTACTCTGTTTCTTGCTACCAAACCCTAAACTCTCAAACCTCATCAATGGCTTCCTCTTCTGTTGCTGTAACTTTTAATGTGGACAAGCTGAACCTTACTACTGAGCACCACTTCAACTTTGAAATTCTGCAAGAATACAACTTAGATGTAAGTAAGAACATCAATGCTGCTGGTTGGGAAAGACTCTTCGTTGAAAAAGTCTCTATCTACCCAAACATAGTTAGGGATTTCTGGAGAAACCTTCAAGTATCAATTGTTGAGATTTCTATTGTGGTTCTCGGAAAAAGTGTAGTGGTCTCTGAAAAGACCCTCTCTGATGCTATCAACTGCGCTCAAGAAGGAGTGGTTTTTACTGATACTTGGGAGAAGGACCTTGGTGGTTCTGAGGTGATAGCTGCCTTCCTGATGAGTGAAGATAAAGTAAGAAATCATTCCTGGAATCCAGTGGAGATGAAGGATGATGTTCGCATTCTTCATCAGTTGTTGAACAAGGTTGTTTTGAACAAAATTGGGTCTAAGGACAAATTGTCAGCTTTACACAAGTTTTGTCTTTGCCATCTCATCACTGAGACTAAAATCAACCTGCCCAAAATTCTATATGGAAGATTCAGGGATGCTGTTGTTCACAAGAAGAGGCTCTCTGCAATTCCATACTGTCATCTTATGTCCAAGATCTTAAAGTCTCAAGGAGTCTATGACATATTTTATGCCAAATCTCCTGAAGAACGAGCAAGAATTCTAACTGAAAAAGGAATGTCTGCTGTTGTCTTTTGAAAAATGAACATAGCCAACATGAATCTCAGTACATATGTTGTTGCTACTTTGGCTAAAACAGAAGAGATGATGAAGATTAAAGAGGAACAGATTGAGCAGAACAATGCTGAAGTACTAGGGCTGAAGAGAATAGTTAGAAGAAAAACAACTGCTGCAAGGAAACCAATTGCCAAAAAGCCTACTGCTAGTATTATGATCATGGAACCAGAAGTTGTTGCCCCTCAAACTGCTCCTTCTCAGAAAAGAACAAGAAATCTCATCATGTCTTATAATGAAGATGAGGATGATGAAGATAATGTCCCTATTGGAACTATTCTGAAGAAGCAGAAAACTGTTGCTGCTGCTGATGTTGTTATTCCTACAAGGAGAAGGCAACCCTAAAGAAAAGCTAAGTCCTTTGTGACTTCTGAGGAAAATATCTCTGCTAATGATCATGTCCAATTAACAGTAGATGCCTTAGTAGAAAGCTTAGAAAGTAGGGATGATGCTGTTATTGCTGTTGCACCTGACACTGATGTCTACATACCCACACTACCATCACCACAAACGTCTTCACCACAAAGTCTCACATGTCTAATCACATGTCCAAACCTCACCAAATAGACCACATTTTCAACCCATAATACCTGCAAATGATACCTGGTTCAATCAACCAGATGATGTAGGGATTAACCATGGAGCCCCTTTTTCCCAAAATACCTAGAACCAAATTCCCTTACACTAACCCTTCAGTTCTCTATGATGGCAAAGCTGAAAGCTGGGCCAAAGTAAAAAGAGATTGGAAAATACTCTATCATAAGCATGAACCAAAACCTAAATCAATCAGACCTTTCTATCCTCTACCTAAATATGAATATGAACCTGAACCTACCTACACCCCATGGCATGTACCCATTCCTTATGTGCCAAACAATAACAATCCTCTTCCATCCACTCTGTACAACCACATTGGACCTACCTTAACTCACCTTCCTCTACAAAAATTCCCACCTAGAAAAATCTACCCAAACCTCATCAAATCCCCTCCTTTCAAACCTTTCACAGATGGTGTCAACAGGCACATCATACCTGTTTGGTCTACTGACCCTTGCAAAGCCAATGCTCCATCAATTATCCACAAAAGGTCAAGAACAGAAGGAAGACCTAAATTCATTCTGGATAGAGAGACATCTTGGGTGACTTTTAGGCATCCAAGTGTATATGGCAAAGTTGTTCATATTGTAGATCATCTCTTATATGTTTTTCTGCAAAATGAATTTGAGCTACCAAGATATGTTAGAGCTGCAAACTTTGTCCCTCCAACATGGTTGTTTCATACCAAGAAGGAGACAAAGATTGGTGTCAGACCGTTCATGATTGCTCCAAGAGTACCCATGATAGATTTGAATAAGGACAAGGATCTAAAGAAGCAGAGGAGCACTAAGAAACCAGAAAACAATTCCTGCATAATCAATCCTGATACTTTTGAACCTATTGATCAGAATATGATTGATTTCTCACTGTCACAGCAAGTTGAAGACATAGATGAAGATTCTGCAGTTGCTATCTGGTCAAATCACTTGGTGGCTTGTACTAAGCAAGCTTCATCTTCAGGATTCAGTGAACAAGAGAAGAAAATCATTCCTAAAGTTAGAGGAAAATGTGGACTCTCAAATGTCAGATTCTTCATTTACAAGGACACTCTTGGAATCCCTGTCATAAGTCCTGTCTATGAAGAAGACCATGTCCACTGGGCTAAAGAGCTGCCTCCTCCTATATTCACTATTGCTTCATCACCACCACCATCTCCTTCTTCTGAGCATATTGAGGAAGAGATCATAGTTGACGAACCAGATTTAATTGCTAATACTGTTCAACCAGTAGTTGGAAATGAGAAAGTTGCTGAGTCTGCTCCAAGACCAAGCACCTCTGAAAATCACTCTTCTCAGCCATTGGCTTTGACAGTCATTCATCCACATGATCAACCTCAAGTTTCCAAAGCACTAGACACAGTTCCAAATCAAGCATATGATCAAGACAGTGCTGAAAGTTCAAGACCCTCTCTACCACAGAACTTTGAAGAGATTATTGGAAGAATTATAGAGGAGAGAGTAAAGGTTGAGGTCAAAGAACAAGTTAAAGAGCAAGTTGCAGAAGCCTTGGCTCCAACAAATGTAATGATCAACCAAATGATGAGCATTATGAAAAGTTTCCAGCAGAGTCACAATCTGCCTGCTCAACCTCATCCACCTCCACCAAACCAAAACCCTCCTCCACCACCTCCACCCTCTTCTTAGCCTTCTTTTATTCCTTTAAACTGACAATGAAGGTCCACTCCTGTTTCCTTTTTGTATGATGACAAAAAAGGGGGAGAAAGGATATAGAAATTAAATTTTATATATAAAGTCAGTTTTTTTGGTCATACAAATCTATTGTCACATGCATACTATTTTTTGCTGCATACTTGTGCTTGATATGATCTAATATTGCTATCTGTGTTTAGACTTATAAGTTCTGATACTGTGTTTATCTCTGATACTTTTGATTTTGACTAAGTTAAAACTGATATGTGCTGCTGCTTATGTGTTATACTCTTTAAAGTTTGAATGTTTTGTCTTAGGGGGAGCTCTGTAGCTCTCTTAGACTTTGCTCACGCAAATTTAATTGGTTTATGTCACCATCAAAATGGGGGAGATTGTTAGAACCAAAGTGGTTTTGGATTAAAATAATCTCTTAAGTTTTGAGGTTAACAAAATGGTTGAATTTGTATGGCAAAGTATTTGTCAAAGATCTAACTTGTTTGTTATAAGTATGCATGGATTACTTGATTTATACGAGTAAGAGGAACTTAAATTTAAAGTAGAATCTATCAAATTCTATTTCAAACCTCTAGACCAGTCTACAAACTCTTGATAAAATTCTGAGTCTTTAGCTTTATAGTAGACGAGATCGTTAAAATAAGAATAAACGAGGTGTTAGAATTAACTAAGGTAGAAGCGTTACTAAGCCTAAAGAAAAATTAAGTAGACGAGACATTAAAATATAACAAGTCCAAAGACTTGATAGACGGAGTAGCTTCACTATACGCCACGTCGGTAGACGAGCTCTTAAGCATAGCACGTCCATCTCTCAAAACTATGCGAAAAGTCTGTAGACGCACTATCAGTAGACGAGCCCGTCTCACTGATAAGTAAATCTTGCACGTCCAAAGACCTACGCGTCCACTAGTTTTAAAAAGTGAACCCGTCTAAGCTTAAACGTATTTATTTCAAATGATTGCTTATTTAAATCAAAGAATATATGCCTTTTACCCTTGCTGCTTCTATTGTATAAAATCTTTATATCTTGGATAAAAGAACTTCGTACCATCGAAACCATAAACCTTTGTACTCTGTTAACTACATTGTTGTAAATATCAAGTCAAGTACAAAGAAGGAAAGTCAGAAAGCAACCTTTGGTATAACAAAGAAGTGATAGTTTTACTTTGAGCATTCCTCTGATAAACAAAAGCACTTCTCGGTGAAGCATATCAAGTTATTAGTCTCAATGGATCCAAGCATTTAATGCTAAGTCTAAACGGATACAATATGAAGACCATTGAAGAAGATCAAGACAGAGAAGCACTTCAGCTATATAATACTCGAAGAACTGCAAAAAATAAAAATAGCATGAAACACAAGCTCTGATATCATAAGTGAAAAAAACTGTTGAAATTGTAAAACAAGTTTACGTGTAAATCTTGTTGATCTTAAACTTTCAAATCCTCACAAATAGTGAGTTCTTAGATCAAAGTTGTAAACCTCTTTGTTAGAGTTAGAGCCTGAAGAGGCTTGGTAGAGAAAGAATACTTGTAGCCTGAAGAGGTGTTGAATACTTGTAATATATTTGGAAAATAGTGGAGAAAAACCTTCAAGTAGAAGGGACTGGACGTAGCTCTTGGTTGGACGAGAGTAAACCAGGATAAAACTCTTGTGTGAATCTTCTAAACCCTTATCTTTTACAGTTTTTGTTTATACTAACTATGGGGTTCTGAATCTGAGTTTATTAACTCTTCAAAAATGTTTTTCTGTTTGTGTGTTGTTTTTATTGTTTTTCTTGTAAAAGGATTGAGAAAAGACTTTTTCAAAAATCTGTTAAGAAACACAATTCAACCCCCTTCTTATGTTTCCCTGTGTCAACTTCATTACAGACAAGTATTATTATCACACCTAGCCTCTTCAGGCTCCTACGAGTATTGTTTTCATACCTAGCCTCTCCAGGCGCAAACACAAGTATTCTTTAATGCTAGCCTCTTCAAGCTTTACAGACTTAGAGAGTTTGTGAAGCAAGAGCTTCAAGTTACAACTTTGTAAGTCAACCGAGTAACACTCAAAGAGTAAATATTAGTGAAGTTTGGTATGACTGCAGAAAATCATTTCTCTTAATAAATACAAATGATTGAACGAAAAGTATTCAAGAAAGAATGAAAGAATGTAAGAGCTTTGAATGCACAGCTTGTAATGAATGTTCGTAGTGATTAACTTCTTGCAAGCGCTTCCCTTATTTAGAATCCATGTCAGCACCACTTCCTGGTTGCGTATTTTGGTGTGAACTACTATAGCGTTTTGTTGACAAGCGTTATCGTAGTTAAATCTACGACAACGCTTCTGAAGCACTATCTTGTTTACAACTTACAATAACGTCAATATAGATAGCGCCCGAAAGCGCTATAAAATTCCAAAATTAAACGCTTGAGCGTTTATCATTCTTGTCCACCTTCCACACTAGAACGTTGGCCTCTCCATGCTCAAACATTGAACTCCACGTTTGAGCGTTGGATCACCCAACGTTAAAGCATTTTGTACTGATTCTGACCCATTGTCTCCCGTTTCTTCGCGTTCTGAACCCGTTCCAAGGCCAACACTACCAAAACAAATATTTTTAGAGAATGAATTTAGTGACCACACTTTATCGATCTCTAAATATGAAAATTAGGTCACTAAATATCGAAATTTGGTCTCTAAATCGGTCGCTAAATCATTTAGCGACCAATTAAGCGACCACCACATGATTTAACGACTAGGTATTTAGCTACCACCAAATTCGGTTGCTAAATATGGAAATTCGATCACCAAATCTTTTAGCGACCGAGTTTTCATATTTAGCGACCGAATTTGGTGGTCGCTTTGTATCCTCAAATTTGGACCAAAGTCCTATCATACCATAGAGAACATAATCAATCCATCAAACACACTGAAATCACACCTTAATCACATATTTAGATAACGGGATGTAGACTTGTTTGTATGCAATTTTAGTAACATACAATTTTTATTAATTGCAAGTAAACTATATGCAGAAACCATCATATTGTGTAATGTGTTTGTTTTTTACTGAGAATGCATAGAGAGGAGACACTTGTAGAATTGTCTTCTTGAGATGATTCTCAAATATATATATTATATAGATATAGATATAGATTATAGATTGTAGAGTATAGATATGTATTATTTCTGTGGTTCCAGCAACTAACTAGTCTACCATGCCATCAGACCGAAACAAAGGAGGCTTCTACGGTGAGAGACTTAATAATGTCTCTCACCGTGCACCATGATTGAGAGCCAGCAGATCATATAGTCCCACCAGTTTTATCATGTACCCTTCCACTTCATATATTTTTTATTTCCTTCTATCGTTCTCTCTCCCTTTCCCTACCATCTTCAACCTCTCGTCTCTGTCGCCGCCGTGATCTTTGTCGCCGTCGTGATCTCCTCATTTCTCTCCCGAAACGCACCACCCCCACCCTCCTTTCTTTCTCTAGATTCCAGAATTTCTCTCTCCATCTCTCTCTGAAGTCTGAACCCACTGCCCACACATAGACCTCCCTACATTATCATGCAGATTCTCCACACTTTCTCTTGCACACAGGCACCTACCCCTGCCTTCTCATGGCATCTCGAAAAACCTCTCCGGTGAAGACGATGTCAACGACGAAGAATTCCTCCTCCTCCGATCGGTGATGTTGTCGGTCTAGAACTCCACCTACCACGGCGTCTTCCCTCCGGCGTCGAGGCTCCGCTTCTAAAGAGAGCTAAAGAGAGCTCCGCTTCTCATACCTATCTTCAACCATTGCTATATTCCTTGTAACACTTCCCTCGTCGAAAACCCTATCTTCTTCGTAAATGAGAATCGGATCTTCTGCTGCGGTTTCGATCTGTCATATTTCTTCGAGCGAGAATCGTTGTTCCGGAGTTCCGAATCCGATTCGCAGGTGATGAAGAAGCAGAGATCCGTCAGCGAGAAATTCGCAGGTTCGTTGGCGACTTTCTCCCGAAGGAGCCTCGGTGCTGGAAGGAGGACACCGCGATGGGTGGAGTTTTGGAACTTGAATTAGTATATGGAAGCACATTTTGAAAGGGGAAAAAATAGTAACAGGTGATACATCGACTAGAGTACGGCTCGTCTAGTCATTATGATCGAAACTTGGGAGAGGGGTAGTGAGGAAGGATCGAGTGGGAGAGAGGGGCGAAGACGGATCATGTGTTAACAGTGTGTGATAAGTGTCCATGGAACGTTGATATCTAACTGTCAAACGACGTGTGTGATATGGGCAAGCCGCACACCCTAGCCAAAGCCCCCAAACAAAACTCTCTTATACAACATAAAGGTTCTTTTGAAAATGAATTTCATGCATTAAAAAATATCACTATTCATACATTCAGACATTAATGTACCTCTTCAAACATTTTTAGTAGTTGATCCAACAGTGTATTACTGCGTGAATATTCTTTCTTTAAATGCAAGAAATCAGGATTTGGTTATTTTACCCCATCTAAACCCATCTCGCCTACCTGTTTCAGTCATTTCCCAATTTCACTTATATTTGCAAATATTGCAATCGGGTGACTTTTATTTTTTTGTCATGCAATCACTTAGTTGCGTCGATCCAACACCTGTTGAGGCTAAAACGAATTGTGGTATAAGGCCTTTTTAAAATTAATAACAATATTTTATTAAAATTATTATATTTTTATTTAAAGTTTATCTTCTGAGTTTTTTTGCATGCAAAATCACTTATTGAATTACTATATTTTTTTTTATGAACCATCATAATTAGGGCCTTTTGCTCCCCAGTGTCATCTCGGGGTATCCCACAAGCTTCAATCATTTGGGCCGGCTATCAAACTAATTTTCGATTGGTTGCTTAGAGCATGGAATTAACCATTGGTTTTTGTAACCTCCCAACTAGAATGTCTACATCATGATTATTATTTAATAAATTATTATATATTAACTACTAACTAATAAGTACATATTTTTTTAAAAAATAAAAAATATTACCTAACTATATTGTTACTACTAATTAGGAAGTAAAAAATTTTTGAGGCCTAAAACCCTTGTTTGTGTAGCTTTATCCAAGCCGGCAGTGTCACTCAGGTAAAACTCGGTGTCAATTGAAATGCTTCTATGTACACCAAATTTATAACCTAACCAACCCAACTTGTTAACTAGTAAGGTCATGATATCATCATCAACAAAAATAAAAAAAATAAGGGCATGTTAGAAAAAAAATTTATTAAAAATCAACTAGATATTACGTAACTTTTCTTAACCTATATATTACGTATCACGTAACTGTGACTCGTTCTATAGCTAGGGAGTCATCAATTAAGTCTAAAAACAAATAAACCGATGGTTTAGAACAAGAACCTCAATGTTTCTAATTTTGAGGTTAATTAATTGAGAACTTAAACGTGGTAGCTTCCTATCAGAGACAATTGAAGCTGGGAAGTAAGGCAAAGCCCCATCCCTTTATATGATTCATTTCCTATTTCAAAGGCACGCACATTACGGCAAGTTTTCTAGGTCATGGAGCTTCATTTTTCACCCCAATAACGCACGCAAATCCCATTCTCTTATAACCACAATCTTTGGAGTATTTGATTTATTTTTTATTTTTAATTAATATATTTTCATTAATCATTTTATAAAAAGGACATATTATTTTTAATTTATCCCTTATATTTTAAATTTTATAAAAAAATATTAAGAATAGAAAATTTATTTTCATAATTTCTTTCATAAAACTTTTTTATATATACTAAAAAGTTTTATTTGGGAGAAGACACGCCCCTTGCAAGTCCAGTGAATATCACCGACCTCTTTTTTTTTTTTTTTTTGATATACTAAAGTTTAGATTGGGGAAGGCACACCCCTTGCAAGGTCATAGATATCACCAATCTCAACTATGATTTATACTAAAATTTACCTCTTTTTCATAAAGCTTTAAAAATAGAAACAAAATAAAAAATAAATAATCAAAATATATCAACTAAAAATAAAAGCGAAAATAAAAAATTCAACCGTAATTGAACGCAGTGAAAATAGATTGTACCACCAGAAGTTTGAATCCGATAACCACGCAGCAGACTTTACCTAACCACTCTCCACATTCTTAGAGTTATAGTCTTATACCCTCAGAAATATGTGATAAAAAAAAATTGAATAAACATCTCCTTTTTCTCTTCCGTTTGCAGAAACTCCTCTACCTCAACCAAAATCACTGCCAACTTCCTTAATTTATCCCATCCCCACCAAATTCATCCTTATCCCTGTCTTCTCATACACGTAGGTACAGTCATCGAGACATATAGTCATGGCTCGCTCCTACCATGGTGAAGTAAAAAGTCTTGCTTTTTCATTTTTTAATGCACACTTAAATGCATCTAATGATCTACATCAATGAATGCCTGAATGCGTAAAAATAATAAATGCAGGAAATCCAAATCCAATTACGATGGATTTGGATTCCCGCATTTACGCAATCACGAAGTTATAAGATATACCATCAGATCAATCTTGTTTTTAAATTTTTTGATTTTTTTAATGGACACTCAAATACATCTAATGATCTATATCAATGAATACATAAATACGTGAAAATAATAAATACAGGAAATCCAAATCCATCATAGATGTGCCGAAAACATAACAAAACCACCTACTATTTACCAAGTGTCAAGGCGACGATCATGTAGCATGTGCTAATTGTCCATGCTAATGTCGATGCCCTGAAAACATAACGAATCAATCATATTCATACCTAGTGTCAAGGCGATGATTATGTGGCATTCCCATCATAGTCTCGAAGCCTTTTTGTTTTTTTGGGGGTAGTACGTGCCGAATTTCTCTTTTCTTGGTAAAACTGATTCTAAAACGTTGTTGCATGTAGTCTAGTCCAACAATAATCACCACAGCACTCCCTAATTGTGTCGCCTCCCACACTATTCTGTTGCAATGTCAAATCCAATAACTCAACAATAAGTATTTTACATGAACGATATACACATAAATGAACATTCATGATGTTATAATATAGATTTGGTATAAATCGGACCCGACTATACGCATAGTACATCGGTACGTACGAAAGCTCAGAGAACAAACTAGTCACGTGGCAATGATGACGCGAGTTAAACTTATCCTTCATAATAGTCAACAGACTTAATACCTAAGCGGTGTCTTAAATCTCAAGACTGCAGGGGTTAGAATCAGACATAATCAGTGTAAGGGTTTTGGAACTAACTATAAAGAGGGAGCTAATTAGAGGAACAACCAAACAATGTCATACCAAAAATTCTTTAAATCTAACGTGGGATTCTAAGTTTCTACGTCAATCTTTTTTTTTTTTGATAAAAGTTTCTACGTCAATCTTATTTGTTGTGTTTGAAACAAATTCGACAAAGAAAACTAAGGGATGAAAACATATTAGCAAAGAAATAAAAGTACTGAAAAGCAGGCTGAGATGTAAATGAATGTCGGAAATAAACTTTAACATTTTGTTCTAAATTAAACAATAAAAGCAACAAAAATATAGAAAATAGATACGTAAAATCAAAGCAAGTAAAGAAAGCGTGACATGTAAAGACAAAAAAGTAAATGAACAAAAGATAATTGCAATAAATTGAAATGACTAAATTTAAAATAGGATGACCTACTTGAAGCAATATGTCAATCTTCTCGCTCGGGGAGATATTTAGGATTATGGTTAAGAAAATCAACCTTAATTACATTGTTCCAATAAGTAAATGTCATTTTCTTGTCAAAGATTTGTTATCTAAGTGTTTTTTATCGTAAAGTAACCTGTATTTTTTCATCTCTTCTGTCTCTACTTATAGTGGTTTCTGTACTTAATTATTATCATAAATGGGTCTCTTTACTTTTGGTCTGCAATTAATCTTTATTCATAAGTTGGTTGTTTAACTGTTTCTATCCTCACCGTCCGACCTCTCTAATTTCTCATGTGAACTATGTAATCCTTGGGCCATAGGCTAAGTAGGAACTCGACCCTAAACATGTTGACCAGCCTGCTTCTTGGTCCGATCTTTTTAGTGGATCCGTGATACATGTAAAGTCGGTCCAAGTGTGCAACTCGGACAACCAGGGGCTGAGCCAGAAAATCAAAATGAAAGGGGCGAATATCTAATTTAAGTAACATGAAATTATAGTAAAAAATTAATTAATATATATAAAAGTAAATTATATGATACATATTTGATATATAGTTAACAACTTAATAAAATATAAATTACTCAAAAATATATTTATAGTCAACTTTGGTATATACCTAAAACAACCTTCATTTCTTTAACTGCACAACGCATTTTATGGAGTAAAAATCATCTATTATTATATGTGATATATTTTTTTAGAGTTTAATTTCTATGCACCCTCAATGTAATAAATGATTTTTACACTGATATCCAATAATATTTTGACAAATTATTATTATTTCTCTCTTAGTTATTAAAATAAAAGTATACATGTCAAAATGTTGGTGAATGTTAGTGTAAAACAATTTATACTACTTTAATCCATTTTTTATCAATTTCTTTTTGGATATATAACTGTATATATCCTATGATTTTGAAAAAATGAAAATAGAAGTGTTTAAAATTGTACCTATTGTAATTGAATTTGAGTCACTTACTATATACATAAAAATAAAACAAAAAACAAAGGGACACCGTATGGTGTCCCATTTTTTGTGTACAAAAATCATTTGCCATATATATATTGATGCAAACCAAGAATGATGTCCAATTTAAGGCCAAATTAGTTTTTGATGAAAATTTTATTTTCATTTGTGATGAACCCGTATTTTTTTTTTTGGCTGCATCTTGAGCTACAGATCTCCAATTGATACGTTCTTTGGGGCGTTGGAAAGCTAAGGAAATCATCTACAAATCTTATTTCAAGCCTCTTGACCAGATTCGGCTTCTATCATGGTGAAAATATTGTTTTCAATTTTACACGAGTTTGGTAGCTTAGTTGGGAGGAATCTTTTGGCTTGCATGCCTCAAGTAACTCCTTTAAGTTATTAATTAGTCATTTTATTGTTTTTGTTTAAATAGTGGGGTTACACTTTTAATTTGTTTAAGAGTTAGAGTTAAGTGTAGCAGCCACATAATGGTGGAGAGAGAACATTTTAATACATCATTCAGTGACTTAGTTAAGTGAGTTAATAAAGGGGGTTATGGTATCTTTTTGGATGCCAAAAGTTGGCAACCACAAATACTATATGTAACACACCCAAACATGATGAATGATAACTTTGAGTTCATTTTGGATTGATTCCAATTGTGAGAATGTTTAGCCTCTCTTAGGTTCTTCATTGAACCAACTCATTGATCTTATCAAGAGTACAAGACCCTTGTGGCGATCTTCATTTGGCTTATCAAATTCCCTTGGATTTGTGGCGCCTACCTTCCATTCCTTACCTTCATCCATTTTTGTATTTCTTCTTCTTCATATTTTGGTAGTCACTCAAGGTAAGTGTATGGATCATGGAATGTGGGTCCAATTTTGTTATTTGTTGCAAATTGGGGCAGCCACCTTTCCTAATTTTGCACATGTTTTATATGTCATAGGTGAGTGGATAATTGTTGTGAATTATGTGGAAGTTACACTTGTAAGTTGAGAAGAAAGTGTAACATCCACATAATGAATGAGAGTAGGCCATTTAAAAGAACGGGGGGGGGGGCGTAACTCTTAACAATTGTGACTGCCATGAATTAATTTTGGTGGCTACATTAAGATGGGTTTTAGTGTGTGATTAAGTGTCTTGAATTAGGCTAATAATGTGGGAGTTTTAGTTTGTCCTAGGATTCCATTTGTGGGGCGCCAACTTCAATTGGGGTCTGAGTTAGAATATGTCTTAAAGAGAGTCATTAGTGACATAATTAGGCCATTCAAGTGGAGGTTATGCTTTGTCTTTGGATGCCAAAAGTTTGACTTCCCACAACTATTTGTAAAGGCCTAAACACATTGAAATAACAACTTTGATGTTATTTTGGATCAAATCCATTCTTGTGAGAATATTGTTCTCCTAGGTTCTTGGTTGAACCAAGCTAAGTTCTTATCAACAATCCAAGATTCTTGTGGCGAACATCATTAGACTTATCAAACTACATGTTTGTGGCGCCTTCCATCTCTCATCTTCTTCCATTTTTGTTTTCTTTCTTCATTTGATTTTGGAGAGAATGTAGAGAGTTATACACAGTGAGGTTTGGCTCCGGTGGAGTTTATTTTTTCACTAACTTCTGTTAAAGCCTTGGTCTGTTTCCAATTGATGTAGGTGATGAAGATTTCAATTCGAGGTCGAATTCACTTAAAGAAGGAGGGTATGATGTAAGTCCAATGGAGATCAATTTGGATCAAGAAGCCATTCAAGGTCTTGGTGGCCCAATGACAAGAGCAAGAGCAAAGAAAACCCAAGAAGCTCTAACTCAATTGGTGGTTCTCTTAATGGACACAAGTCCAAGTTCAAGTCAAGAAGATAATGAGCTCAAATGCACAACTTTGCTCATTCAAATAGAAGAAACATGAGGAAGGGCGTGTGGGTCCAATTTGAGTTGTTTTTATTCTTAATTTCAATAAGCGTATGGATCATGGAATGTGGGTCCAATTTTGCTATTTGTTGTAAATTGGGGCAGCCACCTTTTCCTAATTTTGCACATGTTTTATATGTCATAGGTGAGTGAATAATTGTTGTAAATTGTGTGGGAGTTACACTTGTAAGTTGAGAAGAAAGTGTAACATCCACATAATGAGTGAAAGTACGTCATTTAAAAGGGGGGGTGTAACTCTTAACAATTGTGGTTGCCATGAATTAAATTTGGTGGCTACATTAAGATGAGTTTTTAGTGTGTGATTAAGTGTCTTGAATTAGGCTAATAATGTGGGAGTTTTAGTTTGTCCTAGGATTCCATGTGTGGGGCACCAACTTCAATTGGGGGCTGAGTTAGAATAGGTCTTAAAGAGAGTCATTAGTGACATAATTAGGCCATTCAAGTGGAGGTTATGTTTTGTCTTTGGATGCCAAAAGTTTGGCTGCCCACAACTATTTGTAAAGGCCTAAACACATTGGAATAACAACTTTGATGTTATTTTGGATCAAATCCATTCTTGTGAGAATATTTTTCTCCTAGGTTCTTGGTTGAACCAAGCTAAGTTCTTATCAACAATCCCAGATTCTTGTGGCGAACATCATTAGGCTTATCAAACTACATGTTTGTGGTGCCATCCATCTCTCATCTTCTTCCATTTTTGTTTTCTTTCTTCATTTGATTTTGCAGAGAGTTATACACAGTGAGGTTTGGCTCCAGTGGAGTTTATTTTTTCACTAACTTCTGTTAAAGTCTTGGTCTGTTTCCAATTGGTTTTTCAGGTTTTTGCTCAGGAGGAAGGACCATTGATATGGGTGGAGATGGGACTGTATGTGAGAGTGGAATACAAATGTGAGGGATTTTTTTGGGGTGAGAATAATTAGAGCAGGGGCTGCCATGAGGGTCTATAAGAGAAACACTAAATTGAGAGACATTAATTGAGAGAAATTCCATGGGAGGGTGTAACTTCTTGGAGAGAAACATTGGAGAGATTGTGGAGATTTTTACACAGTGAGGTTTGGCTCCAATGGAGTTTATATTTGCACTAACTTCTATTAAGGTCTTGGTCTGTTTTCAATTGGTTTTGCAGGTTTTCTCTAAGGGGGAAGGACCTTTGATAAGGGTGGAGATGGGGCTGCGTGTGAGAGTGAAATACAAATGTGAGGGGATCTTTTAGGGTGAGAATAATTAGAGCAGAGTGACAAAGGTGAGTTTGAGAGTTTCTTACAAGTGAGGACTCAAAGCGTCTGTGTTTTATTTTTGTGTTTGTGTATGCTTGAGGTTTCGACCTCCCCTATGATTATGGTTGGTTGCTACCGTGATTACAGATATATGTATCTATGGCACCTGGGCTCATCTTTGGTTTCTTGGTGTTCCTATGTGGGGTGGTCAGGTTGCTGGTCTTTGCTTGCCATGTTGCTACTATTTTTCGGGAAAGTAAGTGGTCTTTTGTGCTGGTGTTGGATTTGGGTGTTACCTAGAAGTTATGGAGTTGACGGTTAGTATTGACTGGATGGATTCTAAAGGATAAGACAATTGAACCAGATATCAAAGTGTGAAAATGGTTGATTGAGGTTATTTCTGTGTTTTTACTGTGATTGTACCTGTGTTTTGAGACTCTGGAAAATAGTGGTGCGGATTTTCTTCTCGGTTTTGTGGGGATGTATATAGGGATATATGTACTGGGGCTTAACTTGGACCTTAGCATCATAAATGCTTTAGTCGATTGAGTTATCTAAAAGTTGTCCCCTAGTTTTGTAACGGTGTGAAAGTACTGGGTAGACTTTAAGGGGCCGATTTTATTTTGTTGGAAGTACATTGGTAGTTTAGTTAGTATTATATAGGGGATGCACCGTTAGCTATTTTTCAACCTTATAACAGCTTATTCATTTGCTTTAGGTTGACATAATACTTTTAGTTGTCCCTTTGATATATGTACCTTATTGTTACAGTGCATTCGGGTACGAGTACCCTTAGTTATACTCGTATTAATTTATTTTGGCTTATAAAAAAATTAATTTATTTTGGCTTATAAAAAAAATATTTGTGAAAATTGAGTACTTGATATTTACTAGTTAGTCCTCCGTAACTTATATTTAAATTTTGTAATTGCTAGAGTGAATAGACTGAGAATTATATATAAATTAAAAATATAAAAATCCATTGTATATCCTGAACTTTGAAAAATAAAATACATCCATATCGAATATATAAACGTTAAATATATTTTCAATTTTCTTTCAATGAAAATGTATGGGAAATCAGGGATATTTAACAGTATTTTTTTTTATGAACCATCGTAATTAGGATATTTGACTTCCTAGTAACATTTTAGAGAACTACGAAAATTTAGATCGGCTATGAGATTAATCATTGATTGGTTGTTTAGAGCATAAAATTTAATTAACTATTAGATTTTATAACATTCAAAACTTCGAGTTAGAGTATCTGTCATCAGGTGATTCAAATTTGCGTTTTCTCTCTATATGAAATTGAGATGATTATGACTGGACCAACCCTGGACCGATCATGTTTTTAATGTTTACATTGTTAAGTTTATATACGGTACTAACACAAATATTATTACAATTTTTATAAGTCAAACGTAAAAGAAAAGAAAGAAAAACACTAGTGAGGTCGTCGTTACTTTGGGGTTCTCTTATTAGCGTAAGTCGCTGGTCCTTCTTATTTGTGGAGGGAACATTCAACTTACCGCGAGTGGATAGCTACCAATCCATATTTGGCAAATCAGAGAAATTAAAATCGATCAACTGCGTACAATATGTGCCGGCCTAAGTGCCTAACGCACAATAAATAGGAAAATATTGAGATCACTGATCCTAATTTTTTTCTCTGGAAACTTTCCAGTAGAGAGATTATCAGTATTTAACCCACAAAAAAACACACAGAGAGATTATCAATTAGTTGTTGTATGTATCAGATCTTTCATGGCTACCACATATTTTTGAGTCTATACGCTCTATTAATTAAAAGAAACAATTTAACAGCTAGTCAAACATTTTTAAATTTTTTTTAGCTTAAACCCCCAATTTGGTCCCTGAGAAAAACACTCGGGTCTGAAATAGTCCATATCCAAAAAAAAACTATCCATTTAGTCCTTAAGAATGTGTTTACCGGGACAGATTAGTCATTCTGTCAGTTGACCACCTTTGACCGCAGGTTAATTCTTTGGCGATGTCGATATCAATTTCTCGAAAACCAAAACGCATGCCGTTTGGGAACTGAATTTCCTTCTTCTTCCTTCAGCTTCTTCTTCTTCTTCAAGAAGCTTCAACATCATCAGCGAACATATCTCCTCACCCACACCTCCATGAGCGGTGAACTCGCGGAGCTTCAGGCATGGCTGGCCTCTGTAGAACCAGAATAGCTTTACCCTCACAATTCTCTGCTGCTTTTAGTTTCCACCGAAAATTCGCTATCTGCTTCTCTGCATCAGAATGTGTCATTTGATTAGTAGACGGGCCTTGCGTTTTTCGTCCAAACATTGATGCTTCACACCACTCATCATCAACCCAATGAGCATAGCTTGTGCTTTTTTCACAAGGAGAACCTTCAGCTGAGTATTTCATTGGCGTGAAAACCATCAGAATCGATGAGATGGTAGTGCCTATTAACACGAGTTTGGTCGAATAGTTTAAATGTTCTCCTTGTATGTGCAGATCTGGAATATTACTTGGAAAGGCACCCTGCGGAAGACTAGTTTTGATGCAGTGTGTCATTCAAAGCATGCTGCTATACTCTTTTCATGTTTATCTTTGGCTAAGTTCTTTGTTGAAGCTAATAGATAGATGGAAAAAAAAAACTTTATCTGGTCAGGTAAAACTAAAATAAAAAAGATATGTACTAATTCATGGTCTCCTATATGCAAATCTGTTGAAGAATGTGGCCTAGGTCCGAAATCCATCCATCAAGGCTACTGATAAGGCATCAATTCTGGAATTATGTTGGGAATTAGTGTCATCTAATAATCAATGGGCTATGCTGCTTTGAGCCAGAGTTCTTTCAAAGAAAATTCCTGCTCAAATTCAAGTTTCATCCTCAATCTAATCAGGAATGAAAGCATTCATAAAAACAGTGATTACAAACTGTAAATGGCTTCTTGGTGATGGCTGCAATATTAACTTCTGGATTGATAGATGGTTAACTAAACCAATTGTTGAAGTTGTATAAATTCCAAATAGATTACATGATTCTTTACAAGCAAAAGTTAAGGACTTCATGTTTTCGGCGGTCTGAGTCCTCAGTTCCTGCTCAACAAGTCCCCTGCCCTTTCTGCAGAGTTGAATCAGATGATCATTCCTGTTGCTCAATTTAAGGATGATTTGGTTTGGAGTTGTAATGATTCTGGTACTTTATCATTAAAGGAAGCTTATTCAATGATGATTGATAGCAGCATGCCTTTTCCATGGGGTAAAATCATTTGGAATAAAGTTGTTCCCCCATCAAAATCTTTTCTAATTTGGAGAATTATTCATGGGAAATTTCCAATAGATGACATGCTGAGATTGAGATGTTGCCATATGGTATCAATTATCAGTTTATGCAGATGTGATTATGAAACCTCTGATCATTTATTCTTGCAACGTAAGTTTGCAAGCAAAATGTTGAATTGGCTAGGTGATTTCCTTTCTATATCAGTTTACACAAGCTATATCATTTCTGCTTTAAATCTATGTCAGAGAAGATGGAGTTCATTGATGCAAGATGTTGTTCTTTCTGGCATTGCTAATACTTTGTGGTTTATTTGGTTTAGCCGAAATAAGGCTAGATTTTATAACAAAACCATTTCTATATAGAGGCTGTTAAGAATCTAGCTTCTGCAGGTATAACCTTCTCAGGAAGTTTCTCACATGGCACAAGTTACTCGACTGCTTCTGATCTGCAGGTTTTGAATAGATTCTCTATTACGCACATGTATTACCCTAAATATTCTCTAAAGTTCGTCTGATAAATATGGGTTTGCCATTAGAAATTCTTATACCATTTCCTGAATGGTCATGGTGGTGTAAAATCAAAGTCATTGGAAGAAGAAGAAGAAGAAGCTGGAGGAAGAAGAAGGAAAGAAACGACATGTGTTTTGGTTGATGAGAAATGGATACTGACACGTCAGCAATTAACCTGCGGTCAAAGGTGGTCTACTGACAGAAGGACTAATCTGTCCCGGTAAACACATTCTTAAGGACTAAATGGATAGTTTTTTTTGGATAGGGACTATTTCAGACCCCGAGTGTTTTTCTCAGGGACCAAATTGAGGGTTTAGTCTTTTTTTTAAACTGTAGCTCGACAAAAGAAGAACAAAAAAGTTACTATAAGCCAATCGATGTGCTTACGCATAAGAAAACCAAAATGCTTCTTGTTAGACATGGGTGACGTTTGAAAGAGCTTATTTAAGCTCCTTTTGACTTATCTGATGACATAAGTTCTTATACAGTGTATTTGGTAGAACTTATAAAAATAACTTATGTCATCACATAAGGAGTTTTTGACTTATTTTCATAAGTCACTGGGAGAAGCTTATGGAATTATCATAAGAGCTTATACACTAAACACCCTCTCCGTGTTTTTCAGTATTCGAATCCTCTCATGTCTCTTTCTTTCTTTTTCTTTCTTTAAGCACTTATGGCATAAGCTCTCATGCGATAAGATCTTATGTGATAAGCTCTTAATTAAGTTGTTTACCCAAACACACCCATAATCTTTTGTCGATCTCTTAGTTAGATCAATTGACTTGAGCTTATCATACATACTGATGAAAGAAAATAATTAAAAATAACTTAACATGCAGAGAAAAATAGAATTATTTACTAGACACTTTCAAAATTAATTTTTCATTAAATTATAATATTAATCCATTAAATATTTACATTTAAAATTTTAGACATTTATTCATTTGTTTAAGTAGCCTTTTTTATCTCTTTATTAAAATAATTACACAATAAAAATTTATATGTTATTAGTTCCATATTGTATCAATATATCACTTTTATTAATATTTTTAATTTAATAAAGAATTAAATTCTTGCCTAATAATGTTTTAGGCCAATAAAATAAACATTATTTTCTTGCTTCATACAATATGACATTGTTTTCTAAACAAAAAACTGCGTTTGAATATTATAAATATAAGAATTATAATTCAAATTCGTTATTGTGTATAGTTAATTATCAAAATTTTATACTTTTTTCTTAATAAAAAATATATAAAATATCAATGTATTTAAAATAGAGATTAATTTTAACAAATTGTTGGTATAAATTTTTTTACTTTGTCTACCAATCACAAATCATCCTATATATGAATTTTAAGGTAATTATTATAATGGATTAAACATTTTATTTAATGATGTAACAATTTTATTATTGATTGACGGTGTAAATAATTTGTACATTAATCTTGTATACCAATTAAATCCTTCAAAATATTGTAAATGTCACTACTAGAAATCTTCTGATTACCTGCAGATTTTTCCTACGGATTTTGCTCAAAAATTTACCTGAAACAGGTTTCATGCGGATTTTCTACGAATTTATATCTATAGGTAATACCTTCGTGGGTAATTTTTTCCTGCCAATTTTAAAATCTGTAGGAAATTTCCTGCAGATTTTCTTGCGAAAAATTTAAATCCACAGGAAAATTCGCAGGAAATGTCAAAATTTCCTACGAATATAAATCTATACGAAAAAAACCTTATATATGGAAAACATTGTAGTAAGATTCGTAGGAAATTCTTGCAGAAAAAATTCCGTAGGAAGTAATACATGAATTTCTAGTAGTGTTATAAAATTTAATGAATGAATATTACAATTTTAATGAATTGACAAAATTTAAATTATATGACTTTTAAGGTAATTATTGTAAAGAATAAACATTTTTATTAATGTTGTAATTCATGATTGATTAACAGTGTAAACAATATTTACACTAATCTTGTATAACAATTAATTAAATCCTTCAAAATATTGTAAATCTACAAACTTTAATAGATGAATATTACAATTTTCATGAATTGTCAATTTTCAAAATATATCTCTCTTCATTAAACAAAATCACTTTTGCTCTTCCTTGTTAAAGTTTTTTTTTGCTGATAAGTAAAGATTTTTTTTACCTTCTGTAATGACCAAAAAATATAGGGGCAAGTCACTAAGTAAACCCCATGGAAAGCCAACCCGGACACAGCCGTCATGACACAGCTCAGGTCAACATCCAAGAGCCCTCCTCGCCCACCGAGGAACCAACCGCTGACTGTCTAGACGAGAAGGAAAGAGGTCGGCCCATCGAGAAGGGCTGAGCAGACCTTGCTTAGATCGGAGGTTCGAGCTTTGACCATACGCGGGAAAATATAGAGAATTAAATACTAAATCCCCACAATCAAGGGATTGGGTCTGGACAGAGGCCGCCTCGGATGTGCCCCACTACCGATGTCCTTCCATTTATTAATGATTATGACAACCATAATGGGCATTGATGACCGTGTGTCAAGGAGTTGATTAAGGAGCACATGCAAAATGTGCTTCGGAAACCCTTCGACGAGGGTCTTACCCACTCTATAAATACCAAATAACCTGAAGAACTACGTCTAAGCTTTGATTCCACATAGGATACGTAGGAGCAGAACTTTGGTTCTATCAAGCTTAATATCAAAAATATCCAAATTGTGAGAGTGAGTAAGTTGAGTGATTGGTTTCTTCCAGAATCTCGTGACTGAGGTTTTTTGGGCGGAACATTTGGACCCACCGTGGGGCCGAAACAAACTTCCTTCGACCACATTTCCTTTGCGAACAACATGGTTTTAACTAGAAGCACCGCTGGTGGAGGAAGACGAGATCAGGAGTCAGAGGATGATCGAGAGCAGGGGGACCCTCCGTCCTTGGAGAATCATCCATTTCTCCAGGAGATGAGGGCCCAGATCGAAATACTGAGAAGGGATAATGAGGAGATGAGGCGGGATTATCAGCACCTCCATGATGAGCGAGAACAGCGTCAACAGAGAGAACGGAGCCGGAGCAGAGAACGGACTGCGTTATCCAGGAGGGATGAGGAATAAGTGCCCAGTTATCATCCGGAGACCTATACCAACACGATGGCAACGTGGGGAAACACTGTACGCACAACGAATACTAGAGTGGCCCAGGAAAGGAGTGAACGAGCCTATTTTGCTCGAGCTCCTCCTACTGAATTCCAGGATGAGCAGTACGTCCATGAGGGACGAGTGTATCGAAACAGGGAGATGCAACATGCTCTCCCTTCCCTGCCACATGCAGCGATAAGAAGGAATCCGTTAACAAGTCGGATCATGAGTACTCCCATCCCCTTCGGATGGAAGGCCCTAATCATCGAAAGGTGTGATGGAACTACAGACCCAGATAGTCATTTAGATGACTACGTAACCCAAGTAAACACAGTTACTGATGTGGATTCAATCATGTGTAAAGTATTTCCTACGTCTTTGAAGGGGGCAGCCTTGAATTGGTACACTCGGCTCCCCCCAGCCTCTATTAATAGTTTTGAAGCTTTAGTTACCAGGTTCAGCTCTCAATTTGCAACAAGTCGAGCTCATCATATGACCTGAGCAGCCCTGGTAATCGTGAAACGGGAAAAAGATGAGTCACACAGGAGTTTCATGGATCGGTTCGCCACCGTCTCGGCCAACATCCGAGATCTCAACCTAACGATAGCACTACATTCCATGCTGATGGTGTTAAAACCGGGACCTTTCCTTGATCATATATGCAGAAAGGCACCACTGGACACGGATGAATTCCATGAGAAGGCAGTCGGGTACATCCAAATGGAGGAGCTTACCCATTTTCAAGTCAAAGCTCGAGCCGACCTATATGGGAGAAATGACGGAAAGGACAAAGGGAAGCACTTAGTTGAGAAAGGAATATGCAGAGGTGAGAAATGAACGCAAGGGCCAAAATATGACTTCTACACTCCCCTGAATGCTAACGGGGCAAGGGTGTTAGAGGAAATATGTCACATGGAATTACTGAAGTTACCCCCGCCAGGTCGAACACCAGAGTCCGCAGATCAAACTAACATTGTCGGCACCACGGGAATTATGGACACACTACAGAGGAGTGTGTTACTCTGCGAGAAAAAATTGAAGAGCTCATACAGGTCGATCATCTCGCCCGGTTTGTCCATAAAGGCCCCCAAGGCCGGGGTTTCAACCACAAGCAAGGTCGAGGTGGAAGGGAAGCGCCCGATATAGCACACGCCAGAGGAGGTGCCAAAGGACCAAGGAATGGAGGAGACAAAAGGAATCCAGAGCCTGAGGAAATAGTTGAGGGAGATCAGTAGAGGAGGTGATTAATACCATTGCTGGAGGGTTTGCAGGAGGTGGTACAACTAGCTCCGCCCGGAGACGACATCTCAGTACGGTGCGAGCTGTAAATACAATAGACTTCAAACTGGTTAAAACCTCGAGGCCTATCACTTTCACTAACGACGACTTCAGAGGGGTTAATCCAAACCAGGATGACCCGGTGGTGTTAACAATAGAGATCGCCAATTTCTCGGTTCGGGAGGCATTGGTAGATCAAGGAAGCTCAACAGATATCCTTTATTATCCAACCATTCAAAAGCTCGGAATCCCCGTAAGCTCCTTGCAACCTTACAATAATAAACTGATTTTGTTTTCAGGAGAGCAAGTGCACACACGGTGCTATGTAGACTAATTGACTACCTTTGGAGCTGGAAGCTTATCTTGGACCATCTTGGTTCGGTACCTAATCATCAATGTCGCGACTTCTTATAACCTTCTGATAGGAAGACCCGCACTGAATGACTTAGGTGCCATAATCTCCACACCACACTTAACCATGAAGTTCTCAGCAGTATCTGGTGAGATTGTGCAGTTAGGGCCGATCAAAGGGAAGCCAGGAAATGCTATGTGGACAGTCTGAGAGTTGGCAGGGTAAAAGAAGAAGTCAAAAAGAAGATTCGACAACAGAGAGTAAAGGGAAGAGTGTTGAAGATAATTCAATAAGCTTAGTGAAATGAGCCAAATAAGGAGCATGGATTAAGAAGCAATACAAGAACTTGGTGGGCCTATGATAAGGACTAAAACCAAGAAAGCCCAACAAGCTCTAATTCAAATGGTGGCTCTTATAATTGAGGCAAGCCCAAATGCAAGATTTTACGGAATGGAGCCCAAGTTGGTGACTTACCTCATTCAACTAGAAGACCCATGATCATCCTTAAGTGGGCGTGCACTAGTTCACCATAGATTTTAGTTGTTTTATTTTAATTCAATAAGTGTGATGGGTTATGTGAGTGGATCCAAATTACTAAGTGTTGCAAATGGGTCAAGCCCACTTTATTCCATTTTTTACATGAATTTGAGTCTTAGTTGGGAGGAATCTTTTGGCTTGAATGCCTCAAGTAACTCCTTTAAGTTATTAGTCTTTTATGGTTTTATTTAAATAAAGGGGGGTTACACTTTTAATTTGAGAAATAAGTATAGCAGCCACATAATGGTGGAAAGAGAGTAGTAACTCACCATTTAGTGGCATGATTAAGCCTAGTTATGTGAGTTATTAGGTGGGGTTTATAGAATATTGGGAAAAAATGCAAGGCAAAAGTAGGCAGCATGCACATCTATATGTAACACGCCTAAACACTTGGAATAATAACTTGGAAGTTGAATTTTGGATTGAAATCCATTTGTGAGAAAATTTGTTTCTCTTTGGTTCTTAGTTGAGTAATCTTTTTCTTATCAAGAATTCAAGATTCTTGTGGCGATCTTCATTGGCTTATCAAACTCTTAGTTTGTGGTGCCACCTTCATCCCTTACCTCCATCCATTTGTTTATTTCTTTCTTCTTACTTGAAACTCAAAACTGTTTGCATAATATATTTGGTAAAAATTCAACCTAAGATCATCAACAAGGCAACCTATCCATTTGGTTGTCATCACTTAGTAGAGCTAGATCCAAGAGAAGAGATGCGAGATACAAGGTCGGGGCCAGTCGAAGATTCTCTAAAATTCCAGTTGGAAGTTAGCAAAATTAGCAGGTCAAGCTCGAAGTGCAATTAGATCCCAAGCTCAAGGAAGAAATATTGTGTGTGCTTAAGAAGAATGTGGATCTCTTTGCCTGGAAAGTTTCAGACATGTTGGGGATATATCTGAGCTTTCTCAGTCATAAGCTGTCCATATATCGGGAAGCCAAGCCCGTAGCTCAGGAGAAGAGAAGGTTAGGGGAAGAAAGAAGAAAGGTGGTTGAAGAAGAAACAGCCAAGCTGTTGGAGGCGGGTTCATCAGGGAAATAAAATATACCACATGGTTGGTGAATGTCGTACTTGTTAAGAAGGCAAATGGAAAGTGGCACATATGCACCTACTATACCAACTTGAACAAGGCTTGTCCCAAGGACTCATATCGTTTGCCTAGTATAGACCGGTTGGTAGATGGGGCCTCAGGATACAGGTTGCTTAGTCTGATGGATGCATACTCCGGGTACAACCAGATAAAGATGGACCCAACTGATGAGGAAAAGATAGCGTTCAAGACCGAGAGGGCTAACTACTGCTATAAGGTTATGCTCTTTGGGTTGAAAAAAGCGGAGCAACGTACCAACGGCTCATGGATAAGGTATTCACCAAACAAATTGGAAGGAATATATAGGTATATGTAGATGACATGGTGGTTAAGTCGGATGATCCCGTAAATTATCCAGCCGACCTTCAGGAGGTGTTCGAGGAAATACGCAGGTGTAACATGAGGCTGAACCCTGAGACGTGTACCTTTGGGGTACAAGGGGGGAAATTTATCGGCTTCCAGCTAACCCATAGAGGGATCGAGGCAAATCCAAAATAAGTGTCAGGCGATCATAGACATGAGAAGCCCGCAGGATGTCAAAGAAGTCCAGAGATTATCAGGGCGATTAGCCGCACTGTCTCGTTTCCTCCCAAAGTCGGTTGAAAAAGGAAGACCATTTTTCAAGCTACTAAAGAAGCCGGAGCTGTTTCGTTGGAATGAGGAATGCGAGTTGGCCTTCAGGAATTTCAAAACATTCCTATCATCACCACCGATCCTCATGCGACCACACCCCGACAAGGAATTATTGTTGTATCTGTCGGTCACAGAGGAGGCAATAAGCGTAGCCTTGGTTCAGGAAGAAGACAAGCTTCAAACCCCGGTCTACTTGATAAGTTGGGTTTTACATGATGTAGAGACCCAATACCAGAAGATAGAAAAGCTGGCATTTGCCTTAGTGGTGGCAGCGAGGCGTCTAAGTCCGTATTTCCAAAGCCACCAGATTGTAGTAAATACCGATCACCCAATCAAGCAAGTGTTAAGGAAGCCGGAGTTAGAGGGAAGAATGATAGCCTGGTCGGTGGAGCTGTCAGAATTTGGGCTGAGGTATGAGCCGAGAGGGGCTATGAAGGCCCAATGTCTAGCCGACTTTATAGCCGAATTGGTCCCCGTAGTGGGAAATGAGACGGTATGGTGGGCTTTGATAGTGGACGAGTCATCCAATGTGAAGGGCAGTGGAGCAGGAATCATATTGGAAGGCTCAGAGGATCTAATACCGGAAGAGTCCCTGAGGTTTACATTCCTGGCCTCTAATAATCAAGCCGAGTATGGAGCCCTGCTGGCAGGATTAAGGCTTGCCAAGGAGATGGGGGCAAAGAAAGTAAGGTGTAAGACGGATTCCCAATTTGCCACAGGGCAGATTAAGGGAGATTGTCAAATGAAGGACACCCAACTAGCTAGATACTTTCATAAGGTAATTCATTTCATTAAAGTCTTTGATGAATTTATTATTGAGCATATTCCCAGGGAGGAATATGCAAGAGTTGATCTGTTGTCAAAACTGGCCAGGACAAGGAGACTAGGACAACTGAAAACTGTGATACAGGAAACCCTGATACAGCCGAGCTTATCACCGAATGAAGTGTTCTCTAGCTAGGAAGTAGGTAGGGAATGGATGACTCCTATTGGGAGTACTTAAAGCAGGGGATAGTGCCATAGCATGAAGACGAAGCCAGAAGGGTCAGGGCAAGGGCAAGTCATTTCTCGATCGAGTACAGGGAATTATTCAGGAAAGGATTCTATACGTTCTGGGGAAGTGCCTGACTAAAGTCCAGGACGAATATGTGGTGGCAGAAATCCACAGAGGGATTTATGGAATGCATACTAGGGGGAGGTCGATGGCAGCAAGAGTAGTCCGAGCTGGATTCTATTGGCCCACACTAAGGGTAGACTGTGCCGAATGGGAAAAGAGATGCGATGAATGCCAATGATACAGTCATCTGAGGCATGCCCCGTCGAGCGAGATCCACAACATGATTTCTCCTTGGCCATTCAGCGTGTGGGGGTAGATATCCTGGGAAAGTCCCCACTGCCAAGGGACAAGTCACGTTTTTGCTTGTAGGTATTGAATATTTCACCAAGTGGATAGAGGTTGAGCCCCTGGCCACCATCACCCCTCAGAAAGTACAAAAATTTGAGTGGAAGGATATCATATGCAGGCACGGTTTGCCGTATGCAATAATATCAAACAACGGAACACAGTTCGTTGACAAATGAGTGAAAGAATTCTACTCAAATTTGGGGATCAAACACTTGGTTACATCGGTTGAGCATCCCCAAACCAACGGGTAGGTAGAAGCAGCTAACAAGGTCATATTAGGCGAACTGAAGAAAAGATTGGGCCGAGCAAAGGGAAACTGGACTGAGGAGTTACCAAGCATCCTGTGGGTGTATCACTGCACATCCCAGTCCACTACTAAGGAAATACCCTTTAGGCTGACATATGGGACTAACGCAATGATACTAGTAGAGCTAGGTGAACCGACTTTACGAATAGTTGCCTTTGATCCAAATTTGAATAAAGAAAGCATGAAGATAGAATTAGACTGGGCAGAAGAAGTAAGAGAAGAAGCTTGAATCCGTGAAGAAGCTTGCAAACAATGATTAGCAAAGAGGTACAACTCGAAGTTGTAGCCAAGGAGCTTCCGGACAGGTGATTTAGTGCTGAGGATACAGGGCAGAGCCCGGAAGGACAGAGAATAAGGAAAGTTAGCAGCTAATTGGAGGGGGGGCTTTCAGAATATTGGAGAGCTTAAACAATGGAGCATATCGTTTGGAGGAATTGTCTGGGAAAGCGATACCACGCACGTGGAACGCCTCCCATTTGAAATTCTACTACAGTTGAGACTATATGTAGCAATCGAGTAATCTTTTTCCTACCTTATTGTTTTTATCCCATAAGAAGAAAAAAAAGGTTTTTCACTAAGGAGGTTTTAACGAGGTTCTGCTTTCATCAATAACGAGGTTATTCATAATATTTTTGAGTCTCCCCAACATAAGAAGGCCGAATCCGAGCCTAACTTAGCCAAAGCTAAGTCCCAAAATTTTGAGCCGAGCCCGTGCTCAAGGCCGAATCCAAGCCTAACCACTTAGCCAAAGGAAAGTCCCAAAATTTTGAGCCGAGTCAGAGCTCAAGGTCAAACCCAAGCCTAACAACTTAGCCAAAGCTAAGTTCCAAAATTTTGAGACGAGTCCGAGATCAAATCCGAATTCGAGCCCAAAGACTTAGCCAAAGCTAAGTCCCAACTTATGCAAGGTCTATAAAGCTACACTAGCTAAAGAACAAAATTAAGAGATCATATATGAGTTCTCAGTAATAAAGAAGGGTTAACAAATTAAGGAGCTCGGTCAGTATGTTAAAGAAACAAAGAAAGAAGTAGATTGTTTTATTAATAAAGTAATATTACAAGGGTTACATGAGAAGAAGTAAAGATCTTAAGCTAAGAAATGGAGGCAACAAAGGCACTCCCTACCCAAACACCCCCCAGAACCCATCTTCTGACTGGCTCGCCTGGGGAGGAAGCTCTGGTTATAAATGATCGTGAGATCTGCTCTGCAGATGTGTCAAGCAGGAGAAGACTCAAGTCCTTCTATGGAGACACCTCTGGGGCACGACATATTATGTCTATCTTTCTAACCTCGACCTCACCATCAGGGGCCGGGGAGGATGAACTGCTATCCAATAGCTAAGGAGGTAGTTCCGAAAGGAAAACCATCCCGCATACTAACGGATGCAGTCACCCACACCCCCTACTAACAGATGCAATGACCCATTACCAATAACACATAGTCTCCAAGGCGACCATGGGAGAATAAAACTCCACATCTGTCCCAAGTAAAGCGAAACATGGGAAAACAGAAAGTGGGAAAAGAGAAGAAGAATAAGGGTGAAAGAGAAGGAGGTGGAAAGCCTCCTATTTATAGTGCTGCTTAGCCATGGGAAAACCCAGCTCGTTTAATGATGTATGGTTTCAAAACATGACCGTAATAATGACTCACGTTTTAGAAGCAGTCAAAGCCCCATATGTTTCGAGACAAAACGTGCAGGAAAGGAGTAAATGCACCGACCGTTACCCAAAGTTGGATCAATAAAGGCCCCAGAGTTATATAGCATAAGGAGCCCATAACAATTTGTAATAGCAATCAATAAAGATGCTCAGTTCAATGAGTAAGCTCTTAACTTTTGTTAAAATTCAGAGCTTGGGGCGCTGGAGAATCATACACAATAAGTCCAAACATAGTACGGCAAAATGAAAAATACAAAGTGTATTTCGGCAATAAATAAATACACAAAGTTTACTGTCACATCACATGATAACATAAACTTGAAGTTGAAAATATAATTAAGATTGTTCTATTAAAGCCATATGGCCAACAAGTCAGAGTTACAAAATGTGCCGTAAGGGGCCGAATACGCAAAAGAGAGAAAAGTTAAAGATACTAAAACCTAAGGACAGAGATACAAAAGAATAAAGCTTAAAGAGTAGGGGCAGCCCAGTCGTCATTCCTAGCCGAGGTGACTTCGTCCTTGGGACCTCCAGCCTTGTCCCCTTCTTCGTTGAGCTGAATTTCGTTGATCAACTCCCCACCCTTGACATCTTTGTCCACATCTATCAGGGATAGATCGGCATCGGGGACAAGGACATGGACTTGGCGACGGGCCTTCTCAAAACCGATAATATACTGAGACATGAGCTCCTCCTTGGCGGCTTCCAGCTCTTGCTTGTAGAACTTCTTCTTCCCTCTCTTCTTCTCCAAGGCCGAAGCAGGCTCGTCATTATCTTCCTGGAGGTTGAGCTTGGCGGCCCGTTCCAGTGACAACTCGGCCTCTAAGCCCTCTCTCCCATCATTGGAGTCCTTCAGCTTCTCATCAAGATCAGTTTTATGCTTCTCAAGCTCGGTCACTTGGGAGAGAGCCTTAGTCCCAGTGGATTGATCCTCGGTAAGGTCGGTCTTCACCTTCTCTAGCTCGAATTTCAATATGTCCATGTAAGCAAACTCGATCTTCATCTGCTCCATCTTGCCCTTGTTTTCAGCAAACTCCTGGAGAAGGAACTGAGCAGTAGCAATGGTCTGAAGACACATGACCTGGATGTCCTCAACCTTCTCTTCAGGAGTGTACTTCTTCAAGAGTTTGAGGTCAGTCCCCTTCAAGAAGTCCGGCTTGAGTGCAGAGAAAGGCTGGAAGTCATTACCGAAGGCAACCGAGGATCCGGGGCGAGCCGCAGCATTGTACCACTTGGTTGGCCCGGAGTAGGAGGAAGGTTTGAAGAGGTGTGTGGAGGCGGGGAGGAATCCAAGTCCATGAAGGGGGCAAGACGCTTCATAGGAGAGCCGGAGGGTGGGGTCTGAGTATTTCCCTCATGCCCCCTCTTAGGCCGAGATGCAGAGGAGGCCTCGTGGGTAGGTTGAGGGGCCGAGGAGGAAGGAGCCAACGAAGGAGGAACCTCTCTAACCTCTCCAGCAGAGGCAAAGACCGCCGAGTTTCGGTCCTTCTTCAGAGTCCTGAAGTCAAACTTGCCCATGATTCCTGTGAGGAAAAAAGAGAAAGAAAAGATTCAGAAAGTAGACTCAAAATAAAAACTGTCATAAAAATGAAAGTAAGACCACTTACTGGTAAGTTCGACAAGGAGCGAAAGGGGAAGGGAGTTCTCTAGGATTTATTTACCCCTAAGGGGCCGAGGAAGCTCGTTCAACATCCTCACACTAATTCTCTCATCTGCAGTCAGGACATCATCACACCATCCAGCAAACTTGATGGGACGATGAGTCCCATAAAGGGGAAAGCGAGGTTTCCCCTGAGAATCAAAAAACAAGGAAGAATTTCCTTCAGTTGGTCAGACTTTTAAAAAGTCCCCTTTGAAATGCTTGTAGGATGATTTGTAGGCACCAATAATGCCTCGGTGGTTAAGGCCGCTAGGGGATATCCACCCAATAAGATATCCAAAATAGATTTGGTAGTAATAGAGGGAGATTGGGGCCGTAGGAGTAATGTTCATCTTGGCAAAAAGGATCTCGAAGACCTTCATAAAGGCCCAACTATTGGGATGAAGTTGGGTTGGGGCCATATTGATAGCAACCAAGACAGAACGCACGAATTTACTAAAAGGAAGGGTAAAACCTTGGTCTTCAAAAATAGTCTTATACATGAATGAGAAGGGGGGCTGATCGCCTTTGGAAGAAAGGAAGACATGGTCGTAATCGGAACAAGGCTCAACTATGAACTTGTCCTAGTAACCAGTCGGAAAAGCGTCAGAGAATCCTTAAGTTCGGCTATCGACTTGGGAGTCCTATACTTAGACCAATAGGTACCCACTTCCCTCTTTACCCACTCATACCCCGGTATTGTAATAGGAGGTTGAGGGTCCCTCTCAATCTGTACTACCTTGTGGATGGGGCGTTTAGGATGAGCGGGGTTTGAAGTCACCGCATCCTCATCCGCCGCCGCTGGACCATTACGAATATGGGTGTAGGAAACTTCGAGTTCAATAGAAGGAAAGGAGGAATTGGAAGGAGAAGCGCCTCCCCCAATCTCTCGAACTTCAGGTTCTATGATAATCTCCCGAGAGGAGGACTCAAGGGAAGAACTCGTGATAAGGGTACTAAAAAAGGGAGACTTAGGGGGGAAAAGGGCGTACCTGGAGAATTGTGAAGAAAATAAGAAGGGGATTTTCCAGAAGAGATGATGAACAGGAAAAATGAGCAAGGAAGCGTAGTGGCGAAGTTCTTGAGAGAACTATTTATAGAGTGGCATACACAAATTCACGAAGAGACACACCAATTGAACAGTATTGATGACGCCCCTTCACCTTTGAACACCAAAGGACACGCCTTTTGGTTTTCCCGGGTTGGAGGAGTTGGGATTTGAAAAGTTGATAAGATGGTTGTCCTATCAGAAGAGACATGCGTCACTAGGGGAAAGCGCCTCGGGAAAAAGCCATAATGTAAAATCATGATGGCACCTATTAAGAAGGGAACCACTACCCAAGGGCTAGAGTCACGCATCCTATGGTGCCAAATGCCTCGGTCAAAAGCTGGGTTCGGGATACGAAGCTCCTTCTCAAAAAATAGCTCGGAGCTTGGGGGCATGCATACTGACAAAAAAAATATAGGGGCAAATTACTAAGTAAACCCTATGGAAAACCAACTCGGACACGGCCATCATGAAACAGCTCTGGTCAACATCCAAGAGCCCTCCTCGCCCATCAAGGAACCAATCGCTGAGTCTCTGGACGAGAAGGAGAGAGGTTGGCCAATCGAGAAGGGTTGAGCTGACCTTGCTTAGATCAGAGGTTCGAGCTATGACCATACGCGGGGAAAATATAGAGAATTAAATACTAAATCCCCAAAAACAAGGGATTGGATCTGGACATAGGCCGCCCCGGATGTTCCCCCGCTCCCGATGTCCCTCCATTTATTAATGATTATGATAGCTATAATGGGCATTGATGACCGTGTGTCAAGTTGATTTAGGAGCACATGCAAAATGTGTATTGGGAACCCATCGACGAGGGTCTTACCCACTTTATAAATACCAAATAACCTGAAGAACTATGTCTATGCTTCGATTCCAGATAGGATGTGACACCCTCTACCCCGCATATTAATATAAAACATTTACTTGAAAGAGGTGATATAAATACATGCATTTATTTAATGAAAATAAAAACTGGGTAAAAATGTATCACATTGTAACATCTCAACAACGCGGAAAAACATAATAAGTTTGAAAAGAAATAAAACATAAACAAAGCATAAGTATAACCCAACCCCGATGTCAGATACAGAGCTGGTATAACCGTTCCGGAATAAAATCCTCGAAATACAATGAAACTGAAACTAAAAACAAACTATACCTACTGAAACAACTAAACATCCTAGCTAGAGTCTCGGCTCCTCAGAGTCACTCCTCCACTGGCTGCTCACCGTCCTCTGCATAAGAGATACATGCCAACAACAGAAACAAGAAAATGGGGAGTAAGAAAACATGTAAACACATCGGCATGGAAGTAGTAAGCAAGATGAACATACATCATATACATAGCATTTATCATCATATAGCATTTAGCAACAACATATAATCATATCAATGCATTTAACAATCAACGTATACTATGCGGTGCAACACGACTCCGCTACTCCATTATGCATATGGATCCAAACTATCTCAGTAAGGCAACTTCGGAGTTACATATCCACATTGGCCAAAAAGAACCAACGCCGGCAGTCCACCAAACCAAGGGTGAACCCCTTGGATAGCCGACGCACCATACCTACGATGCGCCACCACGGGGGCGCACGGTCCACCAAACCTTGGGTGAACCACTCGCAGACGGCCAGATCGCCGTACTCTAGGACGACCTCCCCTATATTGATCTTCCCCCACTAACAACTCCAATGCGTGATGCATGAGCACAACAACAAACAAGGCAACCACCTCCTTCACTTGGGCCAATAAGCACCCAAGACATATCACCAACATCAACATCAACACCTAAACCCTTATGTGTCAAAGCCCCATTAGCCAAAAAGCACTAAGATTCAACTCATCAACACCTCGACCAAAAAGCATCGAGGCCAATTTGGCCAAAAAGCACCAAAGCCTATCAACGTGCGGTAACCCATTCGGCACCGGCTTAACCAACTTGTTATTCTTGTTTATTCTAATTAATCTTTAATTAAATTATCTAACTGTCTTTGTCTGATTGGTGTATTATCATATTATTAGGGACATTTGGGTTGAAACACCCCTTTAACCTTTAATCTCGGATTCTGGCATGGAGGGGTAGCACGGGCATGCTCCCTCTAAGCACGGGCGTGCTTCCATTTAAGTGAAGCATGGTCGTGCTTCCTTTTATGCACGATCGTGCTTGATGCACGGTCATGCTCCTGTTCTGAACGGCCGTGCTTAAAGCGCGACCATCTCCAGATTCAAACTTGGAGCACGGGCGTGCTCCTTGTTCAGCAGGGTCATGCTCCTGGAGCTGGTCATGTTGTTCTGGGCAGATTCAACTTATGTACTTGGAGCCAAAACTCCCTAATACTCTCAAATTAGATCCTAGGGTCCTTAACTAAACCATTTGGTGTAAACCTCAGGTCTCACTATGAATCCATATTTTATGAACACGTTAGGGGAATTATTCTCTTAACCGTTTTGTTAATTAATAGTCATATTTTAGCCAGTTAAGGTCTTATTAACAAACCAACATTATCATTCAATAGTCATTCAGCCAATCAACATAATCAACATCATAACAACAATATTCATGGCATTCATAACTTAAGTATTCATACCAACTCAATTAATAATCATGTCATAAATAGATTAACCAATTTGCAATACAACAAAGTAATTATAAACAATGGGCATTTATGACAGGCATACTCATAATCAACCAAACAATAATAGTAAGTAACCCAAATTAATACCAAATCAAATACTCATGGCATTGGCAACAGTTAATAACAACGAGGCTATGGGAACCCATCATCTTATGCTACCCCTTCCCTAATGGTTACACTAACATTCTCCCCGTACCTGGTATGAATAAACTGATAATGACAACATAAACGGTACACCACGCATTCCTCGAGCGGCTCAGTTTGCTTTCCAAGTCTTGGTCAAATAGAAAGGGTTAACCAATTTGTTCCAAAACCTAAAATAATAGAAAAGGAAACACTAAGGAGAGGAACTGTTACCTATAAGGAACAACACCGACGAACTAGACGTTCCCAAGAGTCTCTAAAGCTCCAACAATGCAATGGGTTTAGAGAAATAAGGGAAAAACATAGGTGTAGCCGCACTAGGGTGGCTGCTATGCCAAAATAGGGTTTTAATATGCTAACCCTCGGTTACTGTGCCATTTTATAGGCTGCAGACCTAAGCACGGTCGTGCACCCTACTAAGCACGGGCGTGCTTAACTCAGTGTCTTCGCGACGCCAATCCCTTGCACGGTCGTGCTTCCTATTAAGCACAGCCATACTTGTGATCCAAACGGTCACAAGACACAGCATTGAGCACGACCGTGCTGGTCATGAGCACGGCCATGCTCATGTACCAGCACTTAACGAAAATGCGGGGTGTTACATAGGATACGTAGGAGCAGAACTTTGGTTCTGCCAAGCTTAATATCAAAAATACCCAAATTGTGAGAGAGAGTGAGTGAGTTGAGTGATTGGTTTCTTCCAGAATCTCGTGACTGAGGTTTTTTGGACGGAACACCCTCCCTTGTTAAAGTTGTCGTTAACAATTCTTTTTATTTTAATAAATTGAGTAACTTTTAACCAATAAATTAAGAGTTTAATAATTATTTACTGACAGTGTAAAAAAGTTTTACACAGACGTCCAATCATATTTCACCATTATGCTACTTTGTTATATTAGTTCATAAATCATCTCTAGAGATATCTATGTGGTGAGATATGATTAGATGATTGTGTAAAACTTTTTTACACTGTCAGTGCATATACATTAAATCCATAAAATAAAGTAAAATAATGGTTGAAGTTTGGTATTATTGCACAAGTTAATCCCTCCTCATACACATAGCCAACACACGCGTGTGCATATACAACATGCATTTATATAAAAGACTTAATTAACACTCTTACACCATTCAATAGTCTTTTGTGTAATATTATTTTTATCAATGCAAGTGTTAAAATATAATTATCTATCATCTAGATCATTTTCCTCGAATTTTAGAAAATTTAAATATTAGTAAAAATATTATCAAATAGTTGTTATGTTGATATATTTCAGTCTTTATATATATATGTGTGTGTGTGTGTGAATGAAGTACAAAACAATTTCGGATCAATATGAATATATATAATAAGAGTTTTCAATTTGACTATTGATTTTTTATTAAAAAAGCTTATCCGATAAAAAATTACTCATGGGTATAAGAACGCATTGACTTACACCAGTGAAAATGAATACCACCTTATAAATCCAAGGAACAAACTCAGAATTAATTACATGTTTAATGATTTTTAACTCCTTCCACTTGGACCAACACACATTGGTAACTATTTTGCTAGTTAGTCTATTAAAAAGTGAATATATGTTAATTGAGACATAGCTATATAAGTTTTTTTCAATGATGAAATAACAATATAAGATGAAAATAATAGGAAAAAGATTAAACCTAAGATAGCGTTTGGTACAAGTTTTATTTTAATACCCCCTTGCCTAATGGTTACACTATCCTTCTCCCCATACCTGGTATGAAGAAATTGATAATGACAACACAACCGGTACACCACGCGTTGCTCGAGCGGCTCAGCTAGCTTTCCAAGCCTTGGTCAAACAGAAAGGTTTAACCAATTAGTTCCCAAATCTAAAATAATAGAAAAGGAAACACTAAGGAGAGGAACTGTTACCTATAAGGATCAACATCGACGAACTAGACGTTCCCAAGAGTCTCTAAAGCTCCAACAATGCATTGGGTTTAGAGAAAATAGGGAAAAACATAGGTGTAACCGCACTAGGGTGGCTGCTATGCCAAAATAGGATTTTAAAACACAAACCCTCGGTTACTGTGCCATTTTTATAGGCTGCAGACCTAAGCACAGCCGTGCACCCTACTAAGCACGGGCGTGCTTAACTCAGCGTCTTCGCGATGCCAATCCCTTGCAGGGTCGTGCTTCCTATTAAGCACGGTCGTGCTTCCTATTAAGCACGGTCGTGCTTTTGATCCAAACAGTCACAAGACACAGCATCGAGCATGGGCGTGCTGGTCATGAGCACGACCGTGCTCATGTACCAAAAAGGGATTTTAAGCCTAGAAATCCCACTTAGCCCTCAACAACAACTCTAGGCTAAGTCCTAAGGCTTAAACAATCAAAAAAACAGACAAACAGCACTTAACGAAAAACGTGGTGTTACAATTCCACCCCCTTATAAAAATTTCGTCCTCGAAATTTCTACTCACCTCGGTTGAAAAGGTGCGGATATGATTCCATCATCTTGTTTTCCAGCTCCCATGTAGCATTTTCCTCAATAGCCCCACTCCAAACCACTTTGACCAAAGGAATCTCCTTGCCTCCTAGCTGCTTCACCCTCATATCCTCGACTCGAAGGGGTAATACCTCAAAAGTCAAGTTCTCTTTTAACTTTATGGTATCGGGTACTATCACGTGACCAGGGTTATGAACATACTTTCTGAGTTGAGACACGTGAAAGACACTATGAAGGTTGGACAAGAACGGTGGTAAAGCTATTTGGTAGGCAACTTCACCGACTATTTTCAGAATTTGGTAAGGACCAATGAATCTCAGAGTAAGTTTCCTTGCTTTCATCACTCTACCAACCCCAGTTGTCGGGGTAACACTCAAGAACACATGGTCACCTTCCTGGAATTCGAGCGCTTTCCTCCTTTTGTCATGGTAGCTATTTTGTCTACTTTGTGCCACTTTCATCTTTTCCTGAATCATCCTCACTTTATCTGTGGTTTCTTGCACTATTACTGGCCCTAACACCACACTGTCACCAGGTTCACTCCAGCACAAGGGTGTCCTACATCTCCTCCCATAAAGAGCTTCATAAGGTGCTATCCCAATACTATAATGGAAACTATTGTTGTAGGTGAACTCTATCAGGGGTAAAAACTTGTCCTAACAACCCGACTGCTCTAGCACACAAGCTCTAAGCAAGTCCTCTAAGGACTGGATGCTTCTCTCAGACTGACCATCAATCTGTGGGTGGTATGCTAAACTTAGCCTAAGCTTGGTACCTAACGCCTCTTACAAACTATTCCAAAACCTAGAGGTAAACCTCGGGTCTCTATCAGACACGATGCTAGAGGCTACACCATGTAACCTAACTATGTCTTTGATGTACACCCTGGTCAACTTTTCTAAGGGATACTCCATGTTCATAGGGATGAAATGGGCGGACTTAGTCAGTCTATCCACAACAACCCAGATCGCCTCAAAACTGGCTGGAGTCCTAGGGAGTCCAGACAAAAAATCCATGGAGATACTGTCCCATTTCCATTCTGGGATACTCAAAGGTTGCAACTTTCGTGATGGCTTCTAGTGTTCTATCTTAGCTTTTTGGCACACTAAGCAGGTATACACAAACTCAGCCCATCTTTCTTCATCCTAGGCCACCAAAACATACGCTTAAGATCCTGATACATCTTAGTGGCATCTGGGTGCACACTCAGTCCACTCCTATGTCCTTCTTCAAGGATCAACTTTCTAACCTTCGGGACGTCTGGTATACAGACTCTATCTTTGAACCTTAAAACTCCATCATTTCTTTCCTTAAAACTAAGGTTTCTACCCTGAGTAACCAATTCTCTCTAGTCTAAGAGAAACTGGTCTATCTTCTGACCCGCTCTAACCTGATCCATCAAACTGTTGGTGACCTTCAAAGTTCCAAGCCTAATGCTCCTAGGGGTAACTTCCCAAGTTAAACTCAGGTCTCTAAACTCCTCAATCAGATCCATCTCCCTAACCATCAAAGCGGAGACGTGCAAGGTTTTCCTACTCAAAGCATCTGCCACTACATTGGCCTTTCTTGGGTGGTAGGTCAAATCAAACTGATAATCCTTTAAAAACACCATCCACTTACGTTGCCTCATATTCAAATCTTTTTGATCAAAGAGATACTTCAAACTCTTATGATCACTAAAGACCTCAAACTTCGCTCCATAAAGGTAATGCCTCCAAATCTTTAAGACAAATACCACAGCTCCTAACTCTAGGTCATGGGTAGGGTAGTTCTTCTAATGGGTTTTCAACTTTCTAGAAGCATAAGCCACTGCCTTACCATTTTGCAACAACACACCACCTAAACCTTGCTTAGAAGCATCACAGTAAACTAAGAAAGGTTCACTAGGATCTGGCAAAACTAACACTGGTGCTGATGTTAACCTATCCTTAAGGGCTTGGAAGCTCTGTTCACACTTAGAGTCCCACACAAACAACTGTCCCTTCTTGGTGAGACGGGTTAAGGGTAAGGCTAACTTGGAGAAACCTTCTATGAACCTCATATAGTACCCTGCTAAACCCAACAAACTCTCAATGTCGGTTACTGACTTCGGCGCTTCCCACTGGAGCACCATCTCAATCTTAGTCGGATCCACAACTAGAGATGATGTGTCCTAAGAAACTCACCTCTTCTAGCAAGAACTCACACTTAGACAACTTAGCATACAACTGCTTTTCCTTAAGGGTCTACAAGACAACCCTCAAGTGTTCCTCATGTTCTTCCTTGGTCTTGGAGTCCACTAAGATGTCATCTATGATAACCACCACAAACTTATCCAAGTTAGGGTGAAAGGTCTTGTTCATGTAGTCCATGAACATGGCAGGAGCATTGGTCACACTGAAGGGCATAACCAAATGCTCATAGTGACCATAACGCGTCCTAAACACAGTCTTCAGGATGTCCTCAAACTTAACCCGAATATGATGGTACCCTAACCTCAAATCTATCTTCTAGAAAACACAAGCTCCGATCAACTGATCCATAAGATCATCAATCCTAGGGAGGGGATACCGATTCTTAATGGTCACCTTGTTGAGCTGTCGATAGTCGACACACAACCACATACTGTCGTCCTTCTTCTTTACTAGCAACACTGGCGCTCCCCATGGGGATACGCTAGACCTAATAAACTGCTTCTGGATCAAATCCTGTATTTGTTTCTTCAACTCAGCTAGCTCTAGAGGAGACATTCTATAGGGCACTATGGATATTGGCCCGGTGCCTGGCACTAAGTCTATGGTGAACTCAACATCTCTCTCTGGGGGCAAGTTATAAACATCCCCTAGGAACACTTCAGGAAATTCCCTCACAACAAGCACACTTCCGACATCAGGAGGGCTCTCTAATTCCAGGGAAGACAGCATCATGTACATTTGGGCCTCGTCCTTCATCAAAGACTTAACTAGGTTGGCAGATAGAAAGGTCGGGTTCTTAGACTCCAAAGGAGTTCCAAAAACTATGGTTTTATCAAAGCAATTCAGAAGGACGTGGTTGAAAGATAACCAATCCATGCCAAGAATAACATCAAGTTGTTTTAAGGGTAATCATACAAGATTTACAATAAAAGTTCTACCATCAATGGTAATATGACAGATCTTGCATGCATGAGAAGTAATAACATGCTTGTTTGTAGGTGTGCAAACAATCAAATCATACTCAAGAGAAGTAACAGGCAGTTTAAGACTCTTGACCCTATCATGCGATATGAACGAGTGCGTAGCACCCAAATCATACAATACAATTAAAGGAGTTCCATCAATTAGGCACATACCTTGAATCAAGTCATCAGACTCAGAGGTCTCAGCTCCGCTAAGAGTAAAGACTCTCCTAGTGGTCTTCAGTCGATTAGCCTGAGACTGCTGACTCTTGCTAGCACTTGGAGGTTCTGACTTCACTCCTCCACAATCCCAACCGATATGGCCAGGCTTGCCACATTTAAAGCAGATGACGTCTGATTCCTTACACTGGATAGTGAAGTGATCCTGTGTGCCGCACTTGCCGCATCTCATAAGTCTAGAGGCATTAGGGTTACCACCCCTGGACCTATCATAAGAAAACTGTGGCTTCCTGTCACTCTGTTTGAAGTCCTGGCCGGCTGGAGCGTAACGTTGATTGCCTTTATCATTCTGCTCAGTCTTCTTTCTGCCATGGCTATCTGAATTCTTGAAACTGGCCACTCTGGACTTGAAAGCATCCTCAAAGATCTTACACTTGTTTACCAAGGTTGGGAAGACTTTGATCTCTTGGTAACTGATCGCCTTCTTGATCTCCGGAATAAGACCATCCTCAAACTTGACACACTTTGATCGATCATCAACCATGACCTGATATGACGTGTAGTACCTAGCCAGCTCCTCGAACTTTGCCGCATACTCGTCCACTGACATGTTCCCCTGCTTCAACGCCAAGAATTCCATTTCCTTCTTGTCACGAACATCCGCAGGAAAATACTTCTCCAAGAACCTATCTCTGAAAATAGCCCATGTGATCATCATGCCCTTAGCCTGCATCCCCTGTCAACAGTTCTCCCACCAGTGCTCAGCCTCCTCGGTGAGCACGAATGTGGCGAAGATAACCCGCTGCTGATCATTGCAATCCATGGCTTGGAAGATCTTCTCTATCTCCCTCATCCACAACAGAGCACCCTCGGGGTCATAAGCTCCTCTGAAAGATGGCGGATTATTCCGCTAGAACTTGTCAAGACCCTGAAACTCAGTCAGTCCTTCGTTGTTATTGTTCTGAACTTGCCCTATCGCATTGGCAAAGAGTGCCAACGCGTCAGCAATTACCTGAACATTCCTGCCTCTTCCTACCATGAGTTCCTGTACATGTCCAAAACAACCATTAAATATAGAGAATTAAGCAGGAAAAAGCGATAGGCTTAAACTTTAAGCATCATTGTCTATAACAAGTATAGACAATTCAAACAAGAGCACACAACAGACTCACAACAAACTCATACCAGCCTTATAGGACAGACCTGCTCTGATACCACTAAATGTGACACCCTGTACCCCTCATATTAATATAAAACATTTATTTGAAAGATGTGATATAAAAACATGCATTTATTTAATGAAAATAAAAACTGGGTAAAAAGGTATCACATTGTAACATCTCAACAACGCGGAAAAACATAATAAGTTTTAAAAGAAATAAAACATAAACAAAGCATAAGCATAACCCAACCCCGATGTCACAAACAGAGCTGGTATAACCGTTCCGGAATAAAATCCTCGGAATACAACGAAACTGAAACTAAAAATAAACTATAACTACTGAAATAACTAAACATCCTAGCTAGAGTCGTGGCTTCTCAGAGTCACTCCTCCGCTGGCTGCTCACCGTCCTCTGCATAAGAGATACATGCCAACAACATAAACAAGAAAATGGGGAGTAAGAAAACATGTAAACACATCGGCATGGAAGTAGTAAGCAAGATGAACATACATCATATACATAGCATTTATCATCATATAGCATTTAGCAACAACATATAATCATATCAACGCATTTAACAATCAACATATGCCATGCGGTCATTATGCATGTGGATCCAAACTATCTCAGTAAGGCAACTTCAGAGTTACATATCCACATTGGCCAAAAAGTACTAACGTCGGCAGTGAACTCTTTGGATAACCGACACACCATACCCAGGATGTGCCCCCGTCCACCAAACCTTAGGTGAACCACCCGCGGACGGCCAGATCGCCGTACTTTAGGACGACCTCCCTTATGTTGATCTTCCCCCACTAACAACTTCAATGCGTGATGCATGAGCACAACAACAAACAAGGCAACCACCTCCTTCGCTTAGGCCAATAAGCACCCAAGACTTATCACCAACATCAACACCTTAACCCTTATGGGTCAAGGCCCTCTTAGCCAAAAAGCACTAAGGTTCAACTCATCAACACCTTGACCAAAAAGCATCGAGACCACTTTGGCCAAAAAGCACCAAAGCCAATCTACATGCGGTAACCCATTGGGCACCGACTTAACCAACTTGTTATTCTTGTTTATCCTAATTAATCTTTAATTAAGTTATCTAACTGTCTTTGTCTGATTGATGTATTATCATATTATTAGGGACATTTAGGGTGAAACACCCCTTTAACCTTTAATCTCAGATTCTGGCATGGAGGGGTAGCACGGGCATGCTCCCACTAAGCACGGGCGTGCTTCCATTTAAGTGAAGCACGGTCGTGCTTCCTTTTATGCACTACCGTGCTTGATGCACGGTCGTGCTCCTGTTCTGCACGGACGTGCTTAAAGGGCGGCCATCTTCCAGATTCAAACTTGGAGCACGGGCGTGCTACCTGTTCAGCACGGCCGTGCTCCTAGAGCTGGTCATGTTGTTCTGGGCAGATTCGACTTATGTTCTTGGATCCAAAACTCCCTAATACTCTCAAATTAGATCCTAGGGTCTTTAACTAAACCATTTGGTGTAAACCTCACGTCTCACTATTAATCCATATTTTATGAACACGTTAGGGGAATTATTCTCTTAACCGTTTTGTTAATTAAGAGTCATATTTTAGCTAGTTGGGGTCTTATTTACAAACCAACATTATCATTCAACAGTCATTCAGTCAATCAACATCATAACAACAATATTCATGCCATTCATAACTTAAGTATTCATACCAACTCAATTAATAATCACGTCATAAATAGATTAACCAATTTGGCATACAACAGAGTAATTATAAACAATGGGCATCTATGACAGGCATACTCATAATCAACCAAACAATAATAGCAAGTAACCCAAATGAACACATAATCAAATACTCATGGCATTGACAGCAGTTAATAACAACGGGGCTATGGGAACCCCTCATCTTACGCTACCCCCTTGCCTAATGGTTACACTATCATTCTCCCCATACCTGGTATGAAGAAACTGATAATGACAACACAAACGGTACACCACGCATTCCTCGAGCGGCTCAGTTTGCTTTCCAAGCCTTGGTCAAACAGAAAGGGTTAACCAATTAGTTCCCAAATCTAAAATAATAGAAAAAAGAAACACTAAGGAGAGGAACTGTTACCTATAAGGATCAACACCGACGAACTAGACGTTCCCAAGAGTCTCTAAAGCTCCAACAATGCAATGGGTTTAGAGAAAATAGGGAAGAACATAGGTGTAACCGCACTAGGGTGGCTGCCATGCCAAAATAGGGTTTTAAAACGCAAACCCTCGATTACTGTGCCATTTTATAGGCTGCAGACCTAAGCACGAGCGTGCTTAACTCAGCGTCTTCGTGACGCCAATCCCTTGCACGGTCGTGCTTCCTATTAAGCACAGTCGTGCTTGTGATCCAAACGGTCACAAGACACAACATTGAGCACGGTCGTGCTCATGTACCAGAAAGGGATTTAAGCCTAGAAATCCGACTTAGCCCTTAACAACAACTCTAAGCTAGGTCCTAAGGCTTAAACAATCAAACAAACAGACAAATAGCACTTAACGAAAAACGGGGTGTTACATAGGATACGTAAGAGCGGAACTTTGGTTCTGTCAAGCTTAATATCAAAATTACCCAAATTGTGAGAGTGAGTGAGTTGAGTGATTGGTTCCTTCCAGAATCTCGTGACTGAGGTTTTTTGGACGGAACACCCTCCCTTGTTAAAGTTGTCTTTAACAATTCTTTTTATTTTAATAAGTTGAGTAACTTTTAACCAATAAATTAAGAGTTTAATAATTATATACTGACAGTGTAAAAAAGTTTTACACAGACGTCCAATCATATTTCACCATTATGCTACTTTGTTATATTAGTTCATAAATCATCTCAAGAGATATCTATGTGGTAGGGGTGTTCGCGGATTGGATTGGATCGGTTTTGAGCTAAAAAGTCATCCGATCCAATGATGAAAACATCGTGCGGTTTGGATTGGATCGGTTTGCTTCCTTAAAAAAATCCGATCCGATCCAATCCAATCAAATGCGGTTTGGATTGGATTGGATAATTCGGTTTTTGTCATACTTTATTTTTTTCTAATGTCAAGTGTCCTTTCTACTTATTTAATAGTGGATAAAGGATAATCTTCGTTTTAATTTGGGAGTTTGAGAAGAAAAAAATTATTGATATTTTTTAACACGCTCTTTTATATTAATTCTTTATATCTACTACCACTTATCATATTTTTTTTTCCTTGAATCGGCTACAAATAAATTGTAGCTAATTATTTTTCAAATTTATTTAATTGTTTTCCTATTTTTCATGATTACTCAATCAAATATATATATGCTATGCATCAAAGCTTTTAGTAAAATATAACTTCAAGACATTAATATTTATTCTAAAAAGTCTTATATATGTCATTTCAAAAAAAATATTAAAGAGAATGAGGGACATAAAAGTATGAAGAATAATGTTTAAGTATGAGTAATACTATAATTTCAAAAATAATAGTATATGTATATAATAGATCGGTTTGGATTGGATTGGATTGGATTGGATTTCACTATAGGATCCAAAATCCGATCCAATCCAATAAAAAAATTGCGGTTTTTTGGGTTTTCGGTTTTTTCGGTTTTCGGTTTGTTCGGTTTTCGGTTTTTCGGTTCGGTTTTTGCGGTTTGAATCGGTTTGGATCGGTTGATGAACACCCCTACTATGTGGTGAGATATGATTGGATGATTGTGTAAAACTTTTTTTACACTGTTAGTACATATACATTAAATCCATAAATTAAAGTAAAATAATGATTGAAGTTTAGTATTGTTGCACAAGTTAATCCCTCCTCATATACACAGCCAACACACGCGTGTGTGTATACAACATGCATATATATATATATATATATATATATATATATATATATATATATATATATGTCTGTGTGTGTGTGTGTGTGTGTGTATATGTGTATATATATATATACACACTACAAAAAAAAGGTTGTTTAGCGACCGAAAATAGTGACCGAATTTTTTGGTTGCTTTTTGCAACCGAAATGGCGACCGATTATAGGATCTACATGAAATACTGATTAGAGTTAATACTGCGACCGAAATAGAGCGTAGCAGTGATATCAGTCGCTAAATAAAGGAACTTAAAAGTCAGAAATTTTATGCCTTTTTAGCGACCGAAATGGCGACCGAATTAAATGCAGCGGTTAAATTTTATTTACATTTGAGGCCGATATCAATTAGGTCGCTAAACGATGCGTAAAAAAATTAAAATAGCGCGTGTTAGCGACCGATTTAAAAATCCATCGCTAAATTTATGAATTTAAATTTTAGCGACCGAAATGTTCGGTCGCTAAAAATTAAAATCCCTAAAAACACAGAATCCCTTTTCTTCTTCATTTCGCGATCTCTCTTCCTCTCTCTCACTCGATCTCTCTTTCTCTCCTCTGGCCACCACGGTACGAGACTGCCGCCCCTCCTCCGACCACCACCATCACGGTAAGCTCTCCTCTCTCTCTCTCCATCTCCCTCTCTCTCTATCTGTTTCTAACTATTTCTCTCTCTCAGTTCCCTCCTTCTCCGCACGGCTACCACCAGCACCACCAGAGCAGTGCCGCCGTCCTCCTCCTCCTCTGGTATGTTTTCGTCTCTCCTCATCTCTCTCTCTCTCTCTATTTCTATGGTTTGTGCATTTACTATGTTATTGCAACATGTACAATATGCTCTGTATTTACTTAATCCATGCTCTCTGAAACTTGATTAGATCCCCATTTACTTAGTTCGCATTCGTGGTTTCATGTAACTCGATCATATCTTTATCTAGGCATTAGTTCAAGTATATAGTTTTCTGTAAATGCTTGTTTTTTTGGTCTGTAGCTCAATTCTGAGCTTTCTGTATAAATAATACAGCATTGATTTGGGGGGAAGATGGTGATGGATTTGATTGATGAAAGAGAGAATGAGAAAGATGGGTTAACCGAGGAGGAAGATGACAGTGTTGAACTTTAACCACCTAGTCCTCCCATGTATCTTGTAGCAGCAACATGACTCGGGAATAATGGAACTGGTTTTGATGATGTGTTTGGATCTCATGACCTGACCAGTTTTGATATATTTGATCCTGTAGCATCCCGATTTTTCGCTGCTTCTAATATCGGAACATCCTGTAACTTGAACTTCATTGCTTTATTGCTTACTACTGAGAGATTAGAATTGATGTTTACTTGAGCCACAGAATGCCATTGCTGTTGTGAGACTGCGAAACATAAACAGGTTTTCGTTTTTTGTTGATTGTTGACGTGTTGTATAATTTAAACTTTAAAGCCTCAAAGCACCCACCTGCATTGGCCGTGAAACTTGAATCCATTAGCATATTTAAGTGATGAGATAAAGATAACAGTGAGAACTAGGATTAGTGTAACTGTACCAATTTAATGTTTCAAATTTAGTCTGAGAACCCTTTTGGTTTGCTTCTTGTTGATTTAGCTGTGAAATTACCTTCCATTTCAGCATCTTAGTCTTTGATTTAGATTCAGTTCTGCTTTGTGAAATGCATCTAAATTGGTTAGTGAGGATGTGTGCTATGGATTTTCAATTTGTTTTGTGCTAGGTGTCTACAATTTCAAACATGGATAATTCATGGCTATAGTTCAAACAAATGACCAATACTGAGGCAGTTGTTTGAAGACCATTCTAGTTTAACATGTCCAGTAACAAGATTGTCCCTGTGTTAATGATGTGTTTTCTATTAAATATGGCACTTGTAATTTCTGGTCTGTTTATCTTTCCATATCTTGACTGAATTTATGTCTTTGAAGGCTGTTCATTGTTCTGTTATATTGCCTCAAGGAATATCTCACAATAGTATGATCTATAGCCTCTGTGATGCAGCTGTTTACTTGCTGTGAATAATTTCATATTGTATTGTGTATGCATTCTGATTGTATTGTATTTTGATTCGTTTGGAATCCATGAATTTGTTGGTTCTTGTCTGAATCTGTTTCAAAAATTTCAAAAGAGGGTTTTAGGGATTTCATGTTCTTGTTCAATTCTCTGTAAACAAAAAAATATTCTTTGTTGGAGTATGAAATGATCTAAAAACATTATTGTAGCCTGTAATTCCAAGAGAGCTTTTCACTCATTTTGAATCGGATTCATTTGGTAATTCTACTTATCTCTTTTCTGTTTGATGATGTAAATTTATTGAAGGCTGGTACTTATATCTGAGCATGTTCATACATTTGGATTGCTATGAAGAATAGTTTATTCTCTTTAAAATAAAAATCTTTCAATAACAATGAATCAATGTAATTAGAATAATTTGATATGTATTTGTTGATAACTTGTTTGGAAATGATTATGGAATCATATTTGTATATATTTACATTGTAAGCATTGGAATGAATTGATAAAGTGTTATTAGTTCGTAAATGGCATGACTTTGTTGTTGTTAATAAGATCATTATTCATTTACTAATTTAAAGTCCATGAGCTTAAGAAAGTCTCTTCTTGAAGCCAACAAAAGCGAGTCTCCTAGATAATGAAGGATTAAGTATAGGGTTAGATAAAATGAAGGGCTAGGCACAGTTTGCCAGGTTATCTAGGCACTTCCGGTAGGAAAAGTCCTCTCTATGACCATCTTTCAAAACGACGTAAAAGCATCTGCTTTCCTGAAAACTACTATGTTTGCTAATCTGTAAAGTTGCATGTGAAGTTGCATTTCTTTGTTCTATTTTAACATGCTAGTATGCTACATGGATCTTTCCATCTTTTCTTATTATCACTTGATGAAGTTTAGACATATGACTAGTTTTCCTTATCGTTTTATCAGAAAATGGATCCGACTAAATGTTTTGAGATAGCCATCCATATAGACCAGGTACAGTATCTCATCAACTTAAGAATAACGATCGGATTCACGTAATGATGGTTAAGGCATAAACTAATCATTTACTAAATTGTTCTTATGTATTTGCATGATTTGATTTCAATCCCGCGATCATTCTACCGTCGTTGGGGACAACAAATACCGCGTGTTGTGACTATTGAAGACAAAAGCGGAAATCTGTTCAATGGGAATATAGTAATCCATGAGGATCGCCCATATTTTGCAACATATACAAATGGTATTAGGGAGTTGTATTTGTTGTCCACTGGTACATTGACAAAGTTTAAGTACCTTGGGGGTTCTCGCTTCTACATGTTCATCCCTTTGGAAGATTGATGAGTTTTGATATTTTGATTAATACTTATTGACTGTGGTGTGTTTTTATGTTTGGATCATTAATTAGTACATTATTAAACTTTTTTTTATAAACAATTATTAAATTTGCGTTAATTAATGTATATGTTTTCTTGATCATATTGACTGTGGTGTTTTGGATCGTTAGTACATCATATTTACGTTTTCTATTTATTCAAAAAAAACATGGGTGTATTTTGTTTATATCAGAAATTAAAAATCAATGGGGTAATAGTTGAAAAACAAAATTTGGTCGGTAGGATTAAGTTACAGGAAAATTTTTATTAAAAAAAATTTCAAAATTTGCGACCGAATATCGGTCACCAAATTAGGTTAGCTGAGCATGCGACCAACTATATGACGACCGAAATATATAATTTTGTGACCGAAATATCGGTCGCAAATTTGCGATCGAAATACAAGTTCGGTCGCTAAACATTTAGCCACCAGGGTTTCTTCTACCCCCTTAATTCGATCGCTAAACAATATAACAACCAAATTATAATGTTTAGCGACCGAAATCTTCGGTCGCTAAATAGATTTTTTTTGTAGTGATATATATATATATATAAGACTTAATTAACACTCTTACACCATTCAATAGTTTTTTGTGTAATGTTATTTTTATCAATGCAATTGTTAAAATATAATTATCTATCATCTAGATCATTTTCCTCGAATTTTAGAAAATTTAAATATTAATAAAAATATAATCAAATAGTTATTATGTTGTTATATTTCAGTCTTAATAAATAAATAAATAAATATATATATATATGTGTGTGAATGAAGTACAAAACAATTTCGGATCAATATGAATATATATAATAAGAGTTTTCAATCTGACTATTGATTTTTTATTAAAAAAGCTTATCCGATAAAAAATTACTCATGAGTATAAGAACGCATTGACTTACACCAGTGAAAATGAATACCACCTTATGAATCCAAGGAACAAACTTGGAATTAATTACACGTTTAACGATTTTAAACTCCTTCTACTTGGACCAATACATATTGGTAATTATTGTGCTAGTTATTCTATTAAAAAGTGAATATATATGTTAATTAAGACATAGCTATATAAGTTTTTTTCAATGATGAAATAACAATATAAGATGAAAATAATAGGAAAAAGATTAAATCTAAGATAGCGTTTGGTACAAGTTTTATTTTAATATCCTTGAAAATGTGAGCATGAGAATAAAAGTTTTACATGTTTGGTACAAGTTTTAAGAAAAATGATTCACGGGCATAAAAGATGCTCATGAATAAAAATTAGTGAACGAAAGTGAAAAACTCTGTTCCCAAGTATAGTGGTGGCCGGAGAGAAACATTCTTGGAAATGAGAATCCCGGGAAAGTAATTTTTCTGGTAATAAAACATTCTATGACCCAAACTCCATCTAAGGGAAACTTATACTAAACATCTACTAAGGTTTAGCTTGATTACACTTTTTACCCTTCTTATTTCAAAATCTACACTAACCTTCCTTTAGGAAAGATCAGTGTAATTTCAAATACCTCCGGTACATTAGTGTAAATGTGATAACAACTTGATAAAGGTGTTTGTAACTTCTTCTTCCCTTTTTTTTATGCTAAGGTGAGTGTAGCTTTTAAAATAAAAAGAATGACAAATGTAATTAATTTCATTTGTATACACTATCAGTATAAAGAATTTTATACTGACAACCAATCAGAAATCATGGAATTGATGACTTTTAAGGTGGTTAGGATAAGAATAAAACATTTATAGTGATATATCAATTTCTGATTGGTTGACAGTGTAAAAAAACTTTACACCGTCAGTATATATAAATTAAATCCTTAAGTTAAATATCAAAAGATGAAATTTCTTATAAATCTCATGACATATTGATTGCAATGGGAATATCTAACGGATGAAACCAAAACTTTCCAATTATATATATATATATATATATGATTATCCAAGAATTACAAAAAAAAAAATGACATACCAATTGTAGTTCCAAAAACTCCATATGCTTTACTTACAGTTTTTATTAAAGAAAAGGACTATATGATTGTATGTAATGGTCAGAATTATAGTCTAGAGTAGCACATGTACGATGTGCCTGATAATACAATTAATTAATACAAGAAAATATTACTATTTGTACCTTTCCGAAAGAAAATATGATAGTTGCATAGTATTAAATGTGATAACATTTTCCAGAAACAACATAAATCTTATAAATTTCGTAACATATATGGTAAATCTCGGCCTATCAAAGAAGCTTAAAAAATTAAGGGAACTAAAATAATTTGGGGAAATAAAAAAAAAATCAAATCATGTATATCGGGAAAAAAAAAATCTTTGCTTATGTTATTTCCTTATTGAAAAATGAATCTAATTTCCGCCAGTTTTGGCAATTTCCATTTAAAATAATGATGGAATGTTACCTGATTTGACAATCTTTTTTTCTGAAAGAAAGTGTCTCTTTTCCCCTTTGGTGCAGATAGAGTCGCCCTGCTCTCAATTTCTATTCTACATTACACATAATATTGCATAGGCACGTTTTGGTACAAAATTTGTTATTTGAAAATCCATAATACCACTAGTCAAACGATACTACTTACATTTGTATATCTGTATATTGTATATCCATTCCAGCTTTATATACAGGATGAAACTTAGGTACATTTTCATTGCTACATTAGCTGTTTTCCAATCGTAATAAGACATGTGTAATAATTGTTATACATGTTATGTTTTCATCGATGAGTTGTTATACTTGTCTTAGACATTGGAAAATAGTATCTGATGTTGTCATGAAATTGTACCAAAGTCTTATCCTTTTATGTATGATACGTGATATTATTCTGCTACACTCACACAGGGAAACAATACAATATACACATCATGTATCGTATCAGGTGTATAAATCTCATTTTCCTACAAAATCTGGTCTCGCTACATGAGCAAGAGCAATGTTGAGCACAAAATTGTTGGTAAACAAGCACAAACCAAGCACCAGAAAATTCCCAGTAATGGTTTCGTCTCAGTCTCTAAAATCCAAATCCTCTAAGCACCCTTTGCTTTTATGTCACGGTCCATAATTCTCTCTGCCTACTTTCTCTCTCTAGAAAACTAGCTCTAACTTAACTATAAATATACCAGTTCCTTTGGCATTTAGCACAAAACTTCCCTATCAGCTTTTCAACTTTTGTTCTTCATTCAGTTTGTTGTTTTTCTCATAAAGTGAAACATCTCAGAATGTCTTCTCCACAAAGTACAGTTCTTTTCTCACTTTTCCTCATGTTCTTTTTATTTGGTTTGTGCTTTGGCTCTTACATAGAGGACAAACATGATCCAACAAACTATCAAGGTTACACTGTAGGACCTAAAAGGTTTTTGAAGCCAAAACATGAACACTTTGGTACCATGACAAGTGCTCATGGATCACCTACCCCATCTCCAAGTCCTCAAATTAGAACTGTTAATGTTGATGATTATGGAGCCAAAGCTAATGATGGAAGAGATGATACTGAGGTAACATAACAGCAATAAGAGGACTCCTTTTATGATATTCAATTCAAGTATTTTCTCTCAATCTCTCTAACTTCTATTTTCTTTTATGTTTTCTTAATTGTCCTTAGGCATTTGAGAAGGCATGGGATGAAGCATGTTCTAGAGGGGGTGTTCTTGTGGTACCTGAAAATGGGGTCTATCATCTCAAGCCTGTAATATTTTCAGGTCCATGCCAACCCAATACTGAATTTATGGTGAGATGCTAAAATGTTTAGTGAGAAATTTGCTGATTCTACCCTCCATGTTCACAAGGAAATCATTGTAATAATTGTTCTGTTTTTTTCTGCTTCATCATGATAGATCTATGGAACAATCAAAGCATGGCCTCATATTTCAGCATATGAAGAAGATAGAAGGCTATGGATTATGTTTGATAGTGTCAACAATCTCAGAGTTGATGGTGGTGGTACCATCAATGGTAATGGTAAAATATGGTGGCAGAACTCCTGCAAAATCAATGAAAGCCTTGTGAGTTATTGAATTTTACTCTTAAGGACTCAAAACTCCTATTCCATTCACATTGTCCATTGTGTTTATACCACCTTATTTCAGAGACCATATTACAGAATAATGCCTATTTGAATAACCATTGAATTTTATTATTAATTTTTTCAATCAGCGGATTGAATATTAATAAACCAATATACAATTATCCCATAGTTAATTTTTTTTTTTTTATGTTATATGTATTTGATTTCATCTTATCCCCTCAAATTAGATTTTTGACTCCACTATTATTTGTTCTCATTTTCATCTATTTCACTTTCTATCCATGTGTTTTTTAATATACTAACCATGATTTATTTCATGTCCTTCCTTTTTTCACAGCCATGCAAAGAGGCACCAACTGTAAGTTAATCTTCATCATATAATGAAGCTTTACCTAAAATTTTAAAAAAGAGATGCAGGGTGCTCTGTGTTCCTTACTGGCTTTATTTTCCTGGAAATTTGTTGTATAGGCTGTGACTTTCTATCAATGCAACAACTTGAGAGTGACAAACCTGAGGTTCAATAATGCACAGCAAATGCATGTTAGGTTTCAAAAATGCTTCAATGTTAGAGCTTCAAATTTGGTGGTAAGAGCACCAGGGAACAGCCCTAACACTGATGGAATTCATGTCACAGAAACACAAAATATGATCATAAGCAACAGTGTCATTGGTACAGGTAAGACCAAAGAAGATCAATTCAAAAATGTGTAAAGAAAAAAATGTAAACTAATCCATTTGAATTTTTTTAAAAAAATGTTCTAATTAGTTACCATTATTTTATTTTGAAGGTGATGACTGTATTTCAATAGTAAATGGGTCCCAAAACATTCGTGCCATTGATATCACTTGCGGGCCAGGACATGGAATAAGGTTCATGATTAGAAAGCAAACAAATCTAAGCTGCAATTTTGTTTAGATCAATTTTTTTACATTGGTTAAAATTTTTGATGTATAATTACTTGGCAGCATTGGAAGCTTAGGAGCTGATAACTCAAAAGCTGAAGTCTCCAATGTGTTAGTGAACAGAGCCACATTAACAGGAACGAGTAATGGAGTTAGAATAAAGACTTGGCAGGTAAGATTTGGACTTTAATTTTGGTTAATAGGCACTCTACAACATTTGAAACGGTTGAGATTAAAGACTTTGTATTAATAAAACTGGAAAAGGAGGAATTGAAGTTACCCACTTTAATTAAATTAATTTAATTTGGGCGTTACCGAAGTTCAAAGGAGTTTAATAATAACTAAAACTTTTATATGGCTTAAGGAGCCAATGACCAAAATGCCAAACTTCTGGCGCAATAAAACTATTCCATTGAAAGTTGACCACGGATACAGGATTTGGTGTAGGGGCAATAGTGCACCCAAGATTTGTAGTTTTATTGACTACCTTTGAGCTAACAGGAACCGTGACAAGTTTTATATAATTGCTTATTAATTCTAACTGACCCAAAGTTGACCTCCAATATTTCAACTAACAAGGTTTGGCAAGTTTGCAAATTCTACCAATTCTCAACCTTCTTCCAAAGAGTCAACAGCAATTAATTTAAAAGATTGTGTAGTTCAACTTTCTTTTATCCCTTCCTCCTAACTAATTAGAACCAGCAAATAACTTTTTTATTTGTGTTTTATCAAATGGCATGACAAAATTTTATATGCACAAAGCCACAAAAGTCATATTACATTTTAGGTTAATTAACTTCTCTTTTTTTGACATTATGGTCTACACTAATTTTTTTATTTAGTTTCTACATTTTTCTCTTTTAAGATGAGTCCTTACCATTATAAATGTTTTTAAACAATCCATCTTTGTTATTCCTAAAAGGAGGGAAAAAAATACAACGACTAAATTAAGACTACCTAAATTATAACCAATTGAGATTGGCGTGAGTGATTAAAAGTCTCTCGTCCTTTAACCAAGGTCTCGAGTTCGAACCTTATGTATGGAAAAAAAAAACTCAACTGGGAGGGATGTCATCCTTAGAGGTGCCGAACAAACTCCCGCGGAAGATTAATCCCCATCTCAGGTTGGCGGTGGGATAGATAAAAAAATATTACCTAAATTATAGGAATAAAAAACTTAATTTATTATTTTTTAAACGAACCAAAAAGTTAATTTAACCTATATTTTATATAGCTTAATGCACAAACATTTAATACCATTAAAGATATATGAAATATTTGCACCGAAAAATCTAGAGATTCTTTATGTGAACAATATATAACTTGTTACTAAATGAGAAGACTACTTATTTTGAAAGTTTGGTGTTTTTATTATTATGTTATATATTTTCCATTCTATATCTACACAGGGAGGTTCCGGCTATGCAAGAAACATCAAATTTATGAACATAGCAATGCGAAATGTGACTAATCCCATCATCATAGATCAAAACTACTGTGATAAAAAAGAGCCATGCAATCAGCAGGTGATTTCTAAAGTTATCAACCTATAAGCCCTTCAATGAGAGAGGAACTTTTTTCTTTACTATCATTGCATGAAATTTATCATAATCACAAACATCTTTGTTCATATGGCAGAAGTCAGCAGTACAATTGAACAATGTGGTGTACCAAAACATCAGAGGAACAAGTGCCTCAGAAGTGGCAATCAAATTTGAGTGCAGCAAAACAGTCCCTTGCAAAGGAATCTACTTGCAAGATGTGATTTTAACACCTGAAGAAGGTGGAGACACCATTGCTACATGTGAGAATGTTAGATATGAAAACAGAGGAAAGTTTTTCCCTCACTGCACTCCTAATTGATGAAAGAAGGAAGGATGAAGTTATTAGGATTTGTAAATATATACCAAATCGATTATTCAGAACTAGGCATAGAGGCGTATTTATATTGCTACTTGTTAGTTTATAGAAATTGAAAACGCTATTGATTCAATAATTTCAACATATAGTTGTCAAAAATAAAATTTCAACATATAACTGAGTGAACATTTTGTGTTGCTTTTATTTCTAACTTTAGTTTTCCAATGGAGGGGAAGAGAAGCAAAAAAAAAAAAGGTGAATAAAGCAAGTATATAAAAAAGAAGAAAGCGATGCTCAAAGTAATAATCATATACTTAGGCTTTGCAATCTCACCCCAACTAAGGGGTGTTTGTTATAGATTATTTGATGATAAAATTATTTTTTTAAGTGAAAAAAACATTTTTAAGAGTTTGGTTGTGTTTGTTTCAGCTTTTCTTAAAAATGATTCTTTTTAAAAAAAATCATTTTCAAGGTTAAAATAAAAAGTTATTTTCATTAGCTTTTGGAAAAATCATTTTTTTATCACTATATATCTTTAAAAAAATTATTCTTATGATTGTAAACAAACACAAAACAGATTATGTTTTTTTAAAAAATCTCTAAAAATAATCTCTAAATTATTTACTGTCAGAATCATTTATTTTTATTCTATAACAAACGAGCTCTTAATTTGGATGGGGTGAGTTCAAAAAAAAAAACATACTAGCGTAGGTTGGGCCAGGTGTAGGCTTTCGCCAATTCACTCTCTTCCACCTCACATCTTGCACTTAAATAAATATCAACCTCTGCATGTTTTTCGTGAAGCTAATAGATGTGTGAACTCAAATGATGCCCATACCATGCCTTTGGGTTGGACAGGGTTTGATAGGGTGACGCCCTTGTTGGTTTTGTTATTAATAGATGATGCTTTAGGTTATAGCATCTCTCATTTCTTTGCTTAGTTTGTGTATTTCACTTATTCATTAAAAAAAAATTATCAGTTTTTTAAAATAACTACAAACTCCAAATATATGATCGTGAAATGACACTCTACCCCAATTTTAGTGTTGATTAACTATTAACTTTAACATTGTTAAATCATTACCAAAATAAAATAAAAATTATAATTAATTACTTGATAATATATATTAAAAAGGTTTTTAAATATTAATTTTAGGTTTTCTTGTTTATCTAATAAAGTTTTTTTTAAGCAAGGTGATAAATCACCATAAATTTAATAATAAAATAAAAAAAGAAAACAAGAACATTGAGGGACCAAAACCAAAACTCATGCGAAATAAACGAGAATTAAGCATACCTAGAATTAGGTTTTTTATTCAGTCCCAGGTTATACTTCTTCTGAGATTTGGACGTAATCATCATAAAATAATTTGTGAAATAAAAAGAATAGTTTGAAAGTCTTATAAAAAGAAATATAATTCATATAAGTGCTTATTTTTTCAATTTATTTTTATTATTTTTATTTTTATTATATATATATATTTACTTTTATCAAATAGATGATTTTTTACTATACACTCTAACAAGAAATGATGGATATTAAACTTGTATTTATTATATGAAAATAATTTTTAATTAAATTCTTGTTTCATTTTTTTGAGTCATTTAACTCCATAACTACTAAATGAATATCACGTTTTCGATTATCTTGTTTATAAAATATATTGTTTATTATAACGGATGGGTTGAAAAGATTTTGGTTCGGATTATAATGGATGAATAAAAAACAATCCACTAAACCATTTATAATTCATTAAAAATGTATTAAAAAAATTCAATCTATTCATGACCCATTTAATAAAAAAATCATACAACAAATTCATTGAATGAAGATTAACTTTTGTCCATTATTAAATCAGTAGAAAGAAACTTGACATAGAAAAAATAAAGTATGATAAAAACCGAATTACTTAATCCAATCCAAACCGCATTTGATTGGATTGAATTGGATCCAATTTTTTTAAGGATGTAAACCGATCCAATCCAAACCGCATGTTATTTCCGTCATTGGATCGGATGGCTTTTTTGGCTCAAAATCGATCTGATCCAATCCGCGAACACCTCTAGCGCTATCTAGTGGTTTAACTAATATTTTGATTCCCATATGTAACGCAATTTTTGATTTTATTCCCCATACTTTAAATCAATTTGGAAATGAGTCCCTACATGCGTATCATTATCAAATCACCCTCTGTTGCTAGCCAAGGTGTGGATATACCTTTACTTGCTCACTTTAGTAACAAACTTAATTTATTAAATCAATGGTGGTTATACTCTTCCTTAAACTTACTTGCCTACTTACTTTAGAGATCTCCATTAAATCAGAGGTAAATATACTCTTGCTTGCCTACTTTAGAGACAAATTAACTTACTTTAAAAGTATGGATGTATAAGTTGTTGATGTGGTTTTCATGGGGTGTGATTCTAAGAGTGATGTTGATGTGTTTTTTTTAGTGTGATGTCGACGTTGATTGTGGTTTGAAAGTGGAATATGGTTTGAACATGTAAGGGGTCTCATTGATATTCTATTTTAAATTTATTCTACTCCCAATATTTTTTATTTCAAATTTTTTTTGATAGTTAGATAAATTATACTCTAATAACAATGATTGATATGGTAATGACGACACACTTAGGGACTAATTTCCAAATTTTGCACATATAGAGACTAAAATCAAAATCGGCATCATGGTTAGAGATAAAATCCTTTTAATCTTTGATTAGGTATCCCCACAAGCTTAGCTGTGAGAGTAACCATCGGACTTGGGTGGTTGTTAGGTAAAGCCTTCCTTAGAATGACGATTTCAAGATTCGAACCCTTTAACCTTGTAAGTAAAAGTCCGTCAAAGGGTTCAGTCCATTTCTAGTATGATTAAGCACGGTTGAGTATAGAGACAAAAACCTTAGCTTAACCATATTATAAATGGCTAGAATGTATTTTCGTCCTTTATCTTTTGATTAGAATTCATTTTGATCATTTATCTTTTAAAAGATTCATCTTGATCATTTATAATTCTAACGTTACACAAACTAATCCTTTTCACCAGCTCTGTTAAATCTATAGATGGAAATTTCTAATGTAGCTGTTTCAACGCCTTAAATCATGAACACCTTCAACCATTTTCTACTATAGCTTAATGAGTTCCACAAAAACATGATCATTTTTCTCTGTCTAACAATGACCATGTCTTTCTCGTCCGTGGAGAAGTAGATAACCTTTTTAATTTGGGAATGAATACATCTTCTTCCAATGATAAAATCCACGTGTGATAACATGTCACACTACTTTGACATGTCACAAGTCAGGAGGGAGAGTTAACGACCACCTCTCACACTAACGTTTGTCGTAACAGAGTTGATGGAAAAGATTAGTTTGTGTAATGTTAGAGAGATAAATGACCTAAATGAATCTTTTAAAAGATAAATGATTAAAAATATATTTTAGTCTGTTATAAACATTAATTTTTACTAAATAATGGGTTGAACAAAATACATGTAATGGATTTTGAGTTTTTGACCATTGATACAAAGGGATATACAAAGGGATTCCTAATCAATGACTCAAATCATAAGGATTACTTTTGCACCTTTAATTATAAAGTGCACCATATGACTCTTCCAAAAATAAGGGTCCGTTTGGTACGGATTGAAAAAAGTGATTTTGACCTTCAATAATTTGGAGATTATTTTTTAGAGATTTAAAAAAAAAAGAAGCTATTTTATATTTGTTTACAATCATAAAAATCTTTTTTTAAAAGTGGTTAATAATTTTTTGCAAAAGCTAATGAAAGGAATTTTTCATTTTAACCATAATTTTTTTTAAAATTATTTTTGTGAAAAATTTAAACAAACACAGTCAATCTCACTAAGAACAATTTTTTACTTTAAAAAAAAATTCAGTAACAAACTTTTTCTAGTGTGTTCGGGAAAGTTGAAAAAAAAAGATTATGCTGATAATCTATTTCTGTATAATCGATTTTTTTTGATAATTGATTATAATCAGAATCTGTTTTTGTTTGGGTCTATTTTCTGAAAAACGATTTTAAGATAATCTATTTCATTTGGGTGGTGCAAAAATAATCACTTTTATATATTAAATTACGAAAAAGACTATGAAGTTATTTGTATAATTTAATCATATTTGTTTAGAAGTTAGTTTTGTAGGGGTAAACAGGGAAGGGAGTTTTGAGAATGAAAAATAATCAAATAACAACAATCTTAAGGTAGAGTTTGTTACAAGTTTTTAAAAAAATTCCCGGGAATGTTGGCATGGGAATAAAATTTTCCCATGTTTGGTACAAGTTTTAAAAACTTATTCTCCGGCATAAAAGGTTCCAGGGAATAGAATTAGTGAATAATAATTAGAAACTTGGGAAAACTATATTCCTATGTGTGAGGATGAGAAAACTTCATGCCCGGACCCAGGAATGTGATTCCCAGGAATGTAGTTTGTATGTGAATAAAACATTCAATTACCAAACGTCACATAAAGCTAAAATAAACTAGATGACATAAAATATTATTTTTCTCTCTAAAATAAGTTTTTTTAATAAATTTAGGTTATGTTTGAGAGGATGAGATGAGATGATTAGTAACGTAGTGATATAAACCTATTAACCCATTATTTTAGAGTTTCTCATCAAAGAACTGGGATGATTTAGGATAATAACCGAAAGTCTGAAACCACTCTACTCAATCCAAAACTCTCAATTTTATACCCTTTTAATCGGGGGTTTAAGATTTTCTTCTATCCCTCGTGAAACTTCAATCCCAATTCCATTACTAACCACAGTGTTACTAACCTCTCAACCACACTTCATCCCCCTAAAAACTTCTAAATAAAGGAACCAACCACGAAATAGCAGATTCAAATTTACACACCCGCTACTCATCATTTCTCCAGGTACATGCAGCTACTCCCTATTGTTGCTACTACTGCTGCTGCATCTCGTTTCAGTGGCTAAAGCTCCTCCAGGAACCAAAACCTAGGGTTAGGGTTTTCGATTTAGGCACAGCCATGGAGGCCGCAGTGGTCGACGCCGGTTCAAGTCTCCTCAAAGCCGGTTTTGCAATTCCCGATCAAGCTCCCGCCATGGTATTCAATTCTCACCCAAATCCCCTTTTCCCCCTTCATTTCCAATTTTCCTTTCTCAAAATATTTAGAAGATATATATTAAATAAGTTAATATCCTACAGCAATGTGTTTCCCTAACTGTGGTTCTTCAATTGTTCAGATAATTCCGACCCAGATGAAACGAATGCTTGATGATGGTTCAATGACTGATAATCCGGTAGTGGATGACGTGGCTGTTGACCCAGTGGTGCGAGGTTATGTGAGAGACTGGGATGCAATGGAGGATTTGTTGAATTATGTTTTGTATACTGGTCTTGGATGGGAAATGGGCAATGAAGGACAGATACTATTTACAGATCCACTTTGTACCCCAAAGGTGTTGTTTTTATGTGAGAAGCTTATGTTAGTGGAATTTTTTAAATTTTTAGTTTATAATTTACTGATATGCAAAGGCGTATTTTAACGAGCTTTTTTTAGTGGAGAACTTTTTTTGAACACCTGAATTGGGATACCCATAAAGGCTGATGTTGTGAGTGTGAGTCGGTATGAGATATCCATATTTCGAGGTGGAGTAGATGTACTGTATGCAAATGTGAGTGTGAACGTTGCCTCTGTGTGTGTTTGCATGTCGATTTTAGTTGTACAAGAAACGGAGTTGTTATCTACTGCAATAGGAACTCGTGAAAATTAGAAACAAGTTTTGTGTTCGCCCTTTTTTATAATAATTTTTGACTATATTAATTTTCATGAATTGTTGCAATTCCATTCCTGCATAAGCACTTCTTGAAGTATCTATCTAAACAGTATTAAGTTTATTTTAGACTGCACTTATGATAGTAGAGTTTATTTAACAAGTTCTACTCGAATTAGTATTTATTTAAGCTGTTTATCCAAACATGGTCTTATTGGTTCTCCGGCATGTATGTGTGTTGGCATGTGTTATAATGTATTCCATCGTTTGTATCCTTACTCCTTAGTTACTTGCATCTGCTTTCTCTTTTACTTCATATATTTTCTTAAACAATTTGATACTCTTTTATTTGTATGATAAAGTTTTCTTCTTTGGAAGATTTATGTTTCCTTTTTATCCAACTAGATTAGAAGTTGTATATCTGACCTATTCCTGCAGCCTCTCCTTCAAAATGAAATTGCAAGTAACAAGTTAACGTTCTTTTATTGTGTATTATTATACAGCTTTTCTTTAACAGATGTGTATGTTATTAATTGCCAGGCTAACAAAGAACAGTTAGTGCAATTAATGTTTGAAACATTCAACATATCAGGGTTTTATGCCTCGGAACAAGCAGTGTTATCGCTATATGCTGTGGGACGTATCTCTGGATGCACAGTTGATATTGGTCATGGAAAAATAGGTATTCATATCCGAAGGAATGGGAATTCAATATAAGATTTGTTTGAATTGTATGAATAAATTCAAGTTTTATTTGAACTTTATGAATAAATTCAAGTTTGGTTGGCCTTTATCTGCATAGCTAAGTGGAAAGAATTGGATGCTCCATGCTTGGGCTTCATATTAGTTAGTGTTGCTTAGGTTCCTAGTGTTGATTTATTGGTAGTTCCACTAAGTCAGTCTTTTGCTAATTTGTAGTTTGGCTAATGGAATTGAATTGAATTGAATGGTCTTATTGTAAGGTATTTCGCCTATTTTTCTTTTCTGCAGAGAAGGGTGTGAGGCTTTACTATGAATTTAACTTTTAGTCACGTGACTGAAAAACAGTAAAATATTAGTCAAAAGTGATTCAAGACGAAAACTAAATTCTTCTGAATGTTAATATATTAAAATTGCATCTTTTCTCGTACTTTCTATTTATCAAACTAAAATTACAAATGCAATAGTATCATTAAGGTTTAAGGTATATACAATGATTTAAAACTAGCATTACATGGTAGGAACTAGGAAGACAAATAGTTCTTCTGATATTGTTGTTTTATATCTTGGCTTGAAATGGCCACCTATTGAAGTTCTAGTAATTAGTAATTAGTAATTAGTAATTAGTAAATAGTAAATATTATATGTGCTATTGAAGTACATGAATATATGTTTCTGTGTTTCTCTTCCAATGAGAACTTGCTCTTGTGGTTTCTATTTGTTATGTTCAACTTGGTCATTTTGGCTTTGTAACCAGATATTGCACCAGTGATTGAGGGTGCTGTAAACCACATTGCCTCAAGAAGATTTGAGTTTGGAGGTATCGATCTAACTAATTTCCTGGCACAAGAACTTAGCAAATCCAATCCGCTAGTGAATATCAGCATGTCTGATGTTGAGAAAATAAAACAGCAATACTCATGTTGTGCTGAAGATGAATTAGCTTATCAGAAGACCAAAGATTCCTGTCCTGTGGAGAAACATACCCTTCCTGATGGACAGGTATGCCTTTTGGCTCCTCTATCTAATAGTTATGACTTATGATACTTGCTCATTTACTTGATCCTTGTTTTTATGTTTATCGGTTCTTCAATCAACTTTTTAGTACTGCAGATCTGACAATCTAAGTGTTAGTTATTAGTTACACTGGTTACCCCGGTCGGGAAGCAAATGAAAATGAAAGGGAAGGTGGGGTGAAGAATCAGTAAGGAGAGAGCAAGGCTTAGTGAAGATTGTTGCTCTTGATTTAAACAATGCTTATGAGCCGAAGAGAGGAGGCTGCATACATTTGTTACCTTCAAGTACAATCTGTTTTAATGTGTTAGTATCAGAATTTGGGAATTGAATTATTCATTCTGCTGATCAATGATGCAGAAATATATACACAGTTCCTAGCATCTATATTAGGAAACAACAGATGTTTCCTTCCTTAATTTGAAATCCCTTGATTTCAGGGATTGACTAATTACAGAATTAAATAGAGATTCTAATTCTAAAAAGGTAAAAGATACAATATAAACATTTCTAAAATATCACACAACACACAGATTCTCACACTCCCCCTCAAGCTGGTGAATAGGTGTTTTCCATTCCTAGCTTGGATATAATTCTCTCAAATGTGGAGCTATTCAACCCTTTGGTGAGGATATCTGCAAGTTGTCCCTGTGTAGGCACATATGGAGTGCAGATTAAACCACTGTCAAGCTTTTCTTTAATGAAGTGCCTATCCACTTCAATGTGCTTAGTCTGATCATGTTGGACTAGGTTGTGTGTTATGCTGATTGCAGATTTGTCATCGCGGTATAGCTTCATTGGTTCTTCCCACTTAACCTTCAAATCTTCTAATATGATTTTTAACCAAAGTAACTCGCATACACCTTGTGCCATTGCACGAAATTCTGCTTCAGCACTAGATCGTGCCACTACACTTTGTTTTTTACTTCTCTATGTTTCAAGGTTCCCCCCAAGAAAAGTGCAATACTCGGTAGTTGATCTCCTATCAACAATTGACCCTGCATAGTCAGCATCTGTATAGGCTTCAAGAGACATATTTCCACTCCTTTTAAACAAGATTCCTCTTCCCGGAGTCCCTTTGAGGTACTGCAAAATTCTGTGAGCAGCTTGCAAGTGAGTTTCTCTTGGGATGTGCATAAATTGGCTGATTAAGCTCACTGCATAGGCAATATCCGGTCTGGTATGGGACAAGTAAATGAGTTTGCCCACAAGGCATTGATACATCTTATCAACAACAACATCCTCCTCGGCATTTCCTAGTTTTAAGCTCGGGTCCATGGGAGTACTCGCAGGTTTACAAGTGTTTTACCTGTTTCCTTGAGTAAATCAGTTATGTATTTCTGCTGTGATATGAAGATGCCTTTCTTGGAGTGTGCCACTTCGATACCCAAGAAATATTTCAGCTTTCCCAAGGTTTTGATCTCAAATTCCTTGGCTAAAGACCGACTCAAGGCTTGCTGTTCCGTACTGTCATCTCCGATCAAGATAATATCATCTACATACACTAATAGCACTGTTACTCCCCCTGAGGCAGAATGCTTAATGAACAATGTATGATCCCCTTGACTTTGTTTGTATCCCAAGGCAATCATAGCTCTAGTAAACTGTTAGATATAGGGCCTTAATGGACTCTGTTATGTTAGTAGGCAGGCCTATTAGTAGGAGTTTGTTAGAAGAGTTGTAACTGATTGTAATAAATAGAAGTAGAGGGAGGGAAACAGAGGCATTCTGTTAATTGGTTGGGATTGGGAAGGGAGAGGCCAAGCTCTCGAACATTCTTGGCAGGGCATTTTCTTCGTATTCTTCTTTCTACCTCTTTCTATTTCTCTGTATTCCTCTTCTCTATTTCTTCAATAATATAGTATAATTCAGCAATTACCTAGTTCAATTGATCCAGTTCTATCATAAACCTTCCAAACCAAGCCCGAGGGGATTGTTTTAGCCCATACAGGGCCCTTTTTAACTTGCACACTGTGTTGGCAGCCACATTTTTTCCATATCCCGGAGGTACTTCCATATAGATTTCCTCCTCTAGTTCTCCATGTAAGAATGTGTTCTTTACATCAAATTGTTGCAAGTCCCAACCCCTATTGGCAGCAAGAGACAATAATACCCTGACCGTATTCATTTTAGCAACCGGGGCAAATGGCTCCAAATAATCAATCCCGTAAGTTTGTGTGAACCCTTTGGCAACTAGCCTCGCCTTGTACCTCTCAATTGACCCATCAGCTTTACTATTTCACTGGATATACCCACTTGCATCCAACTGGCCTTTTTTCTCCGGATAAAGTAACTAACTCCCAGGTTTTATTCTTTTCTAAGGCTTTCATCTCAACATCCATTTTTCATTGGACAATGCCTCAGATAAGGTGGTGGGTATGGAGGTAGTATTTAGGTTAACTAGGAAGGCTTTGTGAGTGGGTGAAAAATGCTCAAATGAGAGGTAGTTGGAGAGAGGGTATAAGGGCTGTTCAGTGGCTTTTCTGGTTCCTTTTCTAACAGCAATTGGGAGGTCAAGGTCATCTATAACAGTTTGGGATTCAGTTTTATCCTATAGAGTTTCAAAATCAGAAATTGTTACCTCATTTGAAGGACTGGAGTTGGACTCCTAGATTGGCATATAGTCTGGAATAGCCTTTGACCTCTTCATGAATACCAGATTTTTCTTCCACCACACATCAGATTCAGCCACAATAGAAGGTTCGGGTTCAGCCACAACAGTTGGCTCGGGTTCAGCCACAACAGAAGGTTGGTTTGTGGGAGTTGGCTCGGTTTCAACCACATTAGAAGGCTCGAGTTCAAAAACATCAGAAGGTTGGTTTGTGGGCTCAAAAGTGGGCAAGTCAGGTAACCCAAGAGGTCCAAGAAGATCTAGTTCCTTATCTTCCCTAAAACTTTCTCCCTGACGATAAGGTTGATTGAAATAAGATTTAGCCTTATGAAAGGTGACATCTTGGGAGACAGAACTTCCTGGAAGGAGGGTGATAGCATTTATACTCCTTTTGAGTGGAAGAATACCCAACAAACACATTTAAGAGCTCTAGGATCAAGTTTCCCTCTATCTTGACTATGGACATGGACAAAGGAGACACATCCAAAGATCCGAGGTGTAAGGTTATTTGTAGTAGAGAGATTTGGGTAAAAGGAAGAAAACATGTCCATTGGGCTTTTTAAACCTAAAACCTTGGAAGGAAGCCTATTGATTAGATGTGTTGCTGTAAGGACAGCTTCACCCCAAAAAGTTTTAGGGACATTGTGCTGGTACAAAAGAGCTCGAATTTGATCAAGAAGATGCCCATTCTTCCTCTTAGCTACCCCATTCTGTTGCGGTGTTTTGACACAAGAGGACTCATGAACGATGCCCTCCTTTTGACAGAAGGGTGTAAGGATGTGGTTGAAGTAATCCTTAGCATTATCAGACCTAAGGCGCTTGATACTTACACCAAGTTGGTTTTTTATCAGAGAAAAAATTCTGGAATATCGTGCTTACTTCAGATTTATTTTTAAGTAAAAAGGTCCAAGTAACACGGGTACAATCATCAATGAAGGTAACAAACCAGCAAGCACCAAGCACATTAGGAACCTTAGAGGGACCCCACACATCAGTATACAACAACAATCAAGCCTTATCCCACTAGGTGGGGTCAAAATAACAAGATAAAAGGGAAAAGTGCTTCTTTTATTACTTATGGGAAAAGATACACGCTTGTGTTTAGCAAGCTCACACACATCACAATGAAGATTCTCAACCTTTGTTTGGGAGAACAATAAAGGAAAAAGAACTTTAATAATCCTAAAGGAAGGATGTCCCATCCTACAATGGTAAAGAAGAATCTTTTCCCTATTGGATAACATAGATTCAGACAGGAGAGAGTGAGGCAAATTGGTGGTGGCAGCCAGGGAATGCGTATTCGGTTCTTCAAGGTAATAATGGCCATTCCATTCTCTAGCAAGTCCAATCATCCTCCTCGAATCCTTGTCCTGAAAAACACAATGATTGTTGTGAAAAATCACTTTACAGGATAAATCTTTAGTGAGTTTTTGCACAGAAACAATGTTAGTAGATAATTTTGGGACATGGAGAACATTCTTTAATGTTAATGATGCATTTACTTTAATGTCTCCCAAACCTGCCACTGTTACAAGGTTGCCATCTGCTGTAATAATTTTCTTATTGCTGGGACAAGGTGAATAGGTAGAAAAGTGTGTGGATAAGGGTGTCATATGGTCAGTGGCTCAAGAATCCAAAATCCAGTGTATAGTAGATGGTTTTTCTGAGACATTTAATCCAATTGAAAATGAAAACATACCTGAAAAAGCCAAACTACATGTACCTGAAGGTTTTTCCAGATTGCTAAGGAAAGACCTCAGTCTTTCTATCTCTTCCTGATTCAGGTTGCTGGGTTCAGGCTTATGCTCATCACTAGTGTCACCTACTGCCACATGAACCTGCCCATTTTTCTTGAACTGTCCCCCTTTTTGTCCCCACTCACGGCTAGAAGGTTTACCATGCAGTTTCCAGCACTTCTCGCGGGTGTGGCGTGGCTTGTTGCAATATGTGCACCATAGACCGTCATTTTTCTTTCCCACATTTGCAGATTCACCATTAATACTTCAGCAACCATGGCTGAACTGTCCACATTAGGAGTATCCAGCATCAAACTCCTTCTGCTCTCTTCACTTCTTACAATGGCCACCACTTCATTGAAACATGGAAGCGTTTGTTTCCCAAGGTTTTGAATTCTGACCTGATCAAATTCAGAATTTAGGCCAACTAGGAAATCATAAACCCTGTCTTGCTCAATAAAGTCCTTGAGAATTGTTGCATCCTCTGAACACTTAGGCTTGATCACTCTATAAAGCTCTAGTTCCATCCATAGGGACTTTAGCTGATTGGCATATTCAGTAACAATCCTATTCCCTTGCTTTGCTGCTACTGTTTTCACCTTTACTTCATATACCCGGGCCGCATCCTTGGCTTTGGAGTAGGTCTGCTCCACTGCATCCCAAACTTCCTTTGCGGTGCTGAGAAACATGCAGGTATCACTAAGTTCTGGGATGATTGAATTCCACAGCCAAGCCATGATCATAGCATCTTCCTCATCCCATGCTTCGAACTTGGGATCTCCTTTTTTTTGGTCCAGAACCCGTTATGTGGCTCAGTTTCCCTTTTCCCTTCAGCACTGTCCGAAGAAGTTGGGACCATTTCAAGTAATTCTTCCCGTTTAGTCGATAGGCAGTATGTATGTTCTGCAGTTCTCCAGGTTGGGTATCCTTTGTTCCTTTCGCTGTGTCTAGGACTTCACCCGCTTCGTTAGACATAATGAGGTATGAAGGTTGTCACTAATGATGGCAATGAAGGTCGAATAAGTAAAGATTAGGCTGGACATATGTTGGCAATGAAGGCCAACTGTAGCAGGGTTTAGGGTTTTTTGCGTTGGCAATGAAGGCCAACTGCTGCAGGTTTAGGATTTTTTTTTCCTTGAGGAAGCAGGCCCCCTTAGATCAGGAGCTCTGATGCCATATCAGAATTTAGGAATTGAATTATTCATTCTATTGATCAATGATGCAGAAGTATATACACAGTTCCTAGCATCTTTATTAGTAAACAATAGATGTTTCCTTAATTTGAAATCCCTTGATTTCAGGGATTGACTAATTACATAATTAAATAGAGATTCTAATTCTAAAAAGGTAAAAGATACCATATAAACATTCCTAAAATATCACACAACACAGATTCTCACAGTTAGCAATTTTAAATCTTATCTTTTTGGCTGGTCATGTGGAGTTTTCTCTCATTGTGATGTATATGAACTAGGACCTTTAAGGAATCCCTTTTCAAGTTCTCTACAACGCATCAGAAATTTTTATTTCTCCCTAAAGGAGGCAATGATGTGTAGCAGTTTGTTCCTCAGAGGGGGTTGAAACTTGCTAGGTTGTAATTGGAGGAGGCTTTAGATTATAAGGTCATGGTACCTATTTTTGTGCATTTAGAACATCAGAGTTAATTGACTAAACTTATTTAAGCTCATAGTTATCAACCCCAGATAGCAATGAACCCCCAAAACCGCTATAGCGGGATAGCAGTATTACAAAGTTTATACATGTAGGCAATCCAGTACACAACAAGACAGCAACAAAATAAAAAAGAATAAGGGAGTGCAAAAACAGTGCAAAGACCTGCGAAACGAATAGGGTTTTTGTGAACAAGGGACTGTGAAGTGCACTTAGCACAACAAAGTTGTCGGAATACAACTGGGTCGTCGAAAAAGGCTGAACTTTAAAAGAAAAATGGTGGGCTGCCGGAATATTAAGCTTCCGTTTCATGGGGACAGGGGATAGAAAACATAGGGTCGAAGAAGATGGGTTTGTAACCCTAAATGACTTGACTCAAAAAAGGGTAGGAAATGACTAAAATGTCCTTAAAAAGATCGGAAATGACTAAAATGTCCTTTAAAAAAAGGCAGTGACTGAAAAGAAGGGCAAATTGGAGATTTCATTCCTCACATCAGATAGCATCCGCAAAGGATGTGATAGAAGCTGCGTTTCGCCATTTTAGTGTTTCGCTCTTCCTCGAAAACGAGACGCGATGAGCTTTAACTCGATGCAACGACACGACACGACACTATAGCGCACTATTGACTACCTAGTTTAAGCTTCTATTTAAGATGGTTAAAGTGTAAGGGTAGGAATAGGCCAGACCGCTCGTTAAGGGCCTGTGGCTTTGCTTATTTAAGGCCTAGCTTGGCCCAGTCTACTTAACAAAAAGGTCAGGTCAAGACTTTTTAAAAAACCTATATAGCTAAAGAGGCCAGGCTTAAGGTATTGGTCTATTTATAATATTTGAAAGTAAAATCGTATTTATCTATTTAAATGTGAAAGCCTAATTGCATATTTATTTGTGAAGACCTAGTGGCTTATTTATCAGTATAGACCTACCGGCCTCTTTATCATTAAAGGCTTACAAGCCTATTTACAAGTGAAGGCTTATGACATATTTGTAGGTGGAGACATATTTAAAGGCCTTGTTGAAAAAAATGTCTTTAAATAAGCTTGCAAGTAGGTGGAGGCATATTTAAAGGCCTTGTTGAAAAAAATGTCTTTAAATAAGCTTGCAAGTGAGGCCAGGCTTTGAAGTAAGCCAGGTTAAGTCTTAAAAATTGACCTATATCAGGCTAGTAGGCCAGACTCAAGCCTTGAGAATGGAACACATACCGGACTTGTTTATGTTAGGGCCTAGTTCGGCCTAGCCTATTCCTACCCTTATTGAAGTGTGAAACTCTTGCAAGTAACAACACTATTTATCATTTTAAGTAAGTCAAGAAGAGTAGAAGAGATTATCGTACTAAATTAAACATTGTTAGGAACCCATGTAAATAGAGAAAAAGAAAGGAAGATTTTATTAGTTGACTAAAAATGAACTAAGTAAAGAGAGTGATCTCCTCCAAAGGTTTCCCCCTCAGAAAAGGGTACCATCTGTGGGCCCATGTGTATAAGAGAAGAGGAAAGAAGAATGAAGAGGGAATTAAGAATGGGCCTCACAGCAATAGTGGCATTCGTGTCTGAGAGGAGGGAAAAAAGGAAAAGAAGGTGAAGGGCAAGATGGAAAGGAAGGAAGAATAACAGCAGAATGAGACAGTTGGCAGAAAGAGAGTGGGAGAGGGGTTTGGGGAACCATGAGGAAATGATTAAGGGGAGGAGTGGTGTGCGTAGTGGGGGTTATTGCACTATCCCTTGGCCCTATTGACCATTCCTAGTTTTCTTCTAGTCTTCTAAGTTTCTTCTTTTTTTTTTTTGGTTTCTTTTTGACTGGTTTCAGCACAGTCTTGGTGTTATAGTGTTACTTTTACTGCTGAATTCTGGTTTATAGAAGAGTTTTCCTATGCTGTAAAGAGCTTAGCACCATTCATTTTAGTTGAATGTCATCCAAAATTTCAGTTTCTATTAGTTTGGTATAAGAGCTTTCCGTCTTGGGAGCCTGATGGAATCAACAACATGGAAGGAAGGTTAGATGCTTTGGATAGGAGAGTGGAAGATTTTGGAAGAGTGTGGCAGGAATCTTACCATATATCAATGGAGGAGCTGGTGGAGACAATGTGAGTGGGGTTGGCAGAGGAGCTGATGGAGATCATGTGAGTGGGGTTGGCGCATATCGGAGAGGAATGACAAAATAGACGACGATGAAGGTAGCGGGAGCAATCATAGAAGGATGAATGGCGAAAGGATGGAGACAAGAAGGGAGGATTGTTTGAGGGTATTTGAGGTACCATACTTCACCGATATTAGAATCAGAATAGTTTTTTGGAGTGTTAATGTGTATGAGTATTAGAATCAGAATAGTTTTTCTTTTATTATTTATTCTATTCTAGTCAAGCCTAATAGGTCTTCGCCCATGGCTACATATTCATGTATATATAGAGTCTTGTACTCCTTTTCATAGTTAGAGATATAGAAAGTAGAAACATATTCCCTCACAGGAAGTTTCCATCCGAGTATTCTGTTTGTGGAAGCTCATCATACTAGAGACAATGGAATAAAGACGTTGAATATCATTGGTGTAGTAACTCTTTGCTTCCTCCCACACCTCATAACTAGTGTCATAAGATTAAAAGATATCCACAATATCTGGATCAATAGACTGCCATAGGACATTAACGAGTTGTGCATCAACCTTCTTCCAAGTAGAGAGATCAACTTTAGGAACATCCTCAAGTTTCGTGGTTAGATGTTCTAATTACCCTTGTCCTGCAAACCAAATTTTTACCAAGGTAAAGGTTGCCTGGGATTTGTAAGTGACCGATCCAATCAATTTCCTTGTGGTGATAGATGGTACACTCATGTTGATCAACATGACATGACTCTTAGCATTTGAATCAGAAGAGCTAGACGATATATGTGGATGAAGATTCCGAGTGGGTCTGTGGAAGAATGGCGGTGAGACGGTGTCTGGCTCCCTCACGCGCCAACGCGTGGGGAGTGCAGCAGCGGTGTGTGGTGGCGCATGGCGGACCTTCTAGCGGTGCGACTTTGGGTTCTGGACGGTCTGGGCTCTGCGGTTCAGATCTGAGGATCGGAAAGTTTTGGATTCACCAGAAAATGGTTAACAGCTGGCCGGAATTTGCACACAGCCAGGAAGGAGGTGGCTGGAATTGAAGCACAGCCTGAAAAGTTTTACCACTAGGCAGTGGGCACAACGGATTCGGGTATTGCAGAGATGGGTCGTAATCCGCCCTGCTTGCAACTTGAAAATAAGAGAAATAGGGCTGAATAGTGTGTCTTCAACTGATCTCACAAGGTTTCATTATATAATAGGCTTGACATTAATTACAATGATATGCAATCCTAACATAATAGAAGAATATATCCAAATTGACCCTAATTGATGTACAAAATAGTTAACCATATCAATACAGATATTTTAAACGTAATGCAATTTTCTTCCATTAGCTACAATACCAAATTCATTGAGCGAAATTATCCCCCAAATCTCCAGCTTTTTTCCACTCTTCCCTCTGCCTGTCATCAATGTGCTCACATTCTATGGTATTCTATATTTTATGACTTGATCTAACAGTTGAATTATGTTTAGGTGATAACAATTGGAAGAGAAAGATACACTGTTGGTGAAGCTTTATTCCAGCCAAGTCTATTGGGTTTAGAGGCTCATGGCATTGTTGAGCAGCTTGTCCGTACTATTTCAACTGTATCATCTGATAATCATCGGCAACTTCTGGAAAATACTGTGGTTTGTGGTGGCACTTCTTCTATGACTGGTAAATTATTGTTTTCATTAGTTATGACGAATAGGATAGGCTTGATGTAAACTTCTAATGTGTTATATTTTTATTCTTTTTCCTATTTAAAGCATAATATTCAGATCTTTGGTCTATGCATTTAGAATGTTACTCAATGGGATCACCAAATTTTCTACTTTATGAGTGTAAGGGATCCTATGCTTCTTTTTTATGTTGGACACAACTGAATATTGGCCCATTATATTTTTCTGTTGTCCAGTTAGAAACCTGGGTAGCAACAAAAAAGCTTTTAACATATGTAAAATTTGATGTGGCATAGTTGGAAAGGTGTGACAAGTCTTTTTTTTTTACTACTAGTCATTTAAGTAATGATTAGTTGAGTTTAAGTTTGATTAATGATTATTCAGCTTAATGTGTACAAGAATGGATGGAAATTAGCTGGTGGAATTTTGTATTGTAGCATGCTAGCCAAATAAACTTTCAGCTAATTGCTATATAATGAATACACAAATTGATTCCGGATGCTAGCCAAATCTTTTGCTGAATATCTGTTTTCTTTTCCTAATTGTAAGTATTATGGCATCACTAGAAATGATAATTACAATATTTTGTCTCCAGTAGACTCTTTACAATTGGTTGCATTTGCATATAATTTTTTTATTCCCTCACCAGCAAGTAAACTTCTCTTGTGTAATACATCAAATTATTGAATTTGCTCATGAAGAGGGTAATGCCACAGCCTTCTAATCTCTTATGTATGAGGAAGCTGTTGTTTTACTTGTACATTCTGACAAGCTAATGTTGCTTCTTGTTGCAGGTTTTGAAGAGAGATTTCAGAAGGAATCTAGCCTAAGTTCATCAGCTGTTCGACCTACACTGGTTAAGGTAATTTAACTATTGTGTGCAGTAAATAATCAGACAGGCATCATATTTCTCGTATCTTACCTTTCGTTAACTATTGAAAATAGCTGCACAATTTGGATTTTGGAGGTTGCTAAATCTTGAAATCTAGCACGTATGGTAGTTAAATACGGGGTCCACATGTCTACCATCTATGGTTTTCTTCATTCCCTTTGTAAGTCACATGTGTTGAGACGAGAATAAACAGTTTTTTCCCCATCTTGAGGGAATAAAGTTGTGGGAAATATTTATAATTGTTCATCATTGTTATGCTATATTTTTCTAATCTCCGGCTTATTGCAGCCTCCAGAATACATGCCAGAAAATTTAACCATGTATTCTGCATGGGTGGGAGGTGCCATACTTGCCAAAGTAGTTTTCCCTCAAAATCAGCATGTAACTAAGGCAGACTATGATGAAACTGGACCTTCCATTGTTCACCGGAAATGCTTCTGATGGAATTCATCTGCAGGATTCTTCAAACAGCCAGTTCCTTTGCACTTGTATTAGAACATGTGGTAGGCTTTGATTTGACTGCCAGGCATGCTAGTTGCTCGTGTGATTTTTAGAAATAGTGGACCTCCGTTTACTAAATGCAATCATATTTCCTTGCACGAGTGCCTATGCCTATACACCACAGGTAAAATATTTCAGTAAAAACTCGTTCTGGCATTATCATATATACATGGATGTTGCAGCAATATGATTTTTGCTTATCTTTGACATTAGAGCCTGCAAGAGATTCAGTTTGGCCCTTGGTGACCTGACTTGCCCTTCATTTTCTGAACCTCTTATAGTAGTTGGTACTTGGTACTTAATAACTTGCTCTTTGGTTTGCTTGCGATTTGTGATTCTTTGTTGATAACATTTTTTAATCAGTTAAAAAAAGTTTTATAACACATTTTGAAAGCTATTAATCAACATGAAGTAACAAAATTGCTAACATGTATAGAAAGGTATATGTAAGAGTGCAGAATTACAAATCAGCTTTCCCGTTGTACCTTCTGTAGGTATAGCATCCCTCAGGTGACATCCAATAAAATCTGAACGATAAACAGTAGTTATAGTTTAGTTTCATGTACCTATGGTTTCATGCAATTATTCTTGTGAAACGGCAGCCAGATTCCATTCCTTTGCCATGGAACCTATACCCTTGAACTTTAATTTAGGGTGATTTCATTTCAGACCACGAATGTTATGTCCATAGCCTTTATCGCTATGGGAAGAGTAAAATGCTTCTATGCCGTTATTAGTGGTGATCCTAACCAATGCCAACTCATCATGTGTCCCTTTATGTGGTTCCTGTCTTCTATAAATTAAATGAATATATGGATTAAATAACATGAAGTTTGGGTAACGTTGATCTTTGCTAAACCACTCTACTTTTCAACGGGTCAGTGGAGCACTTGATGGAATTGTGAATCAAATCATCACAATCAATTCCTGCAGGCTTGAGCATTTTTATTAGACTAGCATGATGAAGCTACGCATGTTGCATTATTATAGTCAACCTGTACCTTTGAGGCATGCAGGCTCAGCCAGAGCTCTTCCTTCAAGTTACTATTGTATCATTATTTTATTACTTGAGCTTGTCCTACCTATGAATTAATGGTCCTCTTCTGCAATGTTTATTCATCATAAAGTTCAAATGATTACTGTGCATGAATTGAAGATCCATGCCATGCCATGCTTTGAATTGAATTTCTTTATCTTTAGAGCTAGTATGAATTGAATTTGCTTCATGTTGTTATGTTATATTACTCAACCTTGCTTTAGCTTATAATGTTAATATAATAATGTGTTAATCGAGTAAATCTTCTAAGACAGGAGAATAAACAATTGCATGATAATCTCCAGCTAGAATGGTCCCAAATGCTTGGACACCATGGCTTAATTGCACTAATAGTTCTAGGAAAAATGGTAACTTGATCACCGAAGATAGAAAGGGATGGAGCAAGGGTATTAACCATTTCATGTCTGCATTTTTGTAATTCACAAGTCAGATGGAAGTGAGGCAAACAAGCATCCAGTTTTTGTGGTTAGGTTATAATAGAGTAGTAATATTATTTAGGTTTAATTAGTCCCTGAATTATTTCAGAATTTTCAAGTAGGCCTATGATCTAAAATTTTTTCTAATTAGGTCCCTTAACTTATATAGATTTTCAACTGGGTCATTAAACTAAAAAGTTTTTAATTGGGTCCCTGAACGTATATAAAATTTTCAATTGGGTTCTTAGAGTAGAAAAGGTGAATATATAAAACAAAAAATAATAAAATGATAGATGATGAAATTTAAAAAAAAATATTGTTTGGCATAGTAATAAAATGATAAAAGTTGAATATGAGAGGAAAAATTCACTATTATAAAATAATAATAAAAAATATTAAATAAAAGTTAGTGAGAAAAGTTATTGTTTAGCGTAATAATTAAATAAAAATAGATAAATTTGAGAGATAAAATTAAGTTCTTGAAATGATAATAACAAAATAATGAAATATGAAATTATATTAGAAAATTCATATTTTATACCAAAATATTAAGAGATTAGACTCTTAAATCTCAATTAAAAAATATAAATTGATTTTGAAAAAGAAATGTTTCAAATAAAAATAAAATAGCAAAAGATGAAATTTATCAGATAATGTCATTATTTGAAATTAATTTTATTCTAATATTAAAACAAGAGATTTTTTTTATCATGCATATTATAACGAGATGAAATTGAGTAAAAAAACAATATTTAAAAAATTAAAATAAATTTAACAACAAAGTTATTGTTTGAAATAATAAATAAAATAAAGAACCTAGTCAAGTAAGTATTACATTTTATTTTGATTGTCAATTTTATTTTGAGTTATATAATTTATTTTAGTATTTATTATATTATTTATATTTTAATTGAGGTTTATCTTAAATTATTTTAATATATATTAAATAATATTTTTGTTTGCTATGTCTATTATTATTATTATTATTATTATTATTATTATTATTATTATTATTATGTTATTTCAAATATTAAATATTTGACTCGGTTTAATATCTTAATATTTTGTTATAAAACATGATTTTTTTAATACAATTTCATATTTCATTATTTTCTTATTATCATTTCAAGAGTTAAATTTTGTCTCTCAAATTTATCTACTTTTATTTAATTATTATGCTAAGTCAATCGCTTCGATAATTTGCTCTATGCGTATGACCCTGTAGACTCACATTAAATTTGCAATAATATTAAATATTATAAACAATGAGTGGTATCTAGCAATGCATCATTGTCACCCAACTCATGAGAGTATTGGTAATTTGATTTTAGCCTTATCGTGACGAAAATTTCTATGCAGGAAATGTCCATTTGTCCATATGTCTTAATTGAACACAAGGTATAAGAGTATCATCCCTGTTAGGTTCAATTATTTGTTCCTCGATCCCCGAGTAGACGTGTAATCACAAATGGGTCCAATATCATATATTGGCCCATTTTCGCGTGGCTATGCATTTTTCACATATCACTCTATCGATGGGTCCAAGACACTGCCTTTGTTATGTAGGGGGGCGAATCCTGCCTAGATCTCTCACATCCCTCAACATAATTCATTGCAGGTCCAATAACTACCTATATGATCATTCTGTTTCGTGTGACATTTGATAGCATTAAAGCCTGCAACTCCACATGTAGGAATCATAGTGACTTCAAGTCGAATTACTACTTCATTGTGGTCGCCATGAGAATATTTATGACACTTATATAACTATTATGCAAGTATTCTCATAGTGGGTCTAGAATGAGGTTATACTTACAATATATTTAGACAACTCCCGGGATAACTTGTTTCTTTATAATGCAAAGTACAACTACTTTGCATTATAAAAAATAAAAAAAATAAAAAATTATTTGAAAGTAGTAGAGAATAGATTTTTATTAAACAATGGTTACAAGGTTAGCTTGGTGGTTAGGACGAGGAAAGTAAGGAGATTGACGTCCCTACTAACAACATATTAACATTCTTTAAAAAAAATACTAATATTAACACTAATATTTGTTTATATAAAAAATAAAAAATAGGTTTTTATTAAACATTTTCCTAAAAGAAAACTTGGGCGGATTGAAAATCTATTTAAATTTTTGTCCATAAAATAGAAAAACAATAAGAACTTGAGAAGACCCAGCAAACAATTAGATGCAAGCAGGGTTTTAAAAACCGGACCGGACCAGCTGGTCCGATCGGTTTAACCGGGAATCGGGACCATGATCGGTTCGGTCAGTAGGGAAAACCGGTCCTGTGGTAAATCGGTGCAAAAACCGGAAAACCGGTAGTGAACCGGTTTCCTAAAAAAAAAATAGTATAAAAGGATTTGGATCATCCTAGCCAAAACCCAATTCTTTTGTTTTCTAAAATATGTGGGCTGGTTGTAGATTTTGGGTTGGTTTTTCCTATGAAGATGATTTTAACATATATCTTTATATTTATTTAGTTTAATTTGAAAATAAAAAAAATTGTTCTTAATAATTTTAGTTGTTATGTTGTTTTTTTGTTTAATATTGTTACAAATATTATATTAAAAATTAAAATAATATTATTTAATTATAACCGGTTCAACCACGGTTCAACCTCGGTTGGACCATTGAACCTCGAACCGCTGCCTTCATCGGTTCGATGGTCGGTCCGGTTTTGTAAACCTTGGGTCATGCAAGTGATACTGTGATAGTGACGCTCCCTCGTTGTTTTATTTTCTTGACCAAATTTCTTTGATATAATTTCCTTCTTTTATTGTTTCTAGTTATTATGTGAGCAAAAGGTTTGGATTCATTGTCTTGAGATTCTTTTCTTCTGCTTAAGTTATTATTGTTTTCTACACTGCTCTTCGAGGATAACTTGAAGTTGAAAATACGCTAGAAGACAAATGCGAATGTGACAATAATTTAATGGGTTCCCAATGAAAGATTGAATACGCAAGAGCAATTGGTCCAATATTCATAGGCTACAATTCATACATCAGAACCTAGTTAAACAAGTTGCCCAACACAACAAAAAACTAGATGTCACACTGAAAAATTAATCACAATTAAGAACAACAATATCTTACTCTCTCTTTCCCCACCCCGGTTCAGTATATACTTCATAATGACTTAGTCAATGGGCCTTTGCGTTTGCAAAGAAAGAGATGTTCAAAGTTCATGAACTTTAGTATTATTGAATTGATTGAGATTGAATAGTTCAACTTATTTGAGCTAGGGATATAAAGTGTTAAGAAATAGGGTTCAGGGTTCAAACCTTGATAAAGAAGAAAACTAACATAATATTTAACTTACTATCATTGCCTTATAAAAAAAATATTATTCAATTGATCATGATGGAACAGCAACATTCTTGTTTCATGCTTAACGAAAGGGTAATTGAGACCTCACGAAAAAAGAGACAAAGTACTTTTTGTCATTTTCTTTTCAGCTAAATGGAACTAAACTGAATTACGTGTCTGTTCTTCCTTTTTTTTTTTAATATTATTTTTTAATAAAGATGGATGATGGAGATCTAAGATCATAGGGGCACTCTGAGTAGGCTCTAATAATTGGTCCCCTTCCCAACTTTGTCTGGGTGCAACCTTGCCATGGACAGGAACATATTCCTGTAAGAAAAAAACAAATGAACAAGAAAAATCATTCCTTACTCTTTTAGCTGCAACTTTGCTTCTTCATTCTATTCAATAATTCAGAAAACAGTCCCACCATAAATGTTTTATCTTGGACCATTTTGAGAGATGGCATGTTTTATCTTATATCATACCTCCATTTTCTTTATGAGTTCTATTGCTGTGTCTGCTATAACCACAATATGCCTTGCAGAGTTTTCTATAAAACCCTCTTCAACTCCCTTATCAAATAAGGTCAGCAAGCTGTTGAAATACCCATCTACATTCAACAATCCAACCTGCAGATTCAAATTTAAAATGAAAATTGATAACAAAAGGGGGAATGTGCCCAATCAATTTTATATATTACTCTTATTGAAAAAGAATGCTTTTCTAAATGCTTCCTGCTTTTAAGCATTTAATCCCCCCAACCCGATAGGTAAGAGACTGATTTCTTGGGATACTGCCAGGTGCCTAAGCGGGGACCCTCCCAATAGTATTTTTTGAATCCGGTGATCGAACTCTGGAACACATGCATAAGAGATCCAAGTCCCTTCCACTTGGACAACACATATTGGTCTTTTAAGCATTTAGTTGAATGACATATTAATTCATCTAAAAGTAATGAATAAGGATAGTCTTACTGGTTTGTCATGTATTCCTAGCTGGGACCAGGCTATCACCTCCAAGAGCTCTTCCATGGTTCCATAGCCTCCTGAACAGTTTGCAACATTGATTAAATTCCTATGTATGTGAAGTTACTATGAGATTGCTTAAAATACCAAAAAGAGCATTGAAATTTTATGGCTTCAATATACCGGGCAGTGCTATGAATCCATCAGCATGTTTGGCCATAATTGACTTCCTTTCATGCATATCTGCAACTGTTTTCACTTCTCCAAAGGTTTCTCCAGATATCTAAATGAGAGCTTTGATCAGAGTCAGCCTTTAATGAGAGGAAGAATTGAGATTGAAAGATGCACATGATCATAGTAATTAATGATGTACCTCATGAGGCAACAGAGCTTTAGGAATCACTCTAAGAAGGGAAAAGATAAACAATCAAATTTATGAATCCATAAAGGAAACTAATATAATCTAATCTAATGTAACATTATTAACAAAATAAAAAACATACCCAAGAACATGGCAACCTCCATTTAGCATGGTTTGAGAGATTAAACCCATTAGTCCTGAGCTTCCCCCTCCATAAACCAAATCAACATTCCTTTCAACCTGTCAAAACAAATCAAAACAACTACATACAAGCAAACCTTCTACAAAGTAGGAGAACTATACAAAAGGAAAATAACCCAATATTCATTGATGATTACCAGCAATTTACCAAGCTTAATAGCTGCTTCACTGAATGAAGATTTGAATCCAGCACTACTACCACAGAAAACACATATTCTTTTGAACCTTTTCTGTTGTTCATTTTCAGCAGACACCATTCCTTCTCCTTCCATCTTTCCAATATAATCGTACAAGAAAAGTGCTAGTGAAATGGAAGAGTAACCAAAGGAGACACCCTTGTTTAAGAAACTCCACAACTTTATCCAAATGACTCCCTTTTGTCTGCTCGAAAAGAACTTGGCACTAGAAAAGACCCATACCATCTTATATATATACATGGAAAGTAGACGCGGTGAGTGTGATTAGGTGCTCTCTAGGTTGGAAAAAAATATACCATATAGATATATAATTAGAGTGTCATTAAATATTATTATTTTTTAAATGTATGTCAATGTGTTGGATTTTTAAACATTCAAATAAGGGAAGTCTTGATATATTATTGTTCAAGTCTCTCTCGTGCTACTTACATAACAATTTCCATACAAACTGTTCACAATAGGTGGAGTGATTAAATTTGGGTGATGATATACCTATGTTTATGTTAGGCTCATTTATTTTATATATATAATGTTTAACTTTACCTGTTTAGAACATAAAAAGTAAAAAGAAAATGTGGGAATGTGTAATTTTTATTTTATCACCTAAAAAATGTACAGTAAAATGTTACAAATAAAATAATATGCAAATATAAGACTTTCAAAACCAGATTGGTTACTGAACCATGAAATGTTTGAAGATTATATCAACCCTGATTTAATTGAAATATATATATATATATATATATATATAAATTAAAAATCACTTTATTTTGCTATTAGTATAATTAATTTTTGTAGCTTGAATTTGATAATTTAAACCATTGTTTTATCAATCTAAAATCAGAACACCATTCCATTAATATAAACAATATTAATAAGCAATTTTATAATAATGAGTGCCAAGTAGATAAATAAATAACTTAATGGTCATAATATTATTAATAAAAATATTATCAAAGTAAATTGAAATGAGTGAATCACCATTTGTAAATTATAGGACTGTGACGAGTTGGTCCATCATATAAAGAAATATGCAAAAACGTCCCCCAAATTGAAAAACTTTCATTGTTTTACGGTCCCCAAATTGAAGAACATCGTCAAATTGGACTAACTTGATGGACTTTTGTAGAGTTATGATATTTTGATACTAAAATTTTACATCATGACGGACACCCTAGTTTTGAGTAGGGTGCTTATCACTTTACTCTTTCTCTTTCCTTATATCATTGGTTCTCAACCTACTCAAAATTAGGGCATCGTTAAATTTTGGTGTCAAAATATCATAACTCTTTTACAATTCGAAGAACGTTTTTGCCTATTTTTTAAACGAGGAACTAACTTATCATTACCCTACAAATTCATGGACCAAAATAGAGATTCACTCTATCTTGAAATTGTAAACTATAATTACTCTTTGAAACTAATATAATATAGGGGAAATTGTAAGACTACCTTTGAGATTTGATTTAGTTATAACTCATATCCCTCTTATTTTTGAAATTACACTAACATGTCTCTCAGGTTTTTTTTGGCATTAACTTACCTTCCACAAAAGTACAACACGCATTAAGACTCGCACCCACATGCACATGCACGCATTAGATTGGTTACCTATGCGCTTGCTTATACATCTAAATTTCCAAAGTTTGGGGTTTCTATAATGTATATATCTACATACACATGCACACACTCACGATTAAATTGACCATTATGACCAATTGATCTAGTCCGGATATTAAAATTATGTGTAAATATCATTATTCTTTTATTAAAAACATTGCGAAGGATAGACACACACCCGCACCCCAAGTATGCATGCACACACACGATTTAGACTGGCTATCTACTATCTTGCTTGTACATCTAAATTCCCTAAATTGGGGGTGTATGTATATATATATATATATATATATATACACACACACACATGCACACACTTGTAACACCCCGATTTTTATGCTTTTTAATATCGGTAATAAATATATAAATATTTATATTTTTATCCGAGACTTAATTAGAAAATGATTTTGGATAAATCAAGACCATTTCCATGTTATACTTATTGTTATAAGGTTACAGATAAAATTTTGGCTGAAAATTCAGACGGAATCCGATCTGCGTTTTCATTGATAGTAAAAGTTTACTAATCAGAAAACCTAATTTTGACTCGTGAACGAAACGGTTAAGGTTTATATCGTATTTGCAATGATATTGGTCTTTTTGAAAATTTTCACGTGAAAATAAAATATTATATTTTATACGGGCGAAAACTTCAAAATATCTTGCGGAAAACCTAAGTCGGGTAAACGACAGAGCTAGATATGAAGATGAGGTGATTGATGTGACTGAGGTGACGAGTATTTAAGACGATCCTATCCGAGTTATAATGGCCATAATGACACATAAATGTCATAAGATCTTTTGGTGGGGAAAAGACCAAAATACCTTTAGTTTTACATGGAAACTACAATTGTGCCATCACACATTTTACCCATTTGCCCCCCTAACCCCACGACTCCACCTCCAAATAACCACACTTAGTTATTTTCTATTATTCATTTCATCATCTTCACTTGTTCTTAAGGCAAAAACACTTAAAACCTCTATTGTTAAACCTTGAACACTTGATCATCTTCATCACTTTTTCTCATCAACAAGAGGTAACCTCTTCTCTCCATGATCAATCATGTATTCTTCATTTATTTTGTAAGTTTATGCCATGAATCATCATTATCCAATTTCATGAAGCTTTCTTCAAAATCTCTAGAAAATTGTAGAAAAATCCATTCGACTTGAAACCAATTTCTATGAACTCACCATGATCCCTACATTCACCATCTAAGAGCATGAATCAAGAAAATATTTCCTTCCTATTTCTCCATTGATGGCCGAAACCCTAGGTTTTAGTGTAAATGGGTTTTACTTCAATTTTTGTCATATGACACTTGATTTCATCTCTTTAATACTCACGATTGTTGAATCCAAGTGATTAGAAATCAAATCAAATTCCTAGCTTATTTTACTCATGAAGACCGAAACCCTAACCATGTGGGTTAGATGAGTTTTTGATTCAATCTTTGTCAAATGATCATTGATTATGTATCTCTAATACTTAAGGATCATTAATCCAAGAGTTTGTAAAATTTTGTCATCTCTAGCCTAGAAACCCTATGAAGGCGAAACCATAGTTCATATGAACTAGATGAATTTTGTTTGATTTTGTTAATTTTGTTTGTGATTTGTTGTGAATGATCAAATTGTGTTTGATTGTTCTGAGCTGTGCGGAGGAAACCGGAATTGAATCGGAAAGCACTTCGAGAACGAAATTCGAAACTCCAAGCGGTAAGGGGAGTTTACTTGAGAGTTTTAGATATCCATATGCTATCTTAGTGTTGTCTGTAATTTACCTGTTGTGGTTTTTTTTGTGGATTTAAATTAATTATTGTTTAATTAGTTATGTTGTTTGATGTAATTTACTTAATTGTGTGATCATAACTGTATTTTAAAGTTATAACTGTGATGCATGCTATAACTGTGAACCTAGGTATTTCTAGGCAAAGGAAGTTTTGTTCAATTTTTAAAATATGACACTTGATCTTAACTATTTAATACCTCTAGTTGTTATATCTAGAAACTTGAAATCAAAAGAAATTCCTAACCCTATTTTCTAGTCTTGACCGAATTTTGGGTCATGTGAACAAAATAAGTTTTCTTCAATCTTTAACTAGATCATGCTTTATATGAACTATCTAAGGTGTGTAGGTTCTAAATCCAAGAGTTTGTGAGAAAAAGGAATTTCTGACCTATTTTTGTCATTGGGGCCAAAACCCTAACCTAGTTAGTTAGAGGATTTTGTTTCATATTTTTAAATAGTAACACTTGATTTATGTTAGTTAATACTCTAGGAGCCAAGATCCAAAAGATGGAATTGAGAAAATAACTAGCCCTATTTTTGAGTCATGGCCGAAACTAACCTAGGGTTGTCATGATTTGATTTTGTTTGATTAACTAGTGGTTATGTTGTTTTGGTTGAAGGTTAACCATTAACAGTGGTAGAGTAAAGAGGATCGGAAGTTCGGGACTTCGGTGATAAGTTTAGGTGGGGGAAAGAATCAACCTGTCGTCGGAATGGATAAGTAGTATATATTATAATAATTGTGTAGGGAGACCTAAACCCTACTAGTGGTCGAGTGACCGACAAGACCAAAATTGCATTGGAAACCTTTTCTGTAATACCAATGATGATTTGGTGATTGTAGGTTATCGACATTAGGTTAATCTTATGATATTGAGGATGTCTGACTTTATGATTATTGAATTGTTTGTGATACGCTGGTTGAGGTATTCTATTGCATGTGACGTTTTATTTTGATGTTTGAATATGTTATTGATTATTATGTTATGCATGATTTGTTTGGTTTGATAAATTGCTTAGTTGATTTTAAGTAAAGATATATGTTGCTCGGAGGTATTTTGTTTGGGTGAGAGAATAATTGTGATTTAAAGGTGCCTAGCCTGAATTAATCATTTCATATATGAGAGGTGACATATAGTATGTGTTGGGGCTAAGATGGAAGGTTGAGGCACTAGGTTGTTATTGATGCGAATTAGTGAGATTTATATAGTTGCATTGTTGGTTCACAACCGTGTGTTGGGAACACACGAGGTCCGAAGTTCTCGCGGGATCGTCCCACCTTAGATTGAGATAGTGCAACTATAGTGTCATCTGATATTCATGAGCACCTTTGAACTAGGGTGTGCACCGACTGTAACATGCAGCTATAGTGTCATTGCTTTGCGTGAGCATTCTTACCATGGATGAGGGTGTGCACCGACTGTACCGTGCAACTATAGTGTCATAGCTATGCATGAGCACCCTGGATCCAGGGTGTGCACTGACTGTAACGTGCAGCTATAGTGTCATTGCTTTGCATGAGCATTCTCCCATGGATGAGGTTGTGCACCGGTTAATGGGGACGTGTCGCTTGATCAACTGACTGATATCTCTAAAGAAAGATGGGTGACAGGATTAGTAGTGACCACTTTGGCATAAAGGTTTAGTCGTATGAGATTGAGGGTAGAGGAAGATATCATGATTCGAGGATTATTGTTAAATATATGTGATGTTTGTCTTTTAATGTTATTATACTATATGCTATGTATTCCATTTCCACTTATGATGATAGAACTGTTTCTTATCCCCTATATTTTCTGTATGTGTACTTTATTTCTTATGTGATCGTACGATAAGACCCTATGGAGAAACTAGTTATTGAGGAGCTAGATGGGATTCCGTATAAAACGGATGCGGAAGGACGAGCTGTGGACTCGAGCGGTAGAGTCTAAGTTTATGGCCAGTGTGTCTTAAGACGTTTTATATTTCCACAACTTTTAGCTTGTATAAGTATGCACCTGCAAGGGATCCTACTGATGGGATACCCTAGACAGTGTTTAAATACTCTGATGCATAAATATATGGTGTGTGTGTGTTTTATATATATAGTGCGATGATATAATTCTCACATGCTGTATGTGTATATTTATTTTTAATTTTAACGTTAAGTACGCATTAAGATTAATAAATAATTAATAACACAACGGGACACAACGGAGTGTCTCAGTAACTTTGCTAGTTGTTCACCTCTCTCTTTATCAGGTCTTAGACTTCTCTTATTTATAGTTGATCATAATAGATTCGTTGAGGTATGATCAGGAGTCTTCTTCTTTATCATTTGGATAATAGTCGTTCTGACTTGGCATTTAATGCTTTGAGAACGTTAGAGATCCTTTGTTAACCACAGAGCATAGAAGATATGCTTTCTTTGCTTCGGGTAGTGTTTCTTTCCTCATTTGTGCAACACTTAGAAAATCTCAGATAAAGATGCTTTTCTCTTTCTCGCATAAGAGATATTTTATAGTATTACCCTTTGTCTTTTCTCCTTTTTCTGTTTTCAATAGAAGACAAGGAATAAATTAATATACTCCTTTGAATTAATTAATTCCTTTCTTTAATGAAAATACTTTCATCCAGATTCCAAGCAATTTCTTCATAGAGTATTTTCTCCTTTTGAATGTTGCTTCAGCCACGAGAGATAAAATGTAACTTCATACTTTAATGCTTCACTTCTTCCATGCCAGAGATATGAACTTGAACATCCTTCATGTTCTTCGAGTAGTTCTGACAAGAGTGAAGTTCTTGATTCTGTCAGAAGTCCGGACATATCTTATGAATAATCAGACGCTTCTTGATGCAAGTCTTTCTAGATGATTTAGTCTGTAAACTTGATCCATCTTCTTTCAACTTTCTTCCGAAGATTGTGTTTGTACTCTTTGTTGCTTCGAAGAGTATTTGATCAGTGTAAAGCTTTAGATGACTTCTTGATCTTTATTCTTCCAAACTGAGAAACGAATAAGAAATCTTGAGTATATCATTCTTCAGTCTTTGACATAGTCTTCTCACGAACAACTGATTGATTAGATGATACACTACCTGAAGTTGACATAGGCAAATACAAGAAGGGGGGCTGAATTGTGTTTGTTAATAATTTTTGAAAACAACATTTAAAACAATTTTTGCACACAAGACGATTAAATCAGAAGCAAGCACAAAGAGGTAGATCTTTTTTAAAAAGCTTTAACAAAAGCAATATCAAAACCCCTCAGCTAGTAAAAACAAATAAAGCCGTAAGAGTTTAGGGATAGAATATTCACACAAGGTGTTTTATCCTGGTTCACTCTCTTCCAACCAAGAGTTACGTCTAGTCCCTTCTACTTGAAGGTTTCTCTCCACTATTTTCCAAATAGATTACAACCAAGTATTCAACACCTCTCCATGCTTACAAGTATTCCTTTCTTACCAAGCCTCTCCAGGCTCTAACTCTAACAAAGATTTAACTTATGATCTTCTTAACTCACTATGTGTGAGGATATGAAAGTTTAAGATCAGTTGAATATTGCAACAATATTCAAACTAAAGAATACAGACTCTTGATCTTAAAAGAAAATTAGAATGAGTGATTATCGATTGGCAAAAAGTTGTTCTTCAGAACTTGATGTCTTCTATTTATAGCGACCTTCTTCTTCACTTGTATTTCTTCAACGGTTATTTTGAATAGTCCCATTCAGAGATAACATTGAATGCATGGTATCCCTTGTGACTAATAGCTAGATTGTGGCAATGCTGAAGAGTACTCTTGGTTATCGAGGTAGCACAAAATGGAGGCTCACTGCTCTGAGCATTGCAGCTTGAAAACTTGTTGTTCCTCCTTTGTGTACAATTCAGCTTTTTCCAGTCATAAAGTTGTCATCGTACAGATCGTTTTGCAGTTTCTCATTGTACGATTCTGCGTTTTGCATTTCTTTGATGGTACTATGTTTCTTTTACAACAAGATAAAACAGTAAAGCAGATAAAAAAAATGTGAAGAACAAATATTCTATAGAAATAAATATCAATCACTTGAAATAAATTCAGGAGATTCGGATTGCATTTATTTATTCAAGAGATGGAGTTTGTCTACTTGAGAACTCCGTCTACTTATGTGAGACTAAGTCTGTTCACTATTTTATTTTGCTCGTCTGCTGACATGGCATATCCTCTCGTCTATCAAGTCTTTGGACTTGTTATACCTCAGTGAGTTATCATAATCTCCGTCTGGTGACGTGGCACTTAGAGCTTGTCTACTTGATTATTTTATCTTTCAGTTCATTCAATTCTACCAATTATTCCCGTCTGCTGACATGGCAAGCTAGACACGTCTACTATCAAATATTTGGACTTGCTGTATCTAAGTAAGTTATCTTGATTTCTGTCTAGTAAACATTTAGTGCCTCGTCTACTTAAAGAAACCAGTCTACTCAATTAAATAAATAAATAACTTTACCAATATTAGAGCAGTCGTCTACATGGGGTGGACGCGTATTTTTCTCAAGGAGTCCAACAAAAACTTATCCCAAGTTTCCATTACTTATATTATAAATATTCCTGCATAACTGAAAGCATATGTTAGATCTCAACTAACACTTTGCCAAGCAAATTTAATCCTTTTGTTAATATCAAAACGTAGAGATTATTTAATTCAAAACCACTTTGGTTCCATCAATCTCCCCCTTTTTGATGATGACAAAAACTAATTAAATTTGAAAAGCAAAGTTTAAGAGAGCTTGCAAAGCTCCCCCTAAGACAAAGCATTCAAATATTTAATCAGTAAAAGCATATGAGACAAACTGCATATAAGCTATTAGATCAATGCAATTGCTTATCAAACTTAGAGTATATATGAAAGAACAAATAAGCATAGTTTAGCAGATATCAGAGCAAATAAGCAAACAGAAGTATCAGAGTAGTTATAAACAAAATATGCATATGCAGACGAATATGAGCTTTTCAAAACTAACTTTTTATATATATAAAAAAATCTCTTTTCTTTCCTTTCTCCCCATTTTTTGTCATCATACAAAAAGGTGAGAGGAGTGGACCATCATTGTCAGTAACAAAAAATTCAAAGTTAGGCAGGAGAAGGTGGTGGAGGAGGTTGATTCTGAGTCTGGGTTTTCTTGAAATCAGTCAAAAATTCCAGCATTTTGTTCACAGCCTATAAGGTTTGGAGCCATAGATACTTGAACTCTCCGAGAGACTTCCTCAGTGATCTTCTCAGTCATCTTTTCAACCTTCTCTTCAACCAGCTTGCCAACTCTTTCATCAACTATCTTGCCAAGAAATTCTTCAAAATTTGGTGGCAAAGCATGTTGTCTCGAACTTTCAGCAGATTCTTGGAAATGAGCAAGTGCTTGAAAGGTGCTTAATGCTCTGGAATTATTTTTCCATGCCTTTTTACTCTTCCTGCCTTCATAACATGAAAATACTTGGCAAAACCATCAATTAGTGATCTTTCTTCTCTTAATCTTCTCAAATTATTCAAAGACAAAATTCAAAAACAACTTGAAAAGGGAAAGAAAACTTGGGTTGCCTCCCAAGAAGCGCATATTTACGATCTTAAGCTTGACCATACTCCCTTCGATCAACCGGGATCAGCTGGGCTTGGAAGTACAAGAACGCCTCTCTTCCAAGGGAGTCCATCAAAGAGCCTATTTTGTTCATATGGTCAATTGTGCTTTCGCTTTGCTCTTTTCACTATGAGTTTCATGGCCTTACTTCCTTCCGGCGGAAGTTTTAACTCCACATGTTGAGCAACTCCTGGTTCATCTTTATTTGGTGCATCATTTGTCATGCAAAGTGTCGGAGTTGCTTCCATGTTAAGCTCTTCCTTCACCTTTGGGGGAATTATCTCAATCCAGCACACATGACTCTCAAAAGGAAGGTTGTTATATGAGTTAGTCAAATCAAAATCCACCCTACCTTCCTCTACATTCAATGAGAGCTTACCATTTTTTGCATCTATTACTGCTCCAGCTGTAGCCAAGAGTAGCCTTCCTAGAATGATAGGGAATTTAGAATTCCTGTTCATGTCCAACACCATGAAATCGGTAGGAATGAAAAATTTCCCTACCTTTATGGGGACATTCTCTAGTATGCCTAGAGGAGTTTTAGTTGATCCATCCACAAATTGTAAAGAGGACTTGGATGGACTCAATTCCTTGGTTCATAACCTCTCAAAGATAGTAAGCGGCATCAAACTCGCACTAGCCCCTAAGTCACATAAGGCTTGGTCTATTTTTAATTCTCCAATTGAGCAAGCAATAGAGAAACTTCCTGGATCTTTTAGTTTAAGAGGCATATTAGTTTTTATCACGGCATCACGCTCCTCAATTAAGCTCTTAGTTTCTTTTTCTACTTGCATTTTCTTGACCAACCTTTGTGGGAAAGGTATTGGGGGTTGGTAAGGTGGTGGAGGGACATACTTTGGCTCTATATCTTCATGTTCACTCATGTCCTCCTCACATTCCACATCCTTTTCAACTACCCCAAGCTTATCATCCCTCAAGTATATAGCATTACAGTGCTCATTGGGATTAACTTCGGGTTGTCCTGGAAATGTACCCTTAGTTCTAGAATATGTACTAGCTTGTTGGGCAATCTAAGTTTCTAACATCTTGTTATGGATGGCTAAGTTATCTACCTTAGATGTTAACTCTTTTATTGCCTCATAGACTGCCCTACCTTGTTGCCTAAACTCTTCATTTTGCTTTGTTTGAGTTTCAACAAAATTTTCCAAAAGAGACTCAAGTTTAGACTTTTGTACCTGAGGATACCCCGATGCAGGTTTCCTATTACCTTGGCCTTCCTGGAATTCGTGGTTCAACATGTTGTTGTAGTTCCCATAGGAGAGATAAGGGCTATTCTTCCTTCCTTGGTTGTAAGGATTTGGGGGAGCATAATTTGGCAACTTCGGGTTCGTGTCATAGAAGTTGTGACAAGAGTTCACTTGTTCCCCCCGAAGCACTGGATCCAGGAGCAATACCATGTCGTCACTCCATTATGTCATGTCCCTACATTCCACAAATCTCACAAACAACATTAGTAGCACCTATTGAACTCACATTAGCCTTTGCAAGCTTATCAAAGAGTTTATTCAATGAGTCAATTTTAGACATAATTAGATCAGTGCTATTCATTTCAAACTTACCCCCCAAAATATTTTTCGGGTTATTACTTCTTTCTGAACCCCATTGGTGATAGTTGGTGGCCACGTTTTCAATGATATTGAATGCTTCAGTCAGAGGTATGCACTAACAACTACCTCTCGAGACCATGATGTAGGCAAGACTCCAGCAATCCTTTGTAACGATCCCAAGCTTCGGATAAGCATTCTCTGTCCTTTTGGAAGAAGCTGGTGATCTGAGTTCGTAGGTAAGCAGTCTTGGATGGAGGGAAGAATTTCTCCAAGAATGCCTGCTCCAGTTGGTCCCAAGTTAACAACGTATTAGCGGGCACTTGCTTCAACCAAGCTTTTGCCTTTCCAGTCAGAGAGGAGGGGAATAACCTCAAGCGAATAGCATCAATCGGGGCACCTCGAATTCTTATTGCATCGGTGAACTCCAAGAATGTCTCCACATGATCAGTCGGGTCCTCCGAGGGTAATCCTCCAAATTGATGTTGCCTAATCATGCCAATTAACAGAGGCGGTATAGTGTAGTTCTCCGCCTCAATTTCTGGCCTAGCAATCCCAGTTTGCAAACCCCTAGCATTTGGGGATGCGTAGTCCTTCAGTGGTTTGATATCCGGTAGATTTGCCATGAGTGGAATGGGAATCAACCTCTCTCCCTCCCCTTGTCTTTGTAGTCTCCCACGTCTACGAAAGGTCCTTTCGATCTCGGGGTCAACTTCAACAAGATTTCCAAGACTTTGGGATCTTCGCATAAGAGAGAAAAATTCCTGCAAAGAGAGAGGTAAATACACTAGAAAAAGAAAAAAAGAAAGAATTAAATAAATAAATAAAATATCCAGAAAAATCAATTTAAAAATTAAATTAAAATTCAAGAAAACATAGTCCCCGACAACGGCGCCAAAAACTTGATGGAGCTCGAATCCGCAAGTGCACGTCTTCGTCATCAAGTAATAAAAAAGATCGATCCCACAGAGACCGCGATCTCAAATAACAATTAATTACTAAATCAATTAAACTGGACTATAAAAGATAAAGATTTGGAAAAGATTTGATTTTTGAATCAAGTAGCAAATCAAATTTAAAGTTGCAATTAAAACGAAATCAAGAATCAAAATAGGAAAGTAGATCAAATATGAGATTTCAAAATATCAAAAGGGATTCCCAGGAATTGGGTTACCAACAAGACTGTTCATGTTACTAAATTGATTGTCCCTCTTGTTAATTATCGAAATTTGCTTTGAAGGTGAATTTATCCTAAATAAGTTAATGTTCCCTCTCGGGATACAAGAACCATGCCCAATTAAACCAACCCCTACTCTCGTGGTAATTGAATTTAAATCGAACCCTTTAAGCTTTGTGACAATTCGTGAACCCTCGAAGAACCGCTTCTAACTCTCGTGATTTAAGTCCTAAGTTCAATCCCTATAGATCCAATACCTAAGTTCACCGCTAGGTTCCTCCTTAGAGTATCTACAACAAGCAAATAAGTGGCCACCGAATTTACGAGTAATTAAAGCAATAGGAATCAAATCGAAAGCAAAATTGAAATTAACAAGAAATCAAACGTCAATTCATCACCATAAACAAATCTTGGGCATAGCCCCAATTCCTAGAAATAATAAGACTACTCAACCATTGCCATATTCATAGCAAGCTTGATTAACAAAAGCATAAAAAAACTAAAAGAAGAGAAGAAATTGGAGAAGAAGAGAAATCCTAGTTTTTGCCTAAGGTAGCAGCCCAAAAAGTGATCCTATTTTCGAGCCTCTAGGTCCTATTTATAAGGTAGGGTAACTTGCATCCCAAGCAATTACAAAATCAGATCAAATCAGCTTTTAAAATTCCAGATATTGCACGTCACGGCCTTGATGCCTGTCACGGCCAGGCCGTGACGGATTCTGACTTGGAAAACTTGGCACTGATGGCCTATCACGGCCGTGATGGCCATCACGGCCTGGCCGTGACAGGTTCTGACTTTTTCGTTCTTTTCTTTTCAGCCTTGGTCGATCATGACCGTGATGGCTGTCACGGCTAGGCCGTGATGGCCTCTGTTTGGCTCAGTTTTCTTGCTTTTCAAGCTCCATCTTCATGCAAGCTCCATCATGGTTGATCTTGAACATTTTAATCTTCAATTCCTGCACAACAACACCACAAAACCGCCTTACCCGTTCCAAGGTAAAAACTAACAAAAATCGAATTAAAAATGCCTAAACTACATGAAAATGCATGCAATATGATAAAGAAATATGAGGTGTAATCACACTCATCATTGCTGATACTTCCTTTTCCCATTTAATGGGGTAGGAGAATTCCACATTCCTACTTGTTATAGGAAGTCCCCACAGATCTTTGAAGATCATGTATCTGAAGTTTGAAAGTCCACATTTGTCTCTGACTTTAGGAATGACCTTTTTCTCTTGGGCCATACCAGAGGAAGATGCTTCTCTTGTGCAATGAATGATGTGGGATTTCCAGAAGTCAGCAACACGTTTTTCATTAATCATCCTAATAGACTCAGATCTCAAATAATAGTCCATCAAGGAGTAGTCAAAGGTTTCTTGATTCAGATCAAGCATTACTAATTCAGCTTGTGGCATTACTCCTTTGAATCTTCTATGCTTCTTGTCCTTGTCATTGTTTAGATCAATCATATGTAGTCTTGGACAGGTCATATAGGGTATGATTCCAACTCTTGTTTCTTCATTATGCCTCAGCCATGATGGAGGGACAAAATGTGCAGCTTTGTCAACTCTGAAATGACTGAATTCCCACTTCAGTATTTCATAGATGAGCTGATCCTTGAAGAAATCAGAGGCCCTCCCATAGACACTGGGATACTTGAAGGATACCCATTGTGTGTCACTGTCCATGATCATAGGGACATGTTGTGAGGATTTCGCTCTTCTTTCGAGGAGTGTAGGAAGATTCTTCCTTAGTGGGTCTGTCTCCCAGACATTTATCACATGTCTCTGAACTACATCAGTGAAAGGTATGAGAGGTGGAGTTTTGATAAGATTAGGATAGATTTTCCTGGGAGGGAATCTTTTCTTGGTCAAGTGAGTGACTAAGGGTCCAAGGTTGTTGAACATCTGTGAATGAACTTTTGTGATTAGTTTGCCGTCAGGATTGGGTTTATGGTAGGGTTCAACTGGTGGGTCTATTTTTTCTTCATACTCAGGTAGGGGGTACCACCTATCAAGGATGTGTTCAGGTTCAGGCTGGTGAGTGATAAACAGAACTCTCCAATTTCTCTTTACTCTAGCCCAATCCTCAGATTTGCCATCATAAACAACAGAAATTGGAGTGGAAGGAAATAAAGTTCTTAAAGGTTTTGGGAAGGGAGCACCAGGGGAAATACTAGCATCAGGTTTATTGAACCAGGGATCATCAACAGGGATAATTGGTTGAAATTGTGGTCTAGATGAGGAGGCTATTTGTGAGCGAGCAGGGGAATGTGTAGGTAAATTTGTGGTTTGCTCAATTTGTGTTGGTTGGGGTGAGAGTGGAGATGGAATATAAACATTGTCAGTTATGTTTTGGTTAAACACCTCATTTGGAGAAGAGACAGTAACATTTTCAACAGAGGCAACAGTAGCAGGGAGAGTATCATCTCTATTTTCTAAACTAGTCACTAAGGCGTCTACTGCTATTTGAACAGGGTCATTAGCAGAGACGGTTACCTTAGAGGTCATAGTTGTTCTGGCCTTTCTTGTAGGATGCCTTCTGGTTTGTATTGAGACAGGCACAAAGGCCTCAGCAACAGTGATAACAGTAGTAACAACAGAAGTTTTCTACTTCTTCAGGATGGTACTGATAGGAACTCTGTCCTCATCAGCTTCCTCATCCTCATTGTGTGAGAAGATGATTCTCCTTGCTTCTTCACAGCAGGATCACCAGTAGGTTCCCTAATTACAACTCCACCAGCTGGCCTCTTGGGGGTAGGTTTCCTTACTGCATTGGTCTTTTGCCTAGTTCCTCTTTTTATTCCTAGGACTTCAGCATTGCATTATTGGCCTCACTCATTTCTTCCTTGATTTTCATAGCTTCTTCTGCTTTGTCAAAGGCAATATGTTTGTAAGTACTTAGTTGCATGCCTGAGAGATTGCTTCTCCCAAAATCAGCAGCGGACATTCCTTTCTTAGATAGAATTTTGTTCTGATCTTCTTCAGACATGGCAACAAGGACATCATAAACACCTTGATTCCTGAGAATCTTTGATAGAAGGTGAGTGTAGGGAATGGCAGAGAGGTTCTTTATATTTTTCATAGCATGTTTGAATCTGTTATACAAAATCCTGGGAAGGATGATTTTGGTTTCCCAGAAGAGATTGCACAGGCATAATTTGTGGAGAGCGGAGAGGTTGTCCTTGGAGCCAGTCTTGTGTAAGCCAGTCTTGTTCAGAATCTGATGGAGGATTCTGATTTCATCTTTCATCTCATCAGACTTCCAGGAATGAGTTCTTACAGTATCTTCTTTCATTAGGGTAACAGCAATGGTCTCAGAACCACCTAAGTCTTCTTCCCAAGTATCAGTAATCACCAAACCCTCTTGGGCACAAGCAATAACATCAAAAATGGTCTTCTCAGAGACAATCACCTTCTTTCCCAGCACGAAGATAATAATATCAGTTTCAGTGATTGTAGGTTTCCTCCAGACGGTCCTAATGAGGTTGGAGCAGATTGACACTTTCTCTAAGAACATCTCGTCCCATCCAGCTGCATTTATATACTTGCTTACATTCAAGTTGTACTCCTCCAGGACTTCAAAATTAAAGTGGTGTTCAACCGCTAAGTTCGGAGAATCAGTGACGTAGGAATGGACAGGGAGTGAAGGTGAAGCCATTTTTTGAGGTTTGAAGGTTAGGGTTCAAAGAAGCAAAGAAACAGAGGTTCGTGAAAAAACTCAGGCAATGAAAAGTTTTTCAGATGGAAGAGAAGTTGCTTTAAAGGTTTCTGAATTTCAAAGGTTTTTCTTTGAAAATAATTCGAAAGGAAAATTAATGACAAGACATGTCATTAAGAGTAAAACGACATTGTTATTTTGAAACCATAAAAAGGTTAAGATGGGGTTGATGGAAATTACTGACTCAACAAAGAGAGTATACTAGATATATATGTCTAGTAAGACAAAATAAATGCATTTAATAAAAATATGCTTAGACGCAAGCAATTGTGGAAGCGTATGAAATTATACAATGGACGCAGTAAACAACAATAGTAGACGCAACATATAGTGGATAGGGCTGGACACCGGACGGGTTCGGTCGGTTTCGGGCCGCAAAAGTCCAACCCGAGGAAAACCGAAGGTGATAACATGTCACCCATTCCTGATCGTTTCTTCTCACGGATAAGGTGGGTCGGTTGTCCGGCGGGTTGACAGGTCAGCGGTCGGGTAGGCACGGTTTTGAGGTGGCTCGTGGTGGACTGGTGGTGTGAGATTGAGAGTGACCAGAGGGGCGACGACAGTGCGGGGAAGGGAGGGTGCGGAGGACGGTGAGGGAGATGAGGAGTTCGATTTTGGTGGTGGATGCAGAGCAGAGCCTTATCCTCTCTGTTCCGTGAGACGTCTTTGTCCTGTGATGGAGGAGGAAGGAAGAAAGGAGGGGGAGGGGATGACGAATACAGAGAGCAGGGAGAAACATGAAGTGGGGGAGACGCACATGGATGACGGAGGGGTCGCCGTTAATGGCGACGGGAAGGGAGAGGCAATGACGATGGATATAGTGCGACGAAGATCCCTTACGCGGTGGCCATGGCGGCTGATGGAGGACCCACTCCTCCTCTCTGCTTCTCTCTCGTTCTATTCACTCTCTCTCTCTCTTTGTTTTTATTTTTATCTTGTCTGAGATGAATTGATGAAGGAAGTAGAATAGCAAATGTAGATATTGTAGAAGAGATAAAGGTGCACGTGGAATGATTTTTGACTGCCAGCAAAGAAGCATTATCAAATATCAATAAAAGAAACTAGGCGCCTAGAGAGTGGGCTCAAGACTCAAGGCTGAAAAATGAAAATAATAGCATTATTCCCAAGGGCGCTCAATCACTAGTCCCATCAGTGTCTTTCCTGGTTTAATTGCAGAGGTTCAAATGTTCAAATAATAATGCACGTCGGACGGGTTCGGTCGGTGTCGAAAATATTTTGAGTGATCCGAACCCGCCCGATACAACCCATTTCAAACTGATTTTTCACACCGTAACCCGCTTACCCGATAAAACCCACCCAGAAGCTTGTTTTCATTTTCGGATATTTCGGGTCATGGTCGGTGTCGGACTTTTGTCCACCCCTAATAGTGGACGCGCAACACAACATGCAATAGACACGGAAATTTAACAGGCATTAGACGCGCATATGCAATAGACACAAAATTATCAAAACAATTTTCTCAAGGCTGGACGCCTAAATCAATCCACACATATCATGTTAAGATGCTTTCTAATAAAGATAAATCTGTCCTCTGCAAGAGGTTTAGTAAGGATATCTGCCCATTGATGGTCAGTATCTACAAATTGAATATCAAATACACCTTTTTGCACATAATCCCTAATAAAATGATGTTTAATCTCTATATGCTTAGCTCTAGAATGCAAAATTGGATTCTTAGATAGATTTATTGTAGCAGTATTATCATACATAAGTGGAATACTACTTACAAACACATTGTAGTCCTCCAATTGATGTTTGATCCAAAGAAGTTGTGAGCAGCAACTTGCAGCTGATATATACTCATCATCAACAATTGATAAGGCAATGGTACTTTGCCTCTTGCTTGACCAAGAGACAAGATTAGTAGTACCTTTTAAATATCTAAAAATTCTCTTAACTGCTGATAAGTGAGATTCTCTAGGATCAGATTGAAATCGAGCACATAAACATACACTGAACATAATACCAGGCCTGGACGCAGTAAGATATAAGAGAGATCCTATCATACCTCTATATACCTTTTGGTATACCTTTTTCTCTTTATCATCTTTGGTCAGTATGGAAATGGGGTGCATAGGGGTATTCATTGGCTTACAATCATCCATCTTAAACTTCTTCAGAAGCTCTTTTATATACTTAGTTTGATGGATGAGCACCTCATCCAAAGTTTGATTTACTTGAAGTCCAAGGAAGAATTTGAGTTGTCCCATCATGCTCATTTCACATTCTTTCTGCATTAACTTAGAGAATTCTTTGCAAAAAGATTCATTAGTAGCACCAAAAATGATATCATCAACATAAATTTGCACAACTATGAAATTAGACTTAATTGATTTTCTAAACAGAGTTGTGTCTATTTTTTCTCTATTAAAGTCATTTTTCATAAGAAATGAACTTAGCCTGTCATACCAAGCTCTAGGGGCTTTCTTAAGGCCGTACAAAGCTTTCTTAAGCTTATATACATGTTCAAGGTGGGTTTCACTCTCAAAACTCGGAGGTTTCATAACATAAACTTCTTCATTAATAAGGCCATTTAGAAAAGCACTTTTAACATCTATATGAAAAAGCATAATAATATGATGTGCAGCAAATGAAAGTAGAATTCTAATTGCTTCTAATCTAGCAACAGGTGCAAAGGTTTCAGTGTAATCTATACCTTTTTCTTGAGAGAAACCTTGAGCAACAAGTCTTGCTTTGTTTCTTATTACCTTACCATTTTCATCAAATTTGTTTATGTAAACCCACTTTGTTCCAATCACTAATTTGTCTTTGGGCAGGGGAACCAGAGTCCAAACTTCACTTCTTTCAAAATGATTCAGTTCTTCTTGCATAACTAGAATCCAACTATCGTCCAGCAGAGCCTCGTCTACTGTCTTTGGTTCCAACTCATAGACTAGTGCAGAAATATCTTGTTCTCTGAAAGTTGATCTGGTTCTTAGCTTGTCATTGGGGTTTCCAATGATATGATCTTGTGGATGATAATTCTTAAAGTACCAATATTTTTGAAAGGTGTCTTGTTGAGAAGTGGAGGTTTCTGGTTGTTGAGTGGGGTCGTCTGCTTGATCACCAGCTTTCATCTCTGGTGTGTCTCCTGAGGTGTTTAGATCAAGATCTGCAAAAGCTTCATCTAGCTCTGATAATTTCCTATCAGGCTGTTTGTCATCAAACTTGACATGAATACTTTCCTCTACCATCAGAGTCCTAGAATTGTAAACTCTAAAGCCTTTAGAAGTTTCAGAATATCCTAATAGTATTCCATTATCTGTTTTAGCATCAAACTTACCAAGTTGATCTTTAGTATTCAGTATATAACATTTACAACCAAAATGATGAAAATAAGATATGTTGGGTTTTCGTCCTTTCCACAGTTCATAAGGAGTCTTGTTCAGGATATGTCTAATGCATATTCTGTTCTGAATGTAGCAGGTAGTGTTAATAGCTTCAGCCCAAAAGTGTCTAGGGATAGAGTTGCCATTGAGCATAGTCCTAGCCATCTCTTGAAGAGATCTATTCTTTCTCTCTACCACACCATTTTGCTGTGGTGTTCTAGGTATTGAGAAGTTGTGAAGGATACCACTTTCTTCACAGAACTTATAAATAGCTCATTTTCAAACTCTCCCCCATGGTCACTTCTGATTGAAGTGATGCACATGCCTATTTCATTTTGTACACGTTTGCAGAATACAGATAAGACCTTGAAAGACTCATCCTTGTGAGTTAGGAACATAACCCATGTCCATCTAGTGTAGTCGTCTACTATGACAAGACCATATTTCCTACCACTGGCAGAAGCAGTCATTGTTGGACCAAAAAGATCAAGGTGTAGCAACTTTAGTGGTCTATTGGTACTAACAACATTCTTAGATTGAAAAGAACCTTTGACTTGTTTTCCCTTTTGACATGCATCATAGAGAGCATCAGATTTGAACTTGAGGTTCGGTAGTCATCTCACGAGGTTATGCTTGTTTAGCTTTGAAATTAATTTCAAGCTTGCATAACCTAGCCTTTTGTGCCAAATCCATCGCTCATCTTCAATGGACACTAGACATGAGACACTTTGATATGAGAGGTCCTCCATGTCAATCTTATAGAGATTGTTTTGCCTTTTTGCAGTGAATAAAAGTGATCCATCATCTTTCTAGATAGTACACATATTCTTATCAAAAGACACTGCATATCCACTGTCACATAATTGACGTATGCTCAGTAGATTGTGCTTCAAGTCATTGACTAAAAGAACATTATCAATGGAGGGAAAAAGATGTTTGCCGATTTTACCTATACCAATGATTTTCCCTTTCTGATTTCCTCTAAATGTGACACAACCACCATCTTTGGGCTTAAGGTTTTGGAACATAGACCTTTCTCCCGTCATGTGTCGTTAGCAGCCACTGTCTAAGTACCAAGACATCTGTTTTCTTCCTATTGTTAAGCAAATCTGCAACAGTTATTATCTTATCTTTAGGTACCCAAACTGACTTGGGACCTTTCTTGTTAGTTGTCACTGGACGAGTATGCTTAGCAAATTTATTGTGTATGGACGAGCTAGACTTAGCTTTGGTATATTTATTTGGAACTTCTGAAGCTCTATGATGTTTAAGTGGTTTTGACTTTTTGTGAGATGCGTCTTGCTTCTCTTTGTCATAACCAAGACCAGATTTATCATAAGGTGGCCTAAAATACCTTAAAATGAGACTAAGCTTATCTGAGCCACCTACAAGCTTTGACAGAGAATCAGTTAGATATGTTATATCTTGCTTCAGTTTTGCAACTTCACAAGAGACATCAGGTTCACACACCACTTTGTCAGCTAGATTGACATTCACTGATTTTAGTATGTCGTTTTCATTTTTGAGGTTTTGTTTCTCAGTGCAGACCCTATCATATTCTTTAGACAGTTTAGAAAACTTATTTTTTAGACTCTTATATTCTCTTGATAGTATAGATGACTCATGCAACAATTCATCAAAAGCATTTTGAAGAGTGGACGGGTCAGAGTCCATTACCTCAGCGTCAGTGTATTGATTTTCTGATGCAGTGTCTGCCATGAGATAGATATTTGCTTCTTCTTCTGCTTCATTTTCTTCATCTGAAGAAGATAGATCAAGATCCTCCCAAGTAGCCGTTAAGCCTTTCTTCTTTTTGAAGAATTTTTTTTTTATCCTTTAGCTCAGGACAGTCAGCTTTGAAATGACCAGGTTTCTTGCATTCAAAGCACAAGGGTGGACCTTTTTTCTTGGAGTCTAACTTCTCCGTGGAAAACTTTTTATTGAGTTGCTTCCTTATGAAACCACCTTTCTTTCTCCACATATGTTGAATCTTCCTGGAGATAAAGGATAGTTGACCCTCATCTGATTCTTCATTATCATTAGAGGATTCAGACTCATTAGATGACTCAGCAGCTTTGAGAACTTTTGATGAACTTACTTTCTTTGCCTTTAGGGCAATAGATTTTCCTTTTCTAGAATTTTCTTCTTCATTAAGTTCAAGTTCATAAACCTTGAGAGATTCAAGAAGCCCTTCCAGAGAGAATGTAGTCAGGTTTTTGGCTTCCTGAATAGCAGTAACTTTGGGTCTCCATTGCTTGGATAGACTTCTCAGGAATTTTCTAACATGATCTCTATTTTCGTAGACTTTTCCAAGAGATCTGAGACTGTTGGTGATGGTTTGGAATCTTCCAAACATTTGGTCTATTGTTTTATGTTCACCCATTTTGAGCAGCTCATATTGATGAACCAGCATGCTGATCTTTGATTCCTTTACTTGTGAGGAACCCTCATGAGCTAGGGCAAGAGTATCTCAAATTTCTTTAGCAGTATTGTAGCTGTGAACTTTGTCATGTTCAGATCTAGTAATAGCACACATGAGATAGTGCTTAGCCTTCAGATTTAGCTGATGTTGGTTTTTATGCTCTTGAGTCCATTGGGCTCTAGGAACAGCAGCTCCAGCTTCATCTCTTGGTTGTGTAGCCGGTTTCAATCAACTCCTAAATATCTACATTCTGCGCATCCAAGAAGGCCATCATCCTCTTCTTCCAGTAGTCATAATATGTTCCATCAAAGAGAGGAGGTCTGTTGATAGCTTGTCCTTCTGCATCTGTGGTTGTTGGATCGTACTCCCTCAGCACTTGTTAGATGCTCAACCCTTTCGAGGCTGAGCTCTGATACCAATTGAAGTTGACACAGGCAAACACAAGAGGGGGGGGGGGGGGGGGTTGAATTGTGTTTGTTAATAATTTTCGAAAACAACCTTTAAAACTATTTTTGCACACAAGAAGATTAAATCAGAAGCAAGCACAAAGAGATAGATCTTTTTTAAAATGCTTTAACAAAAGCAATATCAAAACCCCTCAGTCAGTAAAAAAAATAAAGCCGTAAGAGTTTAGGGATATAATATTCACACAAGATGTTTTATCCTGATTCACTCTCTTCCAACCAAGAGTTACGTTCAGTCCCTTCTGCTTGAAGGTTTTTCTCCACTATTTTCCAAATAGATTACAACCAAGTATTCAACACCTCTCCAGGCTTACAAGTATTCATTTCTTACCAAGCCTCTCTAGGCTCTAACGCTAACAAAGAGATTTAACTTATGATCTTCTCAACTCACTATGTGTGAGGATATGAAAGTTTAAGATCAGTTGAACATTGCAACAATATTCAAAATAAAGAATATAGAATCTTGCTCTTAAAATAAAATTAGAATGAGTGATTATCAATTGGCAAAAAGTTGTTCTTCAGAACTTGAGGTCTTCTATTTATAGCGACCTTCTTCTTCACTTGTATTTCTTCAACGGTTATTTTGAATAGTCCCATTCAGAGATAGCATTGAATGCATGATATCCGTTTTGACAGATAGCTAGATTGTGGCAATGCTGAAAAGTACTCTTGGTTATCGAGGTAGCACGAAATGGAGGCTCACTGCTCTGAGCATTGCAGCTTGAAAACTTGTTCCTCCTTTGTGTACAATTCAGTTTTTTCCAGCCATAAAGTTGTCATCGTACAGATCGTTTTGCAGTTTCTCATTGTACGATTCTGCTTTTTGCATTTCTTTGATGGTACCACGTTTCTTTTACAACAAGGTAAAACATTAAAGCAGATAAAACAAATGTGAAGAACAAATATTATATAGAAATAAATATCAATCATTTGAAATAAATTCAAGAGATTCGGATTGCATTTATTCATTCAAGAGATGGAGCTCGTCTACTTAAGAACTCCGTCTACTTTTGTGAGACTAAGTCTGTTATCTATTTTATTTTGTTCGTCTACTGACGTGGCATATCCTCTCGTCTATAAAGTCTTTGGACTTGTTATACCTCAGTGAGTTATCATAATCTCCATCTGGTGACGTGGCACTTAGAGCTTGTCTACCTGATTATTTTATCTTTCAGTTCATTCAATTCTACCAATTATTCCCGTCTGCTGACGTGGTAAGCTAGACATGTCTACTATCAAATCTTTGGACTTGCTGTATCTAAGTAAGTTATCTTGATTTCTGTCTAGTAAACATTTAGTGCCTCGTCTACTTAAAGAAACCAGTCTACTCAATTAAATAAGTGAGTGTTTGGAACCACTTATTTTCCCCATCAAATGTGCGTCTAACAGAAAAAACGTGGTATGAGTACCAAACCCAATTGTTTGGCAAAATATGGAAACGCAATTTCTCGGCATCATAAGCACGTCTTCAGGGAAGCAGCCCTGGCTAGCTTCTGCTTCACATCAAAATTGATTTTGCATATGAGTAGAGGGTATTTCTCCTATCTACCCTTCCTTAGATGTTATATCAACTCACAAGCTGCACCCGTGTCACCAACGATGCTTCCTTCTGTGATTTCAGTTCCGTCACTCCGCAGACTGTAAACGCTGCTTCCGCCGCTCCCAATTTGGTTAAGCTTAAGGTTAGGAAGTGTAGAAAAGTTAATGGTGACGTTGTGGAGTGGCTGCATGAAAAGAGAGGTTCTTTGGCAGTGAAGGCGAAGCTTTGGATGGGAGTGATACTGGTACGGATGGTGTAATTTAGGGAACCGCCCCACCTTTCGTAATGGTAATGGAACCGCCCCAAATGGTAATGGTAGGGATGGTATTGGCAGTGAACTTTCGTGAAAGGCTTTGATTCTACACTAGGCCAAAGCCTTAATGGCAAGCACCTGTTTTTTTTTTCCACCGGAAAACAATGTACAAATACCTATAGGGTGAATATTGCTTTTGGGCAGTATGTGAACTTGTGAAGGTCCTCTTGCTTGACAAATTCAGTTTTTAGTTGGTACCCATTTTAGTAATTATACATCAAAAAACAATTTTAATCTAAACAATCCAAACAATATGTATTGTTAAAATCACTTTTTCCATGGATGTATACAAACATAAATCACTTCATTTTTAACTCACTTTTAATCAAAATCAATTTTACAGAATCAATTCATTCAAAATCACTTCTATCAAACATTTATCCAAACACACTCTAAATAAATAACTTTACCAATATTAGAGCAGCCGTCTACAAGGGTGGACGCGTATTTTTCTCAAGGAGTCCAACGAAAACTTATCCCAAGTTTCCATTACTTATATTATAAATATTCTTGCATAACTGAAAGCATATGTTAGATCTCAACTAACACTTTGCCAAACAAATTTAATCCTTTTGTTAATATCAAAACGTAGAGATTATTTAATTCAAAACCACTTTGGTTCCAACACTATCTTCATCTTTCAATCTTGAAGATGCTAGATGCTTGATTCATTGACAATTTTGCCATCTTGCTTCTAGATTTTTCTTCTTAACCAAGGAGTCTGAGATAAGTTGTTGACCTTAGAGCTTCATAGCTTGAATCTCTCCTCAGACGCATTACTCTTCATCATGTATTCAACATCCAAAGATCAGACGCATATACTATGTTTTTTGTCCTTTGGTTGAGTTGATCTGCTAAGATTATTTTCTCTTTCTGCACATCTCAAGTAGATGATTAGAAATACTCAGATAGTTCAATTAAAATCATTTTCTTGATGTTTGGGTTCATTAAAACACACACGGGCTAACTGGAGTGCGAGTCAGACACATGACAGAGCCAGACACTTTGTGACTTAACACTATCTACGTATGCACTTGCTTGTACATCTAAATTCCTTAAATTGGGGGTTTATATATGTATATATGTACACACACACACACACACATGCACGCACACACACACACACACACTCCCGATTAAATTGACCATTCTAACGAATTGATCCGGTCTAGTTATCAAAATCGTGTGTAAATATTATCACTCTTAGTAAAAACATTATAAAGGAAAGACACGCACAGACCCAAGAACACACACACCCATGCACGCATGCATGCATGCAATAGAATGTCAATCTATGCACTTGCTTCTAAATAATTTCTTAAGTTGGGGGTTTATATAAGTATATATGTTAAACACACGTGCATACACACACTAGCACTAATGATTAAATTGATCATTCTAACCAATTGATCCAGTCCGATTGCCAAAATCATGTGAAAATATCATTACTCTTTAATTAAAACATGGCAAAGGAAAGACACACATGCATGCACATATATGCACACACACACACTCACATGCACGCACACTCACGCATTAGACTGACTATCTATGCGCTTGATTCTACATCTAAATTCCCTAAATTGGGGGTTTATATATGTATATATGAACGTACACACATGCAAACACACACATGCAGTCACGATTAAATTGAGCACTCTGACCAATTGATTCGATCCGATTATCAAAATTATGTACAAATATCATTACTCTTTTATTAAAACATTGTAAAGGAAAGAGAAAGAAACAATCTATTTGTGTAAAAATTCACCTCTAGTTGTAATAATTCACCTCTATGAAGTTGATATGTTGTACATTAATCCCTTGATATAATATGGCAGGAGCTATTGGCGCTCCATTTTATCTATCTACACCACTTTCTAATTATTTTTTAACTTAATTTTATATATTAACCATAATTGAATAGAGGACATATTGCGATCATATGCTTTGGAGTCTGAGGGTTCATGGGATAAGTATCTTCTGATGATTGAGTTTTCTTATAACATTAGTTATCAAAGTAGTATTCAGATGACACCTTTTGAGGCATTCTACGGTAGGAGGTATAGGACTCATGTAGGATGACTTGAGACGAGCAAGCATCATTTGCTAGGTCTTGATTCAGTTCAGGACTCGATTGAGAGGATCTGTTTGATTAGAGAGTTACAATTGGCTAATAAAATGCAAATATAAGACTGCGAGTCTTGAGTTTCTGGAGGAAAAGTATGTTTTTCTAAAGGTGTCTCCTTTCAGAGGGACATTGAGGTTAGGGCAGAAGGGCAAGTTAAGCCCTAGGTATATGGGTAAAGTTGATTATGAGCTCATATTACCCCCCGGACTTGGAACACATGCATCCGATTTATTATCTCTCCATGTTGGGGAAGTACCTTTTGGATGAGTCTCACGTTCTTTAGCCACAACCGTTGAGGTGAATCAATAATTGACCTTTGCGGAGTGTCCATTATGTATAATGGACCGTCATGTTCAGAAGCTACGTTCGAAGGAGGTACCATCTGTGAAAGTAGCTTGGAATCACCCTAATGGAGAAGAGTTTACACGGGAGTCATAGTAAATCATGAAAGAAAAGAATCTACATCTATTTGAACGTAGTCAGTTCTTTTTCTATTGAATTGGGGGACAAATTCTTTTAAGGGGGTAGAATATTATTCCTGTGTATTTAGTTAATTATGGTTATGGCAATAATTAATACATTAGTTGGTGAGAGATTTGTTTTATGGTCATTAATATTTAATTAATGATTTTAAGAAATTAATAAGGTAGTGCATTACTTGACACCCTTAGCAAGTTGATTAAAACTAACTAGTAATTAAGTGAATAATACTTTAGAGGTTTGCCCATGGTGCCGAAGAGGGGCATTATTGTCCAATCCTTAGAGGAGTTGTTTTAAGAGAGGAAAGCCTTCCTTTTTACTCATTGTTCCCATTTTTCAGGAGAAAACACACACACACACACACAAAGAGAGAGAGAGATCTTGAGGAGAGGAAACCATAGAAAGAGATTTAAGCTTCATGTTCTCATTCCCTTTCTTCTTCACTTTCGTTCTTGGCTTTAAAGGCTCAAGAACCTTGACATATGGTGAGTGAATGTACAAATTTTGTGTGGGATATGATTTGAGGTTATAAAATGGGTAAAAAAAATTGGTTGATATTAGTCAAATGTTAGTTTTTGTCTGAGCTCATGGATGAATAATTTCTAAAATATCTATCGAAATGCTAGGTTAGAATACAAATCTTGAATGCTAGAAATCTAGTGTTGTTTACTGTACTTAATATCTGTAACGAAAGTGTTGGAAAAACTAAAGAGTGAAATGGCAGGATGCCATGCGTACAATATTCGAAAAAAGATTATAATTGTTTACTGGGAAGGAGTGCCATGATGTAATTAACAAAGTGTGTATTGAATCATTAGTAGATCATGTATTTATCTATTGCTAATCTTTTTTTTATGGCTTTTATTTGAATTATGGGATGCCTAGGATATTATATTATAGCATTTGTAACGGGGAACCAAAATCTAAATGTATGATGTTGTGATTAATGATAATTGTGTTATGATGGATTATTACATGTTATTATGTTTAAAGATCATATTAATTGTGATGATGGTTACATCATGTGAACATGATGTTGAACTATGTTTGATGTTATGATACTTAGTGGGATTGATTGGCTTGATGAGAATCTTTGGGTAATTGACCTGAGAAATTAGAGGTTTTGGGATATAAATAACGACGTCAGAGTTAAGAGACTCGTGAATAATGCTGAAATTCCGGAAGGTTTAATGATGGCCGGAGGGTATGATATCTCTAGGGTACTAATCAAAAACCATTGGAACAAGAGGTCCTTAGTGAACCCATCTCCTAGGAGACCTAAAAGTTCAAGTTATGATTATGTTCATTTTTTTATCCATAGATATGGGCCTTTTGTTAAATTATGGATTTCAAGTAATTCCACAAGTAACCTTTAAGAGGACAAAAGAGTCTTATATGTGTTATGTGATTGTTTAATAAATTTAATATGTCTTTGAGATCATTATGTGATGTCTGTGTTATGGGGGGATCCTCACTAAGTTTAATACTCACCCCATGACTTTATATGTTGTAGGAACATGTACTGATCAGGCAGGACCATCTCATGCTTATTAGCTACTTGGGATCCTTGATGGCCAGGTGAAAGTTATTTTTGTTTTGAGTGTTACCACTCAATTTTGTTAAAGGTGGAGAACCAATTTCTTTTGTTATGTTAGGACTTGTATCTTATGGTTTTTATAACTAATGATATTATTGAATCCTATGAGGTATTATTGAATGATATTATGTTTATACTTTGGATGAGATGAATTAAGTAAGTGTGGGGAATTTCTGCCTTCCTATTTCGATGAGTCATGACTATGAAATTCGGGTCATGACACAAGCATTATGTTCCTCATTTCAAAGAGCATAGGTGGAGGTACTCCACTCAATCCTCCCAAATATCTATCACAAGTGCTTCATTTGTTCTTTCTAAGTCAGGATGGTCCAGGGTTTCCCTCTTCTTCATACATCTCATGTGCTTACAAACTCAAGAATTTAATTTTCTTCTTAATAATTGTTGAGATCATCTCTTTTTTGACCCAAAACACACCCTAAGTGAGGAAGGTACTATTGAGTCTTCAAACATCTGAACAAAGTTTTATTACCCTTTTATTTTGATGTGTTCAAACATTTATGATAATGATTTAAAAGAAATGTCTGAAGTCTTCTAACAAAGTTTATTAAATGTGCAAAAAGTTAGCTTCTAAGACATAACTAAAAAATGATCAAGAGCCTGTCAATATACTACTCGCTAAAAATGGCTGTTTTAATTATAAGACGACATAAGGTAGAATTATTAAAAACAAGGAAAATACTAAAGTTATATGGCATATAGTAATTAATATAAAATTGAGTTTATTAGTGGAGATAAATAATAATAAAAAATTATATGGGGTAGAAATTAAGAGTTAAAATAGGATATCTTTTAATTAATTAAAATGACCTTACCCTTTCCATCTCTAGTGTCAAGTTAAGAGCATCTTGAGGCTATAGATGTTTTGATAAAAATACGGAGGTTTAAATAGAAATATTAGAGGGCTTGGCAGTCGTTTCAGAACCCTAACACTCTAAACCTCAGTCTTGGGAGAACAAGGGAGAAAGGTTCGACAACTCTAGGAATATAGTGGCTTTTGGCGTGAGGATTGTGTTGCAGGCATAACAAACGAAGTGGTCTTCATCTTTTTCTTTTTCTTTGCACCAAGATCATGCAAGGGGTTTAGATTGTAGGTGGGGCTGTTATTTGATTTTGAGAAAAATACATAGGTATGAAAACATAGGTTTTTAGTTTATGCAATTGTTTGAATTTGGCTTGATTTTGATGCTAGAATGATTGGTTGTTGTTACTATATGAGTAAGGTTGCCTAATTTGTCATGTGTGTTATTATACAATGATTTTCGTGCATGTTTATGCATGTGTTTGTGACTATTTTGGACTTAAAATGGAAGAAATTCCGCAGAATTTGCATTTCTACAATTTTGTAGAATTGGTCCCTGCATCGAGTGCTAGAAACCCTGCAGTGAGTGCCAGGGTTCCAGAGAGCTTACTTATGTAACTTTTCCCTAGCGTTGAATGCCAAAAAGTCTGCCCTAAGCATTGGTGCACTGACAGAAACAGAATATATAATTGTATCAAATGCAAATGACTGGTATTAGTGGAAGGTATGTGTGCTGGAACTACTCTAATATCAATATATGTATACGAGGATATTATTGTTAATGATATTTTGTTATATGGATTGTGATCATGGTACATGCATTGGTATGATTCATTGTTATATTGGGTATGCAAACTATATTGATAAAACATGGTGGATTGATAAAGATGGTATATATGGTATGAAGTTTGAACATTGAGTAAGACTTGGTATGTCTGATCGGTCGGTGGATTCGGTTGGGTATAAAAATGGCCATCAGAGAAGGAGACTCTAATGAAAGAACCTCAAAGTTTAGAGGGTGGTAGTACAGTGACTGAGGTTAATTGTTGGTCAGCGATCCGATTGGGGTATAAATTTCACCTTCAGAATGGGAGACTCTAGCGAACAACTCCAAACAAAATACAATCATCTGTGACTCAATGGTGGAATGATTGTAAAATAACTTGGGAGTTGTTGTGATAATATGATTTGAGTACGTGATACGGTATGATATGGCAATATATAACTAAATGTCTTATGTGATATACTTGACTGTGTTTGTATGTCCTCACTGAGTTCTGGGACTCACCCTCGCCCTTTTTGGTTTAACTTCAGGTACTCCATAAGGAGAGTCATCTCATGGAGCCTATGTGCAGGAGTTGTGCGAGCAGTCACTGCAATTTATTTATTACTTTGGTTCCTTTTAGTCATATGAGACATCTTTTCCCTTTTCGGTTGTAAATCATTCCCGTATGTTTGAACGTTGGTTATAGACTCAGGGCCAGCTTGGCGTATTATTTTGAATAGTAACTTACTCTGGTATTTACTTTAGTATTATACTACCTATGTTGTGAAATGACTTAAACATGCTCGAGTTGGGTCTTGATAATCAAGATGAAGCATCTATCTAAAGATTGAAGCAAGCATCTGAATGCTAGTTGCAAAGAAAAGTAGCAGACAACAATCGTCTTCTTGGAAGAAATGAAGACCACACGTCTCAGAACAAGCGCCTGTCACACGAAGCAAATAAATCTACATTAAGTTCAAGCATCTTCCAAGAAGACAAACCAAGCCATGTAAAGTCAAGTGTCTACTCAAACTCCAAATTCAAAAAATGTCTAACTCAAGAAGATTCAAGTGTACGAGAATTACACTATACAAAAAGTCAAAAGCTCTGAAGCTACTCTATGTTGTTCCCTTTTGTACGCAACATAAAAGTACTTTAACACTGTCATATCTCACTATTGCACAAAAGAGGAAGTTCATGCAACTGAAGTCAGAAAAGCAACCTCCATCTGCTCTAACTCTCTATTGTACTCTGATTAAGAATGCAAAGAAGTACGTTCATCAGCCAAAAACCCACCAACAATCATAAACAAATGGGTGGATCATAATGACTCTTTGACAGTTAATAGATGAAAGAACATTGCTCTTATCCGAGGAAGAATGCATCTAAATAGATTTATTGCTTGACGTCTGTAAAAGGAAGACATCGAAAGTACCTGCAGAAGTTAACTACTACGAACATTCACACAAGTATTAACTTAGGATTCAAATATTTTTTTTAATTCTTTCATCTTTTTATTTAAAACCTCTCATTGAATCATTTGTATTTATATTAGAGAAGTCATTTCTTCAGTCATACCAACCTTCATTAATATTCATTCTTTGAGTGTTTTTTGGTTGACTTGTAAAGTTGTATTCTGAAGCTTTTGCCTCAATCCTTATACACAAACTATAAAGCCTGAAGAGGCTAGCCAAAAGTATACTTGTATTTGAACCTGGAGAGGCTAGATGTGAAAAGAATGCCAGTTGGAGAGGCTAGGTGTGACAGGAATATTTGTCTGTAGCTGAATCAGTTATAGTGAAAATCTTGCTAAAATCAAGAACGGGACATAGCCCAAAGTTGAGGGTGAACCATGATAAACTTAGTTTTTAAATGTCTCTTACCTTAACCTCTTTAAATATTTCTTTGATTACTTTCTGTGCACTAACTTGATGTTAATCCTGTAGTTCTTAATGAATGGGGATGGTGCCCCGGGTCCGGATGTGTTTGGAGGTTTTTTCTTCCAAACTTATTGGAATCTTATTGCTACTGATGTCTATAATGTCGTGGTTCAATTTTTCTCCTCAGGGTGGCTACCTTCTAATTACAACTCCAATCTTGTAGTGCTAATACCTAAGGAGCAAGGGGCTGACAGAATTGAGCAATTCAGGTCAATAGCTTTAGAAAATTTCAAGTTCAAGATTATTTCCAAAGTGCTAGCAGATAGGCTAGCAAAGTTAGCTCCAAGCATTGTTTCTGAAAACCAGAGGGGATTTATTCAGGGAAGGCAGATTGGAGATTGCATCTGCATAGCCTCTGAAGCAGTGAATTTGCTTGACAAGAAAGTCTTTGGTGGGAATGTGGCTATGAAGATAGATATAAGGAAGGCTTTTGACACCTTGGACGAGAAGTTCTTACTGAAGGTGCTGCAATGATTTGGTCTCAATAGCAGGTTTTGTGACTGGATTGAATCCATCCTTCATTCAGCAAGACTGTCCATCTCTGTAAATGGTAAGGCAGTAGGGTTTTTTTCTTGCAATAAAGAGGTTAGACAAGGCGATCCTTTGTCTCCCCTCCTATTTTGTTTAGCCGAGGAAGTCCTTTCTAGAGGAATTGATAAATTGGTGGTTGCAGGGGTGTTACAACTAATGGCAGGACCTAGAGGTTGTGACACTCCATCACATATTCTTTATGCAGATGACATCATGCTCTTCTGCAGAGGAAGTCAGAAAAACCTTAGGATTCTAATGACTCTTTTCAGCTCATATGGAGAAGCCTCAGGTCAGATTATCAACCAAGCTAAATCAAAATTCTATACTGGAAGCATCTCAGCAAAGAGGAGAGCAGGCATTGCTTCATTTTTTGGCTTCTTAGATGGTTTTCTTCCTTTTGTTTACTTAGGAATCCTTCTCTTCAAGGGTAAGCCTAAGAAAGCTCACATGCAACCAATCATGGATAGAATAAAAAACAAGCTAGCCTCTTAGAAATCATCTTTGTTATCCATTATGGGAAGAGTTATGCTGGTGAAATCTGTGGTGCAAAGTATGTTAGCATATAGTTTCCATGTTTATAAATTGCCAATGGAGTGCATTAAAAGAGTTGATAGTTGGCTAAGGAATTTTGTATGGTCTGGCAGTGTTGATCATCATAAAATTTAACTGTGGCTTGGAAGCACATTTGCAAACCCTTCTCAAAAAGGTGGTCTTGGATTGAGATCCATTAAAGCAATTAATCAAGCTTCTATGCTAAAACAGGCTTGGGAATTGGTATCTTCTCAGAATCAGTGGTCAAGACTTCTTAGAGCCAGAGCATTGAAAAACTGAAAGCCTATCAGTCATCATATATCCTCATCCATTTGGCATGGCCTGAAAAACTACATTTCAATAGTGATGAAAAATTCTTCATGGCAGATAGGTAATTGGGGAGACTATCATCTTTTGGTAGGATACTTGGCTCTCAAAACCTTTAGTTTCATTACTTGGTTTCCCTGTAGAGATGCAGCACCAGTTAAAGGTAAACTGAAGCACTTCATTGTCAATGGTAACCTGCAAATTCCAAACCTACTGCTTATCAGATGTTCAACCATCTCGAAAGAGTTAAGGCAAGTTCAAATCCCTGCTGAGGATCATCCTGAGCAAAGAAGATGGAACAATGCCTCAGGTACATTGTCTATGAAGGAAGCCTATTCTTACATCTATAGCCCAGGTTTGGAGCAGCACCATTCCTCCTTCAAGATCCTTTGTAGTTTGGAGAATCATCAATGACAAGATGCCTACTGATGATCAACTAAGAAGGAGAGGCTGCACAATGGTTTCTATTTTTAGTTTGTGCTATGCTAGTGAAGAAATAACTTCTCATTTATTCTTTGGATGCCCCTTTGCCCAAACTCTGTGGTCCTAGTTCTGTTCTGTTCTGCAGATTAGACTTTCTAATTGGTCCATGATAGAGCTTCTGAATTTGTGTGACAGGAATTGGAGTCTTCAAATTAGATATGTCATTGCTTCAGAAGTCATTAATATCACTTGGTCAATTTGGCATTGTCGAAACAAATTAAAATATGATAACCAAGTTATTTATTTAAGAACTGCTAGTAACATGATTATGGCTAATGTCTCCCTTGCTGGAAATCTCAGCAAAGGCAGTATGTCTTCAGATATCATTGAATTTGGAATCCTGAAATCTTTTGCCATCTCTTGCCACCTGAGACCCGCTCCTTCGGTTATTGAGGTAAATTGGTTTCCCCCAGCTTACAATTGGATAAAAGCTAATTCAGATGGTGCAGCTTTAGGAGCTCTTGGCACAACAGCTTGTGGAGGCATTTTTAGAGATTATAGAGATGCTTCTCTTGGATGTTTTTCTGCTCACTTGGCACAGGCCAATGCTTTTCATGCTGAGCTTGTTGGAGCAATGATTGTAATTGAAATATCTTATAAAAGAGGTTGGAGAAACATCTTGTTAGAATGTGACTCCTTGCTGGTTGTTCAACCTTTAAAAGGTCTGGTTGCTATCCCTTGGAGATTAAGGAATAGGTGGGACAATTGTATGATATTGAAGAAAGGCTTAAACTTCTATTGCACTTACATATACAGGGAAGGAAACAAATGTGCAGACAAGTTGGCTTCTCATGGTTTAAGTCTTCAGGACTTTTTATGGTGGAACACTATACTTGATTTCATTAGGGAGGATTTTTTCCATGATAGATATGGATAGCCTAATTATAGGTTTACTTAATCTTATTTCTTGGGCCAGGTCTATGCCTCCCCATTCTTTTGTATTCTTTTTTCTTCTTTATTAATAATATGTTGATGTGCTGCAAATGATTGGTATTGCTTGGGGTGCCAACCTAGTTGAGATGCCTTGCAATATAGTGATGCCTTTGCATATCTTCCTTTTTGCTTAAAAAAATGTAGTTCTTAAAAAAAAATTATCTTAAATGTTTGTGAAAGACTTGTCTTAAACAAGTTATGTAAAACCTCAGATGCATCCAAGCATCCGTGTGCTTTCTTCAAGTGTATGCTTTCCCTTATTTACGTAAAGTTTTATTATTTTCAAAAAAAAAAGTTGAAGTAAATAAGGTGGCGTCTAGCATGAAGTAGTGTATCAAGTGCCTCATCGCTGAGGCATCTGTTTTACCCGCGGTACGCGGTTTAGCAAGTAAAACGAAATTTTCTTTAAAGTAAATATCGACGCCATTTTCCCTAAATACACCTAGTTAGTGAATCGGTTACCTCTATATGCATTTTACCGAAATATCCCTAGTTAGTGAATCTGTTACTTGTGTGTTAGTGTATCTGTTAATTTTACCGAAATGCCCTTATTTCTCTCGTTGAATTCCAGCATTCCTGTAAAGAATCGATTATTAGCATCAATAATGGATTCATTACTACTATTGGTTTTATTCATGTCATGCGCGTTGTAACACTACTGGATAAACGTGACCACAAGACACATGACCACACATGTCTATCCATGAATGGATTATATTGTACCATAAATAATTGATTCCGTAAAGAGGAATTAAAGAATCAATTATTAGCATCAATAATGGATTCAACACTACTACATTTACATTTGTTAACATCCAAAATGAATAAAGAGGGTGGCCAACAATAACCCCCCTATGTTACTATATATGATCAACCCTTCATTGATCCAAAAAGAGATAACAACCTGACAACACAGGCACAACATTTAGACGAAACCTTTGTGATGGAGTGCCAGAGAAACCATTAGCACCCGCCCCCTCTGAGATTGTGAGATTGCCATTAGTTGCTACAGCAAATAACACAACAAGATATTTTACCAACACTGGATATGAAATCCAACATACAACACATGCACCTGAACTCATTACCCATTGGAGCATACAACTTTAACAGGACCCTAACGCTCGGGCTAGTACAAATATGCTAAATATCATCTCTGCACAAATACAAATGACATCAAACTTAAATACGTGTCTGCAAATTCATATGGTTAAAGCACGTCATTTTTATATCATAATAACTCCTTTGCTGTGAATCAGTCAATGTTTTTAACAAGCAACGATCAAGTATCATACTAAGTCTGGGAAATTACTCATCATCCAATTTTAAAGCGACTTCATCTTATCACATGCAAATTGCATGGGAGGACAAATTCCAGTACTCTGCTTAATCTACATTCAAATAAAATTCAAAAGTCACTAACAAATTAATAAAATTCATACAACCCTCAACCAAATGCAACTATAGGTGGCACCATTTGTCATTATACATTAAAACCCTAAAAATGACTAACAAATTGAAACTGCAGAAGTGACAATAATGCAACGTTGAAGTAGATGAACGGCACTAGGCGCGGAACGATGACTGAAGGAGCGGTTATTAAGGGGTGGTTTATTTGTCGATATACACCCTCTGCCGCGAGCCGCAAGCCGCCACCGCCGCAAGGTTCTCCCCCCTTTCTCTCTCTGTCTTGATCCATCTCTCTTGCCATCTCATTCTCTCCACCGCAAGCCACAAATAAGATCTGGGTAAATGGGGTGGTTGATTTGTCGAGACCCACCCTCCAGTCTCCGCCGCGAGCCACCGCCACAACGACGACCATGGTTCGACGCTAATGGAGATTCAGGGTTACACAACTGTTACTATTTTTAAAATTCACCACTTAATTAAGGGTTATTTTGGGTAATTACTCATAGCCACTCTATTTCAAATTTTTATAATCAAAACTTATTCAAGGGTTATTTTGAGAAAGCTAATATTGGGACTTGAATAAAATATCAATATCCTATGGTTAGAACATGTGCCTCAATGATGAGGCACTTGGTACACTACTTCATGCTAGACGCCGCCCAACTTTTTGGGTTTTCAAGGTATCTCTGCACTCTTTGAATGTGATATTAATTTTTTTTTTAGTATGGAGCAACGCAATTAAGCTTCTTTTTTTTTAACAATCAGTCAAAAAAAAAAAAAACTTTTTTTTAACAACTTTTGTCCTTTCCTAAAATGGCAGTAGTTACTCACCATTGCACTCGATCTCGTGAGTCCAAATACTCTTATTTGACATATAAAACCGTTATGTGCCTTCACCCAAACTCTTGGAAGGGTTGGTGATTGACATGGTATCATTAACGAAGTGGTCTAAAGTTCAATACTTGGTGCCCCCGTTTTCCAGGCTTCGCATGGCCTACGTTTCAAGTTTAATTAAAGGGCTCTTGCATGAATTAGCATAATAGAGATATAAAATCTTTTATATATATATATATGCGCTTATTCATTTATCTATTTTTTTTGGAAGAATTGGTTCACAACGACTCAACAACTAAAAAGCAGGAAAATAAGATTTAAAAAAAAAATCTGAAAGATGCTAAAAATTTAATTAAATAATTCCTCGGTTGAGCATTAAACTGGCAATACCAAGACAAGGCAAAGTTTATGCATTTATGAACAACTAGTACAGAGAGGATCATATGAAATCAAAACATTACAACCCCATTTTACATTTCCTATTAACAAGTAAACCTAAACCCAAGGCCCTCACTGCAGCAAACATCAAGTTCCTCCTTCCATTGCTGCCTTCCTTGTCATTGTCATAACTGACCATTTTTTCCCCTTCAACTGCTCTGGCAGCGTTGACCACGACGAGCCTCCTCTGCGTTGCCACCGGAGACTGGTTGGTGATGGCTGTGCCACCAAGGATTGAGGCTGTCGTGTTGGTTGATGCCATTTTCTACAAAGAAATCCAGTGTCCTGAACTAGTCTCCTTGCTACCTTTATGGTGCAAGTAGTTAGATCATAGAATGAATATATATTGGAGCGTAGATCACAAAAGAGTACAATATCTTATCTCATAATGGGAATGACCGATAAGTTATTGTCACGTTGAATAATCGATCATGATAGAACTTAGTGGTCCTGCGGCGTGTGTAGATGCTTCTTATGAAATGTGAACAGGAGGATCAGAAAAATGAGGGTTGCGCATTGGCTTTTAACATTTTCTTTTAAAATACTTGTTTCTTTTTTGAGGGTGGGGTTGGGTCTTATCTAATATAGAGTAGTATGAGCCACCAAACATTCTACTAAAACAGAACACCAATGTGTTAATTTCAATGGCAATTGCTTACAATAGATAACTGAAGGATTTATAATTCTATTAGTGTGTGCTGTTTACATGAGACCTATCACTTCACTTCTCAAAAAATGGCAAAGTAAACAACTGAATTTCACTGAAATAGCTACTCGAGACAAGGATTTGTAAACAAAAAACTAGGCAGATATAGCATCCTCTTCTCTTCTTCTGTATGGAGGAGGCAATAAACTGTCTATGTTAGCAAAAAGATCTCCACGACCAGATGGTGGTGCCGCAACAGGTGAATCCAACACTGAGTCAGGAATTGCTACCAGTGTCTCGTCAAAAAATGATTTGATTGTCTACAAGATTCAAGAATTCAGTGAGTATTTGAAGCAATTAATGCTATGACTGAAGTATAAAAGAGAAGTTACAGTAAACAAAGGTGAAGATATGATGTAAAAATTATGACAAAAGATACCTACAAACCGGAAAATTAGGTACATGCCTAGCACAAATTTGTCCCAACTAGTCCAGATTACTATTTAATAAGTACGTTATATACAAGAGTAAGAATGAACTAGCTATATCAATAGGTGTACATTGCTAGTATCAAATACAATAAAGTTATTTGTACATTTGAAATCAAACACTTTGCGTCACCTAGTTAATGAGATTCAAAATCGTGGTTAATAGTATATTAGACTTGATTAGTGGGTATAACAAGATCGGTAACTCATTAAACATCTACCGAGATTCATTAACCAAGATTTTGTACATCATTAACCAAGTTGACGGTTAACTAGTTACTATCTACTACAGATGTACCTATTAACCAAGTTCAACATGTCATTAACCATAACTTTAAACCTCATTAGCCAGGTGTCACAACTCGCAAGATGTCTGATTTAGATGTACAAATAACATTATTGTATCAAATATGGGTTCTCCACAGTATTTCTTAGTCAAATCATTATATTTTAAAATCCACCGGAGAAACGTAGAGATCTCCATGACAGTTAAAGGGAATAAGGGTTCTCTTACAATATGGAAGAATGTGGATAGATCTGTCACAATGCCACACCACCATACCATGCCATCCATGAACAGAAATCAGGGAAAATAATAGCAAATTAAGAAGACAGGGTAAGATTTGCTTGATTATCAAAGCTTGTTTATCGTAGGTGTAGGTGTAGGTGTTGATAACTTCATCTGAATTCAAATACGACAGTGACATACTGTTTTCTAAGTACTAGTATAATTAAGTTTTTCATTGTAACTATACCTTGCAAGTTTGGAAAGCAGCATCCCCTTTGCGCTTCCAAAGTCCATTCCCAGGCTCGGAATGGAAAAAACCAAGTAAAGGCTGCAGCAAAGTAACACGATGGTCAAATGATAACAGCAAATTATAAATTGGAAGTTAAATATGGTAATATGGTTAAATATCTAACATGCAAATGAAAGGGAGGAAAAAAAAATCAAATCTCCAGTGTATGTCAAATCTTATAGCTCCAAGTATAAAACAGAAAACTTTCATTAAATCTAGGCATTGCAGCATAAAAATGTGCATATAACTAAGTTACATGTAAAGTATATATAAAATAAAGGTGGGGATCAAGTTACTCCCCCCCCCCCCCCCCCACACCACCACCACCCCTTTTCATTTTATTATAATCCAATGAAAGTTAGGTGACTTTTTTAATGAATTAATATAGGTCAAGGATTATAGAAGTTTGGAATTCAACTAATCTGCTAGTTATATTTGTCTGTCCCTACCTTCACAATATCTCGCACAGTTGGCCCAAGTCCATATTGTAGTAAAACTGAGTCCCCATATACTTGATATTTCTCAAGGACCTTGAAGAAAGGAGAAAAAGAAAAATCAAAACAAAAAATGGTATATTCTAAGTTATGCCAAAAGTTAACCAAGTAATTTGCTCAGCTGAATCCACTCTAAACCAAAGATTACGTAATTGAACCTGGCGACGTGTAAGACCACTGCTTGGTGCACCATAAATTGCAGTATCAACATGTCCCAAAATCTGCCAAGGGCTGGTGAGATTATCAACAATGGTTATTCAAACTACCAAGTATCAATTTAAATAAACAATAAGAAAGTTCAATCAACAGTTAAGATATTATTAGAGACATAAAATCATTTCTACACTTCTATTTAACAATTTATGTGTTTAGAATTAGGATAATCGGTTCTTGACATGATAACAGAGCCACAACCACTAACTTGTCAAGAGTCACTCCCACTAGTATATATCACCCCTTGCTAGTTGCTATGCAAGGAAATACTAAATAAAAAATTAAAATAATATTATACATTGTATATAAGTAATGCTTAAATAATGAATAATAAATTTGGTTTATCTTCTAAAAAACGTAATTTTAATTTAATCCATAATTAGAAATTTAAAAATTAAAAGTAATGAGAGTAGAATAAATTTGAAAGAGGATGTTATTGAGTTGAAAAAATTAAAAGGATGTATTGGAAACAAAACAAGTCATTATTCATTATTAAGATAGGTGATTAATATTTAAAATTCTAAATCTACTGTAAAAAAATAAAATAAAATCTCTATGTAACAAATTTTAATGCAACCAAATGTCAACAAATTTCCAAATGGTAACGTCAACTTCCACATGGCATATTCAATGGGACAACTCCATTTATTCACCTGGTTTCTAAACTCCTATGTAAAATTGTAGCAATATGTTTAAAATTCAAAGAACTTCAGCTATCAAAACTTGTTCGACTAGAAGGAAAATTCAGTAAGACTATACTATAAAAATAAAATAAAGAAAATTCTATAAAATATTTTAGATGAAAATGGACTTTCAGTTAAGTTCTTGTTCAACTTTAGATTTCAAATAGACATTCTATTTTTTTCCTTTCTAAAATCTCATCATCATTTTTTATGGGAAGTTGAAGGCAAAACTTGTTCCCCTTTTACTGAAAAGCAGACTCCTGATGTTTGAAAGCAATATACTTTTTGTTTGAGATTCTACAATCCACACATGCAAAAAGGGGGAAAATTTAGATTTGACACCTACTTATGGTATGCTGCACGTCCAACCATAACACCATGAGCCCCAGCCTTTCGAGCTGAATTGATCTACAATCAAAATCCCAAGAAAACGGGCACCGATAAAAGCGTCAGAACAATATGTACCCATTATAAGTACAATTTCAATTCTAGAAATGCTTATAGATTCATTTTACTCAAGAGTCAAGACTCAAGAGTACACCAAACAATCTCAGGAACCAGAAAGAAGGGGAAAAAAGATTTGATATTAAGCAGCATGAACATCAGACATACCAGCAAAATTCTAGTAGCCTTCCACCAGAATTTTAAGCACAAAAAATGAAAACCACCCTTACGAAGAAACCAAACTATATCTTGAAGAATGCTGGCTTTTGTACATTGACTTATAAGTTGAATTCAAAGAGAGTCAGTAGTATAGTCCCAAATGGCCTCTTAATAATAGCAACAGGTCGCAAGTAGAATTCAAGAAGGTTAAGTATTGAATTAATACAAGATAGTGACCACTATTGAACAAAATCAAGCCACAATAATATAATGAATTATGCGTTCACCATATTCAGTAAATATAAGGATCTCCAAACAATCAGTAATCCAATTACTTTGATTTTGAACATATCTAGATAGAACCATGCACCATTGTCTTAATTAGAATCTAAACCAAAGAATTACCAAACTAGTTTATTGATCTCCAAAAACTCCCAAGAGGGAGTCAGTAATGGAGTTTCCTTTTATTCCATAAATTGGATAATCATAAAATAACCATTAACCAGCATTATTGTTGCCTGAACTAGAAATTATTATATTAATCTATCAACTAGGACTATATTTGGCAAACTTCCAGTAATTATTTGGAAAATTCTACTCAAGCTCACTCAACCACTCCCAATCAAAACGTTACTAACTGTACAATATAAAGGAAGAACACACACACAAACCTAGAACCTGTTTCCAAATCAACACATTAAATAAAACTCACATCTCATGATATCTACCACCCAAGGGCAGGCACAGACCAAAACGTAAAAATAAAATTCCAAATGTAGATGCAAGCAAAACCTATATAGGCAATTCATTTTAGAAACACAACAAAACTTGTACGTATTTACATAACACATTAACAAAACAGAAAAACTGTCAAAACAATATTAAATTGGCCTTAGTATTTTGTTTGTTGAACACATAAGTAGGGAATGTGCACTTTAAATATACATTGACATTTAGTATGATCATAAAAGAGCAGGAAACACATTTTTAGCAGAAAATTTCTTTTTTACTGAATACCAGGTTTCATTGACACAGAATGATCACCGTGACAACAACTCACCTCATCAATACTAGTAATGCCACCATTAATTGTAAATGTTAAGTCAGGAAAGTCACGTACAAGGCCATAAAAGTATTCATACCTGCATTAAAAAATATGACATATCATCTCCAATTCAATTTAATGACTACAAATATAAAATTTTCCAGCCACATACTTCAGCGGAGGAATACTCCTATTTTCAGCTGGGCTGATGCCATTAAGCAGTGCCTTCCTTGAGTGAATTATAAAATGCTTAGTAGGTGACTGAGAAGAAACCTTGTAAACGAAATCACCTGACAGACAAGAAAAGTGGCAACGAAAAGGTCAATATGAAACCCCAAAAACCAGGGCACAAGTAATTAAAGAAATTAAAAAAATTATAACCTAATATAAGAATTATGCCTTCTAAATCACATCAATGACATTGTGGAATAGAGACCCATTAAGCTTTTAGGACAACAGCATCACAGAAAGTATTCATCTTACTGAGAGCAGTCAAACCCAGAAGACAATAAAAAGCATAATAACAAAATCATTCAGCCATTAGATCCTAAATTCCTAATAAGGGTCTCTCTAGTTACTAGAAAAACTAAAATCCAAGGTAATTTAGCGAATATAACATATTTCCCCTTGACAAATAGATTTGGAGGTCCAAAGCTGCTGTTACAGTCAAGTCCTCAGTCTGGAAAGCAGCACGTAACAGGATTAATACAAATGACTTGTTGGCTAGTTGCAAGTTCACAAACCTTACACTGCTACTTCTCTAGATATATTTGCTAAGTGCTACTCTAGCTTAGGATCTATGCAACAACCTGTTTCGGGTCCTTGGTGTGCTTTGGGTTTGTCCGCCTACTATGTAACACCTTTTTTTTTGAATGACGGCGAGGTGTCCTCACGGTTGCCCTGGCCACTAAGTACTTGCACACTGGGTTTCGAACAGGTAAATTCACCCACATGGAGCTCATTTGGGCAAACTTTACCTGCAGTTCCGGGGTTTGAAATCCAATGTGCAATCTATGCAGTCCTTTGGTTATGCTGTAGAGTGGAGTGCCCACATTTTAGGGATGTTTCTATGGTCCTCAATTTACGTTGAGATACTTTTTTTTCCATTTGATTTTTTTCTCCTTCTGCTTTGGAGGATATCTTATCCTCCTCTTAGCTGTACTTTCCCTCTTTTCTGTCTAGTAAATTTCTGTTTTCGTAAATCAATTCTTTGAAGAATGACATGAGAGAGACTGAAATAAATGACAACTTCAGTTCTTATTCTCACTGGTCTTCTCAAATGGCAAAAAAAACTGGTGCCATTAACTCCATAAAAATATTTCCTGACAGATTCTATAAATTTCTATAGTCTGTCAATAAGTTATTCCTCTTCATTGACGGTTAGCTACCAACTGCAACCCTCCTGGTACTAGTAACAAACATGATTTCTTCAATAAAGATTCCAGGCTCCTACTAGCAGGTCACCATTTGGTTTCAGTTAATAATTATTAATTTCAAGTAATGGTAAGAAAAGTACAAACCAAGGGTTTTGAGACAATAAGAACCCACCATGTACCTAATCAATTGGATAACCCATTGAGTGCAATATAAAAGCAAGACATTATTTTAGCAAAGCTTAGTTGCAAAAACTTTGGAAATATAGCAGATGGATCTGATTATCTGGTAGGCATACTATACGTGATACTAATTCCCCATAAATTTTCTTTGGATGATGAATCTTATTCTGCCATGAGGGTCGGCTCAATTAGTGGATCATACTACGTTGACTCAAAGGTCTTGGGTTCAACTCTTGCTAGTGATTCATCATTGGCAGTGGTAGGTCATTTGTAAGTACCACTATAACCCCATGCTAAGGCTTGTGCCATGCCTTGACCATAGAATGGGACAACCTTCCCTCCCAAAGGATGAATTCTATTCAAAAAATTCTAACTTTACATCCTTTCAGCATAAATTGAGTATTAGACAAAGAATGTTTAAAGAAAGACCTTACACAACTCATTGTAAGAATCATGATCATCCACACCGATTCGACATTTGACACTGACTGGTGCATTTGTATTGGCAGCAATTACTGAAATAGCTTCAGCAACAAACTTTCCTTGTAAACATTAGATTTCCATATCAATGCACATTGACAAAGAAAACTTCTATATTCAATCTGTTCACAGTCATATTTAATTAAGGACAATTTTCTAACCTTTGGGTCAAGCATAAGACGTACACCAAAGCATCCACGTCCAGCTACTCTTGGACTAGGGCATCCACAGCTGGTATATTTTCAAAATAAATTAATATATCTATCAGAGAATCAGAGAAAAATATAAAAATGAAACTTTTAAGATTTAAGGTGATAAGAAATAAACAAACTTGAAGTTGATCTCATCATAGCGGTAAGCATCAGCAAGTTCAGTTGCTTTTGCCAAATTTTCTAAATTACTCCCTCCAATTTGAAGCACAATAGGATGTTGATCTGGAGTATATGCCAAGAATCTGTCCTGAGCATAATAGACAAAAAGATTCAATGGTTTTCCAGTATCAATTTATCCAGAAAGAGTGGTCTTAAATACCACTCCCATTAATCTGTGCTCTTATGCACACACATATGCCCACTGTAATGAGACTGCTAAATATATAAAACCATTCATTTGCCTTCACTCGACAGCTTAAGCTTTTTGGGGGGAAGGTTCATGAGGTATTACTATTAGAGCCTCTGATGAACAAGTAGTCCAGAGTTTGATTCTTGCTGTCCCATTCTTCTAAATAAAAATTTGAGTTTCAGCGCAAGTTAGGTGGGCATGTGCATAGTCCATGCTTCGTGCCGAAAGGGCTCTTGGGTTGGGGTGTTAGATACTTAGATATAATAAACCATTCATTTGCCTTCACTCAACAGCTTAAGCTTTTGGGAGAAAATATTCGTGACAAAGGCAAACAACAGACTTCAAACAAAAGAGTCAATCATTACTAGTTATACAATATATTTTATCAGACAACTCTGAGCAGACTACTAATTGTGTTAGAGATATAAAGCCATTCACTAGCTATTACCTAACAGCTTAAGCTTTTACTAAGGAGCATTTATCCATGACATTGTATAAAAGCTTCTCTGACCAAGTGGTCAAGAGTTACACCTCTGGAGCCCCCATTCTTAGAAGTTGAATTTCGTGCAAGGTAAAGTAGGTTTGTGCATTATCCATGCATCAAGCCTAAACAACACTTGCATGAGGGAAGTTAGAGATTTAAAGATATTCATAAGCCTCTACCTAACAGCTTACGCTTTTAAGAGAGTATGTCCTTGACAAATTGCAATTATAACTTTTTTATTCACATATCTGACAAAAAAACATAGCTACGTAGTTTGAAGTTTTTTTAAAAGAAACTCTTTTCTGTTAACAAGCAGACGTATCTTTATAAACTTACCAGATTGCCCTTTTGATAAACAATAGTTTCAGCTGCAAGCATCTCCGTGTAGAGCCAAGCATGTTTTGATATGAGGCGTGCAAGAGTCCTATAGTGATGGTCTGTCCAATCCATCATTGGAGCAACACTGGAATCCAAGCAACAACAAAGACGGATAAAATCATCATGGCTACAGCACAATCAGATAGTAAAGAAAGGAGAAAACAGAGATATCCAGCCATCCACCTGAACCAAGGAGGAAGATAGTAACTTGCAACCATCACAGCTGTACTATTTGATTGATTTGAGTATAAGCAGAAAACAACCTCGATCTTTTCAAATCAATGAGATATACCTACCTACAATCTGGAACAACTTTTAATGATATTAGGATGAGTAAATGAAACTACCTGGGAAACAACAACAATTAAGCCTTTTCCCACTAAGTGGAGTTGGCTACATGAATCAAATGATGCTATAATGTTTTGTGGTATATTATGCCGATAGAAAACCCATTTACATTTAAATTCTTCTTAATTGTGTCACCTATAGTTTTTTCTTTGCCTCCTTCTACCTTTAACCATTGGGCTATCCTCCATCTGATTTACTCTCCTTACCGGATTTCTACAAGTCTTCTCTACACATGCCCAATCACCTACAGTGAGATTCTACGGTCTTTCCTCCAAGGGGATTGTAACAAATAAATGAGTAAATGAAACCACCAGGGAAATTGTAACAAGTTTTTATTTAATGCAACAACTTTAAATTTAATAAAGCACCACTCATCATAAACCAACCATCCACAAAATCAACCCCCAGAAAAAAAGAACTGATAAATAGGAATGTTATGTTTACCCAATGGGAGTATCAGTTCAACTTTAAAGAAAAAAAATGGTTTTTTTTCTTTTCTGAAACATGGGTTTGAAATAACATAGCGTGCAGTTTTTAACAAAAACCCAAGATGAATCTGATATAACTGGTAAGGCAGCGATTCTCAAGTGAGTAAAACCACTTTTCAACCAACACAAAAAGAAAAATCTTTTTCCTTTTTAGAGCGGTGAAGAATGTGAATTGGGAGGCATTCTATCGAATAGTAGATATGCAGGGTATGGTCTTATATGTCATATGATAAGACATTTGAAGGAGATCAAAGAGGAAAAGGTTTATTACATGAAGGACGAAAACTACTTTCGATGCCGGATTCTTCCTCGGCCTTGAAGGTTGACCTTTCTGTGTTGCTTTAGCCTCCGCAGTTCGGAAGCCTGTTGGTCCTTGTTTCGTTGAGAAAGGATAGAAAAAGAGTAGGAAATGAGAGATTGTTTAGCATTTTGGCAGGAGAGAAAATAAGAGGAAAGAAAATCAAAACTTTTTTCTACCTTGGTTTGGTTGAGTAGAAAATAAAAGGAAAGAAAAAAGCATATTTATGAAATGACCAAAATAACCTCATATAATAATTTAAAAAATAAAAAATAATTTTGATTTCGGTCTTTTTACATGAATGACAATCTTTTCAGTATTCAGTGTCTTGGTTTGCGTGCAGTGCCTTGTTACATGTGCTTTCCGTCCATTTTGAGGTGGAAAAAAAATTTGTGTGGGCCCCACATTTTTTCTCTTCCCTCTCCCTTTTTTTAGAAACCAAACAAGGGAAATGTTCTTGGTTTTTGTGTTTTCTATCCATTATGTTTCTTTCCATCAGGTTTTCCACATTCCAAACACAATGTAAGAGTAAATTATACAAACCCTCCTTGAATCACAAGGAAACGACAACCAACCCCAACAAAAGTGAGGTCCCTCTCCAATTCTCACGTACGCAGAAACTGGACTTGTATATATAGTGAAGAAGGTGGCTGGATCCACTCTCTACCCCCTCTCATCAAGAAACTCCAACTCAAGGGTTCCCATAAGTGGAAACCTCAAGGGTCCTGTCATCTACAGGTAGGGATGCAAATTTTACCCGTACCTACGGATATCCATGGATAATATCCGCAACGGGTAGAAAATGGATACCTTAATAGTATCCATGGATAAATAAAATGGATATTTTATCTACCCGCTTATTAATGGGGTGGGGACGAATATTGTAGTATCCATACCCGCGGGTCCCCGCTAAGGTGAAATTACTAAAATATCTTTACATATATAAATCAAATGCCCTATTTTTTTCACTATTCTTATTTTATTTCTGAAATATATGACAGTCGCAGCTCCCATACCTTATCATACCCAAGCTCTATGGATCATTGTTACGTATTATTGCTTTTGTTCAACTATTGTGCTATGGATTAATGCTTATAGATTATAGCTTCTGGATTAATGCTTGTGGATTAATGCTTATGTGTGAATGATGTCAAGATAGGGGTATAAAAAATTTAGTCTAATATTCAATAATTTGTGAGGTGTTTGAATATCCATGAATATCCATGGATACCCGCAAATATTGATAAATGTGTTTAAAACCCGCAAGATAGATACGCAAATGGATATGGGGCGGGGACGGGTATGAAATTCATCCAATGGGGCAGGTAGTGGGGAGCTACTACCCATACCCATCCCGCCCCATTTATATCCCTATCCACGGGTGATCCAAGTGTGGCATCTCGATCAACCGGGTCTGCTTCGTGAACCAAGAACAAAAATACACAGAAAGGGGTAAGGAGATAAGAAACTAGCTATCATCATAGAAGGAAAAGGGTACATAGCACATGTACAACAATAACACACAAACATGCATCATATATAAGTATCAATCATCCTCGAGATATGTTATCATCCTCTACCCTTCGCGCTCATGCAACTAATCTTGATACTGACGTGCCTACCACGCAATCCTGTCACACATCCCTCGTCTAAATAGGGATATTAGTCATTCATCCAAGCCGCACGTCCACAAACATCGGTGCACGTCCCAGTTCCCCCTAGGGTGTTCATTCTGAGAATGAAACTAATTCCTCATCCCCAGTGAAGAGTAGTTGCACAGCGCAATAATAACATCCTTACGCTCGCAAGGTAAACGGAGCAGCTCGGCAAGGACTACGAAAGTATCACAGTAGTCTTCCTCATCCTCAACATGATGGCACTCACCCGTGACATCAGGTATCGGTAGTCGGATACTCTGACCTCGTGTGTTCCACCCACACGACTGTGATCAACATAATGCATCTATATGAGTCTCATCAACTCGTATTGGGTCATAACCTAGTGCCTCAACCTTCCATCACCATCTCATATCATATCCCAGATCACATTATATGGCTCATCACATATAAAAAGCATGAAGGACGAAAACTGCTTTCGGTGCCGGATTCTTCCTCGACCTTGGCGGCAGATATCATCGTTTACTGAATCCGACGACAATTTGGGAAGGTGGACCTTCCAATGTTGCTTTATCCTCCACAACCTACTGGAAGTTTGGAAGTCTGTTGGTCCTTGTTTCGCCGAGCTTTAATTCAAAAGTGATGTTTTTAAGATCGGAAATAGAAGAAGACACAAGTGAAGGTTTAATAATTTAACACTGTGTTTGGTTCTAGAGGAGAAAGTGAGAGGAAAGAAAGTGAAAGGAAAGAAATAGTAAGGAAAGAAAAAGAGTAGGAAATGAGAGATTGTTTAATTGTTTGGTAGGAGAGAAAATAAAAGGAAAGAAAACCAAAACTTTTTCTCCCTTGGTTTTGTTGAGTAGAAAATGAAAGGAAAGAAAAAAGTATATTTATGAAATGACCAAAATAACCTCATATAATAATTTGAAAAATAAAAAATAAAATTGATTTTGGTCTTTTTACATGAGATGGCAGTCTTTTCAGATTTTAGTGTCTTGGTTTGCATGTAGTGCCTTGTTACATATGCTTTCCGTCCATTTTGAGGAGGGAAAAAATTTGTGTGGGTCCCACATTTTTTCTCTTCCCTCTCCCCTTTTTTTTTAGAAACCAAACGGGGGAAATGTTCCTGGTTTTTGTGATTTCCATCCATTATGTTTCTTTCCATCAGGTTTCCCACATTCCAATCATAGTGTTAGAGTAAATTACACAAACCCTCCTTGAGTCATGAGGAAACAACAGTCAACCCCATTCTGGAGTAGGAAAACACTCCACCCCATTTGACTCTTTGACTAACGTGTTGTTTAAATTATGTTAATAGAATATTCTTTAAATTAACTATAATTAGCTTAAAAAGGAGTAAGTTATGCTCCACCACCTTTGAGTTGTTTAAAATAACGGCAAACCCTAAAATTTGGCCAAAAATTACACTTGACCCTATTTTTTGGTGTTGGTTAACTATTGACTTAACATTGTCAAGTAATAGAAATACAAAAAGAAAATATAAAAAAAAAATTTGAGCCAACGAGCTAGCGCAACCCATTACAAGCCAGCTAACTTTCGGGTGGAGTAGTGTAGCAAAATTAGCTACACCACAAACAATCAAGCAGATGAATAATTTGTTGAGGCGATTCTTGTGGCACATTCCTCGCAGTGCGTTAAATTTTGTTGTCTTTGAATGCCCAACAACGTGAATTATTATTGCCTTTGGTTTTCCCTTAGTTTTTTTTTCCTAAAGAAGAAAAAAATGTATAGTTGATTTCACTCTAAAGATTATAAATCATTCTTCATTGAATTAAGTGAAAAATACAAAAATACCGCTTCCTATTTTGCAAATACATAATGAAGTTGACACAGGCAAACACAAGAAGGGGGGTTGAATTGTGTTTGTTAACAGTTTTTCAAAAATACCTTTCTTAAAACCTTTTTGAAAGAAAAACAGAGATAATCACACACAAGAAGATCTTTTTAGAAGGAGTTAACAACCTTAAGCTCAAGACCCCACAGTTAGTATAAATAAAAATTGTAAAAGCTAGGGATAGAAGATTCACACAAGTGATTTATCCTGTTCACTCTCTTCTGACCGAGAGCTACGCCCAGTCCCTTCTACCTAAAGGTTTTCTCTACTATTCTCCAATATACTTACAAGTATTCAACACCTCTTCAGGCTTACAAGTATTCTTTCTCTACCAAGCCTCTTCAGGCTCTAACTCTAACAAAGAGATTTAAAGTATGATCTTACAAGCTCACTATGTGTAAGAGCATAAAAGTTTAAGATCAGTTGTTATTACAAATGAAGGTATTCAAGAGAACTTTGAGCAGAGTTTTGGGACTTTGAATATCAAAGCTTGGATCTACTTCTTTCCTAGGGGTCATCCATTATTTATGGATGAAGTGCAGCTCTATCTAGTTCTTCTTCAACGGTCTTCAACTTGTATCCGTTTAGACATAGCATTAAATGTTAGGATCCGTTGAGACTGATAGTTTGATATGCTTTCTGCGAGAAGTTCTCTTGGTTATATATGAAGTATGATCAAAGTAGTGTTGTCATGTCTCTGTTGTACCGAAGGTTGCTTTCTAACTTTCCTTCTTCGTACTTGGTTCAACTTTACAGCAATATTTGTGTCAAAGTACAAAGGTTTAAGTTCTGGATGGTACTATGTTTCTAATCTCAAGAAACAAAGATTTAAACAATTCAAATAACACAAGAAAGGGACACAAATTTCTTCGTATTAAATAACAATCATTTGAAATAAATTCACTTTGACTAGACTGGTTCAGTTCCAGTGACCTGTGGACACACATGTCTTTCGACGCGAAATTTTAACTATGTGTAGACTTAGACACTCGCCTAGTGTCTTTTAATTTAGCCAATTTTTAATGCCTCGTCTAGCGATAACTTTATAGATTTAGAATTTTACCATAAGCTTTGAAGGCTCGTCTAGCGAGTGATAACTTAAACCCGATACTCATTTTTAGCAGAACTAAGAAACTCAAAATTAGTTCCCTCGTTTGGCAATACTTAGAACAGTCCTGCAAGATAGAGTAAACGGTTAGATTTTTAGCACAACTTTGCCATACAAATTTAACATTTTTGTTAACATCAAAAATTAAGAGATTATTTAGTCAAAACCGCTTTGGTTCCAACAATCTCCCTTTTTTTGATGATGACAAAAACTTATTAAATTTGAGTGAGCAAAGTCTAAGAGAGCTACAGAGCTCCCCCTAAGACAAAGCATACAAAACTTAACAAATTCTATCATCAGGAGAAATATGTATAGAAAATCAAGTATCAGAGCACAGAGCAGGTATCAGAGCATATGAATATCATAATAACAAATATCATTAAAAAAAACAGAAACATGCATTAGAAGCATATTTATGCAAATATGCAAATGAAGACTTAAACATTCAAAAGACTTCTTTATAAATTTAATTTTCTATCCTTCTCCCCCTTTTTCGTCATCAGACAAAAATGTGAATAAGGTTAACCATCATTGTCAGTTATAGGGAAAAAAAATCAAACTAATAAGAAGAGGGTGGAGGAGGATGAGGTGGATTTTGATTTTGAGGGTTTTGTGGGGGTGGAACAGGTTGACCATGGATCTGATGGAAGTTGGTGAGCAGCTTGAGCATCTGATTAATGAGGGCATTGGTGGGTTGCAGGGACTTCTCTACTTGAGCTTCAACCTTCTTGCTAATAACTCATCTAAGTCAGGTGGCAAGGAAGATCTTGAGCTTTCAGTAGTGGCATTCATGAGGCCTTGTCCTTGCATGATGCTCAGAGCTTGGGAATGTTGAGGTTGTGCTTCTGGGTGAACGACAACTAGTACTAAAGGCTAAGAAGAGTGCTTGCCAGGAGTGCCTAGTTTACTTGTAGAATCAGCAAAAGCTTCAGATGCTTGTACAGATGGTTCAGGTGTGGGCACATATGGAACCCAGTGTACTTTATCTCCTTCAAAAGTTGGATTGATCAGAAGAATGCCAATAGTGTCCTCATGTATATAAAACCCGACAGAGGAAAGACCATATCTTCCCCTTACAGTAGGAATGGTCCTCTTGTCAGTTGCACTTAGTCCTGAGGAGGAGGCTTTTCTACTACTGATCCTGATGTGACAAGCCCAAAAGCCTCTGGCATCATCATTTGTCATATTTTCCTCATCTTTAGTCAGTAGAAATTCCATGAACTCATGGTCAGCTAGAGGGTCTGGACTAGGTTGCAGAATGTAGGAGTTTGGTGCAGGCATCTTGTCCTTCTTCAGTCTCTTCTTGGCATCTTTGTCCTTATTTAAGTTAATCATTGACAATCTGGGACAAATCCTTGGAGGTTGCATGCCAACCTTGGTGTCCTTGGTTGAGTGAAACAGCCAAGTAGGTGGGACAAAATTGGCAGCCCTGATATACCTTGGCAGTTCAAACTCTGCCTTGAGGTGACCATACATGATGTGATCACACACATCATCAGCACTCCCATATTCTCCAGGATGGACAAACTCATTTTACATTCTTGTCCAGAATGAATCTGTGATGGCCATAAGTTCTTGAACTTTGGAGAACTACTTTAGTCTCTTGAAGCTTTGATGGCACAGTCCACTAGACAGGAATGATGTCTCTATCAAGACCATCAGTATGGGGTTTGAAGGGTGGAAATTTGATGAGGTTAGGGTGGATTTTCTTTGGAGGGAATTTCTGTTGTGGTAGGTGAGTGAAGAGGGGCCCATGGGCATTGTATAGGTCAGAGGGAAGAGGACCTCCGCCTTCATATGGGATAGGTACATGCCAAGGGTAGCAAGTGGGTTCTGGTTCATATTCATAGTCAGGTAAGGGATAGAAGGGTCTGGTTGATTCTGGTTCTGGTTGATGAGTGTGGTACAGAATCCTCAATCCGTTTTTACTTTGGCCTCAGCTTTACCATCATATAGAATGAAGGGGTCCGTGTAGGGGAATATGACTTTAGGAATTTTGGGAAAAGGTGCTCCTGGATTGATCCCAACATCATCTTCTTGATTGAACCAGGGATCATCGTAGGGTATTATGGGTTAAAATTGAGGTCTTATTGGAGAAGTTTGAATGGGTGAGTGGGCAAGTGAATTTTATGGTGAGACTGTGTGTTGAGGGGGGGGGAGTGTGGTTCATATATTGGCTCAGTTTGGGTAAAGTTGGTTGTTCTTGGATGGGTAGGGATGGTTGATTTGTTATTGTGGAATAGTTTGGTGCAGTGATGGTGTGGGTGTGGTGTTGACAAGAACATTAAAAATCACAACCAGAGCATCAACAGCTAATTGACCAGGATCATTAGCAGGTAGAATTACCTCTGAAGTCACAATGGACTTAGCCTTCCTAGAGGGTTGTTGCCTTGCCTTGGTTGGAACAGCAGTGTGCTTCTGCTTATTAAGCACTGATCCAATAGGCATGGTGTCCTCATCATCATCCTCATTGTGGGACAGGACCATTTTTCTTATCCTCTTCTGCCTTGGTACAGCTTGTGGTTCATCAGCCATTGCTTCCCTAATGACCACTCCAATAGTAGGCTTCTTGGCAGCAGCTAGACAAGTTGTTTTGACTCGTCATCCAACTGTCTTTTTTTTCAAGCCTAGAGTCTCGGCTTCATTCAACTCTAATTGTTCTTCCTTGATCTTTAGCATCTCCTCCTTCTTGGCCAGTTCTAATTGAATAACTGGATTCAGCTTCATGTTGGTCAAGTTTACCTTGCCAAACACAGCAACAGACATGCCCTTTTCCTTGAGGATTGCAGCTTGTTCCTCAGGAGTCTTGGCTTCAAGTTTTGCATAAATCTAATGAGACTTGAAGATCTTGGAGAGCAAATGGCAGAAGGGAATAGCAGTGGCCTTCTCCTTCTCAAGAACGTAATTTCTGAATCTCCTGAATAGGATGCAGGGCAGATTGTTCAGGGACTCAGTCAAGAGGTTGAATGAGCAGAACTTGTGGAGAGAAGAAAGATTGTGCTTCGACCAGCCTTGTGAAGCACGAACTTGTTCAGAATTTGATGAAGAATACGAGCTTCATCCTTCATCTCCACAGCGTTCCATGAGTGATTTCTTACAGTATCACTCCTCGTTAGAACAGTAGCCATTGTTTCTTCACCACCAACCTTTTGTTCCTATTTTTTAGTTATGACTAGACCTTCCCTAGCACAATGAATCGCAGTTGCGATTGTTGCTTCAGATACAACCACCTCAGTGTCCAGCACAGTAGCAAAAATTTCAGTTTCAGTAACCTTGTGGTTTTTCCAAAAAGCCCTAATGAGGTCTGGGTACACAGACCTTTTCGATGAACAATCCTCCCCAACCAGCAGTTGTGATGTACTGACTCACATCAATGTTGTATTCTTTCAATATGCCAAAGTCAAAGTGGTGCTCTATCCCAATCTCGAGAGCATTGAAATTGTAGGTACCGGCGGCAGATGAAGAAGCCATTTTTGATGGTTTGAAGGTTTAGGGTTTGAGAATCAGAGAATACTTTCGCGAGAAGTTTTCAGGTTCAGAGAGAATGAAAGGTTTTTCAGAGGGAAGAGACACACTTAAAAAGGTTTCGAAATATGAAGAGTTTCTATAAGAAAATAATTCTAAAAAAATAAAATAAATGAAAGACGTGTGATAGGACATGCATTAAATGCTAACACGGTGCATGTTTTTTGAAACTGTAAAAAGAAAGTTAAAGGATTGATGTATATAACTAACTCGGTAAAGAGAATTTGCCTTGGTAATATGTCTTTGAGACATAATAAATTCAACTAATAAATGTATGGACGAGTCATATAAGAGTATGCAAAAAGGCATTAGACGAGATAAGCATTGTACGAGCATTTATCATATAGTAACCGACCGAGACTGGACGACATGCTAATCCACACATATCATGTTAAGATGCTTTCTAATAAAAATAAATATGTCCTCAGCAAGAGGTTTAGTAAAGATATATATGCCCATTGATGGTCAGTATCTACAAACTGTATGTAAAAAACACCTTTTTGCACATAATCTCTAATAAAGTGATGTTTAATTTCTATGTGCTTAGCTCTAGAATGCAAGATTGGATTCTTAGATAGATTGATTGTAGCAGTGTTATCACACATAAGTGGAATACTACTTACAAACACATTGTAGTCGTCTAATTGGTGTTTGATCCAAAGAAGTTGTGAGCAGCAACTTGCAGCTGATATATACTCAGCTTTAGCAGTTGATAAGGCAATGGTACTTTGTGTTTTACTTGACCATGAGATTAAATTAGATCCAATGAAGTGACATCCTCCACTGGTACTCTTTCTTTCTATTCTGTCTCCAGCATAGTCAGCATCTCAAAAACCAACTAATCTGTAATCATCATTCTTCTTAAAGCACAAACCACTACAAAAAAAGAACTGTTTAGCGACCGGCATATTCGGTCGCTAAACATTCTAATTCGGTCGCTATTGAAGTTAGCGACCGAATTAGCGACAGATTCATGGTGGTGGCTGATAACCTGGTTGCTAAGCTTTTAGAGACCGAAATAATAATTCGGTCGCTAAATGGCGACCGTAATTTCGGTCGCTAAATAATAAAAAACGGTCGCTACACGGTTGGTCGCATTGTTTGGGTAACCATTTTTAGCGACCGATAATCGGTCGCTAGTTCGGTCGCCAATGTTGGTTACTGTTAACCTATATTAGCGACGGATTTTCGGTCGCTAGACCACAATCTGTTAATGTTAATTAAAGTTTAGCGACCGAATTATTGGTTTCTAATTCGGTCGCTAAACTGGTTTTTATTAAAAAAAAATTAAATTTAAATTTTAAAATAATAAATTTTTTTATGTTTTTCTTTAAAGTTCAGCAAAATTACTAATAAAACACACCAAATTAGTAATGAAATATACAATCATAAGAAATAATGAATATATATATATATATGTGTATATATATATATATATATATATATATATATATATATATATATAAAATCCACAGTGTCGTACAAGAATCGTTTAAAGTCAAAAATATGAAAAAAAAAATAATCAGTCATGATGAGGGGGAGGTGGAGGAATCCAATCATCCTCAGCGTCTGTACCACCGACATCTGCTATCTGATCGTCCTCTGCAGTAGCAGCATCAGTAGATGGCGGTGGAACTGGAGGAGCGACAGCATGTGGCACAACCGTTAGAGCATCACCCTGAGCAACTAGAGTCTGGATCCTCATCTGCTCCAACACCAGCCCATGATGAAACGGCCCCCGCTCGATGCTCGTGCCTCGCATCATTCTTTGGTGTGCTTGAGTCAAATGTGCAATCTAGTTCGCCATCTGCAGCTCTCTCTCGCTCTTCTCCCGAAGCTCCACGTTCAGCTGCATGATGGTGTCCTGTAGGGGTGTAAGCGGATCCGATCCGATTCGCGAACCCGGCGGATCCGAACCGATCCGAACCGGTTTTGGTGGATTGGTTCGGATCATCGGATCGAATCGGATTCCAAAACGTCGATCCGAACCAGATCGGTTCGGGTCTCGGATCCGAGAAATCTGATCCGATCCGATCCGAACCCTATAAAATATTTATTTTTAAATTATTTTATATAATATTAATATATTATTATATAGATATTTAATATAATTAATAATTAAATATGTATATTTTATTTTATTTTTCGAATTTTTTATTAATATTTAAGTGTAAATTAAAAAAAAAAAAGTAACCCGATGATCCGAATCGAACCAATCCGATTGATCGGTTCGGTTCAGATCCGTAGCTGAAAATTCGCCAAATCCGAACCGATCCGAACCGATCAAATTTGATCGGTTCGGATGATGAAACCCCTCAAATCCGATCCAAACCGACCCGATTACACCCCTAGTGTCCTGCATTTGGTTGAACTGCTCCTGAGGGACGGTATCGGCGTAGGAAGGAGCAGGCGTGCCGGATGATGAAGCGATAAACTTGCCTCCCAGGTGTCCGAGGCCATACACGTGCCCCTTCTTGTTCCTGCCCCCGATGACCTCCAAATAAATGGCATTATTGTCGACGGAGATAGGAGAGCTGGGCCCATCACTAGTCAAGGACTCATCTTGTGACTGTGAGGCACGTGATATGGCATCGTCCTTCTTCTCGTTGAAGCCCACCTACAAAGTATAGTTGAAGAAATTTAGTTAAAATTATAATCAATATTAACAAATCATTTATAATAAATTACAAGTAAACACTAAATTGTTTTTTTGCTTACAGCATAGTTACGGGCCTTGTCGTAGACCCATGTCCCCGACTTCAACTTCTTCGTCCTCTCCACCAACTCCATAGTAGTGGGGGCCCGCTGTTTCTGTGCTTTATGCACAGAAAAATATAATCTTAAATTCATAAGAATAATTAAAAATGAAAACTAATTAATTAAATAGTATAATAAGTCAAAAGTTTAATGTATTACCAGCTCGTCGTAGTGGGCGACGGCTGATTTAGACCTGCCGGTCCAAGCACATGCGCCACCATCAGAAGCTCGATTACGCCGAGCTGTGGCCTGGATCTCCTGGAACTTCTCAGTAGCCCAGTACTGGTCCAGCTGCCTCCTGATCTCAGGATCCATTTACTTCCCCTTATTCTTACCCTTCCTCAGCTTGTTCGTCAGATTCTTCATGACCAGTGAGCCTTTATGCTCAAATATGTCCCTGACGAGACCCTCTAAAGCTACGTCCCACCTATACTCTTTCTGCAACGTACAGTTGTTAGGAAATTCGTGTGTGTGTGTGTGTGTGTGTATATATATATATAATGTAAATTTAATTTAAATAACTTAATAAATTGTTACCTTAAACTCTAGAAACAACTGATCCCTATGGCCCCCTGGGATGGCCTTCCATGTAGGCCATGGACCATCAAACTTGCGTCGCAGGATCTTCGATATCGAATAAGAAGGGCCCTTCGCGGGCAGAAAGCTGCAGCAAAATTAGAGCATTAATAAATGTTATAAATAAATTAAAAAAACAAGTAAATAGAAATTAACGATACTTTATATATATTAAAAAATTAAATTAGCGTACTCGTTATCCCACCTAGGGATAAGAAGAATCCTCCTGTCGGATGGACCACGACTCTCCTGTCCCAATGATGACGATGGTCCTGTCGTAGGTGTGGATGATGAGGGTGCAGCCTGTGTCCCGACCACATGAGGCTGGGTAGGGGGTTCAACTCCATCACCGTGAGGTGTCCCGTCCACAGAGGTGCTGGTAGGGTGGTCTCGATCTGAAGGCTGTGGGTCGGCTGGCGAAGGGACTCTCGCAACACGACCTCTGCCACGACCTCCACGACGACCCCTACCTCTAGAGGAATCTGCCATCTTTGTACAAAATGAAAAGATGATTACACAACAGTGTAAATAATACAAAAATAAATTACCTAAGTAGAATGGCATTTACACAATGAATTATGACATAAATAAATTACCTAAGTAGAATCTCTGTCACTAAATTCACCCTCACTCTCATCAGTCTCACTTGATCGGAATGTGCCTTCGCTAGATGCGTCCAACTCGGATTGATCCAATAACTCTCTTTCAACTTCTTCCCCATTTCTGGAAATGTTCGCCAGAGGATTAACAATAATGTCCGGCGTAATTTGCAACGGTACGTGGGGTCTTGAAAACTCATCATCTTGGTACGGAGCATCTTTTTCAGACTGGTTGATTACATTATCAGTAATTATACTACGAGCCTTTATCTTAATAACACCCAACCAGCCTTGATGTCCTTCGGGATATGGCGAGTAATAAACCTGATCTGCCTGTTGTGAAAAAAATGAATGGGTCGTATGCCTTATTATACCTTCGAGACAGTCTAACTTGAACAATACCATATTTTTTATCGATTTTTGTCCCTACGTCAAGAGTAGGATCAAACCAATCACACTTGAAGATAACTAACTTCATCACGGGGAAACCGGTATAATCGAGTTCAAGGATGTCAGTTAGAACCCCATAGAAATCATCCTCTACATTGCCATCAGTGGCTCGCACACAAACACCATAGTTACACGACTGCATTCCTTCATTCCATGTTTTTGTGTTAAATTTATATCCATTTACAATATAAGTATTCCATGATGTAACCCATCAGTTAGTCCCTCATGCCAAATTTGTCAACAATGGATTTTGAACATTGTTTTCTGGATCTAGTACCTAAAAAATCAAATATTATATTATTCTTATACATGCTATATATTTAAGGAGATAAAATGTATTGCAACAAATTAAATTAAGATGCTTAACGTACATATTTACTTAACCACGTAGCAAAGTGAGAAGTAATTTCTCAATCAACCTGATCGTTTGAAATGTCAGGTTGGAGATCCCTTAGAAAATTGCCGTACATCCTACATATGGGAGATTAACAGCAGGACGATTAATAATCATAAATGTCAATTGAACTTATAAAAGACATTGTAGAAACTTACTCTAAATATGGTGTCACCTCTTCACAATTTTGAAGGATATACAGATTAGCAGCATTAATGTCGTGCTGCTCCAAGAAATATCCTTTTGATTTGCCACTAAATCTGCTCGGATAGTTGAATATTGATATAGGAGGACTAGTTGAACTTCCTTCGCCCGAATCAATGTTTCTAGGTATCCTTCTCCTTCTCGTGTTAACTTCGTCCGGATAGTAATATGAGGCAAAAGTGGAAGTCTCCTCTACTAAGTATGCTTCACAAATGGAACCCTCCACTCGTGCCTTGTTCTTGACTTTGTGTTTAAGGGAGTGCAGGAACCTATTAAAGAGGGATACATACAAATAATTACTAGTTTTAGGGAAAGCTAAACTACGATCTCGTGTTCATGAATTTCATATGTATTAAGTAAAATAGTTGATGTTGTTTACCTTTCAAATGGATACATCCAGCGGTATTGGACCGGGCCACCAACTCTTGCTTCGTAAGGTAGATGAACTGGCAGGTGTTCCATGGAATCAAAGAAACTCGGCGGGAAGATTTGCTCCAGCTTACATAACAAAACGGGTATCTTGACTTCCATATCCTTTAATTGATTCACATTTAGTGTTGTCAATGTAAGCTCCCTGAAAAAGTGGCTAAGCTCAACAAGTGGGTTCCAAATTTGCTTCGGTAATGCGTCGAACGCAATTGGAAGCAACCGTTGCATGAACACGTGGCAATCATGACACTTCATTCCATGTAACTTTGCTTCCTTAATGTCAACACATCTACCCAGATTGGAAGCATACCCATCTGGCAAATTTAGTTCTTTAACCCACTTACAGACGGTCACTTTCTGTGTTTTGCTTAGTGTATAACTTGCCTTCGGTTTGATAAGTCTGCCACGACCACCGTCCTGCAACTCAAGCTCCTTCCGATTACAAATTTCAGCCAGATCCAATCGGGCTTTATTTGTATCCTTTGTCCTCCCCTTGATGTCCATCACAGTGTCAAACACATTCAAAAACACATTCCTCTCAGTATGCATGACATCAATGTTGTGACGGAGTAGATGCATCCTCCAATACGGCAACCTCTAAAATATACTTTGTTTTGTCCAATTATGGTTGACGCCATAATCAGGAATATGTTCTCCTTGGGATTCATGGACGAGCGGTAAGTACTGTACTCTGCGCCATACATTAGGACCAGTCAAACGTGGTGGAGGCGGTGTTGTCTCCGCACAACGCTTCTTGAATGCATTCTTGTTCCGCCTATAAGGATGATCTTCTGGAAGGAATTGACGATGACAATCAAAATATGAGATCTTTCGACTGTTTTTAAGCATGAATGCCTTCGATCGCTCCATACATATTGGGAATCCAAGCTTCCCCGCGGTCATCCAACCCGACATCATCCCATAGGCGGGAAAGTCGTTGATCGTCCACATCAAAGCTGCTTTCATGATGAAATTCTGCCTCAAAGATACGTCATATGTCAACACACTATCATTCCACAGCATCGTCAACTCATCTATCAGCGGCTGCAAGTACACATCAATCTTACCTTTTGGATTAGACGGACCCGGAATTATGACTGTTAGGAACATAAACTCCCGCTTCATGCACATCCCCGGGGGAAGATTTTACGGAGTCAGGATAACCGGCCAACAAGAGTATGCTTTTCCAGACTGCCCAAAAGGATTAAATCCATCAGTAGATAACTCCAATCGGACATTCCGAGGGTCCTGCAAAAATGCCATTTGAACCCTATCAAAATGCTTCCAAGCTTCTCCATCAGATGGATGACACAAGACATCTTGCTCCCTCTCATGCTTACTATGCCACTTCACGTGAGCTACAGTGGCCATCGAAGAGAACAATCTTGTATGTCTTGGCACGAGCGGAAAGTACCACATCTTTTTTAGCGACCTCTTCTTCTCAATGCCCATCCTAGTGGTTGTCTTATACCGATCCGTACCACAAAATCGACAACATGTTATGCTTTCCGATGAATCAATCTTATAGTACAACATACATCCATTCGGGCAACAATCAATTTTCAAACACCCCAGACCCAATTTTTCCACAGACTTCTTAGCATGATAAAAACTAGTAGGCATCCGATTGTCTTCTGGCAACGCCTTGGACACTGACCTGGTGAGGCGATTAAAACAACCTTCTTGCATATTGTAGTCAGATTTGATACTCAACCATTCCATGCACATCGACAACTCCGTGTACTCCCAACATCCTTCCCACAATGGAGATCGTGCATCACTCAGCATATCATAGAATCTTTGAGCTTCGGGATTCGGATTCTCCTCTATGTATTGGGAACCCATTCCACCATCTTTTTCTAGTACAACACCAACCGATGGTCCAGCATGATCCATTATCATCTGCTCGTATGGATTCCATTCTTCCCTCCGGTCACCACTTCCATAGTACGAACCTTCAAACACAATCGGGTTTAAATCAGGCAACGTCTCACTATAGTTACTCCACCAATAGTAATCAGGCATGAAGCCCTTCTCATAAAGATCGGCTACAACTCCATCCACGCTTTTAAAAGATTGACACTTGCATCTTTTGCAAGGACACCTCAAATGATCACTGCCCAGTCGTATAAATCTCTCTTGGCTAACAACAAACTCTATAAACTCACCCACTCCAACTCTATACTCTTCCCTAAGACGTTTATTCCGATCCAACCTATGATACATCAATTTCCGATTCTCCGGAATATCCATTGCTGGCAATTAAATAGCCTGACCAAAAAAAAATTAACACTTATATATTACGGTGCATTCCAATAACTCCATCAATCTCGTTCTTATGACAAGGTATGAACCTATCCCATTCGAGAAGAAACCTTTACCACACTTGGCTAATAATAGTTATTCCCTTATTCAAATGCCTTATGCTTAACAAAATTTCGACAGCATTTCCCATTGGTCTCCAAGTACACGACTCGAGCACGGGAAGCATCACCACGATCAAGTATGCACCAGGAGAACAAAAGGAAATGCATCAGACCGAGATCTCAACAAGTATATATATAAGGCATTTGAACATGGAAACGACTATTGTACGAGTGTGAAAAAGTTTTTTCCCAAACTATCCCATTTGGACAATTCAAGATTCAATACAATGAGCATGCATACCTTGATAAGTTACGCATGCTCATTAATATTGAATCTCAAATAGGAAACTAAGGCTTTTGTAAATTAATTATTAGCTCTAACAGAAAATAAAACCATTAACCTATAAATATTGCAACATTGTTGAGCTTATATAAATTGCAGTGTAAATCAATACAAACTTAGATAAAATATTGTAGTAAACATTCTATTAAGCTCCGCTCTCCACTAACAAGTAGCAGTTTATTGTCAAACACATGCATAATTTCTAAATTATCAGCACACAACCAGCATCCCGCCTTTCGGACAGGATCACATCCTATTGAGCTCTGCTCTCCACTAACAAACAACACATATTGACAGACACATGCATAAACATTAAATTATCAGCATACAATCAGACAAGATCACATCCTATTGAGCTCAGCTCTCCACTACCAAACAACACGATAATTCACATTTTACATTAGAAGCACCACACATATCAGTACCTATTAGACAAAGCAAAACCTTAAAAGAGAGTATTGAGAGAACTTACCTATTCGACAAAGCAAAACCAAGTAAGGATAAGGGAGGAGCCGCGGACAACGAAGATCAGACAAGGACCTATAATGCATAAATAAAAATAATCGTGTCAGAGCTGAAATGACAACATTTGGACTTAATACATTCATTTATGCTTTTAACATTCATATATATGCTATCACTACAGATGCTATTGGTGTTGTCTCCGAACATGGAAATTTAGAGGATTATCAACATGAAGGTATAACAGGAAAGAGAATTGAGTTCAATCTTCTTGATGAAAGGTCCTCCCAATTACAGTATTATCCTCTTAACTAAACATTTTATTTCACATAGAATTTATACTCAAACTTCATTTTTTTTCTCAAACTTTAGCAATAATTTTGTTCGTGTGACATTGTTTGGGGAACGAGCAATCGAAATGTTCAACTTTCTGACTGAAAATAACCAACTTAAAGTGGTAGTTTTGCAACTTGCCCGAATCACTCATTATAGAGGGTACGAGTGTTATCTATCAGAATCAAGTGATTCCTTTTTTTCTTAATCCGACGATAAGAAAAGAAAATATGATTTTCTACTTGATACAAAAATATGACAAATTTGTTAAGTATTAAGGAAAAAAATATTGTGACTTTCAATAATTTGGAGTAAATTTCTCAAAGTATAAAGTATTTTATATCTTTTTACAATTATAAAAAATATTCTTTAAGAAGTTGTGATTGAAATTTATGTGTTTTTTAGAAGAAAATTTGAGTATCTTTAATTTCAATATGTGTCTTTTTGATAAGGTCGAGTAATACCTCATCATTTTCTTTCCACAAGTGGAACTTAAAACTACGTTTGCTTTGATTCTCACTTGGGATACATAGAAGCAGAATACACTCATACCAATAAAGCCCTAAAAAAAACAATGCTAGCCGACTACCCAATAAAAATTTAGGAAAGAACATTTTGCACTTTGTCTCCACATTCCTCCCCATCACATAAAGCCCGTAGGACCCAAAAATAAAAGACATCCATGCCAAACACACAGAACATGTTCTGCCCCACCTTAGGCCGATTCTACACCAATAAAAGTCCCAAGCAAACTAAAATTTCAACTATCATTGCCATGTTTTGCATTACCATGCCCCTTCATAATTTCTTATAACCTGCGAGCAATAACAACTTTACCAAATCTTATACCCAACAAACACCCAGGTATCAGCCCCCATTAGGCAAAACTAAAGGAACCCTCATTCAGCACTTGCATCCCATGATCCTATGTTCCCACTTTCAATTATAGTTGAGGCCGCTTCTGTAGTAGAGCATCACTCCAACAGAAATATCAAATCTCATAACCAAAGTCCAAGCTATCCATTACATATGACACCTACTTTTCAGTATACAAAAACACTGGTGAAGATCAACTTAGCATCCAAACATGTAAAATTGAGAAGCACAGGAACAAATACTTTAAGAACAAAGCACAGAAGAACCTCTCCATCCACTCTATAGTTAGCAAATAATGTTCAGTATATTAACTCCCCTCTAAATTTTTTTTGGAACATTCTCAAGTAGAGAAGCACAAAAAAAAAAGGACAAGACATTAGAAAATCAGCTTTTCTATCAAGCTGTAGTGCCTGTGAACACAGCAAGGCCACAATTACCAAATATCTGCTAGCCACACACAACATATAACAGCAAACCAGGACCAGCAGGAGAAACTCCACACGACTTACAAAACAAAGCCAAGACTAATATACATCAAATAGAACATATATCAGAAACCATATAAGAAAATTATGAAAAAAACACCAAAACTATAACTCAAAGGCACACCCAACTCTTGAAAACCTGCTACCGCACAGATCCAGCAACCAATTCCTAGGACACCAGAGGAAAAAAACATCCAGTATGACCCCTCACCAGTACAAATTTTATGATCTTAACCTGAGCAAAGATTTCCTCAACCAAAGAGCTCCATTCTACACTATATATACACTACATTCATGACAGATTTAGGCAAGAATAGGGACTTAAACTCGACAATGAAAATGGATATTTAAATCATTTCTCCTTTTTGCATATCAACCTCCTCCACCAATTAATTAAACTCGATCATATTTTAGCAAGTACTTTTGACTCTCGAGTGCTCCATTAATGCATCATCAGAGATCGTGGTTCAGTTGTTGGTTACTCTACTTATCCAGTATTTTTACATGGTAACATACATATTTCCACAACTAATAGAAAAGATCTAGGAGTGAGTACTGACGTTATGATAGGAACTAGTAGTAATAAGAGAAATAGTAAAACAATGATAAGCAACAAACTCCAATTGTAGAGAACAGAAGCTATGAATGCAGAAAAGAGTATAGAAAAATTAAAAAATACCAGAGAAAGCAACTATCTCTGCCCTATGGCTTTAGCTACCCCTCTTTACTTAAAATGATCTCATACCCCTTCCACCATCCTCCATTGTCTTTATATTCCCATTCCCTTCCATGACTACACCACCTTCTACATTAATTCCCTTACCCTACTACCAAATATCCATTCTGTTAGAGAAACAGAGAATGAGAGAAGAGGGCAGAAGACAAGGTAGCTTACCCTTGGTGGTGGTGGTGTCACCGGAGCTGCGAACAGTGGTGGCTCAAGGGAGGCGGCTCAGGTGTGCTACAGGGACAGAGACAGAGAAACATCAGAAAGAGAGAGAGAGAGAGAGAGAGGGAAGGTGGAATCACTCACCGGAGGTGGCCTGGTGGTGACCGGAGCACAGACGTCGCATGGTATGGTGGCAGGGAGGAGCAGAGCGTGCAAGAGAGAGAGAAGAAAAGAGAAGAAATGAGAGAAATGGGGAAGAAAGAGGAAGGGCTCGGGATTTAGGGATTTTAGTTTTAGCGACCGAATTATTCGGTCGCTAAATCCGTCGCTAAATGGGTTAATTTGAAATTTGAATTCATAAATTCAGCGACCGATTTAAAATTCGGTCGCTAACATGCTCTATTTTAATTTTTTACGCGCCGTTTAGCAAACGATTTAATATCGGTCGCAACTATAAATAAATTTTAACCGTTGCATTTAACTCGGTCGCCATTTCGGTCGCTAAAAAGTCATAAATTTTTTACTTTTATTTTCCTTTATTTTGCGACCGAAATAGAGACCGATACCTCTGCTACGCTCTATTTCGGTCGCAATATCAACTCTAATCAGTGTTTGATTTAGATCCTATAATCGGTCGCCATTTCGGTCGCAAACAGCAGCCAACAAATTCGGTCACTATTTTCGATCGCTAAATGAGCTTTTTTTGTAGTGAACCCAGATTAGTAATACCTTTCAAATATCTAAATATTCTTTTAGCTGTTGATAAATGAGATTCTCTAGGATCAGATTGAAATCGAGCACATAAGAAAACAGTGAACATAATATCAGGTCTGGACGCAGTAAGATATGAGAGAGATCCTATCATACCTCTACATACCTTTTGATCTACCTTTTGATCTTTGTCATCTTTGTTCAGTATGGACGTCGGGTTCATAAGTGTGTTCATTGGTTTGCAGTCATCCATCTTGAATTTCTTTAGAAGTTCCTTTGTATATTTGGTTTGATGGATGTTACCTCGTCCACTATTTGTTTTGACTTGAAGTCCAAGGAAGAATTTGAGTTCTCCCATCATTCTCATTTCAAATTCTTTCTGCATTAGCTTAGAGAATTCTTTGCACAAAGATTCATTAGTATCACCGAAGATTATGTCATAAACATAGATTTGTACAATTATAAAACTGGACTTGCTGGATTTTCTAAACAAGGTTGTATCAACCTTACCTTTACTAAATCCATTGTCCATTAAAATGAACTTAGCCTTTCATACCAACCTCTAAGAGCTTGCTTGAGGCCGTATAAAGCTTTCTTTAGCTTATACACATGTTCAGGATGAGTTTCACTTTCAAAACATATAGGTTGCATAACATATACTTCCTCATTTATAAAGCCATTTAGAAATGTACTTTTCACATCCATTTGATAAAGCATAATATTATGATGTGCAGCAAAAGATAGTAATATGTGTATTGCTTCTAACCTAGCAACTGGAGCAAAGGTTTCAGTGTAATCTATACCTTCTTTCTGAGAGTAACCTTGAGCAATAAGTCTTGCTTTATTTCTTACCACTTTACCATTTTCATCAAGCTTGTTCCTGTAGACTGATCCAAAGCCATACACGGGTCAAAATAATAGTAATTAAAAACTGTAGTACAAGGAAAAACAACCTTGGTCGTCTCACGAGGATCTTTAAAATTATTAGTCAATCAAGAATGTTAGAGAAAGGGGATTTTCAAAATTCGTTGGGAGAAAACAAAATTGCAATTAAAAAATAGATTCAATTAATTATAAACATCAATCCAAGACGTCAAGTTCTTTGGTAGAATTCGTCATTGTTCCAAAAGATATAAATTCATTTGCCCTCCTCCTCTGTTAATTTGAAATCTACTACATGATCATGTAGGGTTTAAATAACAAAATTGGAGTCACAATCACAATCCCTAATAATGTTGATTTATGCACAAATTCAATTAACCTAGGTTACCAATTGGTTCCCTAATCTCTATTAGATTTTTGGATTGATCAATCCTAATTCCCAATTCCAATTCAATCATGAAAACTGAATCTACATCTAATCAGACATAGATCAGGCGTAATCACACTCACAACACAGAAATCATAATTGAAAGATGAGAAATGGAGAAGAAGCAATTGAAAAAGAGTTAAAAGTAAGGAACTCGGAATTCAAACCAAATTACTTGAATGTCTAGGATTGATAAAAGGTTTAGCCTTCCATAGTCATCACCATTGGAGAAGCTTTAACAACAAAACATCCAACAAAGTGCAGAAAACTAAAAAGGGGAGAATAGAGGGGAAGAGAATTCCAAAACTTGCAAAAACAAGGATTGCCAAAAGTGGTCTAATTTTCGTCTCTCTTTTGTGCGGCACTAAACTGCCACTTATACTTATTAATACTAATCTAACCCTAGACCAAATTAAGGACCTCTGAATAAGCTTTCCAACAAGGTATCATATGCCTTAATTGGGTTAAGATGAGTAAGTTATGCCCATTTAAGTGAGGGAACATCATGGACTGCAAACTGATCCGCGTCAGAGAATTCGGGCCCAGTTTGGCCTTGATTTTGGCCTTATTTGACAATTCTTGTGAAACCTGAAATTGTAGGTCTCTTCCTTATCTTTCTATGGACAGCAAGATCACCAAAATCTGATATCTGTAGCTCTAGTTATGCTCTGCGCAAGGCAACAAGGTCAGGATGAGTGAAAAATCCGAAAATTAACAATGTTTAGCAATTAAGCCCAATAATGTAAAACTCAGCCAAATCACCAATATTAAACACATATAACAATTAATTAGGCCAAGTATACACACTAAAAGGTAACTCAAAAATGAGTTATCATAGACCCACTTAGTTCCAATCATTGATTTAATCTTTGGCAGAGGCACAAGAGTCCACACTTCACTTCTTTCGAATTGGTTCAACTCCTCTTGCATGGTTAGAATCCAACCCTCATCTAGTAGAGCCTCGTTTCCTGTCTTTAGTTCTAAATCAGAGACTAAAGCAGAATCATCTTGCTCTCTGAATGTTGATCTAGTTCTTAGCCTATCACTGAGACTTCCAATGATTTGATCTTGAGGACAATAATTTTTGAAGTACCATGATATTTGAACACTTTCTTGTTGTGAAGTTGAAGCTTCTAACTCAGGTTGCTATTGATCGTCCACTCGATCATCAGACTTGATGTTCATTGGATTTTCTGAGTTATTGAGATTAAGATCTGCAAAGGCTTCATCAAGCTCTGATAATTTCTTATCAGACTGTCTGTCATCAAACTTAACATGTATACATTCTTCAACTACTAAAGTTCTAGAGTTATATACTCTAAAGCCTTTGGACGACTCAGAATACCCTAACAGTATTTTATTATCTAACAGTATTTCATTATCTACTTTGGCATCAAACTTACCAAGTTGATCTTTTGTATTTAGTATAAAGCATTTACAACCAAAAGGATGAAAGTAAGATATGTTGGGTTTTCATCCTTTCCACAATTCATAAGGAGTCTTATTCAAGATTGGTTTATGTATATTCTGTTCTGAATGTAGCAGGCAGTATTAACATCTTCAGCCCAGAAGTGTCTAGGGACAGTTGTCATTAAGCATTGTTCTAGCCATCTCTTGAAGAGATCTGTTCTTTCTCTCTACCACGTCATTTTTCTATGGTGTTCTAGGTATTGAGAAGTTGTGAAGAATACCACTTTCCTCACAACCTTTCAAATTGCTCATTTTCAAACTCCCCTCCATGGTCGCTTCTGATTGAAGTGATACACATACCTTTTTCATTCTATACACGTTTTCAGAATACAGAGAAGACCTTGAACGACTCATCCTTGTGCGCTAGGAACATAACCCATGTCCATCTAGTGTAGTCGCCTACCATAACTAGACCATATTTCTTACCACTGACAGAAGCAGTCCTTGTTGGACCAAAGAGATCAAGGTGTAGCAACTCTAGTGGTCTATTGGTACTAACAACATTCTTAGATTCAAAGGAACCTTCGACTTGTTTTCGCATTTGACATGCATCACAAAGAGCATCAGATTTGAACTTAAGGTTTGGTAATCCTCCCACGAGGTTATGCTTATTTAGCTTTGAAATTAATTTCAAGCTTGCATGACCTAGCATTTTGTGGCAAATCCATCGCTCATCTTCAATGGGCACTAGGCATGAGACACTTTGATTTGTAAGGTCCTCTCAGTCAATCTTATACAGATTGTTTTGCCTCTTGGTAGTGAATAAGAGTGATCCATCAGCTTTTTTGACATTACACATGTTCTTATCAAAGGAAACAACAAACCCATTGTCACATAATTGACTTATGTTCAGTAGATTGTGTTTTAAACCATCAACTAAAAAACATTATTAATAGAAGGAAAAGGTTGTTTACCAATTTTACCTACTCCAATGATCTTCACCTTCTGATTACCTCCAAAGGTAACCCAGCCACCATCTTTGTGTCTAAGGTCTTGGAACATACACTTTTCAGCCGTCATGTTACGTGAGTATCCACTGTCCAAATACCAAGATGCGTGTTTCTTTCCCGTTGTTAAGCAGATCTGCAGCATGTATAATCTTATCTTTAGGTACCCAGTTTGACTTGGGTCCTTTTTTGTTAGTAGTCACTGGTCGAGTATGCTTGACATGCTTTATGTGTATGCATCTAGATGTGATATGACCACTTTTTCCACACACTTTACAATAAGTGTTGGACGAGCTTGATTTTGTTTTAACATGATGTGCTTGAGTTTTAGAAACTCTGTGATAAGCATGAGGTTTTGATACTTTGTGAGATGCTTCATGCTTCTCTTTGTCATAGCCTAAGCCAGACTTATCACGAGGTGACCTAGAGTACCTCAGTATCAAGCTCAACTTTTCTGAGCCACTTACAAACTTAGACAGGGTGTCTGTTAGAAATGTCACATCTTGTTTCAGTTTTGTAGCTTCAAAAGCGACATCAGGATCATACTTTAGTTTGTCAGTTAGACTGATATTCTCTGACTCAAGCTTCTTATTTTCATTAACAAGGGCTTGTTTTTCCATGCAAACTCCATCATAATCCTTAATTAACCTAGAAAATTTCTTTTTGAGATATTTTTATTCATGAGACATAATGGACGAGTTGTGTAATAACTCATCAAATGCTTCTTGAAGAATAGACAAGTCAGATTCCATTAGCTCAGCATCAGTGTACTCACTTTCTGAAGAAGTGCCAGCCATGAGACAAATATTTGCCTCTTCCTCAGCTTCATCTTCTTCTTCAGATGATGATAGATCCGGATCCTCCTGTAACAGCCGTGTTTTATATTTTTTTTACGTATGATGATTAAGTTTAAGGCTTAGATTATATGGTGAATATGCTAGTTAAGGTCTAGGAACCTTTGCATGGAAAGTACACAAACATCTGGAGTGAAATCGGACGTAAGTATATCCTAGGGTTTCTTGTAGATCGTTTAAAAGGATTAAGTGTGTGGAATAAGAAATTTGGATTTAAGAATGAGATTAGGCATTTTTGAGGGTTTGAGATAGTTTATTAGGTCTTGATGAGCCTAAATCTCAAATTTGGGATCAATCGGACATCGGACGGACTCAGAACGTGAAGAAGCGTGAAAGAATGTTTTCTTGTCAATGGTCAACGCTCGGGCGTGGCTTATTCTGTTGGAACCAAAGTGGTTTTGGATTAAATAATCTCTATGTTTTGATGTTAACAAAAGGATTAAATTTTCTTGTCAAAGTATTAGTTGAAATCTAACATGTGCTATTTAGTTATGCAGGAACACTTAAAATTATAAGACACGGAAACTTAGAATAAGTTTTCATATGTATCTGCTTGGACTCATAAAGAGAAATGCACGTCCACCCGTGTAGACGGGCTACTCAATGTTTTGGTAAATTTATTTATTTATCTAATTGAGTAGACTGGTTTCTTTAAGTAGACGAGGCACTAAATGTTTACTAGACAGATTTTAAGTTTTAAATCAAATAGACTAGTTTTAACTTGCCACATCAGTAGACGAGTTCATTGATCGAGTAGACGAACACTAATTACCACGTCACTAGACGGAGATCAAGATAACTCACTGAGATATAGCAAGTCCAAAGACTTGATAGTAGACGAGAGAATATACCACGTCAGTGGACGAGTTAAATGAAAGAGTTAATAGAGTTCGTTCTTACACATAACTGTGTGGACGGAGATTTTTGAATAGACGGGCTTCTATCTCTTATATATATGTTGTTCTAAAAATGAATAAATTCAATCTGACCCACAATGAATTTATTTCAAATTATTGATATTTAATTCAATAGAATATTTGGTCTTTCCATTTGTTTTATCTGGTTAATGCTTTGTTTCCTTGTGAGAAAATCATAGTACCATCGAGGAAATACAAAAAGCAAATAGTACAATGAGAAAATGAAAAGTGACATGTACGAATTCTTCTTTACTGCTGGAAAACGCTGGATTGTACACAAAGGAGGAAAGAAAGTTTTCAAGGTACAAATTGCTTAGAAACAATGACCCTTTATTCTATGCAAATGTGGTAACCAATAGTACATTTCACAAAGGTCACGATCAAGCTATCAGTCACAATGGATATCATGCATTCAATGCTATCTCTAAACGGAACTATTCAAAATAACCGTTGATGAAATACAAGTGAAGAAGAAGGTCACTATAAATAGAAGACCTCAAGTTCTGAAGAACAACTTTTTCCAATCGATAATCACTCATTCTAATATTCTTTCAAGAGCAAGAGTCTGTATTCTTTAGTTTGAATATTGTTGTAATATTCAATTGATCTTAAACTTTTATATCCTCGCACATAGTGAGTTAAGAAGATCATAAGTTAAATCTCTTTGTTAGAGTTAGAGCCTGAAGAGGCTTGGTAAGAAAGAAATACTTGTAGCCTTGAGAGGTGTATAATACTTGGTTGTAATCTATTTGGAAAATAATGGATAAAAACTTTCAAGTTGAAGGGACTGGACGTAGCTCTTGGTTGGAAGAGAGTGAATCAGGATAAAACATCTTGTGTGAATCTTCTAACCCTAAACTCTTACAACTTTATTTGTTTAATTTGACTGTGGGGATTTGATATTGCTTTAGTTAAGTTTCAAAAGTTGCTTTTCAGTGTGCACATCTGTTTTAAATATCCTTGTGTGAGAAAATCAGTTTTGAAAAAGATTGTTTGCAAAAATTATTAACAAACACAATTCAACCCCCTTCTTATGTTTGCCTGTGTCAACTTCAGTTGGTATTAGAGCTCAGCCTTGAAAGGGTTGAGCATCTAACAAGTGCTAAGGGAGTACGATCCAACAACCATGGATGCGGAAGGACAAGCTATCGACATACCTCCTCTCTTCGATGGTTCTGATTATGACTACTGGAAGAAGAGGATGATGGCCTTTTTGGATGCACAAAATCTAGACATCTGGGAGCTCATGGAAACTGGTTATACTGAACCCAGAAATGAAAATGGAGCTGCTGTTGCTAGAGCAGACTGGACAGCAGATCAAAAGGCATAGCATCAACTCAATCTTAAAGCTAAGCATTATTTGATGTGTGCTATCACCAGATATGAACATGACAAAGTTCACAGCTGCAACACTGCCAAAGAAATATGGGATACTCTTTCTCTTGCTCATGAAGGTTCCTCACAAGTGAAGGAATCAAAGATCATCGTGCTGGTTCATCAGTATGAGCTGTTCAAGATGGGTGAACATGAAACAATAGGCCAAATGTTTGGAAGATTCCAAACCATCACCAACAGTCTCATATCTCTTGGAAAAGTCTATGAAAATAGAGATCATGTTAGAAAAATCCTGAGAAGTCTATCCAAGCAGTGGAGACCTAAAGTTTCTTCTATTCAGGAAGCTAAAAACCTGAATACTCTTTCTCTGGAAGAGCTTCTTGGATCTCTCAAGGTTGATGAAATTGAACTGAATGAAGAAGAAAGCTCTAGAAAAGGAAAGACTATTTCCCTAAAGGCGTGGAAAGCAAGTTCATCAAAAGCCCTCGATGCTACTGAATCCTCAGATGAAGCTGGAATCTTAGATAGTGATGAAGGATCAGATGAGGATGAACTATCTTTCATCTCCATAAAAATTCAACATATGTGGAGAAAGAAAGGTGGTTTCAGAAGGAAGCAATTCAACAAAAAGTTTTCCAAGGAGAAGCCAGACGCCAAGGAAAAAGGTTCCCCCTTGTGTTTTGAGTGTAAGAAACCTGGACACTTCAACACCTGAGCTGAAGGATAAAAAGAAATTCTTCAAAAAGAAGAAAGGTTTAATGGCTACATGGGAGGATCTTGATCTGTCTTCATCAGATGAAGAATATGAAGCTGAGGCAGAGGCAAACCTTTGTCTTATGGATGACACATCATCAGAAATTGAATACACTAATGCTGAGTTAATGGACTTTGACCCATCCACCCTTCAAAATGCTTTTGATGAATTGTTGCATGAGTCGTCCATACTGTCTAAAGAGTATAGGAGTCTCAAAAAGAAACTTTCTAACTGTCTAGAGAATATGACAGGGTTTGCACTGAGAAACAAAACCTTACAGATGAAAATGAAATACTAAAATCAGTCAATGTCAGTCTAGCTGACAAAATGGAGTGTGAGCCTGATGTTTCTTATGAAGTTGCAAAACTGAAACAAGATGTAACATATCTGACAGACTCTCTGTCGAAGCTTGTAGATGGCTCAGATAAGCTTAGTCTCATTTTAAGGTACTCTAGGTCACCACATGATAAATCCGGCATAGGTTATGGCAAAAAGAAGCAAGAAGCATCTCAACAAAAGTCAACACCACATACTCAGCACAGAGCTTCAAAAGCTCAAGCTAAACATGCTAAAACAAAGTCTGGCCCGTCCAACACCTTTTGCAAAGTGTGTGGAAAGAATGGGCACACTACATCTAGATGCATACATAATAAGCATGCCAAGCATACTCGTCCAATGACTACTAACTAGAAAGGACCCAAGTCAGTTTGGGTACCTAAAGATAAGATCATACCTGTTGCAGACTTGCTTAACAACAGGAAAGAAACAAGCATCTTGGTACTTGGTGTAACACCCTATTTTTCCTATGTTTTCTGTAGCAGTAAATACGTATTTAAATGTGTTTATTTTAGATTAAAATCAGAGTATGATTTTAATTTAAATAAAATCATTATCTTGTGTTGTTATATCATATGAAGTTACGGTACAAATTTCGGTTGACAATTCAGACGAAAGCTGGTCTGCATTTTCATTGCCGGCAGAAGTTTACTGTACAGAAAACCTAATTTTGACCCGTGAACGAAATATTTAGTGTTTTATTATGTTTCCTTCAACTTTGGTTATTTTGAAAATTTTCGTTCAAAAATAAAATATAGTATTTTATTCGGGTGAAAACATCGGAAGAATTACGATAGGAAATGCAACCGGGTACGAAATGGAGCAGATTAAGGACCATAAAAGAAGTAAGGAGACATGATGGAAAAGTCTATGACACACTACAAAAGTATAATCATCACACTTTTCAAATTATAATACTATTCTAATCCAAAAGTCATTTATCTCTATTCCTCTATCCAATCAAGCTTGCTCAACAAGCTCTACCTCTTTTCCCCTTGGAGCTGTGGAACTCTTCCCCCCCTCCCACATCTATATATACCCCTTTCATTTTCACTTCATCATCTTCCTTCTTCAAACTCTATTAAACCTTCATCTTCTTCCTTTCTTCTAAAAGTTCAAGCTCTTAAAGCTTTAGTTTTTACTTATATTTTCTACTTAAGTTCTTCATTAAAGTTCTTCCTTATACTAGGGGTAATGCTCTCATATAAGTATTTTTGTAAGTTTCATCTTTTATTTCTTAGTTTATTTTATGTGTTCTTTATATGCTTTAAACTTCTAAAATCTCTCTAAAATGGTAGAAAACTCCTTTTGAGTTGAAACCACTTTCTATAGCCTTGTATTAACTTATATTGTCACATACTAAGAGGTTGTGTAATACAAAAATCTCTACCCATCTCTTCCAATGAAGGCCGAATGCTTGCATTTGTGACCTAGGAAGTTTTTGTTTCAACTTTTGGAATATGATCATGTGTTGAGTTTCTAAATATCCCTTGATCTTGAATCTATAAATCTTGGAAGTTTTGATAGCTTGTTCCTATGATGGCCGAAAATATGAATAAGTAAGCCTAGGATACTATGTTTCAACTTTCCAAGTATGATCATGGATTTAGAACTCTTAATACCTTGTGATTCTAAACCTAAGATTTATTGTTAAACAAAGAATATTTTCCTCATCATCCTATGATGGTCGAAACTTAGTGTCTAGGTGCTAGGATGTTTGAGTTTTTATTTTCCAAAATGATCATGGACTTGAGCTCCATAAGATATTTGGATGCTAAGTCTAAGAGATTGGAAAGTTTAAGGATTTCTAACTTGTTTATTCTATGTTATTAAAGCTAGGATGTATTACTTTCATTTTTCCAAGATGATCATGGACTTGAGCTCCATAAGATATTTGGATGCTAAGTCTAAAAGATTGGAATGTTTAAGTTTCCATTGTTTTCCAAAATGATCATGGACTTGAGCTCCATAAGATATTTGGATGCTAAGTCTAAGAGATTGGAAAGTTTAAAGAATGCTAGCCTATTTTACTAGCCTCGGTCGAATGCCCTAAGTTTATAACTTAGTGGGACTTTAATTCAACTTTGTTAAATGATCATTGTTTATGAACTCCTAACGCTTAAGGATCATAAATCCATGAGTTGTATAATTTTCAGGAATCTCTAACCCTAAGAACTAGTCTTGGCCGAACCTATACCTTGTGGTTTAGTGTTCTTGTTTGATTTTAACTTGTGATTTTGTGTTCATAACCTTAGACTTCCATCGCGGAGGAAACGAGGACGTTCGGGGTATACCTCTTCGAGAATCTAATCTCCTTACCTTCACAGAAGGTAAGAGGGGATTGGCTAAGGATATTCAATGACTATATGCATGTGTGTAGGTGTTTACTTGAGTGATTTGAATATTATTATGATATGGAGCAAATACTTGAATGACTTGTTTACTTGAACTATTGTGATTATTACTTGAAGTTGATTATTACTTGCCTTAAAGTATTGTGAGTTGTATATATGTGATGAATTGTCGTTAACTGTGATATTATTGTTGAGAATATATTACTGTTGATTGAAGTTTGAGAAGCCGGACTTGAGTCTGTGCACAATGATTATAAGGATTAAAAGCCTTAATAAGCCTTGAATAGAACTTTGAAAGTATTGGTTTCATTTATAAAAGTTCCTTGTTTAAAACGTTTACTTCAAGAGAATGAGATTCTAGTTTTGAAAAGAAACATTGAAGTGTTTTTAAGTCAATAGAAATTACCTTTTTATGATCCAAAGTTTGTACGAGAGAAACCCTTTTTGAACTATGTGTTTTATGAAGGAAAAATCCCTTTGAAAATATTTGACTTTATTCCATCAAGGATTTAAAAAGCAAACGAATTTCCAAATTGTTTTGTAAAAGAATTTGTAAAGCAAAATATTTTATCCTAAATGATTTAGAAACATTCCGGTTGGATAAGTGACCGAGGTTTTGTTTTGGTTTTTGATTTTCACTGAGCGAAAAGTAAGAACAAGTAAAACAGAATCTAGTTCGCGAGACGTCGCCTCTAGTATTCAGTTATAAGCACGCGATCTGGGATCCGTGTCAAGAATTATGGGCCAAGGATCCTAATCATGATATTATGGGCTAGGAGTCCTAATCTTAGAATTGAGGACCGTGTGTCCTAATTTCGTTGTTATGGGCTAAGAGTCCTTATGAACATGTTGAAATAAAACATGGATAAAATTATAATTGTTTCTACGACCACAACCTTGGACTGCGGCATCGGTCTAAGGTGTTGTGATTGAGCACTCGGACTGCGCGTCCTGTGTTATTGATTTTCAAGTGATGAAAATTGTGAATAGTCGTTAGCTTTGGGCTTCGACAACGGAAAAGAGTGAACACAAAGAAAAGTCTCGATAATGAAAAGTCTTTTATTCATATGCATTTCCCCCTTAGCAGACGTGCTTGAGTTAACCGAATACCCACTTAAGATGTGGTATTCGATGAGGTATACATCCGAATGGCCGTTATAATGGATTTGTGATGATTTTGATCCGGGTGCATGAGGTGACGGAGACAACTTGCCAATGCGGCATATGATCTTGATCAACTCTTTCTTCTTAATGATAAAACAGTGATGGTATCTCATGAGATTAAGTTTAGAGCCTGATGATTGAAGTGTCATGCATTATCTTTATAAAATTGATTGATTCGGGTATGAGACACACTGAAATAATACTTGTTGTTTACCTATGAATGATGTCTAAAATGTTAATATGCCAAAGTGTTGTATGTATCATGTTTGTGGTTGTTGTATGATATATCCATTTGCCGGTATCTCACTCTTACAGTTATATCAGGTCTCTTCGGGTTTTGCTGTAGTTCCTTGGTACTCTAGTACCGATGTTGCAGAGGAGTCCTTCTAAGTCACTTGAAGACCTAGTGTTAGAGGTTGGGAAAGTATTCTGATTGGGGGTCTCTCCAATGAATATTTGATAGGATGACCAGCTTAGGAGTCTGAATTGGGTTGTATATCTAAAGAGGTCGGTAAATGTAGTGTTATATACATCCATCTGTAGTTTAAACTTTTTCTTTCGAAAATGGAAACTTAGAGAAATGTTGTATGTCATGGTAACTTTGTTACGAATGTGACTTTACGTTTTAAATGTATGTATGATAGATTTCAGAGTTATCCTTAAAGAAAAAATTTTATACCCCGGTTTTCTGACTTAAAATAAAACAATTTTCCGAAAGCAACCAGCAAATTATCTTTTAATTTACTTCCGCATGTGTTACGTAGTAATACCCAGGTGGGTGTTACACTTGGACAGTGGGTGCTCACGACACATGACAGGAGAAAAGTGTATGTTCCAAGAACTTAGAGCCAAAGACGGTGGCTGGGTTACATTTGGAGGAAACCAGAAAGGAAAGATCAGTGGTATAGGTAAAATTGGTAAATACCCTTTTCCCTCCATTGACAATTTTCTATTGGTTAAAGGCTTAAAACACAATCTGCTAAGTAAAAGTCAACTATGTGATAGTGGATATGCTGTTTCATTTGATAAGAACATGTGTAATGTCAAGAAAAATGATGGATCACTCTTGTTCACTGCCAAGAGGCAAAATAATCTGTATAAGATTGACTTGGAGGACCTTACAAATCAAAGTGTCTTATGTCTGGTGTCCACTGAGGATGAGCGCTGGATTTGGCACAAGAGGCTAGGTCATACAAGTTTGAGGTTAATCTCAAAGCTAAATAAGCATAACCTCGTGAGAGGGCTACCAAACCTTAAGTTCAAATCTGATGCACTTTGTGATGCATGTCAAAAGGGAAAACAAGTCAAATGTTCTTTTGAATCTAAAAATGTTGTTAGTACCAATAGACCACTAGAAATGCTACACATTGATCTCTTTGGTCCAACAAGGACTGCTTCTATCAGTGGTAAGAGATATGGTCTTGTCATAGTAGATGACTACACTAGATGGACATGGGTTATGTTCCTAGCTCACAAGGATCAGTCTTTCAAGGTCTTTTCTGTATTCTGCAAACATGTACATAATGAAAAAGGCATGTGTATATCTTCAATCAGAAGTGACCATGGGGGAGAGTTTGAAAATGAGCTATTTCATAAGTTCTGTGAAGAAAGTGGCATTGTTCACAACTTCTCAATACCTAGAACACCACAACAAAATGGTGTGGTAGAGAGAAAGAATGGATCTCTTCAAGAGATGGCTAGGACTATGCTCAATGATAACTTTGTCCCTAGACACTTCTGGGCAGAAGCTGTTAAAACTGCCTGCTACATTCAAAACAGAATATATATTAGACATATCCTGAATAAGACTCCTTATGAATTGTGGAAAGGACGAAAACCCAACATTTCATATTCTCGTCCCTTTGGTTGCAAATTCTATATACTGAATATTAAAGATCAACTAGGTAAGTTTGAAGCAAAAGCAGCTAATGGAATACTATTAGGATTTTCTGAAACTTCAAAAGGCTTTAGAGTTTAAAATTCTAGAACTTTAGTGGTAGAAGAATGTATTCATGTCAAGTTTAATGACAAGAAGCCTGATAAGAAATTATCAGAGCTAGATGAAGCTTTTGCAGATCTTGATCTAAATATTTCTCGAGATAAAACTGAAATTAAGGATGATGATCAAGAAGAAGACTTCCCTCAACAAGAACCAGAAACCTATGCTTCTCAACAAGATAATGTTCAAAGATCTTGGTACTTCAAGAATTATCATCCACAAGATTAGATCGTTGGAAACCCCAATGACAAGCTAAGAACCATATCAACTTTCAGAGAACAAGATAATTCTGCACTAGTCTCTGAGTTGGAACCAAAGATAGTAGACGAGGCTCTGCTGGAAAGAAGTGAAGTTTGGACTCTGGTTCCCCTGCCTAAGGACAAATCAGTTATAGGAACAAAGTGGGTTTACAGAAACAAACTTGATGAAAATGGTAAGGTGGTGAGAAACAAGGCAAGACTTATTGCTCAAGGTTACTCTCAAGAAGAAGGTATTGACTATACTGAAACCTTTGCACCTGTTGCTAGACTAGAAGCAATTAGGATTTTACTTTCATTTGATGCACATTATAGCATTATGCTTTTTCAAATGGATGTTAAAATTGCTTTTCTAGATGGCTTTATTAATGAAGAAGTATATGTAATGCAACCTCCGGGTTTTGAGAGTGAAACCTATCCAGAACATGTTTACAAGCTTAAGAAAGCTTTATATGGACTTAAGCAAGCACCTAGAGCTTGGTATGATAGGTTAAGTTCATTTCTAATGGAAAATGGATTTAATAGAGGAAAGGTTGATACAACCTGGTTTAGAAAGTCCATTAAGTCAAATTTCAAAGTTGTGAAAATATATGTTGATGGTATTACTTTTGGTGCTACTAATGAATCTCCGTGCAAGGAATTCTCTAAGTTAATGCAGAAAGAATTTGAAATGAGCATGATGGGAGAACTCAAATTCTTCTCTGGACTTCAAGTTAAGCAATCAGCGGACGAGGTGTACATTCATCAAACAAAGTAGACAAAGGAATTATTTAAGAAGTTTAAGATGGATGACTGCAAGCCAATGAATACCCCTATGCACCCCACTTTCATACTGAACAAATATGATAAAGAGAAAAAGGTAGACCAAAAGGTATATAGATGTATGATAGGATCTCTCCTATATCTTACTGCGTCTAGTGTAACACCCCGATTTTCGCTGCTTTGTAATATCGGTAATAAATATATAAATATATATATTTTTATCCGAGACTTAGAAAATGATTTTGGATAAACCAAGGTCATTTCCTTGTTATACTTATTTTCATAAGGTTACGGGGAAGTTTTTGGTTGAAAATTCAGACGGAAGCCGGTCTGCCGTTTTCTGTGTTTTCGTTGACAGTAAAAGTTTACTGCTCAGAAAACCAAATTTTAATTCATGAACGAAATACTTAAGTTTAGTATTTTATTTTCTACGATTCTGTATTTTTAGAATTATTTTCAGAAAAAATAAAATAATTTACGTATTATGGGCGGAAAGCGTAATCGGGTAGACGACGGAAGGGAAATTAGAGTTTCTAAGAGTGGATAGAGGGTTTATCTTAGGATTTTGAGATGATTCAAGGGGATGAATCATATTTTTAAGTTTATAATGTTTTTCAGGATTAAATAGAGAATTTCGAAATTTACGGTTAAGTCCCTGAACTTTCTGTAAATTACCCTTTTGTCCCTAAATTAGTTTTTTCGTTTTTTCAAGTGGATTGGGCTAGAATCCTTGTTTTTAACCTTAAATGGTCGTGGCTTAGAAGCCCAAACTTTTCTAGTTCATAGTTGAGTCCATAAAGCCCATTTAAGTTTCTTATCTTAAGCTTAAAGGCTTAAATCTTCAAGTGGGCCCCACAACAAACAAGAAAATGAAACTAAGCCCAAATGTGTCAAGCCCAAATACATAAGCCCATGAGAGAAGATGACTTTCTCATTGGATGGATGAATCAAGATTTTTCTAGAATGTTCCACACTTTTCTACATCATTCTTGGTTTTTCTTCAACATTCTAGATTATTCTCAAATGTTCTTGAATTTGTCTTAACTTATCCTTGACTCATCAAATCAGCCAACTAAGTCAAAGATAAGCTAGCATTTAATGTGACAAAAATCATCATCATGACATTTTATTGTCTATTTGCAAACTAGTCCTTCAACTATTGGAATCTTTGCAATTTGGTCCTTAGAACTTAATTGTATTTTGATCCTTGAACATGACAACTCATCTTCATCTAGAATTTTCTTGAGATTTCGCCACTCACACTATAAATACCCTCCTCTCACTTTTCATTTAGTTCTTTTGCCTTTTGCTTCTAAAAACTCTAAAGTTTACAAGTTCCTTAGTTCTAAGTGTAAAGCAAGTTCTTGGATTTCCTTTGTCATTGATTTTCAAGAGGTAAATCCTAATCTTCATTCTTAATCATGTCTATGTTCTTTGGCAAATTTCTTGATTCAAGGCTTGTATCATAGTTGTTTATCATTTTAAAGTTTCTAACCCTAGAACTTTGAAAAATCATAATAAATTCTAGGAAAATCTAATGATGATGAAACTACTTTCTATCTTCTAGATAACATGTCTACTATCTAAATCCAAGAGCATGAGGTAATCAAAAATCTTTTTCTTGAAAAAATAGCCTTGGCCGAATCTATCATATTAGGGTTGGTAGAGTTTTGTTCATGTGTTTTCATGTATGATCATGTATTCAATATGGCATGTATGACTACACACTCTAATCAATGTTAGTCTCTTCAAATGAAAATTTTACTCAAAAATCTTTGTGTTGGCCGAAACCTAAGTGGGTGAGTTTTGTTGAGTTTTGTCATGGTTTTCACAAATGATTTTAGAAACCAATCTCTTAGTATGTATGCTTTATAAATCCAAGTTGATTTGTTAAACTAAGAACCCTAACCCTATGAACCTATCAAGGCCGAATCTATGTATAAAAGAGTTAGAAAGTTTTGAGTTTTAAAGTTAGTTATTTAGTCACTAATCCATGATTTAGGGTAATCAAGGATCATTAATCTATGACTTAATCATGATTAGGAATTTTAAGGATTTTGAACCCTAAAAGTCAGCCCTTGGCCTAAACCCTAACCCTAAAGGTTAGAGGATTTTGTTTCAAATTTTAGTCTTGTAATAAGTAATCTATGTTAGTTAAGACTCTAGTAATTAGGATCCAAAAGATGACATTAAGAAGATAATCCTAAACCTATTTCTAAGTCTTGACCGAACCTAGCCCTAAAGTGTCATAGATGGGTGTTAGTTGATTAATTATAATTATGTTGTTTGGTTGAAGGTGATTGTGTTACCTAGTGGCGGGATAACGAGGATCGTCGTGTACGTGTTTCCGGTGAAAACTCAGGTGGGGGAAAGAATGATCCTATCGTCGGAATTGATAAGTAGTATATTCTATAATAATTGTGTAGGGCGACCTAAACCCTACTAGTAGTCGAGTAATCGACAAGACCAAAATCACATTGGAAACCCTTTTTGTGAAACCAATGGTGATTCGGGGATTGTAGGTTTATCGACATTAAGGTTGATTTTATGATGTTGAGGATGTTTGGCTTTATTACTTATTTGAGTTGATTGTGATATGTTGGTTGTGATAATTTGCTCTATGTGATATTTTATGATATTTGAATATTTTGTTGATATTGTGTTATGCATGATCTGCCTGGTTTGATAAATTGCTTAGTTGATTTTAAGGAAAGATATATATTGCTCGGAGGTATTTTGTTTGGGTGAGAGTTTTGAATATGAATTAGACGTGCCTCGCTATTATTTTATAAAAGTGATGTGATATTGAATGTAAGTGGAGGTTATGAGGAAAAGCTTGAGGTACTAGGTTGTTATGGATAAAAGTCAGTGAGAATCATGTGTTGCATTGTTGTTCATAACCGTGTATTTGAGATACACGAGGTCCGAAGTTCTTGTAGACCGTTCAAAATTAGAATTTAAGTTGTGCAACTATAGTGTCATTGCTTTGCATGAGCACCCTTGATAGAGTTGAGAGAGAGAACCAGGGTGTGCACCGAAGCGATGATGCAGTGCAGCTATAGTGTCATTGCTTTGCATGTGCATTCTTACCATGGATGAGAATGTGCACCGGCGTGGGGAACGTGTCACTTGGACGACTGACTGGCATCCCTAACGAGGGATGTGTGACAGGAGTAGTAGTGGCCACGTCAGCATAAAGTTTTAGTTGCATGAGTTGAAGGGTAGAGGATGATATATAGTGAATTGAGGATGATTGTTGATTTTGAATGATGCGTGTCTGTGACTATTATTGTATTATATGCTATGAATCTTTTCCACTTATGATGATAGAACTGTTTCTTATCTCCCTATTTCTGTATTTTTGGTGTCTGTCTACTTTGTACGTTAGAAGACCATATGGACGACTATGTTACGGAGGAGATGGATGGAACCCCATACGAGACGGAGATGGTTGAAGAGTTGAACGGCGCCCGTATGAAGTTGACGTTGAAGAACAACCTCACGATGCTAATAATGTGGCGTAGTTAGTTTAAGGCCAGTGAGTCACATAAGATGTTTTGTTTCAGTTAGTTATAAGCAGGTTGTGTAAAATAAAGGATACTTATATGTGTAATTATGTAATATAGTTTGGTGTGTTTTATAGTTGCATAAATTATATAATTATTAATTAAGTTTTAAAATTTACGTATTTTCAACAGTAAGCGCGCGATTAAGTAAATAACTAATTAAGGATTTAATGTAATAATACAATGGGGCACAACGGGGTGTCTCATTTGGTGGTATCAGAGCAGTTCGATTCTAATCGGACTGTGAGGTCTAGGATGTGTTACTGGCCGTGTCTAGTTGAGTCCACATCGGATTTTAACTATGCTTAGAAGTTGGGTAGTGTGTCCGAACCCGATGCGATAATTAGCATTAGTATGGCATATGGTATTTATATACCTGTCTATGTAGTATTATATGTCATACTGATGAGAGAGGATGATTTCTGTTACAGAATCATGGCTCATGAAAGAAGAAGTCCGATTATTAGTGGTGACGGATCTCCTGAGGGAACCATTGGAGCTGACAACGGTGAGGTTAATCCTACTGGAAATGGAGGAGAGTCATCTGTGACTCCCAATATCATGGAAACAATAGCTGCTACCTTCTTATTACAAACACAGTGAGAATACGAAGATGCTACAAATAAACAAAGAGCAAGCAGAACTGCTGAGAATCAAATAACAGCCATTGAAACTGAAGAGGCAGAATTGATTACTTTCCTAAAAGGGAAGCCACCACAGTTCCGAGGGGACTATGACCCAAAGAAGGCAGAATGGTGGGTACAAGAGATAGAGAAGATATTTGACACCATGCGCTGCATGGAGGAGAGGAAAGTGACTTATGCTGCATACATGTTAACTGGAGAAGCAGAGTCTTGGTGGAGAGGTAAGATAAGAATATTGGAGTTAGAGGGTAGGATTATCTGCTGGCAGTTGTTTACTGAATGCTTCTTCGAGAAGTATTTTCCGAATGTAGTCCGGTGTGCGAAGGAGAGGAAGTTTACTAGTTTCCGACAAGAAAACATGACTGTAGGCGATTATGTATCACGCTTTGAGGCTCTGATTAACTTTTCAGAATTCTATCAGAGATTCCCAGATGAGGATTGGCGGTGTAGAAGGTTTGAAGAAGGATTACGACATGAGCTGCGAAGAGCTGTAGTGTATTTAGATATTCAGTGTTTTCCGGAGTTGGTTGATAGTTGCAGTGCTATAGAAAGCATAGACCAGAGGCAAGATCTTTGAGTGAAACAACCCGAAGTGGAGGCCCTAATCGATCGGGTTCTCCAAGGAGGGTAGAGAGTGGTTCTCAAGGGAGATGGGGACCATATACTAAACCAAGTCTGAGGCATACCTGCACCAACACTAGTGGTTAGATCGGATCAACAACAACAAGTCTATGCTTGCTTCGGATGCAGAGGATCGCATCATTTTAAAGATTGCACGGAAAAACCTAGTTGTTTCCATTGTGGTAAACCAGGTCATTATGCTCGTAAGTGTAGACAGAGAAATAGGCATCAGACTGTAGCTGCTGGTAAAGGAGCTGGAAGTTATGGAGGTGAAGCTAGGAGAAGAGATCCAGGAGCAGGCCAGGAGCTGCAAAAGAGCTTGGTTTGCTTTAGATGCGGAGGACCTCATCATGTTAGAAATTGTAAGGAGAAACCTAGTTGCTTCCACTATGGAAAACCTGGTCATATAGCTAGAGATTACGGACAGTGGGTCACTGAGAGAGTGTTTACAGTGAGGGGAGTTGAACCTTCTCACTCTGCAGATCTCATATGAGGTATGTGTCTGACATCAGTGTCATATAGTTGCTAAGAATATGACATTTATTGTAAACACTTGTCGATAATCTTACGGAAGTGGAAATCGTGTTCTTGGTGGGAAAGTCTGAAGATGGTAACGGAAATCCGCAAGTTTTGTTAGTTAGTCGGTTGTGGTTTTCATACTTGTTTAAAATCAATTACAGTGAAAGTATAGATTGTTGTGGGATAATTGTTATTAAGGGAACTTTATCTTAAGTGCTTGATATATTTGGATAGTATGAGTAGTCCTTGAAAATAATAAAGAGATAACGAATTAGTTTGGAGCTTAGCTAGTATATGATTGATTTGGTTGAAGCTTTGTAGCCTTTTATTTTTGAGATAATGGCTATAATGATATGTTGTTCTTGTTTAAATGGTGAGTTAGGATTTCTCCTTAAGCTCTGATGGTTATGGATTACAATTAAGACTTGATTGAGCAACATATAATCTAGGTATAGTACCTAAGTATTGTTTCCCTATAGTAGGATAAATATGAAGTGATGGGAGTTTTGAGATATAGATATGACTGGTAAGATTAAGATCAGTATCAGTGTAAGACAATTACTATAAATCAAATGTTGATCGAGGCATAGTATCATTATGGAATCTAGGGCAATGATTAATGATCGTAGTTAAGATGGATTGTATGAGTTTGGGAAGAGTAAACGAAAGTGTATATAGTAATTTCACCTGAGTTGAATATGAGATTTCACCTAAGATGAAGATGAGCAGAAAAGATGATTCCTGATGTAAATTGAGGTTACTAGAGAAATTCAGATTTGTTAAGTTAGATAATCCTAACAGGTGTTGATCTTTTGATTGCAATTTATCTTACGGAGTGTTGAGAGATTTATTTGAAGACTTGAAAGGTGTGATTTTGATATAATCTAGAATAGTGAAATATATTCTAAGGAACTAAGACTGTGATTGGATACATGAAGTAGGAAGTTAGGGTAGTTCGATTTCGGTGTTAATTGTAGAAGTTAAATGTTGGAATTGATTGTGGTGTTAATTGCCGGAGTTAGATGTTGAAATAAAGTTCTCTAGTAGATCAGTAGTAAGAAGAATGAAATGATTAAGTCTTAATTATGTCCTTCAAGGATGATAGATCAAGGTGAAACGTTAAGGACAATGAATATAATGTAGTGATGGATTGTTTTGAGGATAAATAGAACGATATAAGAATGAATTTTGTTATGAAGTTACCGCTGTCACCTAGGGGAAAAACAGCGATGAGAAATATATTGTTGAAGCTTTAGATTAAGATAAGATTACAAGATGATGTCTAGTGTTGAGTTAAGAAATTCCGAGGACGGAATTTTTTTCTAAGAGGGGTAGTAATGTAACACCCCGATTTTCGCTGCTTTGTAATATCGGTAATAAATATATAAATATATATTTTTTTATCCGAGACTTAGAAAATGATTTTGGATAAACCAAGGTCATTTCCTTGTTATACTTATTTTCATAAGGTTACGGGGAAGTTTTTGGTTGAAAATTTGACGAGCTCGGCCTCACCGTTTTCTGTGTTTTCGTTGACAGTAAAAGTTTACTGCTCAGAAAACCAAATTTTAATTCGTGAACGAAATACTTAAGTTTAGTATTTTATTTTCTACGATTCTGTATTTTTAGAATTATTTTCAGAAAAAATAAAATAATTTACGTATTATGGGCGGAAAGCGTAATCGGGTAGACGACGGAAGGGAAATTAGAGTTTCTAAGAGTGGATAGAGGGTTTATCTTAGGATTTTGAGATGATTCAAGGGGATGAATCATATTTTTAAGTTTAGAATGTTTTTCAGGATTAAATAGAGAATTTCGAAATTTACGGTTAAGTCCCTGAACTTTCTGTAAATTACCCTTTTGTCCCTAAATTAGTTTTTTCGTTTTTTCAAGTGGATTGGGCTAGAATCCTTGTTTTTAACCTTAAATGGTCGTGGCTTAGAAGCCCAAACTTTTCTAATTCATAGTTGAGTCCATAAAGCCCATTTAAGTTTCTTATCTTAAGATTAAAGGTTTAAATCTTCAAGTGGGCCCCACAACAAACAAGAAAATGAAACTAAGCCCAAATGTGTCAAGCCCAAATACATAAGCCCATGAGAGAAGATGACTTTCTCATTGGATGGATGAATCAAGATTTTTCTAGAATGTTCCACACTTTTCTACATCATTCTTGGTTTTTCTTCAACATTCTAGATTATTCTCAAATGTTCTTGAATTTGTCTTAACTTATCCTTGACTCATCAAATCAGCCAACTAAGTCAAAGATAAGCTAGCATTTAATGTGACAAAAATCATCATCATGACATTTTATTGTCTATTTGCAAACTAGTCCTTCAACTATTGGAATCTTTGCAATTTGGTCCTTAGAACTTAATTGTATTTTGATCCTTGAACATGACAACTCATCTTCATCTAGAATTTTCTTGAGATTTCGCCACTCACACTATAAATACCCTCCTCTCACTTTTCATTTAGTTCTTTTGCCTTTTGCTTCTAAAAACTCTAAAGTTTACAAGTTCCTTAGTTCTAAGTGTAAAGCAAGTTCTTGGATTTCCTTTGTCATTGATTTTCAAGAGGTAAATCCTAATCTTCATTCTTAATCATGTCTATGTTCTTTGGCAAATTTCTTGATTCAAGGCTTGTATCATAGTTGTTTATCATTTTAAAGTTTCTAACCCTAGAACTTTGAAAAATCATAATAAATTCTAGGAAAATCTAATGATGATGAAACTACTTTCTATCTTCTAGATAACATGTCTACTATCTAAATCCAAGAGCATGAGGTAATCAAAAATCTTTTTCTTGAAAAAATAGCCTTGGCCGAATCTATCATATTAGGGTTGGTAGAGTTTTGTTCATGTGTTTTCATGTATGATCATGTATTCAATATGGCATGTATGACTACACACTCTAATCAATGTTAGTCTCTTCAAATGAAAATTTTACTCAAAAATCTTTGTGTTGGCTGAAACCTAAGTGGGTGAGTTTTGTTGAGTTTTGTCATGGTTTTCACAAATGATTTTAGAAATCAATCTCTTAGTATGTATGCTTTATAAATCCAAGTTGATTTGTTAAACTAAGAACCCTAACCCTATGAACCTATCAAGGCCGAATCTATGTATAAAAGAGTTAGAAAGTTTTGAGTTTTAAAGTTAGTTATTTAGTCACTAATCCATGATTTAGGGTAATCAAGGATCATTAATCTATGACTTAATCATGATTAGGAATTTTAAGGATTTTGAACCCTAAAAGTCAGCCCTTGGCCTAAACCCTAACCCTAAAGGTTAGAGGATTTTGTTTCAAATTTTAGTCTTGTAATAAGTAATCTATGTTAGTTAAGACTCTAGTAATTAGGATCCAAAAGATGACATTAAGAAGATAATCCTAAACCTATTTCTAAGTCTTGGCCGAACCTAGCCCTAAAGTGTCATAGATGGGTGTTAGTTGATTAATTATAATTATGTTGTTTGGTTGAAGGTGATTGTGTTACCTAGTGGCGGGATAACGAGGATCGTCGTGTACGTGTTTCCGGTGAAAACTCAGGTGGGGGAAAGAATGATCCTATCGTCGGAATTGATAAGTAGTATATTCTATAATAATTGTGTAGGGCGACCTAAACCCTACTAGTAGTCAAGTAATCGACAAGACCAAAATCACATTGGAAACCCTTTTTGTGAAACCAATGGTGATTCGGGGATTGTAGGTTTATCGACATTAAGGTTGATTTTATGATGTTGAGGATGTTTGGCTTTATTACTTATTTGAGTTGATTGTGATATGTTGGTTGTGATAATTTGCTCTATGTGATATTTTATGATATTTGAATATTTTGTTGATATTGTGTTATGCATGATCTGCCTGGTTTGATAAATTGCTTAGTTGATTTTAAGGAAAGATATATATTGCTCGGAGGTATTTTGTTTGGGTGAGAGTTTTGAATATGAATTAGACGTGCCTCGCTATTATTTTATAAAAGTGATGTGATATAGAATGTAAGTGGAGGTTATGAGGAAAAGCTTGAGGTACTAGGTTGTTATGGATAAAAGTCAGTGAGAATCATGTGTTGCATTGTTGTTCATAACCGTGTATTTGAGATACACGAGGTCCGAAGTTCTTGTAGACCGTTCAAAATTAGAATTTAAGTTGTGCAACTATAGTGTCATTGCTTTGCATGAGCACCCTTGATAGAGTTGAGAGAGAGAACCAGGGTGTGCACCGACGGTACAGTGCAGCTATAGTGTCATTGCTTTGCATGTGCATTCTTACCATGGATGAGAATGTGCACCGGCGTGGGGAACGTGTCACTTGGACGACTGACTGGCATCCCTAACGAGGGATGTGTGACAGGAGTAGTAGTGGCCACGTCAGCATAAAGTTTTAGTTGCATGAGTTGAAGGGTAGAGGATGATATATAGTGAATTGAGGATGATTGTTGATTTTGAATGATGCGTGTCTGTGACTATTATTGTATTATATGCTATGAATCTTTTCCACTTATGATGATAGAACTGTTTCTTATCTCCCTATTTCTGTATTTTTGGTGTCTGTCTACTTTGTACGTTAGAAGACCATATGGACGACTATGTTACGGAGGAGATGGATGGAACCCCATACGAGACGGAGATGGTTGAAGAGTTGAACGACGTTCCGTATGAAGTTGACGTTGAAGAACAACCTACTGATGCTAATAATGTGGCGTAGTTAGTTTAAGGCCAGCGAGTCACATAAGATGTTTTGTTTCAGTTAGTTATAAGCAGGTTGTGTAAAATAAAGGATACTTATATGTGTAATTATGTAATATAGTTTGGTGTGTTTTATAGTTGCATAAGTTATATAATTATTAATTAAGTTTTAAAATTTACGTATTTTCAACAGTAAGCGCGCGATTAAGTAAATAACTAATTAAGGATTTAATGTAATAATACAATGGGGCACAACGGGGTGTCTCATCTAGGCCTGATATTATGCTCAGTGTATGTTTGTGTGCTCGATTTCAATATAATCCTAGAGAATCTCACTTATCAGTATTAAGAGAATTTTTAGATATTTAAAAGGTACTACTAATCTAGGTTTGTGCTTTAAGAAAAATGAAGATTACATATTAGTTGGTTTTTGTGACGCTGACTATGCTAGAGATAGAATTGAAAGAAAAGTACCAGTGGAGGATGTCACTTCATTGGAGCTAACCTTGTCTCGTGGTCAAGCAAAAGACAAAGTACCATTGCCTTATGAGCTGCTGAAACTGAGTATATTTCAGCTGCAAGTTGCTGCTCACAACTTCTATGGATCAAACATCAATTGGAGGACTACAATGTGTTTGTAAGTAGTATTCCACTTATGTGTGATAATATTGCCGCAATAAATCTATCTAAGAATCCAATTTTGCATTCTAGAGCTAAGCACATAGAGATTAAACATCATTTTATTAGGGATTATGTGCAAAAAGGTGTGTTTGATATACAATTTGTAGATACTGACCATCAATGGATAGATATCGTTACTAAACCACCTGCAGAGGACAGGTTTATCTTTATTAGGAAGCATCTGAATATGTTATGTGTAGATTGATATGAGCGTCCAGACCTGAGAATGTTGTTCTGATAAATTTACGTCTATAGATTTTTTCCGTCAAATGCATGTTAAAAATTTTGCGTCCAGAGCATGATAATACTTATTTGCGTCTATTGCATATTCAACTGCGCAACTACTGCATAATGCGTCTACTACTTTTGCTTGCCGCGTCCATTGGATGTTAATATGCACGTCGATACTTGCTTATGCTTGAACCCGTCTATGCATATATTTGTTAAATGCATTTATTTTGTCTTATAGACATATTTATCTAGTATATTCTCTTTGCTGAGTCAGTAACTTTCATCAATCCCATCAAGACCTTTTTATAGTTTCAAAATACCAACGTCGTTTTATTCTTTATGACATGTCTTGTCAATTTCTTTTAATTAATTTCCAAAAGAAAAACCTTTGAAATTCAAAACCTTTTTAAGCAAGTTTATTTCTCTTTGAAAAACCTTTCGCTACCCATCTTCCCTGACATCTATCTCTCTCAAACTCTCGAGCTCTCTGTTTCCCTTGTCTCTGAACCCTAACCTTAAAACCTCAAAAATGGCTTCAACTTCAATCCCTGTCCATTCCTACATCACTGATACTCTGAACATGGCAGTTGAACACCACTTCAATTTTGGAATTCTAGAAGAGTATCACTTGGATGTTAGCAAGTACATAAATGCTGCTGGATGAGATGGTATGTTCTTAGAGAAAGTCTCTATCTACCCCAATCTCATTAGGAACTTTTGGAGGAAACCTACAATCACTAATGTTGGAACCAAAGTGGTTTTGGATTTAATAATCTCTAAGTTTTGATGCTAACAAAAGGATTAAATTTGCTTGGCAAAGTATTAGTTGAGATCTAAGTAGTGCTTTCAGTTATGCAGGAACGCTTTTATAAGTAAAATAAACTTGGGATAAGTTTCATTCGAAAAATACGCGTCCACCCCTGTAGACGGGCTGCTCAAGAACTATGGTAAAATTACCTTGTTGTTTTCTTTAGTAGATGAGGCTATAAATGAATACCTAAATAACTTGTTAGGTACGGCAAGTCCAAAGACTTGAAAATAAGCGCGTCCGTCTTGCCACGTCAGCAGACGGAAGTAATTAGATGAAGAAAAAGAACTAAAACACAAAGTAATCTAGTAGACGAGCTCTAAATGCCACGTCACTAGACGGAGATCTTTATAACTCATTAAGGAATAGCAAGTCTGAAGACTTGATAGATAAAAGAATTTGCCACGACATCAGATGAGCTAAGAAAATTATCAAATAGACTTGGACTCTCATATGAATTAGTAGACGGAGTTTTCTTTTAGACGAACTCTATCTTTGAATGAATTTAATGCAATCTGGTCCACAATGAATTTATTTCAAATGATTGATATTTATTTCAAATGAATATTTGTTCTTCCCATTTGTTTTTATCCGATTTAATGTCTTGTTTCCTTTGAAAAAGTTCACAGTACTATCAAGGATATACAAAAAGCAAATAGTACAATTGGAATTGCAAAACGATCTGTACGACGACATCTTTATTGCTGAACAAAAGCTGGGTTATACATAAAGGAGGAAAGAAAGTTTTTAAGGTACAATTGCTCAGAACAGTGAGCCTCCATTTTGTGATTTTTTGATAACCAAGGATACTTTTCAACTCGCCAAAATCAAGCCATCAGTCACAACGGATATCATGCATTTAATGCTATATCTAAACGGGATTATTCAAAGTAACTGTTGAAGAATTACAAGAGAAGAAGGTCACTATAAATTGAAGATCTCAGATACTGAAGAAAAGAACTCTTGCCTGCACAATCTTGCTAGCTAAACTTTTGCCATTATCATTTATTCTATTATTATTTCAAGAGCAAGAGTCTGTATTCATTAGTTTGAATATTGTTGTAATATTCAACTGATCTTAAACTGTCATATTCTCACACTTAGTGAGTTAAGAAGATCAAATTTTAAATCTCTGTGATAGAGTTAGAGCCTGAAGAGGCTTGGTAAGAAAGGAATACTTGTAGCCTGAAGAGGTGTTGAGTACTTGTTTGTAATCTATTTGGAGAAATAGTAGAAAAATCCTTCAAGTAGAAGGGACTGGACGTAGCTCTTGGTTGGAAGAGAGTGAACCATGATAAAATCTCTTGCGTGAATTTTCTATCCCTAAACTCTTCAGTTTTATTTGCTTATACTAACTGTGGGGTTTTGATATTGCTTTTGTTTATCTTTTAAAAAGAATTTCTTGTGTGCTTAATCTTTTTATCTTCTGCTTGTGAAAAAGTTGTTCAAAAGGGTTTTTGCGAAAATAATTAACAAACACAATTCAACCCCCCTTCTTGAGTTTGTCTGTGCCAACTTCAACTAAAACTGAAATTATTAGCTTCGTGTTGAGAAAGAAAGTGATTGTCTCTGAGAAGACAATTTCTGATGCTATTGCATGTGCCCAAGAGGGCTTGGTGATTTCTGACACTTGGGAGGAAGGCCTAGGTGATTCCGAGACCATTGTTGTTACCCTAATGAAGGAAAACACTGTAATAACTCACTCCTGGAAGTCTGCTGAAATGAAGGATGAATCAGAATCCTCCATCAGATTCTGAACAAGACTGCCCTACATAAGACTGGCTCCAAGGACAACCTCTCCGCTCTTCACAAATTATGCCTGTGCAATCTCTTCTTGGAAACCAAAATCAACTTTCCTTGGATTCTGTTTGATAGATTCAAACATGCGATGCAAAATAGAAGGAATCTCTCTGCCATTCCGTACACTCATATTCTGTCAAAAATCTTCTGGAATCAAGGTGTTTATGATGTCCTTGCTGCTATGTCTGAGGAAGAGCGGAACAAGGGACGTCAGCTGTTGATTTTGGGAGAAGCAATCTCTTTGGCATGCAACTGAGTACTTACAAGCAAATTGTTCTGGCCAAGGTAGAAGAAGCAATGAAGATTAAGGAAGAAATGATTGAGGCGAGCATTGCTAAAGTCCTAGGTATGAAAAGATGAACTAGGAAGAAGACCACTGCAGCAAGGAAACCTTTCCCCAAGAGGCCACCTGGTGGCATTGTAATTAGGGAACCTACTGCTGCTCCTGCTCAAAAGAGGCAAAGAAGAATCATCCTCATACACAATGAGGATGAGGAAGCTGATGAGGACATAGTTCCTATCAGTACCATCCTGAAGAAGCAGAAGACTTCTGTCGATACTGTTGTTGTCACTGTTGCTGAGACCTTTGTGCCTGTTTCAACTCAGACCAGAAGGCAACCGGTTAGGAAAGCTAAGGCCACTGAGGTAACTCTGCCTGCTAATGACCCTTTTCAATTAGCAGCAGATGCCCTGGTGTCTAGTCTTGAGTCTTTGCCTATTAGTTCTGAAAATAGGAATGTTGTTGATGATGTCTATATTCCATCCCTACCTTCACCACAAACAAATTCCTCACTAGAACAAGCACAAACAGCCTCACCCACAAGACCAACATTCCAACCTATCATCCCTGCCAATGACCCCTGATTCAACCAACCAGTTAATGGAATCATACTAGGAGCCCCCTTTCCCAAAAATAGAAAAACCAGATTCCCCTACATTCCACCCTCTGTTTACTATGATGGCCAAGTTGAAAACTGGGCGAGTAAAAAGAGATTGGAAGATCTTGTATCACAAACATGAACCTGAACCCGTCTCTACCAGACCTTTCTATCCCCTGCCTGAGTATGAATATGAACCTGAAACTGTCATCTACCCATGCCATTCACCTCACCCTGACATTCCCACTAACCTTCCACCATCCAAGCTGTACAATCACTTTGGACCACTCATTACTCAACTACCGCTAAAGAAATTCCCTCCCAGAAAAATCTATCCAAACCTAGTAAAATTTACACCTTTCAAGCCCTTCACCGAAGGAGTTGAGAGACACATCATCTCTGATTGGCACACAGACCCTGCCAAGAAGGATCTCACCAATGTGATCTACAAAAGATCCAGATCATTCAGGTACATTCCATTCATCATGGACAGAAACACCAAGTGGACTACCTTCATACATCCTAGCACCTATGGCAGAGCTGCTGATTTTTTTAATACATTGATGTATGAGATGCTGAAGTGGGAGTTTAGCCACTTTATAATTGACAGAGCTGTAAACTTTGTCCCTCCAACCTGGCTAAGACATAATGAGAAAACTAAGATTGGGATCAGGCCATACATGATTTGTCCTAGGCCACCCATGATTGATCTCAATAAAGACAAGGACAAGAAGAAGCAGAGAAACACTGGCAAGACGCCTTCTCCTGACAGCTGCATAATCAATCAAGCAACAATCAATCTCACTGACCAAAATGTGATTGATTACTGGTTGACTCAACCAACTGAAGATATTTAAGAGAATGTTACTGTGGACATCTGGAGGACTTACATGGTGGCATGTGCACAAGAAGCTTCCTCCTATGGACTGACTGTTGAAGAAAAGAAATTTATTCCTAAAGTCAGTGGGAAGTGTGGCCTTGCTTATTGCGGATTCCTTATCTATAAGGACATCATTGGCATTCCTTTCATAAGTCCTGTTTTTGAAGAGGACCCTATCCATTAGGGAAAGTAGTTGCTTCCACCAGTGCTGCAATATGCTGCTTCACCTCCATCCTCTCCACCATCAGAACACACAGAAGAATAAATCATCATTGAGGACATGGCAGTTGAAGAAGTGAAGTCTGATCCTCAAGTGGAAGTGGTTCAACCCGCAGCTGAGGTTGAAGAAGTTGCTGAGTCCATTCCTAGACAAAGCACTTTTGAGAAGCACTCTTCTCAACCACTGGCTCTAACTGTCATTCATCCAACAGAGCAACCTCAGACTTCAAGAGCTTTAGATACTGTTCCAAGTCAAGCCTATGCTCAGGATAGTGCTGAAAGCTCAAGACCCTCACTCTCACTGTCTCCAAACTTTGAAGAAATTATTAGCAGAATTATAGATGAAAATGTAGAGAGTAAGGTCAAAGAACAAGTGAAAGAGCAGGTAGCTGAAGTCCTGGTTCCAACAAACATCATGATGAACGAGATGATGAACATCATGCTTCAATTCCTACACAGTCAAAATCTACCAACTCTGATTGCACCTCCTCCACCAAATCTAAATCCAAATCCTCCTCCTCCACCCCCACCCTCTTCTTAGGCTTTTCCTTTATTGTTTCCCATACTGACAATGATGGTCCACTCATTTTACCTTTTTGTCTGATGACAAAAAAGGGGGAGAAAGGAAAGAGAATTAAATTTAATATGAAAAGTCAGTTTTGAAAAGTATATACTTGTCTGCATATGCATGTCTCCTTCTGTTTATACTTTGACATGATTTGCTATGCTAATATAAATATTGTTCTGATATATCTATCTAGATTAGTCTGATAGTGTATAGCTCTGATACTGTTTGATATGATATACTTTCAATTGCTTTGAAATTTGTTTAGAGTTGATAAAGAATTTAAAAGGTCTGATACTATACTTAACCGATAAGTAGTTGCACTAATATGATATGTTATTACATGTGCTGCTGAATTTCTGTCTTATGCTTTTCCTGATTAAAAGTTTGAAGGTTTTCCCTTAGGGGGAGCTTTGTAAGCTCTCTTAGACTTTGCTACTCAAATTTAATTAGTTTTTGTCATCATAAAAAAGGGGGAGATTGTTGGAACCAAAGTGATTTTGGATTAAAGAATCTCTATGTTTTGATGTTAACAAAAAGGATTAAATTTGCTTGGCAAAGTGTTAGATGAAATCTAACATGTGCTATTTAGTTATGCAGGAACACTTAAAATTATAAGACATGGAAACTTAGAGTAAGTTTTCATATGTATCTGCTTGAACTCATAAAGAGAAATGCACGTCCACCCGTGTAGACGGACTACTCAATGTTTTGGTAAAGTTATTTATTTATCTAATTAAGTAGATTGGTTTCTTTAAGTAGACGAGGCACTAAATGTTTACTAGACGGGTTTTAAGTTTAAAATCAAATAGACTAGTTTTAACTTGCCACGTCAGTAGACGAGTTCATTGATCGAGTAGACGAACTCTAATTGCCACGTCACTAGACGGAGATCAAGATAACTCACTTTGATATAGCAAGTCCAAAGACTTGATAGTAGACGAGAGAATATACCACGTCAGTGGACGAGTTAAATGAAAGAGTGAATAGACTTTGTTCTTACACATAACTGTGTGGACGGAGATTTTTGAATAGACGAGCTTATATCTCTTATATATATGTTGTTCTAAAAATGAATAAATGCAATCTGACCCACAATGAATTTATTTCAAATGATTGATATTTAGTTCAATAGAATATTTGTTCTTTCCATTTGTTTTATCCAGTTAATGCTTTGTTTCCTTGTAGAAAATCATAGTACCATCGAGGAAATACAAAAAGCAAATAGTACAATGAGAAAATGAAAAGTGACTTGTACGAATTATTCTTTACTGTTGAAAAAATCTGGATTGCACACAAAGGAGGAAAGAAATTTTCAAGGTACAAATTGCTCAGAAACTATGACCCTCTATTTTGTGCAAGTGTGATAACCAAGAGTACATTTCACAAAGGCCACAATCAAGCTATCAATCACAACGGATATCATGCATTCAATGATATATCTAAACTAGACTATTCAAAATAACCGTTGAAGAAATACAAGTTAAGAAGAAGGTCACTATAAATAGAAGACCTCAAGTTCTGAAGAACAAATTTTTCCAATCGATAATCACTCATTCTAATATTCTTTCAAGAGCAAGAGTCTGTATTCTTTAGTTTGAATATTGTTGTAATATTCAACTGATCTTTAACTTTTATATCCTCGCACATAGTGAGTTAAGAAGATCACAAGTTAAATCTCTTTGTTAGAGTTAGAGCCTGAAGAGGCTTGGTAACAAAGAAATACTTGTAGCCTGGAGAGGTGTTTAATACTTAGTTGAAATCTATTTGGAAAATAGTGGAGAAAAACCTTCAAGTAGAAGGGACTGGACATAGCTCTTGGTTGGAAGAGAGTGAACTAGGATAAAAATCTTGTGTGAATCTTCTAACCCTAAACTCTTACAGCTTTATTTGTTTATACTGACTGTGGGGATTTGATATTGCTTTTGTTAAGTTTCAAAAGTTTCTTTTCAGTGTGTACACCTGTTTTAAATATCCTTGTGTGAGAAAATCAGTTCTGAAAAATGTTGTTTGCGAAAATTATTAACAAACATAATTCAAAGCCCCTTCTTGTGTTTGCCTGTGTCAACTTCATATCCAACGCTCAAGCGTGGGGGTCAACCAGACCAGCTCTGGCGTTGACTCCACGTGGCACAAGCTGACCTACGTGGCACCATCTGATTGGTTGCATGCGTGGTGGCGCTACCAACCTTCAACGCTCAAGCGTGGATGATCCAACGCTCAAGCGCTAGGGTTCCAGCGCTCAAGTGTTGGAGCGTGAATCAGTAAAAAAAAAAGACTTAAGTGAACCAAGTTCACTTAAGTCCAGAGAGTAAAAACAGAAGGCATGGATCAGATAAGACAGAAATGAGAGTGTAGAGAGAGATAGAGTGAGAAAGCTAGAGAGAGAAAGAGTCTCGTCTCAATTCTCAACTCGTTCGATCGTCCAGACGCAATTCCGGGTACACCGCTGTGATTGTGGCAACAACGTCTTCACTTTCCTACCTTTCTTTTCTCTCTAAGTGAAGGTAATTCTTACCCTTTTATGTTGAAATGCCGTTGGTGACGGTACTCGGCTTATCTTTCGTTTCACTTATCGGTTTTCAATTCCGACTTCATATTAGAGTTCCCTGTAACGAACGCTTCATAATGTGGTGTTCAGGTGGATTTTGGGAGGCCCGGGGATCCTTGAAGTGCGTGTGGCAGAAGTGAAGAGTAAGCATGAGTGTTCGTTTGGTAGTCTCGATTTTAGTTACGACATCTCAGGTGGTGGAGAGAAGCCATCTAACGCCGGAAACGACGAAGTGACATTTATTTCAATAACGGTGTAGGGAGACGTAAACCCTACTAGGGAACGAGTAACAGACAATATCAATATCACATTGGGAACTACCTAGTAGTACCAATGATGATTTGGAATTGTAGGTTTATCGTCATTAGGTTAAAATATTATATTCGAGGTTGCATGGTGTGTTTGTTTGACTGATCATGATGTGTTGTTTGATATATGTTGGATTGCCTGGAATGATTGTGATTATTTGATTATTTAGTTATTTATATATTATTTTAATATGTGGAGATGATTGGAAATGATGACATGTTGGATGATCATTATGTGCTTAGAAAATTATAAGTGTTGATACATGATGATTTATGGAGATGTATATGGGGGTACATGATACATGTGTTCAAAAGTGCCTAGCCAAGATATTTATTGTGGTATTTGGTGGGGATGATGAATTATAATTATTGTTGAGGTTATCTATGATATAGTGATGAGAGGTTAAGGCACTAGCGGATGACCGAGAAATGGTCGCTGATATTATTCATATGTATGGGGTGTGTTCCCGAGATTTCCAGGAGCGTCCCAGTTCATTATTATTTGAGTTGCAGTTATAGTTCATGCATTGCATGAGCACCCTCATGAGAGAACCAGGGTGTGCACCGGCGTGTGTTGTGCAACTATGGTGCCATTGCCTTGCCTGAGCATTCTCACCGTGGATGAGGATGTGCACCGGGGATTCTGGAGATGCCTCATTTTGTTGATTGAGATATTGGGGGCAGCCACGTTATCATACACATTGCATTTGCATCATGATAAAGGGTAGAGGAAAATAATATGTTTCGAGGATGGTTGCATATATATATATATATGATACAGAGATATATGGATGTATGTTTTGTGTGCTGTTATTGATTAAATGTTGCTAAACCCTTTCCATGTTGATATTAGATGTATTCTTATCCTCGTTCTTCTTTCTTTTGTATTTTGTTTGCTTTATTGTTTTACTTAGACCCGGATTACATTGATGGCTCATTGGGGGCACCCTTGGATGGAGGCTCCGGCGGGGTTCCCCCTAACGGGGACCTTTGAGCTTGAGTTTATCGATGAGCATGGGTGGCTAGTGGACCCAGTCACTCGGTTTGGTGTGTATATGGCTCCTGTTTCAGTGACTTCCGGCTTAGGGAATGGAGCCCATTTGGGATGGTGGGGACTTTCAGAGTGGGACATACTTTTCCATTCCAGATCAGATTTCCAGCTGCACCGTTACCGTCGATGCAGTCGATGCCTGATGTAGTACCAGTTCCCGTTCCCGTACCAGAGCCAGCACCTGTTCCTGCACCCGCACCCGAGCTAGTACCTATGCTTGCACCAATTCACGAGGAGGATCAGGTTGTACCAGATATTGATCATATACTTGCCCCGGAGGTACTGGAGATTCCGGATGTGAGGGCAGTAGGGTCTGAGTCCTCAATATTGTCATCCAGAGACAACAGAGCTTACCAACGACTGTTCCAGAGGCCTGCTGGGAGGAGTTCTTCCAGCAGCAGCAGAGGAGTAGTGGGACCCTCCAGACTCAGGGGTGACAGTGAGAGTAGCAGTAGCTGTATGTGATAGTACATGCCAGTACTATTGTTTGGCTTTAAAACAATTGTCTTTAAGCTTGTGCAAGTATACACAATCGCAGCAAGTAGTATAGAAAGTAAGTCAGATATCGTTCCCACAAGGATTATAATGCTGTAGCAAAATTCCAATTTAGACTATATGCTCTAGCCGTTAGGTTGGTAACAAAAATTGGGTGTGTGTGAAAAATAATTTTAAATTAAACTTGAGAAAGTTAAAGCTTAAGGAAATGAGATTTAAAAGAAATGAGTTGTCAAATATGATAAAAATAGCTCTAGGTATGCTCTTTCATAAATCCTTCTTAGCCTATATTATGCTCTGCCTATGCTCTAGCATTAACTCCAGGAAGTAAAGATGTGTTTCTAACACTTAAGGATTAGGTTCATTAACTGCCTTCTATTCCTAGATTCAGATTAATTACACCATCCTCTTAATAAGAATGTTCCAGTTAGTTTAGAGACTTGCATAACTATTCTTAGTCTATTCAACACCAGGTAATTTTCCAATTAATGATTTAATCCCTATCCTTTACCCCTTTCCACTTTACTCAAATTTTCCAAACCAAGTAAGCTTGACAATAAATTAAGTCGATTAATCTTAACTAAACACGGATAACGCGTGATAAAGGAAATACATAACACATTCATTGCATAAAAACAACTAAGCATTCATTACGTAAGAATACCTAAAGCTTGAAGAATTTAACTCATGTTGAGCTTACAAAAATCAAAATGATAAAGTGATAAAAAAGTCATTACAATGGTGAAGGTAAAAGAGAAAAAATGCAGTAACAGCCGGAGGTTGAAGAAGCTCGGTGCAACTCCCTAGGTTAAGACAAGAGTGTGTATGTCATAAACGTGTCCAAGGTCTCTCTTTTAGGGTTACCCTAATTAGTATATATATACCCCAACTCTCTTTCATCCATTTTGGGCCAACAAATAATATTATTTAATGGAGTCCTGACCCATTTCCAAAAACGCTGGAGGGCATGATCCCTAGGCGCGTGGGCTCCACAACATCATAGGCATCATCACATGTGAGGAGAAAGAAAAGGTGTCCAAGTCAGCTTTTGTCTTCTAGTGTAGAGCTACTGAAGTTAGGCTGGGCTGTAGCAGTCAAGAAGTCCATTTTCCATGCTTCAATCATGCTCCATCACCTCTCTGTTTAAACATGTAGGAAAATATGAGACAATGATGAAGCACAGTAAAGCATATATCTAGCATTCGCATGTTTCAGCACCAACATTTTCCAAATAGCAATTTATTCACATAAATTCAAACTTAAACTTAGAAGGCAACAATAATTCATGGTATAAAGGTAATAAATAACCCTTCTTACAAAGAGTTATCAACTATCCAGTATGTGAATGTAGGTGTGTGAGGATTTTGGATGTATTTTAAAAGGGGATTGAGTGTTGGGAGCCAGTGAGGTATCTTTCTTTCAGACTTTGGATGTATTTTTGTTATACTTTCCCAGTTTGTATATTTGGGATCCTACTGATGGGATTCCCTTTATAGTACTAGATGATGTATATATATATATATGTATGTATGTATGTATGTATAGGTGTGTGATGTATGTTTTTAGTTGATGGATGTTAAAGTTTTTAATTCTTCCGTTGTTTCTATATAACCTTATAACGCTAATATTACGATTAAGTTCTAAATAATACATGGTTCTTTTAATGGGACATCGGGTTGTCTCACCTCCCAAGTAGCCATTAGTCCTTTCCTCTTTTTGAAGAACTTCCTTTTGTCCTTCAGATCTGGGCAGTCAGCTTTGAAGTGACCAGACTTTTTCCACTCGAAGCATAGAGGTGGACCTCTTTCCTTGGAGTTTGATTTTTATTTGGAGAACTTTTTGTTAAATTGCTGAAACCACCTTTCTTTCTCCACATATGTTGAATCTTTCTGGAGATGAAAGACAACTCATCTTCATCAAATCCTTCATCACTGTCAGAAGGGTCTGTTCCATCTGAGGATTCCTCAGCTTTTAGAACTTTTGATAAACTAGCCTTTTTGGCTTTTAGGGCAATGGACTTCCCTTTTCTGGTACTCTCTTCTTCATTGAGTTCAAGCTCATGGGCTTTGAGAGATCCAAGAAGCTTTTCTAGAGTGAGAGTATTGAGGTTCTTTGCCACTTAAATAGCAGTGACCTCAGGTCTCCACTGTTTGTGTAGGCTCCTCAAGATTTTTCTGACATGATCTCTATTTTCATAAGTTTTTCCAAGAGATCTAAGACTATTTGTAATAGTTTGGAATCTTCCAAACATTTGATCTATGGTTTCATGTTCAGCCATTTTGAATAACTCATACTGGTCATGCTTATTTTTGACTCCTTGACTTGGGGTGACCCTTCATGAGCTAGGGCTAAAGTATCCCAAATCTCCTTAGCAGTGTTGCAGCTGTGAACCTTATCATGTCCAGATCTGGTGATAGCACACATCAAGTAGTGCTTAGCCTTGAGATTTTTATCTGGTGTTTGGTTTACTGATCTACAGACCAATCTGCTCTTGCAATAGCTGAAATAGACAACTATAAACACAAGAAGGGGGGTTGAACTGTGCTTATCAGAATTTAAACAAAGTTGAAATCTTTTCGCATACAGAAGCTTAATTCAGACTAGTGGAAAGATACAGGACAGACGGGTGACCTGTCTGATGAAATTTTAACAGTGACTTTGGCAAACACACCACTTGAATATGTATAAGAAAACTAAGGCAACTAAATAGTTTAAAAGGAAAGAGAGATTGACACAGTTATTTATCCTGGTTCACTCTTCAAAGCAAAGAGCTATGTCCAGTCCTTGACAACACCAAGATTTATCCACTATAACCGATCAGGTTATAGACTCAAGTATTGTTTGCACACCTAGCCTTTTCAGGCTCCAAGACAAGTATTCTTTACACACTTAGCCTCTTCAGGCTCACTCAGGTTTGTTTGAGAGATTTGGTTTATAATAAATACAACTTCAGACAGACAAATCTTTCACTAACACTCAGAGTGGTTTAAATGTAAAGCTTAGGAAAGTCTGGTAATAACTTCAAATGATTGAAGAATACAGAATGAAAGAATGAAGATATTAATGCACAGAGTAATGGCTCTTTAATTCTATGTGTATTCTCTATGTATTCTCTATACTTCATCTTCAATGACTTCTGTATTTATAGTCTTCAAGCATTTCGGATCTGTTAGAGACATTCCCTCAGATGTTGGCTTCAAGCAGCACTTCATTAAATGCAATAGAGTCGTTCTGGGCAGCTATTAATGCAATAGGAACGTTGGTTGTACTCTAACATGAAGGATCATGGCTTTATGCATCGTGATACAGCCATATCAGAGTTATGCAGAGAGCTTTTTGTACTTTGCTGAGTAAATTCCCTTTTCGTGTAAGGACCAGAGGTACTAGGGAATAAAGCATGTTGGAAGCATTCTTTAACTGGTCTTTGGTTCTGATAACAGAATCTGTTTTCTTGATTCTGGTTCTTGAAATAAGATTCGGATAATTCTTATAGATTTCGCGTTCATAAAATAAGCGCGTCTATCTTGAAAATAACCGCGTCCATCTAGCCATTTAAGATTTTACATTCGGACGGGCTAGTAGACGAGCTCCATATGCCATGTCATTGGACGGAGCTTCTCATTAAGGACTTAGAAAGTCCAAAGACTTGTGTGGACGAGCACTTCTGTCACCTTAGTGGACGAGCACTTCTATCACTTCAGAGGACGAGCGCTTCTGTCACTTTCGTACGGATAGATGATTCTTACAGTTTTAATCTGCACACTAGATAGAAAGGTTAGCAACCAATATGAAGGTTAATTAAATCATTTACCAATGTTTAGTTCTCATCAAAACTTAGGGAAATGCACATCAGACATTTTAGAGACTTAATAATAGCAGCTCCATCAGCATCTCTAGGTTCAAAATAACCAGTTTCAATCAGCTCCCAGATATTCACATTTTGTAAATCAAGAAAAGCCATCATTCTCTTTTTCCAGTAGTCATAATCATTACCATCAAAGAGTGGAGGTCTATTTATTGATTGTCCTTTTGTATCCATGCTTGCTGGATCGTACTCCATCAGCACTTGTTAGATGCTCAACCCTTTCGAGGCTGAGCTCTGATACTAACTTGAAGTTGACACATGCAAACACAAGAATGGGGGTTGAATTGTGTTTGTTAACAATTTTTCGAAAATGCCTTTCTTAAAACCTTTTTGCAAGCAAAACAGAGATAATCACACATAAGAAGATCTTTTAAGAAGGAGTTAACAACCTTAAGCTCAAGACCCCACAGTTAGTATAAATAAAAATTGTAAAAGCAAGGGATAGAAGATTCACAAAAGTGATTTATCCTGGTTCACTCTCTTCCAACCGAGAGCTATGTCCAGTCCCTTCTACCTGAAGGTTTTCTCTACTATTCTCTAATAGACTTACAAATATTTAACACCTCTTCAGGCTTACAAGTATTCTTTCTCTACCAAGCCTCTTCAGGCTCTAACTCTAATAAAGAGATTTAAAGTATGATCTTACAAGCTCACTATGTGTGAGAGTATAAAAGTTTAAGATCAGTTGTGATTACAAATGAAGGTATTCAAGAGAACTTCGAGCAGAGTTTTGGCACTTTGAATATCAGAGCTTGGATCTACTTTTTTACTGGGGGTCATCCAGTATTTATAGATGAAGTGCAGCTCTATCTAGTTCTTCTTCAATGGTCTTCAACTTGTATCCATTTAGACATAGCATTAAATTCTAGGATCCTTTGAGACAAATAGCTTGATATGCTTTCTGCGAGAAGTGCTCTTGGTTATTAGAAGTATGCTCAAAGTAGTGTTGTCATTTCTCTGTTGTACCAAAGGTTGATTTCTGACTTTCCTTCTTCATACTTGGTTAAACTTTACAACAATATCTGTGTCAGAGTACAAATGTTTGTGTTCTCGATGGTACTATGTTTCTAATCTCAAGAAACAAAGATTTAAACAATTCAAATAACACAAGAAAGGGACACAAATTCCTTCGTATTAAACAACAATCATTTGAAATAAGAGTACAGGCCCAAATTGATCCCTCAAATTTTTTGAGAACCCACTTTTAATCCCTGAAAAAAATTAATTATCCTTTTAGTCCCCCAAATTTTCACCGTGAGACAAGTTAGTCCCTTCGTCAGTCAACACTCTCTGACTTCCGTTTATCTGCTGACATGGACTGTTAAAATGACACTTGGCCTTTAGGTTATTTCCACCATGGCACTTAATTTTAAATTCGAAAATTAAAGGAAATTAAAGCCCTCAAATTGGTCCCTTTCTATGTCTTCTTCTTCCCCAATTTACTTTCTGAAACCCTAACCCCATTGCCCACTATTGAGCTCAAAATTTCGCTGGGTTGTAACTTGATTCTGTTCCTAAGCTACGGTCCTTGACGAGATGAGGAGTCATGGTGGGTTAGAGAGTTTGCATTTCGTGTCCAAGCGTCAAGTGGATTGGAGTGGGAGTGAGAGTTCTTCAAATGTCGCTATCCATGGAACATTTCCTCCTCCAAGATGTTTCTGTAAGATAACTTGTATGATTGAATTTCTCTTACAGGCATAGACAGAACCTGCATCTGCTGAAACTCATGTCGGAACTAATGAAACTCATATGGCTACGAGAAATCATGTGACTACTGAAACTCATGTGACTACTAGAAATCATGTGACTAATGTGGCAATTGATGTAAGTAGGCACATTCTGCATATTCTTGCATCCCGCATATTCTTGCATTCTGGGCATACAGCTGCATTAAGCATAACTTGTGCATTCTATGCACACTGGTGATGCATTTTGTATTATCTGCATTCTAGTTTCTGGTTTAAGTGCAGGGGCTGGATTGGGCCCCGAATTTTTTTTCAAGGACTACAATGGGTCACTAATGAAATTTTTAAGGACTAAAACGTCCCTATATATATAAGCCAAGGACCAAAAATGGTTCAGTATATATGTCAGTTTTATGTAGTTCGTTTGATTTTGATGTTGTTGATACTATTATTCTGGTTCAATATGACTAATGCACTGTTATTTTGTCATTTTCATAACAATGAAGCATGGTATGCTTCACCATAAATCAGGCCACCACCCATCAGGCCACCTTCTGCAGGGACACCACCTGTAATGCCATCAGCTTTCACCCATTCTTCCCCTGTTGGAACCCAATCAATTCGTCCTCTGCTCCACCAATTAGACAGTATAGGACACCAAGAATTGCTGCTCAACAAGAAAGTGTTTCTGCTGAAACTCTTTCTTCAACAAGCAATGGGGTAGCATCCAGGATGTTTCAATTTTGAGCTCAATAGTGGGCAATGGGGTTAGGGTTTCAGAAAGTGAAATGGGGAAGAAGAAGACATAAAAATGGACTAATTTGGGGGCTTTGGATTTCTTTAATTTTCGAATTTAAAATAAAGTGCCATGGTAGAAATAACTTAACGGCCGGGTGTTATTTTAACGGTCCATGTCAGCAGATAAACGGAAGTCAAAGAGTTGACTGACAGAGGGACTAGTTTGTCTCACGGTAAAATTTTGGGGGACTAAAAAGATAATTAATATTTTTCAGGGACTAAAAGTGGGTCCTCGAAAAATTTCAGAGACCAATTTAGGCCTCTACTCTTGAAATAAATTCACTTTGACTAGACGGGTTCAGTTCCAATGACCCGTGGACGCGCATGTCTTTGGACGCGTAATTTTAAGTATGTATAGAAACTGGTTCGTCTACTGATTTGCGTCTAGTACAAGTCTTTGGACTTGCTATTTTCCTGAGAGTTATTAATTGACTCATCTACTATTTATTTTACATATAGACTTAGACACTCGTCCAGTGTCTTTTAATTTAGCCAATTTTTAATGGCTCGTCTAGAGATAACTTTATAGATTTAGAATTTTACCATAATCTTTGAAGGCTCGTCTAGCGAGTGATAACTTGAACCCGATACTCATTTTTAGCAGAACTAAAAAACACAAAATTAGTTCCCTCGTCTAGCAATACTTAAAACAGTCCTGCAAGCTAGAGTAAACGGTTAGATTTTTAGCACAACTTTGCCATACAAATTTAGCCTTTTTGTTAACATCAAAACTTGAGAGATTATTTAGCCAAAACCACTTTGGTTCCAACAATCTCCCCCTTTTTGATGATAACAAAAACTTATTAAATTTGAGTGAGCAAAGTCTAAGAGAGCTACAGAGCTCCCCCTAAGACAAAGCATACAGAACTTAACAAATTCAATCATCAGGCAAATATGCATATAAAATCAAGTATCAGAGCACAGAGCAAGTATCAGAGCATATGAATATCAGAATAACAAATATCATAAAAAACAGAAACAGGCATCAGAGCAACGAGCTAGCGCAACCCATTGCAAGCCAGCTAACTTTCGGGCGGAGTAGGGTGGGGCCAAAATAGTATCACCTGAACATTTAAAACTCAACTCATATTTTATACCCGGTTAATCAAGCAAGCTCATCGAGCTGAGTCCATTTTCACACCTCTACCCTCCAAGTCATTGCTAGCTACCCACCACTGTTGGCCGCCTCCAATCATTGCCATTTCTCACCTGCCAGGCTGCCACAGCCACATTAATCTGCCGCCTGCCGTCTAGTAAGCATTCATGGATTTATTTGGATTTAGAAAGAAGTAATATGGAAAATGGGAGGAAAATGTGGAAGGGTGATGTAGGAAAATATGGTAATATGATATCGGTGATTGATGTGTGTGAAACATGCATATATTATTATCTTAGTTAGCATTCAATTGTTGCATATTTTCTGCGGATCTTTAGCATTTGGCTTGGATTTTAATTCTTTTAGTTTGGATTAAGATGCATAAATCAGTGCTTGCTTATTAAGCACCTGTTCTTAAGAACTACCATTGGAGTCGGTTCCTATTAAGCACTGGGTTCTTGTACAAGCATCTAGTTTTTATGGGTGATTATTTTTTATGCCATAAATAATAAAGAAAAAACATATATCAGAGTTGAAGAGATAAAATGTACGTATGTGGGACCCAAGAGTGTTTGGATGAGATGACATGGGTCACTTCCAGCTTAACCAGTGGTCTCAAGTTCGAATCTTGGCCCTGGGAATGCAACGTTAAAACTCTTGAGGGAGAGCTTTGCCGCCCTTGTGGTCCTATCTGGCTCGAGGGATTAGTCTCCACAGTTGCGTGTGGAGGATACCCTGAGGAACAAAAAAAAAAACTATGTGAGGTTACTGGTGGGGCCATTTAGGCTCTGTTTGGCAAAAACACTTGATAAGCTAACTGATAGCTGAAAAGCTAGCTGATTGAATTTGAAGTGTTTGGTAAAAGTAGCGGTTGAACTAGCTTATAAATATAAAATGACATAAAAGAACATATTTATGATAGACATGGTAAAATGAGAATTTCATTAAATGAATGAGGGTACAAACGAGAGAAAAGACGAGAAGCTATAAGCTACTGGCCATAAGCTAAATAAATTAGCTTATGAAGAAATGTTATAAGCTAATTTCATAAGCTTGTTTACCAAACATCTCTACTTCAGTCAAACAAGCTTATAAGCTAGTTAAATAAGCTATAGGCTAGCTTATTGGACTTGCCAAATAGAGCCTTAGTAAATTTTTGGAGGTGCTGGGTTGGAGATGTAAGGTGTTTAAATTGTAAAAAGTAAAAATAAGTTATATGTAAATGCGGGAAGGGTTTTGATATTCCCAGCTCCCACTTGGATATTCTCACTTCTCATTTACCATTTTTTTTTGTCTTGACAATTTTATCCCTACCCAACCAGTCCAATTATCCACCAAAGTAAACCCTACTTCCCAATTTCTTGCCCACCTCATCCTCACCTCCTCACTTTTTCCGTTTCTTTTTTTCTGCAACAAAGGCACTTTTACCCTCCTTTTTTCTTATCCCCACGCGTTAGCAACCATCTCTCATGTCCTAAGTAACTTTCATCTTTTATTTTCTCTTCTTCTTCTATGGTGGGGACAAGAGCAGGAGCAGGAGCTATGGGGCGCTTCAGAAGATCAGAAATGTATTGCCCCTTCCTCGTAGAAATCAAAGGAGGAGATTGTGTCTGCGTCGGTGTCTAAAGCCTCTTATTAAGTTGCTTAAATTTCTTGGAGCATTGGGGTTGTTGTAAGGAAGCCTTTGTTGTGTGTCCCATGAACCTCTCACTCCCACTCTCAGCAAACACGTCCCGGATACACATATGGAGTGCATTGTATTGTATGTGAGTGAATTGCAAGTGTAGCACAAATAGAGATAAGGAATACTATTGTAATTACTTACGGAAACAAAAGTGGCAAATAACAAAACACTTATAGAAACTCAATTTTCATAAGTGTTTAATTTTCCACTTGCGTAAGTGTGAACAAATTAAACACTTATAAAAATTAGAGTTTTCGTAACTGAAATAAGAAATTAAAAAAATGTAAATCTAACCAGAAATTAAATGGAAGAAGTTTACCTCTCTCTTATGTTAACTGTGTTCACTGGAGGATGAGAAAGATACGTTGAATCTTCAAGTATGGAATGTTACGTAATGAGAGGTGAGAGGAAAATGATGGAGAATAATAAAATGAAAGAAATAAAAGAGAGAATGGGGTGTGTTTGATGGACACGGAAAATATATGGTTAAAATTAAGAAGGATATTTAGGGAATAAAAAAAATTAGAAAAATAAAGGAAGTGAGAATAATAATTTATGAGGTGGTAAAATCAAATCTCACACTATAACCGAAACACGAGCTAAAAGCGTTGGAGGCCTAAAGGCTCAATAGGATGACCCGATCCACACTTTGACCCGGATCATTATCATTACATTAACCGAAACATGTGGCAGAGGATAACAACCACAAACTCACAAAAGAAACCTCTGTTTCTCCAAAAACTCTGTTCAGTTACACATAGAACAGCCACAGCTATGGCTACTCTGAGCTTTAACCCCACCAGAATCAGAACCCAAACGTTCAAATACTGCAACCCCATCTCCAAACTCACCTCTTCATCAAAACCCATCACAATACCATGCACCATCTCCTCCACCAACAACGTAAGAAACCTCCCAAAGCTGCGCCATTTTCGAATAAGTTCAGTGTCCGAGAGCTCGGTGTCGACCCAGAAAGAAGAAGAGGATGAAGTTTTTGAAGATTTAGAAGATGACCCAACAGTGGAAATGAGCTATCTTGACCCAGAAACTGACCCTGAGAGCATATCGGAGTGGGAACTGGATTTCTGCTCCAGACCCATTCTTGATGTTAGAGGGAAGAAGGTTTGGGAGCTAGTTGTGTGTGACAACTCGCTCTCCCTTCAGTACACAAAATATTTTCCGAATAATGTTATTAATAGTATTACTCTGAAGGATGCTATAGTTACTATTTCGGAGGAGTTGGGTGTCCCATTGCCTGAAAAAATTCGCTTCTTCAGGTAATTAACTACGAGTTTAAGAATTTGATGTTCTAAAGTTTATTACAATATCATCTGATTTTAAACTGCCATTGTGAACACAATTGCTGTTACATTGCATTTACCATAATTGTAGGAAAATGCGTCCAATGTGGCTGCAATTGTGGTCGTGTTACCATTGCGTGGTGGCATGGCCCATCAAAATCGCAATATTGCAGTTGCATTTGGGGATGAAACTATGCGTCCAATAATATACTGACGCATTATTAAAAAATGTTTGATGTAGTCATTTTGATAGTCAAACTTTTCCAATGATGTAGCAATACACAATTGTATGATTGTGTAAAAAAAATGTTACCCTCACAGTGCATCAAAATTACATACATTAAGTATATACCATTTTCGAAGGGGAGACTTGGCGCAACGGTTAAGTTGTTGCCATGTGACAAGAGTCAAGAGGTCACATGTTCGAGTCATAGAATCAAATTCTTGTAAATGCGAGGTAAAGATTATCTACTATAGACCCACATAGTTCGGCTAAGCTCCCTGTGCATAGTGGGAGCTTTATAGCACTAGGTCGCTCTTTAAGTATATACCATTTTACTATATTTTTTGGCATGCATGTATGATGTATAAAGATCCTTTTTTTACTTGGCTGGTAGAGTTAGGAATGTTGATCGAGTGTTTTGTTGCTTTGTAGGTCACAGATGCAGACAATTATTACAAAAGCATGTAAGGAGCTTGGCATAAAGCCTATTCCTAGTAAACGGGTGTGTATGATTTCATTTTTATTGTGGCTGCCATTTTTAATTGCTTATCAGGAAAATATAGACTTCCTTGCGGGTAGAAATTAGTTATTTTGATGAATGACTAACAGTCTTGAGACCCTAACTGGTAAAGTTCCCACAATATTTTATCATGTGATTGTCAAAACTTGAATTCCCAAGATAACTTGTCCATTAGGTGAAGGTGCCAAAAATGGTTTCTGATATCTATTGAGACATGGAATGTGTCTATGTACTGTAATCAACTTATGAATGGGAAGAAATAGTTAGTAAACTTCAATATAATCACTTGACTATTTATATATAAAACAAATAAGTTTATCCATATTCCATAGATATGTAATTGCAGTATCCCATGATGTAGAAAATTGTCAACAATTTTTCCAGACATCTGGTACAAAATGTTAGCCAAGTTGGATCATGGAAAAACTTGGTTGATTCCCCCTTGATTCTTTTTCCATCTTAATTTGTGGCATATTGGATTTTAGATTATCGGATAGAAGCCCCAACACATTATTGGAAAACTAATGTCACCTTTGGTTCATAAATAAACATGATGGGGACAAAGAAGATCAACATTTACACCATTTTGTTGAAATCAGTTATTTTACAGTAGGATTCATGTAATATGTATGTTAATATTTCATCCTAACAATTATAAAGCATTTTCATCTAGGCTGTAGCTTTTTATATCTTGGATTAAAAATTCTAGTAGTTGTGTCAAACTGAACGGTAAAAGGGTCATTAGCATATTTAGCTCTATAAAGACCCGAGTCCTTCATGTAATTTCAATTTTAACAATGAAGTAATGAGAATTATATAGCAGATTTTGAATGTTACAAGAGGCATCTTTTTTCAGCACAACATGAGGCATCTTGTTGCACAAAACTAAAAGATTAAGAACTAAGAATCTTTTAGAGTGCATAAGACTGCCATGCATGTGGTGACTTGTTGCTAGAACTTCTCACAAGAACCCTACCCCAGTCTTAATGACATGCTTAAAATGAGGAAATAGAAATTCCATTGTGTATTTAGCATCTTATACTTATGAATCTTATGATTCACTGAGTCAAGATATTGTTGCCAGAGTTGGCCTAGCATATATTTTATGTGATTCATCTGATACTTTTCAGTGCTTGTCATTATTTCTATGGCTGGAGGAGCGCTACGAGGCTGTATATATGAGGCATCCTGGATTTCAAAAAGGATCCAAGCCTCTTTTGACACTAGATAATCCTTTTCCCATGGAACTTCCAGAGAATCTTTTTGGGGAAAGATGGGCATTTGTTCAATTACCTTACTCAGGTAAAGAGGCAGCAGTTTCACAATTGCTTCACAAATGATAGCCTTCTCTTTCTCTCTCTTCTGCACCCAGGCATGTGTTTTTCATTTTATTTATCAATGCGGTTACTTCGCTTATCCTAGTTTAAATTTGAGATAGTAGCTAAATTAATAGATTATAATGCTTACATTTTCAAAAGCCAAATGCTTTTCCTCTTATTTTTAGTACAGGGCAATGCATGTTTAATACTTTGAATTGTTGATACACCTCTCTAACTTCCAATAACCTATTTTTAAGCTGTACGAGAGGAGGTGTCATCCTTAGAAACAAAATTTATCTTTGGTGCTGGGCTAGATCTTGATTTGTTGGGTATTGAAATTGATGAGAAGACATTGATCCCAGGACTAGCTGTTGCATCTTCTCGTGCTACAGCATTAGCAGGTACAGATCTACCGATTTTTCATATTTTCTTCATGAATATCCATCTTGTGTCCTTAACAGCAGACACATTGAATTACTTCATTCAAGAACTACAACAACAACAACCAAGTCTTATCCCAGTAGGTGAGGTCGACTATATCATCATACGACGTCACAATGTTCTATCATGAATCATGTTAATAGTTAAATCATTGGCCTCTAAAAATGATTTTTCTGGCGGAATCAATAAATGGCTTGTTTACATTTGGGGTGAATGCATGTTGGTAACCAAGGCAGGATTGAAGGAAGTTAATGAATACTTCCTTCCTTTCTCTCATTGCCCTGTGGCATTGAGAAGAATCCAAAGCAAACAGGTTCTAACTACCAAGCTATCAAGCAATTTGATATGAGTTACTCAAATATATTGCCAAATCAGGGACGGACCTAGAAAATCAGTAGGGGCAATATCATATATCATAAATAGTTTTATAAAAAATTATATAAATATATAAACAATAAAATAATGACATCATTATTATTAAGTTGGAAATTAGAGATTACAAAAACTATATCATTTTATAGTCATAAAATTGAAGATACTTTAACTTCTATAAATTATAATTGCTCTCTACGTGTTTTCATACTTTGAAATTGTTGTATATTTTTTTATTTTCAACACTATCGAAAATATTTCTCTATATATGTCACCAAGTTTTATTAAAAAAAAATAAAAGATATTATGTAAAGTATGATAATAGAGCAATGAGGGCAACATTTTTTTTGTTATTTAGAGGAGAGTTATAGAGCAATGTGGGGACAATATAATTTTTTTAATGGGGCAAAAAAAAATTATATAAGATTTAATTCAAAAAAAAATATTTGGTGGGGGCAGCTGCCCCCAAATCCTTCTTCATAGGTCCAGTCCGTCCCTGTGCCAGATGGCATGAAGATTCCATCTACTTGAGCAATAATGCATCCATAGTCCATGTTAAAGTCATGTTATACAACAAGGTTGTTGAAAAATTCATACCTGTCTTAGCTCAAATAGTTTGCAGCACAGAACGGCAAATACTTATTATTTATTATTATACTTTTAATGCACTGGAGTGCATCCCCTTTGACAAATTTTATGCCAGTGCAATATGCTAGCTAAGAGAAACTATGGTGCTCATACACATAGTTATTTGAGTTCAGACCATAATTTGGTCAATTAGCTTACTAGAACTGTAGAAAATTTTATATAACCTTGACAAAATGCTGAATGGCTGCCTCAACAAGATTTGTAGTAGGCCGACCTAAGGGTGAGGCAACTAAAGCTTTAGCTTTAGGCCAACCAGCAAAAATAATTATTTACGCTTAATTTTTATAAAACAAAAAGGGCATACATGCTAGTAAAAATGTCAAACCTAAAGTACAACCTGACCCAGGTACACTCTCACTTAAAACAAAAAGGCGTTACTCAAAGTTTGCTTTAGAGGCTTGCTACCTACACTCCCCATATTTGGCATCCACCCCCACTCTCAATCCGGCATTTAAATACCGGATTCAAAAACTATGTTTCCAGCATTTAATTGCCGGATACCTTCCGGCATTTAAATGCCGGATTCACAAACTCTGGATCCGGCATCTAATTGTCGGAAACACTTTTTTTCAAAATTTAAGAATTTCCCGGCAATTAAATGCCGGAAACATAGTTTCTGAATCTGACATTTAAATGCCGGGAGACGTGTGGGGGTGGATGCCAAATTGTAGGGATGTAGGTAGCAAGGCCCTTTGCTTTCTGTCTCCCTCACTCTTGGGCCGGCCCTGATTTGTAGACAAGTCAATAGTAAAACTTATGCATCTTGATATGTTATATCATCACTAGTATGCCTCATACAATTGTCATTTTCTTTTATCCAAAAAAAAAAAAAAATCTACCAAATCCTTCTTATAATTAAGATAACCTTCACATTTGCTGCCACAGCATGGATGAATGGATTGGAGGTTTGTGCTGTTGAAGCAGACACTGCTCGTGCTAGCCTGATTCTTTCTGTTGGAATTTCTACTCGGTATGTATATGCCACCTATAAGAAAAATCCTGTGACAACTAATGAAGCTGAAGCTTGGGAAGCAGCTAAGAAAGCTTGTGGAGGTTTGCATTTCCTTGCCATCCAAGAAGACTTGGATTCTGAAGACTGTGTTGGCTTCTGGCTTTTACTAGATTTGCCACCACCTCCTGTTTAATCTTACAAATGATTATGGTTGAATATTCACTGAACAAAAATATTATCAAAAAGTTAATTATTAGATTCCACAAGTTTTTTTTTTACCCCAAAATCAAATTCTACCATAATTGACCAACTACTTAAGGAGTTAACAATGAGGATATCAATTGCTAAGTGGGGTGATTTTTTGCTTTGTAAAAGTTCAGGTTGAGTTGAGGGGAGGTTTTACCCATTTAAGGCAAGGATAACTACTCTAATGAGGATTTACGGTGAAATTATAGATGTATCAAATTAGAATATATGTTTTTTAATTGGAACTCAAGTCATTGAGTTCTAACAAATTTTTTTTTTAATAAGGGTACTTTAGGTAAAAAGGATAACTTTGTAAATAAGTGTTTTTAGAATTAGTTGTAACTTGTAAGAGCTTGATTGCAATAATTTTTAATAAATAGAAATAAATTAATGATTTAGAATATTTTATTTGAACTGATTAAGTAAATTAAAAAATCCATATACCAACGTGTGGTTGGTTTAAGTGATAACATGGTCAAGCCTCTTAAGCAAGTGGTTAGCTGTTCGACTCCTGACTCTTGTGTATGAAAAAAATCTGGTGGCAAACCTTGAATGGCGTTCAGGTCCTCCAATAGAGATTAGTCATTGTTTACGATGGTGGATACTTTGTACCAACGATATGATAATAAAAAAGAATTTTAAAAAAATCATATTAATTAACATCATAACTCCACTAGTCAACTTTACTTAGTAAATTATCGATTCATGTGTATAACAAAATATATTATTTGGGAGGGGTTCCCATTTAGATTTCCGTTGTAATTAGGATATTAGTCTTTTACCTGTGAGATAAAAGTAAGCATGCATAAAAATATTCAAATTATTGATCTATTCAAGAAGCGAAGTTTATTAAATTAATAAAAATTAAGATGTCTTAGCACGCTATAATAAATATAAGATAACATACTAATTTAAAAGTAATATACTAAGTATTCAAAAACAAAAATAAAAAAGATCCACCGTTCGAGTATACCAAACTAAAGAAGTATTCAAAACAAAAATAAAAAAAATCCATTGTTCGAGTATATCATTTTGGTTCGTTTTCAAGCATTAGATTTGTTACTAAGATTCATCTGATAATTTAACAACCATCAGAGTTGCTAGCTGAATAATAAAAGGTTATTGAACATTTCAATAGATATTTTCATAGAGCACATTTAAGAGAAGTAATTCTTTTAAACTTACTCTTGGAGTCAATGATTCCACACTCTTTATATATGTGTATAAATAAATAAATAAATGAATAAATACTATGAACATATTTATATATGTGAATAAATAAAGTATATTATTGATATATTTCTTACTAGTCACTCAAAAGACTCTTCTAAAGTAAGCTTATTTTTAAAGTGAGAAAATAAATATATATTGATTCTTAATTTGCTAGAGTGAATTATAATCTTAGAACACTAAATGATCTATGAGTGGATGCATTCTAAGGGTCTGTTTGTTTTGTTTCTAGTTTTTTGTTTTCATTTTCTGTTTTCATAAATAACTACAAAATTGTCATCTTATTTTAAAAATAAGAAACATAATGAAAACAAGGTTGCAATTTTGTCACTATTTCTAAAAAAGGGAACTGAAAAGAAAGCAAAGAGGCAATTTCTCATTTTAGAACCAAAGCCACATTCATTAAGTGAGCATCTTTTCACTAAAAAAAAATAGGCACACTTGTAAAAGTTATTTTTAGAGTAACTGGGTCTTGATATCTACACAACTTTATACTCACACACTTCTATAAAAATCATTAAATAACACCTTAATCTCATGGTATATTTCTTTAAATAGTTTAGAATATATGTATCTCTTATTGGAGATATAGTTAGTTGGAGATATGGTTAGTTAGTTGATAGTTAGTTGCTAGATCTATGGTTAGCCACTGGATGCCATATTTCCTAATATGGTATCAGAGAGATATCAACCACCATGAGAGAAAACTTGCCGCTGCTCTTTCTTAATATTATTCATTTTTCTTCCTTTTCATTTTATCCAAAGAAAACTCAAAATCTCCATTCCTTAATTCTTTCATTTTCTGCTTCTTTGTGATCATCGTCCTCAATTCTCTTCTGGGCTTCCAAGATTTTTGGAAAAGATTAAGAATTTGATTGATTCCGTTATGGCAACGTCGAACACAGGAGCTGCTGGATCCAATGATCCCACCATAGCTACCAGGAGACAAACCAAGAGACCCAAGTATTCAAAGTTTACACAACAAGAACTTCCAGCATGCAAGCCTATTCTTACACCACGAGCGGTTATTTCAGCATTCTTGATTGTCACTGTTGTATTCATTCCTATTGGAGTTGCTTCTCTATTTGCTTCTCGAGATGTTGTTGAAATTGTTGATAGGTATGACTCGCAGTGCATACCAGGAAATGTAGCAGATAAGGTAGTATACGTTCAGAGTTCTGAGGATAAAGCCTGGTTTGAATGGAAGCATACCGAGGATGAATTGACTGCCTTTCTCGTAAATCCTCTAATGGAGAAGCCCAGGAAACTAAATTTTAGTTTCTTGAATAATGCATTTTCTTTATTGCATTTCTTGATGATTTGTTGATATCATGAAGATTTGTTCAAGTGGTTAGTGTTGCACATTATTGCATTTTTTATATTGCTGCAAGTAAGCCTTTGTGGTTAAACATTCATAATATTTTCTTGCTTCTGCCCATGATGGTGGTTAAGCATTTTGCATAACATTGGCATTGAAATTCATGAGGCTTAACAAGCCCATTTTAGAGCGACTTTTGACTAATGTTAATTTTAGTGAGTCGACTCATTATTTAGCCCATTTTGGAGCAACTCTTGACTGATGTTAATTCCGGTAAGTCAGCTCATTTGATATACAAATTTCATTCTCTTGCCAATGTTCATTCTGGCAAGATTCATTTGCTTTTGGAACGAATACCGGGGAGACACTGAAAGAAGATCGACGAAGCCCAAAAGAAGGTTGAAGACTTCTCAGATCTATGAACTTCGGCCGTTACCTATATTATTGTTAGACTTTTCTTGATTAGCCAATGTAATTAGGCTTATACATTTGTAATTTCCATTCATTGTTCTTTCTTTTTCTTGCATTATGTTGTACACCCCAAGCTGGATTTGCTAATCCGCACTTCCAGCTTTGCGGGGGGCTATTGGAGATATAGTTAGTTGGAGATATGGTTAGTTAGTTGATAGTTAGTTGCTAGATCTATGGTTAGTTAGTTGATAGTTAGTTGCTAGATCATTAGCCTATATAAAGGTTTAATCTCTTTGTAATCAATTAATCCATTCTATCAATTTCACATTCATACTTTCTCTCAATTTCTTTTCTCCTCCAATGGATGCCATATTTCCTAATATCTCTTATAATTTATACAAATATTATTACTCTTCAATATATAAAGAAGGCAAAGTGTTGTTCTTTTGGGGAAATACACACTATTTTTCGTCCTTCGATCTTAGGTGGGGGACTTGCTTAGCCCATGATTTTTAATAGAGGTAGAATATATATGTCATTGCCTGTTAATTGTGTTATACAGAGTCGTCCCTTAATGTTATACAAGTAATAAAGTTTAATTCATGTTAAATAAATCAAAACTTGTCATTCTAACAAGGGATGTAAATAGTAAAAAACACTCCACTTGCATAAACGGTACACTTAAGAAAAGGGAAAGGAGAAAAAGAAAGTTTAGAGAAAAACATAGGAATTAGACTTGGTAATGTCAACAGAACACGTCAATGGAATCAGTTAACAACATGCAATTGGAATGAAACTTGAAATAATTAAATCCATGAGTTTCAAACGCTACAAGAAAAAAGGACTTTAGCAATCGAATTATCCGATCGTTAAACACAAGAATTCGGTCGCTAATATAGTTAAAGATCGAATTAGCGATCGAGTTAGCGTTGTTGCTAAGGCTTTGGTTGCTAATTGGTTAGCGACTGGAATATGCATCGGTTGCTAAATGGCGACCGGAAAACACCAGTCACAAATTATTTAACCCCGGTCGCTAAGTGTTGGTATCAGATTCTAATTTTAGTACCAAATTGCGACCGTGTTAGCGACCAAATTATTTCGGTCGCTAAATATATTTTTTATTTTTAATTTACATTTTTAAATTGGTACCAAATTTTAGCGACCGAGTTAATTCGGTCGCTATATATATATATATTGTAAATTGCTGTTTTAAAACAAATTAAAACCTATAATTAAAAATAAAATAAAACACTGAAAACTCAAATAATATATATAAAAATAAATCCTGTCAAAATTTAAATTGCAAACTGTCAATAAAAATAAAAAGTGCAAGTCAACTGGGTCTGGGTCTGGGTGTGGGTGGGGGTGGGGGTGGAGGGGGATCAATGATCATCGGCCTCATAATCATCTGCATCATGTTGCTGGCCAGAGGTGGGGGGAACGAATGGATCACCAAGAACAGTAGGTCCAACAGCACGGGTACTCAAAGCAGTAGCGTCCTCAGGGACGAAACCAGATCCGTCAGATCTGAATCCCAAGTGCTGGTACAAGAGCTCCCTCTCCCTCTCCAGAGCAGCCACCCTGTCTGCAAGCTGAATAACGAGCCTGGTGTTTAGGTCGAAGACGAGCCCTCTGACGTCTGGTGTAGGGCCATGACATGATTGAGAAGATGGTGTGGCATAGGCCACATACTCATCTCCCAGGGCTCCCAAACCATATACATGGTCCTTCTTGTTCTTGCCACCAACCACCTCCAGGAAAATGGTCAGAGGAAACAGAAGGCTCCTGCCCCTGACTAATGGCCTCATCTCGGCAGCGGTGGAACTCATCTTGTATTATAAGGCAAAATAAGTCAGCATATGGGGGGAAAAGAACGAAATATAATTAAATAATGAAATGATAGAATTTAACTTACAACAATCTCACCTGCATTCCCGACCCATTTCTCAGTCTTGCTCTTCTTGGTAACCTTCAGTACCTCAAATGCAGTGGGGGGCCTCTGCATCTCGATTGTCTGCATATATATTCAATGATAACAGTTAAGCTATTTAATAAGTTTACTTAATTGAAATTGAAATATATAGTTTACTTAATTACCAGCCTATCATGATGCTTCGTGATAGGCATAGACCCACCCGTATATAGTCCTCTTCAAGAACACCTCATCAGTGGCCAAATACTGACGCAGGCCGTCTAGAACCTCGGGAGTCAAAAATTCCTCCAGAGATGAACCATCGCAGATCTTTCTCATAAAATTCTTCACAACCAGGGATCCGTGATGCTCAAATGCGACCCGAATAGCAGCCTCATCCTCTGGTCACCACCTGTAAGAGGCCTGCATGACATACAAGACATCAGACCACAATGTATTGGTAAAAACAATAAAAATTAAATTAAGCACCAACTAATGAACCATTTAAAAAGTAATATACTTTCACCAAACTGGTGCTCGAACCAGTGATCCCGGACCGTCGTGGGTATCTTCGCCCATGTGGGCCAAGACCCGGTGCAATTCCCCTTAACAACCTCCGAGATCTTCTTATGGGGCCCATCTATCGGATAGAAACTGTTTGCAAACAATATATTAATTACAATATAAATATTCAAATATCAATTAATAAAAAGCAACAAATCAAAATAAATATTTAACTCACTCCAGTCTTGCATATGGGCGAATCCATATGCGCATGTCCGTGAGTGTAGTCACCCCCGAACCTGAGGCCTACCCCCCACAAGCTGTTGTACCGAGGATGCTATAGCGAGTGGGGTGGGAGGCACAGCAGTGGTGGATGGAGCTGCGAAGGATGAGCCCACACCATGTCTAGACGGTGTGGCTCCTGAACCGCTAGAGGGGTCGATGGGGTACTGAGAAAGGGTGGGGGTGGGTGCTGATCTTCCACGTCCACGGTCACAGGACCCACACCCACGGGGAATACGACCCCAGCGTCCAACATCGCCAGCCATCTGTTTAGAATTAAAACACAAGTAATACATGAAGTATACAAATATGCATCATAACCAAGGTAGACTAAGTAACATAACAATATATATCATAACAAATATGAGAAATATGGATGCAAACAAAAATTACAGATTACCTAGATGAGATCTCTATCACTGAATTCACCCTCACTCTCCTCGTCATCGGTTGAGACATATGTTTCCTCGCTATCTGCGACCAAGTCATACTGAGTCTCCAACTCTGTGTCAATTACCTCGTCACTAGGCTCGACATCAGCAAGAATGGCCTGGTACTCGTCCGGGTCAAATTGCAACATTATTTGGATCTGGTTAACCTCATGAACATCTTGGTATGGAGCTTCTATATCAGGTTGACTTATCACATTATCGGTGATCGCACTGTGTGCCTTTACCCAAATAACACCTAACAAGTCTTGATGACCCTCTGGATACAGGGTATAATATACCTACTCCGTATGTTGTGCAAATGTAAATGGGTTGTACACCTGATATCTTCATGACTTCCTAACTTCTACAGTCCCATGCCTACTGTCAACTTTTGTGCCCCTAGTGGGAGTGTTATTGAACCATTCATACTTGAATAAGATTAAGTTTTTACTAGGATGACCTGAATACGCTAATTCATAAATATCAGTTAATATTCCAAAAAAATATCCTCTAATTGACCGTTGGTCCCTCAAACACAAAAGCCATAATTTGAAATTTTCATGACCTGACCCCATCGACTTGTGTGAAACTTATATCCATTTATTATGTAAGTCTCAAATGTTTGAATCCTTCTGTTTGGTCCCTATGCTAAAGCGTACAACACTACATTTTGAATTTGGTTTTCCTTAGCTAGAACCTAGGATTAATGATTATGAAGAGTATTAGTTGTGAAAACAATCGCAAGGTAGAACTTAAAAGGCATATAAGGTAGGTTGCTTACATAATTTTTGAACCACTTAGGAAAATGTTTGGCAACCTCTTGATGAATTTGAGACTCCAAGATGTCGGGATTAAGCTCTTTCAGCTCATTGGCATATATTCTATCATTAGACAATAGAAAATGTATTAAATAGGAAATAATAACACATTTAAGACGATACTAATGAATTAATAGCAACTTACTCTAGTAATGGCTCCACCTCGTCGCAATTTTGAAGCACATACAACTCAATAGTTGTCATTTCATGGGCACCCAACCATGACTTCTTTTCTACACCACATGCCTTACCCGGATGATTAAAAATGGACATTTGAGGACTAGAAGAACATCCTTCACCAACGTCAATATTTCGCGGCAATCTAGACCACCTTGCCTCTATGTTGTCTGGATAGTAAAACGAGGGAAAAGTTGAAGCCTCCTCCACTAAATATGCTTCACAAATAGAACCTTCAATACTAGCATTGTTCTTTACTTTTAATTTTAACGAACGCAAGAACTTACATATATTACAACCCTAAGTTAATGATAATTAACATATACATACCTATTTTTATATCATAATTGATTGCAGGTACAAAATAAGTTTAATACCTCTCAAAGGGGTACATCCAACGATATTGAATTGGACCACCCACTCGTGCTTCGTATGGTAAGTGGATGGGAAGATGTTCCATCAAATCAAAGAAGCTCGGAGGGAATATATGTTGCGAAACCCCTTCTAGGGTCATCACATGGTTACCCGTTTGTGGAAATAAAACTTAATTTGCTGGTTGCTTTCGGAAAATAATGTTTTCTCAACGTTCATCTTTTCAAAATATGGTGATAATTTTTTTTCTTTTTCTTTTAACCTCATAACCACAACAACGTAATCAAATCACACTTAAATACACAACGTATATAAGTCATACAACTATACTGCCTCATGTGTTTCCACACCTAAATCATAATCAGTTTTATCCTCAAAACATAATATAACATAATAGGACCTAAGCTGGTCGTAACTAACAGACACTACAGCCAACAGGAGCAGCACAGCATGCTTCAAACTAGACAGCCTTCCTCTTCTTGTAGGGATTATACCCCTTGTAAGACTCTGATATGGTTGTAAGGGTGAGACGCCAATATATGGGTTTATCACCATAACTAAATGCGCAACACAAAAGAAGGCACATACACATATACATGTCTATAACAACGTACTCATTCATATTATATCACATCGTCTATCAATGGGTTTCACACCCCAAACATCAACGTTGGAAAACTATGCATGAACACTTCAATACATCATCTAAACATTCACACCTAATCTCATGAGATATCTCCAACCTCGTGATGAGTTGATCAGGCTCAATTGCCACACTAGGCAAACAGGCACACAGCCAAAACCCATCTCACACTGTCCAACATCGTGGCACAGGTGATTACAACGCTGATGGGGCCTCATTGTCCAAACCCCGGGCACAATGAGAACATCATTGGTATGATCTACCCTGATGCCGCAAGGTAATCACTCGTTTGATCATGGCACGTCTGCCAAATGCATGCAAGAAAACATTTTGTTCTCAACACTTTTCTTTATGATATATATTTATTTGTCAAAGCTCTCAAAAGCATCATCGTTTTAACATCGAATGCTCTCAAAAGCATCGTCGTTTTAACATCTTTACAACTTTTATTAACAACACAGGACCTCAAAGTCCGAGTGCTCAATCACGAAGCCCCTAGACCGTTGCAATCAGTCTTAGGTTCGTGGTAATAGAAAACATCTCAAAACATTTTAACTTCTTTAAGTAGATACCCTGTCTACAACACAACGAACCTTAATACCCCGACGTCTCGGTTATTAAGTTCCATAACATCGTTTTACATCGTTTTTGTCTGTGAAAAACAAATCCAAAATAAGACCACGTCATAAGAACACTAGTACCCCGACATCTTGGTTACTAAGTTCTATATCGTCATTTACGTCATTAAGTAAAACTCATTTACCGAAAATCCTTTCTACTCGAAATTCGTTTATAAAACGTCAAATCATCAAAAACTCTTTTACTGAAACTTCAGCTCTAAAAATTAAATCAATTCAGATTAAACCTCTTCTCAAAATAAGTACTGTTGTTTTTAAACTCTCACCGTAAATAATTTCGAAACTTGCCGTCGTTTATCATTTTCCAAGAAAATGTTTTTAAAGTCAAACTTTGACTTTGACTTTTATTTTATTTTTTATTTATTTTTATTTTTTTATAAAGTATTTTCGAATATTAATTTCACAAAATAACTTTTTATAATATTTCGGAATTTCTTGCGTAAAAATTAGCAGTACAAAAAAATTTCACGGTTACGCTCTCACCATGACTCATAAATTTCTTTTATACTAATAAATCATTAAAACAATAATATTTCTCAAAACTCATTATTTTTCCAAAATAATAATTTCCACCACTATTATATTCCAACATTCCCCATAAAACGTCGAATATAATTTTCACAACTCATTAAAGCTTTATCCGATTAATCGGTTGTGCACTGATCACTGTCAGGCCTCTCAAACAACATTCAACATTCATCATTCAACAACATCATCATAATTATATCACCAGGCAGATCATGCATCATAGCAACATAATATACTACTGCAGATAATTAAATCAATTAAAAGCAGATCAATCACCGATACACAGATAAACAACACAACGTAAGCAACATAAACAAATAACCACAACCACATATAAATCATATACACCACACTACAAGCAAATAGTTATTGAGAAAATCCCTCAGGTAAGCTCCCCTTACCTCTTGAAGATTCACAACAAGTTGAATTTAATTCGTCGGAAGTCGGAAACTCACGTACACCGCTTTATACATAACCTTCAACCATTATAATCAAATAATTACAAATCAAGAAACTAAAAACATCTAAAACCCTACTACATGGTCACAGCTTCAAGGGGTTTTTAGTGACTAAAATTCCTAATCATGATTAAGTCATGGATTAATGGTCCTTAATCAACCAAGATCATGGATTAGTTGCTAAACAACTAAATTTTAAACTCAAAACTTCCTAACTCTCATATACCTAGATTCGGCCTTAACATGTTCATGGGGCTATTGTTTTTAGTTTGATAAACCAACTTGGATTTATTAAGCATACATACTAATAGCTTGATTACCAAGATCATTAATGAAAACTTTGAACAAAACTCATCAAATCTCATCCACATAGGGTTCGACCAACATAGAGATTTTGGGTAAGGATTTTCATTTTAATAAACTAACATGGATTAGAGTGTGTAGACATACATGTCATATGAAATACATGATCATACATGACAACACATGAACAAAATCCTACCAAACCTATTCTCCTAGGTTCAGCCGAGTCCATAAATTTAGGAAAGAAATTTCTCATGATCATATGCTTCTAGATGATGAAAATAGAGATGATTATAAGATCATAGCAATTGGTTTCATGTCAAAAGGATTTTTATAGAATTAGTTATGAATTTTTCAAAGTTCTAGATCTAGAAACTTAAAAGTGATGAACATAGATGAAATAGACTTTGAATCATGAAACTTATTAAAGAACATAGACATGATTAGGGAAGAAGAATAGGATTCACCTCTTGAAGTTCAATGACAAGTGAAATCCAAGAACTTGCTTCACAAAGTGATGCTAGAAGAGCTTATGAACTTATGAGTTTTTGAAGAAAAGGCAATAGGAAGAAAATGAAATGTGAGGGAGGGTATTTATAGGGGTGTGGCTGCGCCACTTTTGAAGGATTAAGTGGAAAGGAGGTGATTTCTCAAAGGACTTAAGTGCAATTAATTCCTAGGGACCATTTTGCAAAGATTCCAAAAGTATAAGGACTATTTTGCAAATTGCCAATAGTTTGAAATGATGACCATGTGCAACATTTATTGTGTTCACATGTGACTCATCTTGTTGGATTTTCTTGAGGCTTTTTGGGAAGAATCTAGAATACTTTGGAGTATGCTAGATTTGTGTGGGACTTAGGAGAACATGGTGGAAGCTTCAAGAATCAACTTGACTCTTCCAAGTTAAGGGAAGCCCCCACTCCTTCTTGGGCTTGCGCATGGGCCTTGGAAATTTTGGGCCTGGATTTAAATATTTTGGGGCCCACCAAAATGCTCAAGGCATAAACATGACATAGGAAACTTACATGATTTCTAATGGACTTCATGAAATTTAATCCATGGACAAGGAATTTGGGATTCAAGGCCATGGTCTACTAATAACTTGGGAACAAAGATTCTGGCCCAATTCACTTAGAAAAACATAGGAACTAACTCAGGGACCAAAGTGTAATTAATATAAAGTTCAAGGACTAAAGTGCAAAATCCATAAATTACCGCTTTAACCTTGTAGAATCCTCTAGACTCAAAAGTGTGATTCATCCCCATGGATCATCTCAAAATTCTAAGATAACCTCTTTATCTGCTCTTGGAAATTCCGAAATCCATTCCGGCGTTTACCTGATTACGTATTTCACCCGAAAAACGTATATTATTTCATTTTTTTCTGAAATAATTCTAAAAATACAGAATTGTAGGAAATAAAATAACAACCTTAAGTCTTTCATTCACGAATTAAAATTAGGTCTTTTGAGCAGTATAATTATACTGTCAATGAAATTCGCGGGCCGGGATTCGCCTGACTTTTAAACCTAAATTTTAATCGTAGCTTCCTACATTCAAGTAGGATTGAGTGGTGAACTCCGTTTATTTAAAATAATTTTCTAATACTCATATAAATATATATACAAATAATCGTCCGCATTTCGATTATTTTGAAACAGTGAAAATCGGGGTGTTACATATGTTCTAGCTTACATAGCAAGACCAGAATATCGCGTTCCATATCCTTCAGTTGCTCAACCTTCAATGTTGTGGTAGTTAATGCTCTGAAGAATTGACTCAACTCAACAAGCGGCTTCCAAATCTCCACCGGTAAAGAGTCGAATGCAATGGGAATCAACTGTTGCAGGACATGACAGTCATGACTTTTCATTCCATGCAGTTTTCCCCCTAGCAATAACACATCTGGACATGTTAGAAGCATAAACATCTGGTAACTTAAGTTGTTTAACCCATTCACAGACAGCCACCCACTGGGGTTTGCTCAGTACATACTTTACCTTCGGTTTTCATAACTTGCCACCCCCGATGTCCACCAATTCTAGCTCCCATCGTCTACAAATTTCTACTATATCTAATAGAGCCTTATAGGTATCCTGCGTCTTACCGTTGACATCCATCACCGTGTCAAACACATTCATAAACACATTCCGCTCAGTGTGCATGACATCAATGTTATGGCATATCAAATGCGTCTTCCAATACGGCAAGCTACAAAAAATACTTTTTTGGTCCCGTTATGTTCAATACCATATCCAGGTATCTTCCCACCTCCAGATTCATGAATCAACGGGAGCATGCTAACCATCTGACAAACCTGTTCTCCTGTAAACATTTGGGGAGGTAGGGCGGTCTCAATGTAACATCCTGATTTTGAATATGTTGTTCAATCGGTTAAAATATAATTAATTATATTTTAATCTGAGGGTTAGAAAGTGCTTTTGAATAAAATAAAATCTTACTCGTAGTCTACTTTATGGTAGAAGGTTACGGTAAAATTTCGGGTTGAAAATTCGGACGAACCCCAGTCTCCGTTTTCACTGACAGTACAAGTTTACTGAGAAGAAAACCTAATTTTGAACCATGAACGAAACGGTTAGTGTTTTTGTGATGTTTTGTACGATATTGGAAATTTTCAAAAACTTGAGTTCGGAAATAAAATATAATATTTATTACGGGTTAAATACAATCGGAAACTTGAACCGAATACGCAATGGAGTAGAAAATGGAGCCCAAAAGAATTGAAGTGACTTGATGGTATGTGATGGACATGGGTTATGACACACTCCAAAAGTGTAATCATCACACTTTTCAAATTATATCATATTATATTCTAAAAACCCATTTTTCTCTCTCTTCTTCAACCAAACAAGGCATAAGCCAAAACTTGGCCATCAAGACTTGCTCCTTCCTTCTCTTTCACGCTCATCTCACCTCTCCCTCTATAAATACCCATTTCATTTTCTCTTCATCACTTTCCTAACTTTCTCATTTTTATGTTTCTAACACTTAAAGTTTCCATTTTTACTTAGTTTCAAGCTTCAAGTTCTTCATAATTTTTCTTTCTAGTTTCAAGGGTAACCCTCTCATACTCTTCTATTTCTAGTTTTACACTTATTTCATGAGTTTACTTTATGTCTTCTTAAAATGTTCTTAAATCTCTTTTAACTTCTAAAATCTCTAGAAAATGGTAGAAAACTCCGTTTGAGTTGAAAACAATTTCTATGGGCTTCTATTAATCTCTACTTTCATATTCTAAGAGCTTGTATCAAACAAACATATCTAAACTATTTTTCCAAGGATGACCGAAACTATGTATTAGTGGCCTAGGAAGTTTTGTTTCAACTTTTTGAAAGGTGGTCATGTATTTGAGCTTCTAGATACCTCTTGATCTTAAATCTAAAGTATTGGAAAGTTTAAAGATTTCTAACCTATTTATCCTATGATGGCCAAACCTATGATGGTTGTGAACCTAGGATGTTTTGTTTTCATTTTCCAATATGATCATGGACTTGAGCTTCTTAATACATTTGGATGCTAAGTCTAAGAGATTGGAAAGTTTAAAGATTTCTAGCCTATTTATCCTATGATGGCCGAACCTATGATGGTTGTAAACCTAGGATGTTTTGTTTTCATTTTCCAATATGATCATGGACTTAAGCTCCTTAATACATTTGGATGCTAACTCTAAGAGATTGAAAAGTTTAAATATTTCTAGCCTATTTCTCCTATGATGACCGAACCTATGATGGTTGTGAACTTAGGATGTTTTGTTTTCATTTTCCAATATGATCATGGACTTGAGCTCCTTAATACATTTGGATGCTAAGTCTAAGAGATTGGAAAGTTGGAAATTTCTAGCCTACTCATACTAAAGATGCCGAAACCCTAACATAAAAGGGGTGAAAGGTTTTTGATTGATTTGTGAAATCTAATGATTGATTCATACTCTTTAATACTCTAAGATCATTGATCTAAGAAATTGTGTTGTTTTGAAAACCCTAGACTATTTTGTAATACAAGGCCGAAACCTACCCTAAGTGGTTGGATGATTTTTATTCCATATTTTCAAGTTATAGCAATTTATCTAAGTTACCTAGAACCTAAGTGATAAGTATTCAAAGGCTTATGTTGAGAAAATAATCCTAACTCTAATTTGAATTAAATGGCCAAACCTAGTCTAAAGAAAACATGGATGAGTTTGTTTGATTTATTGGTTATTATGTTGATTGGTTGAAGGTGTAGTTAGTACTTTGTGGTGTGGCAACGAGGAGCTTCGAGTTTGGGAGTTTGGTGATAACCCAGGTGGGGGAAAGAACCAACCTCTTGTCGGAATGGATAAGTTGTAGATTATATAATAATTGTGTAGGGCGACCTAAACCCTACTAGTAGTCGAGTAATCGACAAGACCAAAATCACATTGGAAACATTTTCTGAAAAACCATTGGTGATTCGGGGATTGTAGGTTTATCAATATTAGGTTGATTTTATATTGTTTATGGTTGATTTGATTTTATTACCTTTATTGAATTGATTTTGTGCAATGTTGATGATATTGGAATATTTTGATTGATATTGTGTTATGCATGATCTGCCTGGTTTGTATTATTATGCTTAGTGGTTTTTAAGCAAAGATATATATGTTGTCTAAGGGATGATTGTTTTGGGTGTGAGGATAATAATGATTTAGAAGTGCATAACTTAGATGATGTATGTTAAAGAGGTGTTATGGCATAGAATATGTGTCAAGTTCTAATGGAAGGTTAAGGCACTAGGATGTTGTTAAAACGGGTTGGTGAGATTCAAGTATAGGTGTTGTTGTCCACAATCGTGTATTGGTAATATAATACACAAGGATAACAGTGTATTGGTAATATAATATACGAAGACAAAAGTGTATTGGTAATATAATACACAAGGACATCTGTGTATTGGTAATATAATACACGTAAAACACTTCTGTGTATTGGTAATATAATACACCATGTATTGGTAATATAATACACGTAAAACACTTTTGTGTATTGGTAATATAATACACCGTGTATTGGTAATATAATACACGTAAAATCAAGGGTTCTCGCGAGACCACTTCCACCTTAGGAAATAGGTGTGCAGCTATGGTGTCTTTGAGTAGCATGAGATTGGGGGTAGAGGATGATATATTAACTTGAGGATGATCTGTTACTTATGTGTGTTGTTTGTCTGTGACAATTACTGTATAATTTACTATGACTCTTTTCTGCTTTTTGATGATAGAACTGTTTCTTATCCCCTATATATTTCTGTATGTTTTATTTTATCTTTGATGGGATCATGCGTGAAGACCCTATGAATGAGCTGATCGAATAGGAGTTGGATGGAACTCCCTATGAACCGGAAGCTGGAGAGCGAGATGTGACCCATGGTGATTAGGGTCTAGTTATTTATGGCTAGTGCGTCTCGTGCGACGTATTTTTATTATGTTTTCCGCTGTTTAACTTTTTGTCGAAGTATATGCCTGTGAGAGATCCTACTGATAGGATATCCTTAACAGTGTTTTGTAATATGCATAATATACTAATATTGTGATATGCTATTCTATATGAAGTTGTATACTTTATAAGTTGTTTTTATTTTGTACGTATTTTCACGATAAGCGTACGATTAAGAAATTAATTAATAAGGATTTAATCTAATAACACAATGGGGCATAACGGGGTGTCTCACTCAACACGACCTTCTTGAATGCAGTTCTATTCCTCCTATAAGGATGATATTGTGGAAGGAACTGGCGGTGACAATCAAAATAAGAACTCTTCCGACTATGGTTGAGCGTGAAACCCTTCGATCGCCCCATGCAGCAAGGGCAGCCAAGCCTCCCAGCAGTCATCCATCCCAACAACATCCCATATGCCGGAAAGTCATTGATTGTCCACATCAAAGCTGCCTTAAGTATGAAATTTTGTCTCAATGATACGTCGTATGTCAATACACCGGAATTCCATGAATGGTTTAACTTTTCTATGAGAGGCTGCAAGTACACATCAATCTTGCTTTTCAGATTCGATGGTCCAGGAATTATGACCGTCAGAAACACAAACTCCCTCTTCATGCATATGCCTGGCGGGAGATTATTTGGGGTCAGAATAACCAGTCAACAAGAGTAAGCTTTACCGTATTGACCAAAAGGATTAAATACATCAGTACATAAGCCCAAATTACATTCCGAGACTCTTGAGAGAACTCCGAGTACATCATGTCAAAATGCTTCCATGCATCTCCATTTGTCGGATGGCACAAGACACTAGGATCCCTCTCCATCAGAGCTGGTGGAGTCTTTTGGGAACCTTGGGTAATCGGTCTATTAGGTTTTTGTTGTGTGATCTCTGGTTGGATTTTGTTTGAATTGTTTCTTTGTTGAAAACAAATGTGTGTTGACATACAAGTAAGTATGTTTTGATGGGTTGTAATTGGGTTGAGACCTTGTGAGATGTAACATCCCAGTTTTTACGATTTCGTTTTACGTAAGAGGAATACGTTTAAGACTTGGATTATATAGTTAAGATATGGATTAAGGTCTAGGAACCTTTGCATGGAAGGTACGCATTCTTTTGTTGTAAAAAAGAACGTGAATGAAATCTAGGGTTTTCGTAAGTTGTTCAAAAAGGGTATAAGAGTGTGAATTAATAGATTTGGATTTAAGAATGATATTAGGCACTTTTGAGGGTTTGGCGTTGTTCATTAGGTCTTGATGAGCCTATATCTCAAATTTGAGGTCAATCGGACTTCAAACGAGCTCAGAACGCGACGAAACGCACAAATGATGAGTACGATCAACAGGTCCATGCTCAAATGTTGGAAAACCAGCGCTTGAGCGTTCTATGGACCCTCAAATGCTGCATGTTGGGCGCTTGAGCGTTGGGAACTGATGAGTGTGATTCCACCTCATATTTCATTGACATTTTGCATGCATTTTCATATAGTTTAGGCATTTCTAATTTGATTTTGGTTAGTTTTTACCTTGGAACGGTAAGGTGGTTTTGTGGTGTTGTTGTGCAGGAATTAAGGATTAAAATGCTCAAGATTAACCATGATGGAGCTTGCATGAAGATGGATCTTGAAAAGCAAGAAAATGAGCCAAACAAAGCCCATCACGGCCTAGCCGTGACATCCATCACGGCCATGATCGTGTAGAGCTGAAAGGAAAGAATGGAAAAGTCAGAACTGGTCACGGCCTAGCCGTAATGGTGGTCACGGCTGTGACATGCCAACTGAACCAGACCCTTACAGGCAAAACTGATCACGGCCTAGCCGTGATGAGCATCACGGCCGTGACAGACCAACCAGTGAAGCAACCTCCAAGGCAGAATCCGTCACGGTCTGGCCGTGATGGCCATCACGACCGTGACGCGTGATATATGGATCTTTAGAAACTGATTTGATCTAAAATTGTGATTGCTTGGGATTCAAGTTACCCTAATCTACAAATAGAGCACTTAGGCTCGAAAATAGGGAGACTCGAAGAGACTTTTGGGGGATGCTACCTTAGAGCAACTCCGATGCTTTGCATGACGAATGATGCACCAAATGGTGATGAAGTTGGAGTTGTTCCTCATGTGGAGATAAAACTTCCGCCGGGAGGAAGTAAGGCCATGAAACCCAGAGTGAAAAGAGCAAAGTGAAAGCGCAATTGGCCATATGAACAAAATAGGCTCTTTGAAGGACTTCCTTGGAAGAGAAGTGTTCTTGCACTTCCAAGCCCAGCTGACCCCGGTTGATTGAAAGAAGTATGGTCAAGCTTAAGACCGTAAATAAGCACTTCTTGGGAGGCAACCCAAGTTTTCTTTCCCTTTTACATTTGTTTTTGAATTTTGTTTTTGAATAATTAGAGAAGATTAGAGAAGAAATATCACTAATTGATGGCTTTGCCAAGTATTTTCAGGTTATGAAAGCAATAAGAGAAAAAAGGCAAAGAAAAATAAAGTCAGAATTGATCACGCCCATGCCGTGACAGGCATCACGGCCATGATTAGCTAACCAAAGAATATCAGAAAGGATCACAGCCCAGCCATGATAGTCCTCACGGGCGTGATGAGAAGGACAAAGAAAATCTGAATGTATCACGGCCCAGCCGTGATGTATATCACGCCCGTGATGGGGATTTGCTTAACACCAGAATCAATCACGGCCTAGCCGTGATGAGCATCACGACCGTGACACGTTTTCCGGCAGCTCTATGACTGGCATGTGAGCCAGCACCCTCTACCACCTCGGTGAGTTGTTCCATTTTTCTCCTCTCTCCGACTTGATTATTTACATTGGGGACAATGTAAGTTTTTAAGCTTGGGGTAGGGGTATTTTTACATTTTTGCATTTTTGCATTTTTCATGTTGCATTCATATAGGCATAGTTTTGCATAATCACATGATTAGATTACCCCCCTTGCTTAGATTATGCATCCAATTGTGAGAATTTGGTGCCAAATAAATTGAGACAGTGAATTTTTGAACCCAATTTTTGTATTCTTGTGATAAGGCTAAAAATAAAAATGCTTGAGATGATCTTTTGATAGTTGATAATTAGCATGTGGTTCCTTAAATTTGTGTTTCTCATTGATTTTAAACTAATAAATATAAGATTTTTGAGCCTCAAAGGGGTACTCACTAAATCTACCCCATTCTTTGTGATTGAGTGTTTTATTCCTCTTGGATTGTATTCTCTAGAACTTGACTTGAAACCGTTTTGAAACTTAAAAATTTTTGAAAACATATTTGAAAATCATTGAGGCACTAGGTATTTTTCTGGCCTTCTGAGCTTTGATTGATTAAATGCTACCCCTTGGTTGCCCAATTTTGTGCCTAATAAAATAAAATACTTTTCTTGATACCTTGATTTATTTTGATAAATGATGCTTGGTATGACACCTTTTAAAGTATTGTAAAAAGGGTAAAAAGGTAGTTTGAAAAATAAATTGTGGGATGAGAAAGTTAGAGAAATATTTCTCTTAAGTTGAAAATCTCCCCTTCCCCAAATAAATAAAATAAAATAAACAAAAAAAATGGAGAAGGGGATGAGAAAAAGAAAGTGAGAAATAAAAAAAAAGGAAGAAAGAAAGAAAGGTGGAAAAGTGAACTAAAGCCCAAAAAGGTATTTTAGAAGGTTGTCATGCTTTGCATTGTTTGATATTTTGTTTAGCCTTCTTGAATCTTACCTTTCTTGATTTCCTCACCTAACAATTAATCCCATGGCCCCATTACAACCAAAATAAAAGACCTCTTGATTTTTATGTGTTTTCATTAATAAAATAGAGATTTGGTTAATAGTCAAGCTTATGGTAGGATACCTTCCTTGAGGAAATTGAGTGAATTGTCAAATATCCTTAAACACTTGAGTGAGGTGAGAAGAGTGCCCGAATTAGTGAGAGGCATGAATCTAGAAAACATAAGCTTCTAATTGGACTTGAAATGGATTGTCTCTTGATTTCTTATTTGAAAATGCATGTCACTTGGATTAGTTACTCGGGATTTTGGTTCACTGTCCATGCTCTGATTGTTTATATTTTCTGGCCTTAGTGGTTGCTTGAGGACAAGCAAAATCTTAAGCTTAGGGTAGTTTGATGAGTGTGATTCCACCTCATATTTCATTGACATTTTGCATGCATTTTCATATAGTTTAGGCATTTCTAATTTGATTTTGGTTAGTTTTTACCTTGGAACGGGTAAGGTGGTTTTGTGGTGTTGTTGTGCAGGAATTAAGGATTAAAATGCTCAAGATTAACCATGATGGAGCTTGCATGAAGATAGAGCTTGAAAAGCAAGAAAATGAGCCAAACAGAGCCCATCACGGCCTAGCCGTGACAGCCATCACGACCGTGATCGAGTAGAGCTGAAAGGAAAGAATGGAAAAGTCAGAACTGGTCACGGCCTAGCCGTGATGGTGGTCACGGTCGTGACATGCCAACTGAACCAGACCCTCATAGGAAAAACTGATCACGGCCTAGCCGTGATGAGCATCACGGCCGTGACAGACCAACCAGCGAAGCAACCTCCAAGGCAGAATCCGTCACGGCCTGGCCGTGATGGCCATCACGGCCGTGACGCGTGATATATGGATCTTTAGAAACTGATTTGATCTGAAATTGTGATTGCTTGGGATTCAAGTTACCCTAATCTATAAATAGAGCACTTAGGCTCGAAAATAGGGAGACTCGGAGAGACTTTTGGGGGATGCTACCTTAGGCAAAATTAGGATTTCTCTTCTTCTTCTCTTCTCTTAGGTTTTAATTCATGTTTTTGTTAATCAAGCTTGCCATGACCATGGCAATTCTTGAGTAGTAGTTTTATTTCTAGGGATTGGGGCTATGCCCAAGATCTGTTTTATGTTATGAATTGATGTTTTCCCTTTGTTAATTTCGATTTGGTTTCTATCGCATGAATTACTTGTGAATCTGGTGCGCACTTATTTACATGTCATAGATACTCTAAGGAGGAACCTAGCGGTGAACTTAGGTATTGGATCTATAGGAATCAAACTTAGGACTTAAATCAAGAGAGTTAGAAGCGGTCCTTCGAGGGTTCACAAATTGTCACAAAGCTTAAAGGGTTCAATCCAAATTCAATTACCACGAGAGTAGGGATTGGTTTAATTGGGCACGGTTTTTGTAACCCGAGAGGGAGAATTAACTTATTTAGGATAAATTCACCTTCAAAGCGATTTTGGTAATTAACAAGGGGTAGTCAATTTGGTAACATGAACAATCTTGTTGGTAACCCAATTCCTAGGAATCTCTTTAGATTTGAAAAACCCCTCATTGATTTACTTTCCTATTTTAATTGATTGCGTTCTTAAATATCCAATTTTCTAAGTTATTTCTTATTACAAAAATCAAATCTTTTCAAAATCCCTTTTCTATATAGTCCAGTTTAATTGGTATAATAATTAGTTGTTATTTGAGATCACGGTCTCTGTGGGATCAATCTTTTTATTACTTGACGATGAATCCGGTACACTTACCGGAGTCCACACTTCAGGAGCTGATGACACCTGGCTTCAGTTTTGACGCGCGGCAATGACGTGACATGCATGGGAGAACGCTCAAACGTGGGAAATTCAGCGCTTGAGCGTTGGAACGCTTGAACGTTGGCAATTGGGTCCTCGAGCATTGGCACTTTTTTTCCAAAAATAAAAAGGACTTAAGTGAAACAAGTCACTTAAGTCCAGGTCGAAAACAAAAGACAGTGAGCAAGGGAAACAGAAAATGAGAGCTGGAGAGAGAGAGACTTAGAGAAAGAAGGGACCTTGGCTCGATTATCGATTCGATCGATCACCCCGACACGTTTCTGAATACGTGGTTGTGATCGTGACTACGACGCCTTCACTTCCCTATCCTTCTTTTTTTCTCTAGTGGAGGTAATTCCTACCCTTTTTATGTCGAAATGTCGTCGATGTCGGTATTCGACTTATCTATCGTTTAAGTTATCGGATTTCAGTTCCGACTTCGTATTATGATTCCTTGTAACGTACGCTTCTTGATGTGATGTCTAGGTGAATTTCGGAGGCTCAAAGGTCTTGCTCCCTTGCATGGTAGAATTGAAGATGTAGAGGGTGTGTTCGTTTCGAGACGTCGGTACAAGTGTACACAAGGTGAGGGGGAAGAAATTCCAAATATCGGGACTATTGGCTTAAAATATGAACATTTACATGTGTGGGGATTCTCAACCCCCGTTGATTTTTGATTGATAGTATGATATATGATAACATGCTTAGTTGATTACATGATATATGGTTATTCTTTTATTTCTCTGTTGATTATATAATGTTGTTTTGTTGATAATATTGTACTATGAGTTGTTGATATATTGATGTGTGGTGGATCAATATTGGTGATACTTTGGAGATGTTTGATATGAAACTAGGTTGATAGCTTGATTAGGAAGTTATGATGTCATGTGGTGATAATGAGGTGCTAGATGGAAAGATGGTGTTAAATTATGTAGTGATGGATGCATGTGCATATCATTGCGTTGGTCAACCTTATGGGTAATTGCAATAGCTGTTTGAGCGGTTACTAATATGAGGTTGATGTTGGTGTATTGTGAACGACTACAACGAAAGTTGGATAGTTTTCACAAGGGGCCGTATAACTAGCTACGATAAGCCGTTTGAGTGGCTATCATACGAGGTCGGATAATAGTGGTACATAGCTGGGCTATCACACAAGAGGAGTATCTGTGTATCAGTACACAGAGGGGCCGTGTGAATAGTTGCAATAGCTGTTTGAGCAATTGTCACACGAGGTTGGGGTGGACTATCCGGAGCGACCAAGATGACGAAACTCATGTTGGTGACGCAGGAGTTAGTAGCCCAACTACCGACTGAACATTGTTGTAGAATTGGCCAATCATGCATGTAGGACTAGTTATGCATTAGAATAAGTTATGATCTTAGTTGCTGAGATATCGAGGTTGATTGGTATGATAATGATATTGGGAGATGGCTGTGTTTGTTTATATACATGTTGATAAGTAGTATTTTATGCCGTTTCCCCTTTATGATGATTAGAGTTTCTTACCTCCTGTATATCTCTGTCTCTATATTTCTGTTATGTTGATTCGGTTCGTGATTCGAAGACGGAGATGAGCTTTTAGCTATTACCGAGATGATGAAGGTGATGAGAATGCTAACGTCTCTCACGAGGACTTTCAAAGTTGAAGTCGAGTCTTTTATTAGTTATACCACGGCCAGTGGAGTGTCTGTATTGCATATGCCATTGCTTCTGTGAACTCTGATATGTTGTATATATGTTTTATTGATTTAAAATACATGTTGTAAATATTTTAAAATTTCTCATATTAGTTTATTACATGCATCTTCATAATGTGGCGCCGCCAAATAGGGCGTCACATTTAGTGGTATCAGAGCAGTTCGGTTTTAAAACGGACTGTGGGGTTATGTCCGATTAGAATCAGGAACCGTGAGATACAAGATGTTGTTACTGGCCATGTCTAGTTGAACCTACATCAGGTGTTGACTGTGTTTAGAAGTTGGGTAGAGTGTTCGTATCCAAGTTGTCTTTTGTTTCTTGGCTAAGAGACAATTATAATTGTTTTGATTATTTATAAGAAGTATGTCTTATATATATTTCTTATGAATGTGAGCTGATGGTTACCTCTACTGGAATCTATGGCTAGTGGGACTCATGGTAGCCAGAATGGGAACAACGTGGAAGATAATGATGTGGAAGTAGAGATTCCTGGAGTGGAAGAAGAAAATGAATCTGAAGTCATGAAGACAATACGGGATATGGCCAAAACCATGATGATTCAGTCACAGCAGAATGCACAGTTAATGCAGCAACTACAACAACAGCAAAATCATCCATCCCAAAATCAAGGAGTAATGGATGCGGGACTAGTTGCATTTATAAAAGGAAAGCCGCCACAATTCCATGGAGAATATAATCCAGAGGGAGCGGAGTTATGGATACAGGAGGTAGAGAAAGTATTCATATCTATGCATTGCAGGGAAGATAGAAAGGTCACATACGCATCCTTCATGCTTGTAGGAAGTGTAGAGTCGTGGTGGAAGAATCGTCGGAAGATTTTAGAAGCAGAAGGAATGATCATTACATGGGAATTGTTCAAGGAATGTTTTCTGGAAAAATATTTCCCTGAGACAATTAGACATGAGAAGGAGCATGAATTTATGAGTTTGAAACAAGGAATTATGTCAGTTGGGGAATACTCAATCAGGTTTGATGCTTTGATCAAGTTCTCTAAGTTTTTTCAAGTCTGCCCAGATGAGAAGTGGATCTGTAAAAGGTTTGAAGATGGATTGAGAAGTGAATTACAGAGAGAGATGTTACCCTTGGGAATTTCCATACTTCCGGAACTGATTGAAAGATGCATTGCAGTGGAAAGTCTTGATAAAAAGATCGAAGCCTGTCAGCAGAGGAAGAACAAATGGCCAATCAGGAATCATCAGAACAATGGGAATGAAGGACTTTGTCAAGATCAGAAACCATATGATCGTTCAAGACTGCAAAATGTAATAGTTGGAGTGGATGGACAAAGATCACTTACTTGTTTTAAATGTGGAGGAGCACATTTGATGAGAGATTGTCAGGTGAAGAATGTTGTTTGCTTCAAATGTGGTAAGGCAGGACATGTTTTCTGCGATTGTAAACAAGGAAATGCAACAAATGCTGGAAGACAAGGAACAGGGGCACAATCTCAAGGAACCGGACAACAAGCAGTGCGGACTCCAACAACGGGACATGTGTTCACTTTGAGATGAGTTGAGCATTATCAATCATGAGCAATGAGGTTTTTGTGGATGATCTTTTGAAGTGGTTAGCGAGTTTCTCTTACTAGGTTTTGGAGAAAATAATGTTTTGAAGCTATGTTTAGGTATATATGTAGTTATGTTAATGATGATGATGTATATATTCTGATGGCATAGTGTGTAAAATATGAATCTACAAGTTGGTGTATGTTTAGATTTTTATAAGTTGAAATATATGAATCAGTCAAGTCTGTGTTTTCAATAATTGTATCAGAATACGCAGCGAAGTTGATGTTGCATTTAACCCCTGCAAAATTTCGAGGACGAAATTTCTTTTAAGGGGGGTAGTAATGTAACATCCCGATTTTTACGATTTCGTTTTACGTAAGAGGAACATGTTTAAGACTTGGATTATATAGTTAAGAGATGGATTAAGGTCTAGGAACCTTTTCATGGAAGGTACGCGATCTTTTGTTGTAAAAAAGAACGTGAATAAAATCTAGGGTTTTCGTAAGTTGTTCAAAAAAGGCATAAGAGTGTGAGTTAATAGATTTGGATTTAAGAATGAGATTAGGTGCTTTTGAGGTTTGGAGTTGTTCATTAGGTCTTGATGAGACTATATCTCAAATTTGAGGTCAATCGGACTTCAAACGAGCTCAGAACGTGACGAAACACACAAATGACGAATGTTGTCAACAGGTCAATGCTCAAACGTTGGAAAACCAGCGCTCGAGTGTTCTGTGGACGCTCAAACGCTGCATGTTGGGTGCTTGAGCATTGGGAGCTGATGACACCTGACTTCAGTTTTAACGCTCGGCAACGACGTGACATACATGGGAGAACGCTCAAGCGTGGGAAACACAGCGCTTGAGCGTTGGAACGCTTGAACTTTGGCAATTGGGCACTCAAGCGTTGGCACGTGTTTTTAAAAAAATAAAAAGGACTTAAGTGAAACAAGTTCACTTAAGTCCAGGACGAAAACAAAAGGCAGTGAGCAGAGGAAACAGAGAGTGAGAGCTGGAGAGAGGGAGACTTAGAGAGAGAATGGACCTCGGCTCGATTATCGACTCGATCGATTGCCCCGACACGTTTCTGACTACGTGGTTGTGATCGTGACTACGAGGCCTTCACTTCCCTATCCTTCTTTTTTTCTCTAGTGGAGGTAATCATACCCTTTTTATGTCGAAATGTCGTCGGTGTCGGTATTCGACTTATCTATCGTTTAAGTTATCGGATTTCAATTCCGACTTCATATTAGGATTCCTTGTAACGCACACTTCCTAATGTGATGTCTAGGTGAATTTTCGGAGGCTCGGAGGTCTTACTCCCTTGTGTGGTAGAATTGAAGGTGTAGAGGGAGTGTTCGTTTCGAGACGTCGGTACAAGTGTACACAAGGTGAGGGGGAAGAAATTCCAATTATCAGGACTATTGGCATAAAATATGAACATTTACATGTGTGGGGATTCTCAACCCCCATTGATTGTTGGTTGATAATATGATATATGATAACATGCTTAGTTGATTACATGATATATGGTTATTCTTTTATTTATATGTTGATAATATGATGTTGTTTTGTTCATAATATTGTACTATGGGTTGTTGATATATTGATGTGTGGTGGATCAATATTGGTGATACTTTGGAGATGTTTGATATGAAACTAGGTTGATAGCTTGATTGGGAAGTTATGATGTCATGTGGTGATAATGAGGTGTTAGATGGAAAGGTGGTGTGAAATTATACAGTGATGGATGCATGTGCATACCATTGCGTTGGTCAACCTTATGGGTAGCCGCTATAGCTGTTTGAGCGGTTACTAATATGAGGTTGATGTTGGGGTATTGTGAACGACTACAATGAAAGCTGGATAGTTTTCACATGGGGCCGTATGACTAGCTACGATAAGCCGTTTGAGTGGCTATCATATGATGTCGGATAATACTGGTGCATAGCCGGGCTATCGCACGAGGTGTATCTGTACACAGAGGGGCCTTGTGAATAGTTTCAATAGTTGTTTGAGCAATTGTCACACAAGGTTGAGGTGGACTATCCGGAGCGACCAAGATGACGGAGCTCATGTTGGTAACGCAGGAGTTAGTAGCCCAACTACCGACTGAACGTTGTCGCAGAATTGGCCAATCATGCATGAAGGACCAGTTATGCATTAGAATAAGTTATGATCTTAGTTACTGAGATATCGAGGTTGATTGGTATGATAATGATATTGGGAGACGGTTGTGTTTTTTTATATACATGTTGATAAGTAGTATTTTATGTTGTTTCCCCTTTATGATGATTAGAGTTTCTTACCTCCTGTATATCTCTGTCTCTATGTATCTGTTATGTTGATTCGATTCGTGATTCGAAGATGGAGATGAGCTTTTAGCTAGTGCCGAGACGAGGAAGGTGATGAGAACCTATGGTTAGTACAGGGTACTTATGTTCATGTTGACACATCCGTTCATCCCTTAGGGATTGTGTCAAACATTTGAATGAGGTACCTGTCGTGGAATATTTTCTCGGAGTATTCCCTGAGAATGTTCTAGGTTTGCTGTTTGCAAAGGATATTGAGTTTTCAATCGATCTAGTTTCTAGATTCGGGTTGATCTTTATCACTTTGTGTAGGTTGTCACCTACAAAGTTAATCGAATTAGACGACTCGATTCAAACTGGAAGATCTGTGATCTAAACAGTTTGCTAGACTGAGTGTTTTCCGTAGGAAACACTAATGTTGTATGAAAGTAGGTTCGAGACGAGCCAATCCGAATCTTCATTCTTAGAATGAATGTCTCATGTTTAAGAAAAACTCTTCACTGTACTAATTGATTCTTCATGAACTTTTCAGTTGACAACCGTTCCTCAAAATCCTATGGTTGTATTAGACAATCGCAATGGTACATTTTGTATATGCCAAACTCACTTTTCTGACCTTCATTTAAAGTCTATCATGACTTATCAATTGGTTCTGATAGTATGGATATTTTGATATTTCTTTTAAAGTATGTTATGAGTATTTCTTGAGTTGTGTAACACAGATGGCTTCCTGATGATAGAATTTTCTTGTTGAAAATTTTCTCTAGTCACTTTACTTTTGGTGGAAGTGATCCAGTCTGAATTTTGTCGAACTGTTGTTCTTTTAAATCGTTGTGCGGTAAAGTTCTTGTGAAAGAAGGAACTTTATTAGATTCATGTTTGTAAATGTGTACTGATCATGCATTTTTACAACCACGAACCTACTAAAGAATCTTATTACATAAGAAATATTTCTGTATCTTTCTGATACTTGTCATATTCTTCAAGACCATGTCTTATAATAGTTCGAGAGGACTTGTCACCTTTGATCAACTTTAACCTACATATTTTTCAAAACGTCATTGACGTGTGACCTATTTCATAAGTGATGAAAATGATTATTTGACTCATATCACGATATCAGAGTTAGTTAAGTACAATAAGAAAATAATTTGGTGTACGAAATCTCACTAGTTAAGACGATAACATCGCAAGGAATTTTGTGTGGATTTACCGAGGATCTCTAAGAGTTTTGTTTTACTTCGAGTGATTGTGGACGGGCTAATGAAGTTAACATCCTTTTTATTTGTTAATATCCACTATGTAGTGGAGAAAGTTTTCTAGTGGATCAATATTGAGAAGTGAAGAGATTAAGTGTTGATTCTGTACGTTAAAGTTCAATAGACTAAGTTGAAATGTCGAAGATAGTGGGGATAATGTGATATTTGAAATGACGTAAGAATTGATTGTGTTATGGAGTTAGAAATAAAAGAAATGCAGCGACGAAAAATACAAAGTAGTACCTTGGGATTAAGAAATTCTGTCCAATTGCGAGTCACGAAATTTCAAGGACTAATTTTTTTTTAAGTTGGGTAGTAACGTCACACCTCGATTTTTACTGTTGTTCAATATCAGTAAAACATATCTGTTTATATTTTTTTATTGGAATGATAATTATTTGGACATTAATCTTTGTTTATTTTATAATGCTTAATCTTGAGTAATTTTATTTACTCTTTTAAAAAAATTATTTATCAGGTGCGTTAACACTGCGTTTCAACAGTGTAAGCACACTTACAGGCAAATAATATTACGCTATTGTCATTATTATTATTTGTGTAGAATTATTTTCCTATTTGACTCTATTTAATTTTAGATTTGAAAATATGTTGGTTTAAAATTAATCAGAGATTAAATTTTTGACTCTTGATTTTCTTAATTGATCAGTTCAACTACCAACCTTTACTCTAATTTGAATTTTGAAAATTTATATTTGTCACTATTTATTTTTAGATCCTAAATCCAAAAACATGTTTATTTTTAGGCTCAATATTTATCACTCATTTTGTATCTACTTCTACAAATAAAAAAACAAAAAAAAACTCCCTTTACTTGGTCAGACACACCCCATGCGACCCTACCCTTTTCTCCTCTTAATATTTCATTCTCCTTCTTCTATCCACAGAACCCATCTTCTTCCTTCTTCTTCCATACTTCTCTCTCCCTAAACTTCAAGCTTGATCTTCTCCTCTTTCTCCCTTCATCAGTCGTGCGCACCACCCTTAGGAGGAGCTTCGATCGCAACTCAACATGGAGGAAAATGCTCAGCACCGCGCCTGGCTGTCCAGCTCCACCGCGCCTGTGTGTTTTTCGGTGCTGTTCCAGGGTCGTCCGACCACGTTCGTCGGTGTTTCGAAGGGGGAAGCTAACCCCGTGGTGGAACTCGATGTTCCACACTGGTTATGATGTTTGGGTTTCGATTTTGCATCAGCACCATCCTCCGCCTTTACTGTTGCGTCATCCGCCGTCACCACCACCTTGGGCCGTCGTTGCAGTGCCTTTTCCTTCACCTTGGGCGAGTATTTTACTCATAAACTCTTCTAGTTGTAAAACCTCCAATTTTGAAACCCTAACCCTAAGTTCTAAATTAGAACCTAAATCCCCAAATTGATGGCATTGTTATTAAATTTGGTATGTCAATTTCAAATTCCCCTTGTCAATTTCTCAAATTTTCTTTCAATTTCGGATTCCCCAATTCCATTCAAAAACCCTAATTTTATCTTAATCTAATCATGAAATTGATTATGTTTTAATGCAATTGGAGTTATAAATTGATGATTCCCTAAGTTAATTTCATGTTTCTGTGATCAAATCTTTTTTTTTTCCAAATTATGATATGAACCATAAAGCCCGAATTTGATGTTAATTGAAAATCAGTTATGTTTTTGTAAAATTAACTATGTATCTATGTAATTGGGACTGTTAATTTATGTCCTGACAAAACTATTTCGTGTTTCTATAATAAAATCAAAATTTTCCCAATTGTGTTAATGAATCTTATTTACTCAAAATCAATCTCTTTGGAAAATGATTCTATTTTGTTAAACTAAATATATGGTTACTTTGATTGTATGTTTTGAGGATGAAAATTGAATTGGTGAAATTGTCTGTTTGTTATTATGCTTAGTTTGTGTCTCTGGGACGTTGAATACGGCTATGCTTGCTTGGTGGAGAAGATGTTTGCACTCTCGGAACTAATGTGAGCATTAAGACGAGGATCATTCACTTGTCTTCAAGAGGTAAATGGTGTAAACCTGAGGAGTTCTAGATAGTCATATACTATTTTGGTGTTGTCTGTAAAATTATCTGTCGTGGTTGTTCTGTGGTTTTAATTATTTAGTTTCTAATTGGTTATGTGATTTGATATGATTCATTGAGTTATTTGGTTATAACGGTGATGCATGCTACAACTGTGTTGTATGGGATTATCTGTTTGGTTGATTGATTGACTGAAAGCCTGATAGTGGTTAGTGCCCAAGTAAATTAAAGATAAAAGCTTAAAAAGCTTGAGGAAAGGTTTAAGGGATTTGATTTAAGGAAGTGGAAGTAGATATTGAAAATCATCATATTTGATAATGTTTTTGGTGAAAGAATGATTGATGAGCATCTTGATGATATTCATGTCTCGATGTATTTGTTAATCATGGTATCTTGATGATATTCATGTCACGATGTATTTGTTAGTCATGATATCATGGTGATACTCATGTTTCACTTAGACCATTGTGCCTTAGTGGACAATGTGCCATTTAAAGTTGATCATTGTACCTTAATGGACGATGTGTCACTTGTTTTGTTGACCATTGTACCTTAATGGACGACGTGCCATTTGTTCTGTGTTGACCATCGTGCCGGGAGTTTTGGACGATGTGCCATGTATTGTGTTGACCATCGTGCCGGGAGTTTTGGATGATGTCCCATGTATTGTCTTGACCATTGTGCCGGGAGTTCGGACAATGTTCCATGATCCGTGTTGACCATTGTACCAAGAAGTTGGACAGTGTGCCATGTATTGTGTTGACCATTGTTTCTTTTGTTAACAATGTGCCATTCAAGAGCCTGATAAGCTCATTTATTTGGTGAGTGAATCTCCGAGAGATTAGGTATAAAGATTAGATGTTAAACTGTGAAGTGTCATTAATCTTTTTATAAATGACGATGTTTGGGGTATGAAACCCATTGACAAACTATTTTCTTTATTATGAAAGCTTATGTTGTTATGAACATGTATATGTGTATATGATTTCTTGTGTGTCGCGCATGTGGTTAGCTTATAAAACTCATATATTGGTAACTCACCTTTGCACTATATTTGTGTGGTCTTGTGTCGTACCTTGGTACGTGACTACAAATGATGAAAAGAGGGTTCCAGCTTCACTAGGGGACATCAGTTCCAATTCTTGAAGATGTCAGACGTCAGACATCGGTTATAATGGTGAGAATCGTGGGAGTCTTCCCCACAAATAACTTTTAGAACGACCAGCTTAGATTTCTGAGACGTTGTAGATTTCTGATAGTATGTATGAGTATGGCTCAGAGAGCCTTTATTTTGAATGGAATGTTTATGGCTCGGAGAGCTTTTCTTTTGGATGGAAATCTTAGATTTTCCTTTTGGTCGTGTATAGTTTGTTGATGTCAATATTTTCAGAATAACACCATCTGGATGTATTTTTCATGACTGAAACTTCTGGGATGAAAATATAAATATTTCCGCAGGTGTTTTTATTTTGGGATGTTGGAATTACAGAGGAGACTCTGTCGAAATTTTTGTAAAAATTCTAGCTTTTTATTTAAGTATATTTCAAAAATAAATAGGCTCGCCAGGCTAGGATTGTAAGCCTGAGCGTCGGCCACGGCGTAGGTTTTGAGTCGTGACAAATTTTATATACATGACCAGAACCTATACAATGATAGATGAAAATGTGGTGTTATTATTTTAAAGTAGGTTTAAGTTCTAACTGCAGGAAAAAGTTCATGCCCATTTTTTGACGCATATGTACTTATTTAAAATATTTTTCGAAAGCAACCAGCAAATTAATATTTAATTTACTTCCGCACATATTAAGAAGTAATGCCCAATGGGGTGTTACAATACCAAATACTACCTTAGCTAAAATCAAGTACAAGTTTGGCATGCAACCACCACTTTAAATCCAGAGAGAAGAATTAGATAGCTATTTGTTGAAGACCAGACTTATAAAATCTAGTCAGACCACCAGTCGTACCAAGGTTATTTATTTATGCATGTGGTGACAAAACTAGATCACATTTTTCTGTTTTCTATGTTATCCTGTGACTTTCTTATAAAGGAGGAGTCTCTTTTAAGAAGTGATATTTATTTTGACCGTAGTGATGATGGAATCTTATGCGCTAATGTACTACACCTTCTGTATGAATTCTCAAAGTAGCTAACAATATATGCATATGGATTGTGCTTCATTTCTTTGTTTACACCTTCTGTTTTTTATAAACAATATGCAGGAATGGAGGTAAAGTTAAGAAATAGGTAAAACTAAAAAAAAAAGGGAATAGATAGCGTTTGTTTTAACAAACGCTATCTAAAGTCTGACTTTAGATAGCGTTTGTACATGGAAACGCTATCTAAAGTCTGCTAATACTTGTTTTAACAAACGCTATCTAAAGGCAGACTTTAGATAGCGTTTCCGTGTACAAACGCTATCTAAAGTCACCTTTTAATAGCATTTCTTAAATGTTATCTTTGCTAACGACTTTTAATAGCGGTGGCATAGATAGCGGTTACAAACGCTATTAAAAGGCATCCAGAAACGCTATCTAAAGTCATTTCTGTTGTAGTGGATCTAGATGTTAACAACCATATGAAAAATCTTGAGGGCATGCAAAGTCATATCTTGAGTCCTTGGACAATGTCTGCAATTGGTGTTGGTCCCTTTCTGCCACAAACTCATTTTCAACGTTGTGAGGATACGATTATGGGTAACCTACCAAGCAAACAAACCATTTCTAGGGGTGCCTTTCAACTTCCCAATATGACTCCACAAGAGGTCATTACATGTGGCCTCGTGGATAAGTGCACCATACATTTTTTTAATTGATAAATTTTCCTAATTAATTGTAGTTCTCCCCACCCCCATAATATTCTCGCCCCATTGGATGACAGAGCCATGGTACTCAATTGAGGACATTTCCTAGGGCTTCCACACATCCCAATCTTCATTCATAGTAAAAAAAAAAAAAGGTTCCTTCGAGAGTGTTTTGTTCCACGGGAACAAGAACTTGAAATAGACAACTATAAACACAAGAAGGGGGTTGAATTGTGTTTATTAGAAATTAAAACAAAGTTGAAAACTTTTCGCAAACAGAAGCTAGGTTCAGACAAGTGTGAAAAACACAGTACAGACAGGTGACCTGTCTGATGTGATTTTAACTGAAAAGCACACAAGCACATAACTTAAAAACAAGTTTGATATTCACACTTTAACCCCTGTAGTTAGATAACAGATAATATAATCAAAGCAACTAATGAGTTTAAGGGAAGAGAGATAAACACAGATTTTTATCCTGGTTCACCCTTTAACACTAGGGCTACGTCCAGTCCTTGGCAGCACCAAGTTTTCTCAATTATAACTGATCAGGTTACAGACATCAAGTATTCTTTGTACACCTAGCCTCTTCAGGCTCCAGACAATTATTATTTGCTCACCTAGCCTCTTCAGGCTCACTCAGGTTTGTTTGAGAGAATGATTGTAATTAATACAAATTGCAAGTCTTTCACTAACACTCAGAAGAGTGAATTAAATGTAAGCTTAGAAAGATTGTGTAATAAATTCAAATGATTGAAGAATACAGATTGAAAGAATGAAGAAATGAATGCGCAGAGTAATGGCTCTTTTAATGCTGTGTGTTCTTTATCTTCATCTTCAATGACTTCTATATTTATAGCCTTCAACCATTTAAGATCTGTTAGAGACATTCTTTCAATTGTTGGCTTCAAGCAAAACTCCATTAAATGCAATAGAGTCGTTCTGGGCAGCCATTAATGCAATAGGAACATTGACTGTACTCTAACATGGAGGATCGTGGCTTTATGAATCGTGCAGTAGCCAAATCAGAGTTGTGCAGAATGCTTTTGTACTTTGCAGAGCACATTTCCCTTTTCGTGTAATAACCAGGAGTACTAGGAAATAAAGCATGTTGGAAACATTCTTTAACGGGACTTCGTTTCTGTTGACGAATCTGGGCAAGTATACCCAGTCGTGCAAGTAATACGGTGGTGAGACCGGTTATCGTATCCACGGGGATTGGATGTCAAGTACCAATTCACAAACTCAGCAACTATCTAGACTAAACTAACAATCACGAGAAATTAAAACAGAAAAATAAAGCAACAAAAGCAATAAAATGTTTTTGATCTTTTTGGGGATTTTTGACAAACACTTGGAGTGCAGAAAGGATATGTTGGGATCAGACTTCACCAAACCTCTAAAACAAGTACTATCAGGACTAGATACCTCCCATTCATGCTTCAGATATTAAAATCAATCCACTAAATTACTCAAACCCCGATTCCTAGGATGGCAAGAGCCTAAATCCACTAATAGACCCTAATTCCTTAGGTGGCCTAGATTAATGAATTTGCATTAAGATTAGGGATTACGCGATTACTAATAAACCTAGTTCCATTCCTAGATACAAGGCTTACTAGGTGATTAAATTCAATTCCGATTCTGATACGAATTTCCCAATTGCATACCAAAACACAAATCAAGTCATGGGGGTGCTAGCCACAACAAGCATTAAGCACAGAAAATTAATCACTAATATGAAGACATGAACATAGAATAATCAGTCAAGATAAATACATAATTATCAATTTAGTTACATCTAATCCCAACAAACGGGATTTAACTATTCATCACTACAGAGAAAGCCAAACCAGAAAAGCAGTAGAGAAAGGAAGAAAGGGCGAACTCCATTGAAGCTTCCCACTGTCGTCACAGCAACCCCCTAACTCAGCTCCCTTCTAGGGTTGGCACCCTATCCCAGCCGCAGCCTCCAAGTGCTTCCCCTCCAAGAACTCCTCCAATTCTGCCCTAAAACAGCAACTTATACCAATCAGTTCTGCGCTCGCTCGCGAGGCGAATGTCCTCTCGCGAGGCGAATGTTAAAAATCTGCTGTTTCAGAGAATTGAACTCTCGCGAGGCGAGAGTTGCTCGCGAAGCTAAACAGTAAAGTGTTCTCCAATATGCCCGTGAGGAGCATCAGGGCCTGGGCGTGATGGCTTCTGGTTTCCATACTCGCGAGGCGAGACAAGGTTCGCGAGGCGAACCAGAAAGGCTTGCTTTTCTGGCACAGTCAGCTTCCAGGGTCGCGAGGCGAATCTCCAGAATTCTGCTTGGCTCAATTTCTTCTCTTTTCAAGATCTAAAATCTTCCAAGCTTTATTATGGCCAAATCTGCACAGTTTTCCTTAAGTTCCTGCAAAATAACACCAAGAAACCGCTTCACCCGTTCCAAAGGAAAAACTAACTAAAATCAAATAAATAATGCCTAATCTATATGAAATATGCATACAAAAGTATACAGAAAATATCATGTAAAATCACACTATCAAATCACCCCAAGCTTATTCAATTACTTGTCCTCAAGCAATCACTAAGGCCAGAAGAGAAAAAACAGAACATGGATAGTGAAATAAGAACACGAGTAAATGATCCAAGTAATAGGCAATTCAAACAATTCAGCAAGAGACAATAAATTCAAGTCCAATTAGAGGCTTAGGTTCCTTAGACTCATGTTCTCACTGATTTGGGCACTCTTTCTCACATGAAGCTCACCCCAAGCTTGTTCTTTTGCTTGGCTCTCTTTTCTCCCTCACTCAAGTGTTCAGGGACATAAGACAATTCACTCTATTTTCCTCAAGGAATGACATCTACCATAGGCTTGACTATCAACCACATCTCTACTTTATTTATGAAAACAATTTAGAATCAAAAGGTCTTTCACTTGGTTGTAACTTGGCCATGGGATTAATCGTTAGGTGGGGAAATCAAACAAAGGACATTTCAAAGGCTACACAACATATCAACATTTGTAAAACATGACCTTCTAAAATACCTTTTGGGTTTCAGTTCACTTTCCACCTTTCTTTTCTTTCCTTTTCTTTTTATTTTTCACTTTTCTTTTTGTCATCCCCTTCTCTATTTATTTTTATTTTCTTTTCTTTTCTTTTTCTTTTATTTGGAGAAGGGGAGATTTTTCAACTCAAGAGAATTATTTTTATTTCTGATTCTTTCATCCCAAACTTTTTCGACTACCTTTTTACCCTTTTGTAATACTTTAGAAGGTATCCTACCAAGCTTATTTATCCACATATTTCAGGGTACCAAGAAAAGCATTTTTTTCATGTAGGCTCAAAATTGGGCAACTAAGGGGTAGCATTTCATCATTCAAAGCTCAGAAGGCCAGAAAATACCTATTGCCTCAATCAATTTCAAAAATGTTTTCAAAAATTTTTAAGCTTCAAAATGGTTTCAAGTCAAGTTCTAGAGAAAGCAATCCAAGAGGAATAACTCTCTAACACAAAGAATGGGGTAAAATTTTGTGAGTACCCCTTTGGCTCAAAATCTCACATTTTAGTAGTTCAAAAATCAATGAAAAACACAAATCTACAGAACCATATGCTAATTATCAACTATCACAGATTATCTCAAACATTTTTCATTTGCAACCATATCACAAGAATGAAAAAAATTGGGTTCAAAAATTCACTATCTCAATTTATTTGGCACTCAGTTCTTACAATTGGATGCAAAATCTAAACAAGGGCAATCTAATTGTGTGATCATGCAACTATATGAATGCAACATGCTCAATGCAAAAATACCCCTACCCCAAGCTTAAGAATTTACATTGTCCCCAATGTAAACAATCAAGTTGGAGAGAGGAAAGAAATTAAATAAAACAAAAAAATTGGAACCGTTTACCGAGGCGGTAGCGGGTGTTGGCTCTCATTCCAATCGGAAATGTGCTTGGAAAATACTTCACAGCCGTGAGGGGTGCTGACTTTGCTTTTTGCTCTCCCTTCCTTCTTTCCCTGAAATCACTTGGCAATTCTCAAGTTATTATTTTTCCTCTTGATCTTCTCAAATTATTCAAGAGGTTAAAATCAAAAACAAAATCTAACTAAAGAGAAAGGTTAAGAAAAGTTGGGTTGCCTCCCAATAAGTGCTTCTTTAACGTCACTAGCTTGACGTTCTAGGATCCTCCTCCCGGATCAAATGGAACTTGGAGTGGAGATTGTAGCAGTAGTATGACTTCATCTTCAATTCCATCCAGCCAGTGTGTGAAAGCACCATTGACCTCTTCAACTATAATAATGTACTCACTTCCTAGCGGGTCAAATGGCAATTTCACCAGGAAGTTTGCCAGACAAGTGGAAGGAACTAACTTACCAATGTCCACACATGCATGCAAGCCGACATATTTGTCCAATGCAGTAAATTCAGATTCCTTAGCAAGCATGGTGGAATCCACTACCACTTCGTCTTCATCTTGAACTATCCCCAAAACCAGATTTTCCTCAAATTGGGCTTCAGGTGACTTTTGTACTAACTGTTTGCAAATCTCCTCAACTTGCGTTTTGAAGTTTTGCATCACAGCTTCGATACTCTCACAATTGGCTCTTGCCTTGGCCTCAGAGGCGGATAGTTCTTGGGAATACTGTTCTAGAGCAGCTTTCAACGGTGTTTGCGCCTTCCATTCCCATTCCTCTTCTTGTTGCTCATCTACCACCACCACTTCATCTTCATTCATATCCATGCTAGCCAATAGATTCTCTTCATTTTGCATTCCATGTGGCTTTTCTGCTAGTAATTTAAAAAATTCACTGCCTTGTTCTTCCAACTTCTGAAAGATGTCGCTTAGCGACACCATTATATTACTAGCATTTTTCCCTGCTCGCATCTCAGCCCTCTGCATCATGGAACCAATTTCCTCTAGGCTACGCTCTATGCTCAAGCTCAGAGGATAAGCATCTATATCCCAAAGAATCTCTAGCAAATCCGGATCTAGCTCGAAGTGTGGTGGTGGTTGCAAGGATGACAAATAGCACTGCCATTCCTCCTTGGAGTAAATCTTTATGTGCTTAACAGTGATACCATCAAACATGATCCAGTCAAGTTGAGCTTCCCAAGTTGGATGGTAATGATAGTCCATGTGTTTCCTGCTCCTTGCACAAACAAACACTCAAAAGAAGAAAAAAAATTAAATTTGTACAAAGAGACTGTCAAATATATATATATATATATATATATATATATATATATATATATATATATATATATATATATATATATATAAAAGATAAAAATGTCTAAATTAGTTGCCTCCTTTGTTACTAATGATATTGGCAAAACCAATCCCCGGCAACGGCGCCAAAAACTTGTTGACGAATCTGGGCAAGTATACCCAGTCGTGCAAGTAATACGGTGGTGAGACCGGTTATCGTATCCACGGGGATTGGATGTCAAGTACCAATTCACAAACTCAGCAACTATCTAGACTAAACTAACAATCACGAGAAATTAAAACAGAAAAATAAAGCAACAAAAGCAATAAAATGTTTTTGATCTTTTTGGGGATTTTTGACAAACACTTGGAGTGCAGAAAGGATATGTTGGGATCAGACTTCACCAAACCTCTAAAACATGTACTATCAGGACTAGATACCTCCCATTCATGCTTCAGATATTAAAATCAATCCACTAAATTACTCAAACCCCGATTCCTCGGATGGTAAGAGCCTAAATCCACTAATAGACCTTAATTCCTTAAGTGGCCTAGATTAATGAATTTGCATTAAGATTAGGGATTACACGATTACTAATAAACCTAGTTCCATTCCTAGATACAAGGCTTACTAGGTGATTAAATTCAATTCCGGTTCTGATACGAATTTCCCAATTGCATACCAAAACACAAATCAAGTCATGGGGGTGCTAGCCACAACAAGCATTAAGCACAGAAAATTAATCACTAATATGAAGACATGAACATAGAATAATCAGCCAAGATAAATACATAATTATCAATTTGGTTACATCTAATCCCAACAAACGGGATTTAACTATTTATCACTACAGAGAAAGCCAAACCAGAAAAGCAGTAGAGAAAGGAAGAAAGGGCGAACTCCATTGAAGCTTCCCACTGTCGTCACAGCAACCCCCTAACTCAGCTCCCTTCTAGGGTTGGCACCCTATCCCAGTCGCAGCCTCCAAGTGCTTCCCCTCCAAGAACTCCTCCAATTCTGCCCTAAAACAGCAACTTATACCAATCAGTTCTGCGCTCGCTCGCGAGGCGAATGTCCTCTCGCGAGGCGAATGTTAAAAATCTGTTGTTTCAGAGAATTGAACTCTCGCGAGGCGAGAGTTGCTCGCGACGCTAAACAGTAAAGTGTTCTCCGATATGCCCGTGAGGAGCATCAGGGCCTGGGCGTGATGGCTTCTGGTTTCCATACTCGCGAGGCGAGACAAGGTTCGCGAGGCGACCAGAAAGGCTTGCTTTTCTGGCACAGTCAGCTTCCAGGGTCGCGAGGCGAATCCAGTCTCGCGGGGCAAATCTCCAGAATTCTGCTTGGCTCAATTTCTTCTCTTTTCAAGATCTAAAATCTTCCAAGCTTTATTATGGCCAAATCTGCACAGTTTTCCTTAAGTTCCTGCAAAATAACACCAAGAAACCGCTTCACCTGTTCCAAAGGAAAAACTAACTAAAATCAAATAAATAATGCCTAATCTATATGAAATATGCATGCAAAAGTATACAGAAAATATCATGTAAAATAACACTATAAGTTTCTGATCTCCTAGGTTGCTTATGAGAATGACCTTCTGACTTTCTTGATAAGCGTGAGAGAGAAAGCTTCAGAGTCTTTTACATGAAGGGAGGACTTTCAAAATCTCTTTGTACTTGTGTTCATCATCGAAGGACCACAGACAAGTGTGAGGGCTTCGAAGAGACAAGTTGAATCTTTAAAGTCTAAAGTCAACAACCTAGTCAGTAGACATGTTGACTTTTGCTTCTCCAGACAGGTGGTCTTCTATGTGGGCAGACAGGTGAGAAAGTGAATTCTTATAATTGTGATCTGCACACTGGATAAATAGGTTAGCAACCCATATGAATGTTTAATTAACTCATCAACAAATTTTTAGTTTCCATCAAAACTTTAGGGAAATGCACATCAGACATTTTAGAGACTTAATAGAACTCTAGCGTGACGTCTAAGTTTTGGAATCCACTATGTTTCCAAAAGTATGTCTAGGACACATAATCATTAATATAATAATCATGATGGGATACCATAAAATATTTTTGAAAAATGAAGTCGTCGCAAATCTTTCATTAGGGTAGAGAAAATGATTCACAAAACCTTTCCAAAGTTTTAGAAAAATGGTCTAAATAAAGCTAGATTTGGAAGTCGTTTATACATAGAAAATAATGGAAATTAAATTGCATATCACCTGTGATACACTCGTGCTCACACGTTTATCCTAAATTAGTTGTTTCAATTAATAACAACCTTAAACTTATTTATTTACCACTTATAGTAAATATAAGTAAAATCTTTTTTGAAAGATATTTTATAAAAATAGTTGCAAAGTAGATGATGCAACAACACAGCATGTCGATAGATAGATGAAGCTGTTTAGTCTAAGTTGTTGACATCTCTAATTTTGATGAATCCAAACAAAAAGATGATTTTAAGTGAACCTCTTGAAATTCACTAATATGTTTATTAAGTGTGCAAATCATAAAGCAAGAGCATACAAGTCTGAAATATGCATCTGTCTTATGATGCGTCTGAAGTAAGACTCAATTCTTACACACCATGAGAATGCATCTTATTCTTCAGAATGACTGGAAGTCCATTGCTTCACCTCTATTCGATAGTAAAGAATATTCCTTTGCATTTTTGAATCGAGAAATTCAAATTCAGAAGCTCAAAGCATCATATCTGTGCTTGAAATTCTTTTTGTTGCAAAAGGCAAAATGGCCTTTACTTGGTCACAGACCCATGTTGCACAAATAAGGAAAGTCGCGCTGCCCAAGTCTGAAAAGCAACATACACTGCTATGAATCAAGCTGCACTCTGATAAATCAATGCTAACATATACGTTCAACTTGTCTTAAAGCTCTCCAACGACCAAAAACATTAAATGCAAGTTCAGAACGACTCTTTGGCATTAATGAATGAAGAACAAAAGTTTACTCATATGAGGAATCCTCCTCAACAGATTTATTACTAATGAGTATAACTAGAAGACTTTGAAGAATGATGAAGACACATACCTGAACGAATTCACTCAAGCATTCAATACTCTCTTCGCATTAAAAGCTCTCTTAAGTTCTTCTTATAAAACTTCCATGCTCAATCATTTGTATTTATTGAGAAATCTTTATTACGGTCATACCCACCTTAAAATACTTATTCATTCATTGAGTGTTATTCGGTTGACTTGCAATGTTGTAATCTGTGAAGCTGCTGCTTCTTTCAACTCTTACCATTTGTAGAGCCTGAAGAGGCTTGCAGAAAGAATACTTGTTTGAGCCTGAAGAGGTAGGTGTGTTAACAATACTTGTTAGTTGAGCCTGCGGAGGCTAGGTGTGCAAATAATACCCACTTGTAACCTGGTCAGTTATAGTGCTAATACTTGGGAAAGCAAGGACTGGACGTAGCCCAAGGTTTGGGGTGAACCAGTATAAATCTATGTCTACTCTTTCAGTTTGCTTTACATTTACTGTGCTAACTGTGTTGAAAGTGCTAAGTTTTTATATATCCTATTTTATATCAGACACCTCTTTGTGTCTGGCCTCCTATCTGTAAGAAAACTTTTTTCATTTTCGAAAAGTTAGCTAAAACACAATTCAACCCCCTTGTCGTGTTTTATATCTGTTCATTTCGGAAACCTCCTTCGAGATTTATGAATATAAATATTTGTGGTTTCTCTAGCTAACAACACAACAGTGTTGGGGTGGTCATAGGGGATAGGGATAGTTAGTTTTCGGCTGCAAAATTTTGTTGGCGTCCTCTGTTTTGAACTTACCAGACTTGCATGTGATAGTGATAGATCATTCCATGCCTAAGTCATGTTGATTAAAGCATGGCTGTTACTTCTGATGTTAATGAGGATAAAACTTTATTCTTTATAGCTTATCAAAGCCTTTTAGGAAACTACAGGTTGCATCCATTCTTAGGTGCCATTGTTTAGGACTTTGGAGAAATGTTGAACCGAAGAATCTTTAGGGTGACACTGGCCTGATTACCCAACAGATATTAACCTTTTTGGATTGGCTTTAGACTATTGTTCTTTGGAGATGGTAAGTAAAAGGCATAACACATCAGTTCAAGTGGGAGAAATGACTAACTTTCCTATATTGGATATCTTACATGATTCATAAGTTGGCCAACAAGTGCATTATATTTTGGGAACCGGATCCTCTCGAGTCACTGGAGAGGTCCATTATGAGAGAGAAAGACACATTTAATAAAATAATATTATTTTCTAAATAATATTATTTTATTAAGTGTGTCCCTCTCTCACCTACTGGACCCATCCAGTAACTGGAGAGGAACAGGTTCCTATATTTTGTTTAAGTAGTAAACTTGTGCATCAAGGGTATGTGGTCAAACCTGAGTTGACCTCAAAATAAGTGGCTACTGAGTTTTATGAGGTTGTATTACATTGTTGAGTAAATGTATTACAAGGAGGTTTATGAGGTTGGTATCTTTGAGATGATGATAAGAATTTATGTTGAATATGAATTGTGTAAATATAAATGACTATGATTTATGTTAAAAGGAGGTGTATGAGATTGATTTAGATGGATTGTTATGTTTTCTTCTCACTTTCTCTCCTCTCTTTTTCTTTCCTTCCTTTTTCCTAAAACCAAATGATGCATAAAGATAATGAATTGGTTACTTATAAAGCTAATGGGGTATGTTAGTAAAATGGAAATGGGTAATTGAGATAGAAAAGTATGAGACATGTTATGCTTATCTTTGAGTAGTATTAGAGTGACTTATGGTAATCATGAGGAAGAAAATGAGGAAGCCATGCTGAATGTAAATATGATTGTTATTTTTTTTAATAAGCGTAAATATGATTGTTATTAACATGAGACTAATAGAAATGTATTACAAAATGATTTTATGAACTTTAAATAGTATGTTATAATGATGAAAGTTATGGATTGTGGTAATTAAAGAGGAGTTATGTTATACTAATTGGATAATGATAAAGGGTGCAAGTATGATTATATATATGGTACATTAAATATTATTTGTGGATACTAACTACTTATTATGATTGTTGGGGAAATTAAGGTATCTCATTTATAAAGTGATTTACCAAAGTATCATGTGAATTGCTTGTCATGATATTAACATGTTTATATCGATAATGAGATAATATGAGATAAATTAATGCATGTTAATGCAAAGGATGGTGTTGGCTCATGAGCATGTTATGACATGTAGACTAATGATATGGAGTTTGGAAATTCTATTCCCTCTAACAATGAGCTCTGGTAAAGGTGTCTATGGGCTGAGTGTATAAATATGATGTTGATATATCATTATGTGTGGTTTTGAAGCTTATATGTGAGCTCATTGTGATATCTTAATAATGAGTAAGAAGGTGATGTCTATGTTCACGATGGGATGATGTGGAAATATATGTGATGAATGAATAAATATATATTGTATACGAGAGACTCAATATGTTAAGAGGTATATTGAGGATGTGCTGCTGGATTTTGTATAAGGACTATAAAGAGTAGTTAGCCCCTATAGTGATGGTGGAACTATGACTTGCGAAAGATTTTCACATTTAGACATTCTCGTTTATGAAATGATTTGACAAGTTAGACATTGTTGTACACTCCTTTTTGCATGATTATGTTTTACTTTTATCTTGTGAAACTCATAATGAGTTTATGTAAACTCACTCTCTTAGTGTTCTGATGGAGATGTGAAAGTTGTTGGACCTCCCTAAGATGCTCGGCTCCTAGTTGTGGAGTATAGTGCTACGTCATGACCTATGAAGATGTTTTTATTTGTCCAAGGGTTTGAGTATGTTATATTTTTAAAACCGTGAAATCCAAATGGTAATGTTTGACAAAGAGTTTGGTATTTAGAACAGCTACCAAGGGTTCTTAGTAGTGTTTGTATTCTATGTATGAAAACTTATTGGTTGGAGTTCCCCTATAAACTATTATGTCGTTTTATGTTCTTAAAAGAAGAAAGGTTAAGTGGTAAACATTTTTTGGTATTATTTTAATTTTTTTTAATTAAAAATGAGGAAGTCTAAACATGGGCAAGGCTTCAGATTAAGACCCTTCTTCTAGTCGGTCACAGACACCAGATTTGGGTTATGCACTAGTGCAGAAAAGGAATTTCATATCGGTTATTTTTGGCTTTTCACATCGGTTTTCAAACTGATGTTGAAACTACCGATGTTGTTTATTGTTACTTTTCACATCGATTTTAAAATCGATGTCTAAAGTACACTTTTAACAGCGGTTTTCTATATAACCGATGTGGAAATATCACCTTCCACATCGGTTTTATATATAACCGATGTGAAAAGTGAACTTTCCACATCGGTTTTATCAAAAACCGATGTGGCAAGTTCACTTTTCACATCGGTTTTTTATTAACCCATGTGAAAAGTGAACTTTCCACATCGGTTTTGGTATAACCGATGTGAAAAGTCTCATTTTTTTTAAAACTCTTTTTACATTTCTATCATTCCTTTCCCCTGTTTCAGTAATCCAGATCAATACCAATATAACATATTCTAAATATTCTCAACACAATCACTTTTGTACAACAAAAACACCCTAAATTAATATATACTGAATTTATTACGAACAATACATATGTTCAATTACATTCAGACAACAAAGATAATTAGAAACCAAAAAGTTACATGATATATTATAGATTTCATATCAAAATATATATCAGTCAAAAGTACATTATAGCTAGTACATGATAAGCTTTTAAACTAACTACATACAAACTATGGTTGGTACACTTCAAGAAAGAAAGTTGCCCAACGCCTCCTTATGTTATTGATGTCGGAATCAGATAATGGAGTTGGATTGTTGAATATCTGCAAGTTTAATTGGACAAAAGATTATATCTTTTAAGTAATAAACTAACATAAAACATATAACGAATCTATAACTGTTACTTCTAATTGTTACCAATTAACATTTACCTCGTGCCATCTTTCAGTGATCCTGGAGAAGATAATTTCGAACATCCACTTCATCACATATTATCCCGTTCCCATGATCCACGTTGTATACAGGACTACGTACAAATGAAACCCAATTAGAATATGAGGAATTAAATAGAAATCAATAATTATACCCACTGCATTTGAAGCGTTTGAACTAATAAATATCTTACGTTAGGAATAATCCATCTAATAGCCCGACGCCTTTCACCATGCAACATGTGGTTTGCATTAATAGAACTATCATGACAAAATAAACATTAATTAAAGTATATCTAATAGATTTCAGATAATTAAAACAACTGCATTACTGATTATAAAGTATTTTAATGCTTACGTTTCCATGATCATCTTCAGTTCATTCGCCGACTTATTTCCAATTGAGCAGAAGAAGACCACGACATTCATCCTAGGGTACAAGATCAACAGTTGCCATTGCTTGCTGCATTTGCGGAACAATTAGTGATCACTAAGTCATATATAGTTATGATTAAATAACTGGTACTTACTTATTGAGATAAGGTGCAAGGTAGAATTGATGATCGTCTCGGGTAAGTATATCACGTATGGTGGTGACCGGGTCTTCTGATGCTAGGAGAACATCACCCTGAATGAACATGGGGTCAATGAACCCATAAAGGGTGAGGTTACCCTGATCAACTAACATACGATGCAGATACCTAATATATTGAAAAAACATGTTAATTATCATAGTATTTAAAATTTAATTAATTAACTTATAAATAAAATGTATTTACGTGCACCATAACGATAGGTGTGCAGAACTAGCCATTTATTTATCGACTACAATCTCCATAAGCTCCTTCATTGGGATATACAGTTCGTCACCTGGACTGGCATCATGTTCCAACCTTACCAAAGCTGCGTCATTCTCCATGGTCACAACCTGTATAGCCAGAAGTTTAAAAACATCACCAGGTGCCCCTTTGTCGATCCCCTAAACAACAAAGATATATATTAGTAATCACAGATAAGTTATTTCATTCGTAATTAATTAAATGGTCAAATGAATACCTTGGCAGGAGCAGACATCTCTGGTCTTCCTGGATCCGACCTTTTAGGCAGAATGTCATTTCCAACATCCTAAAACAAATAAAAATAAAGCATTAAAATGTATTTACGTGCACCATAACGATAGGTGTGCAGAACTAGCCATTTATTTATCGAGTACAATCTCCATAAGCTCCTTCATTGGGATATACAGTTCGTCACCTGGACTGGCATCATGTTCCAACCTTACCAAAGTTGCGTCATTCTCCATGGTCACAACCTGTATAGCCAGAAGTTTAAAAACATCACCAGGTGCCCCTTTGTCGATCCCCTAAACAACAAAAATATATATTAGTAATCACAGATAAGTTATTTCATTCGTAATTAATTAAATGGTCAAATGAATACCTTGGCAGGAGCAGACATCTCTGGTCTTCCTGGATCCGACCTTTTAGGCAGAATGTCATTTCCAACATCCTAAAACAAAAAAAAATAAAGCATTATCTTTAAACAATAATAAATAATTTCAACTATGAATATAGAAAAACACAACTAACAGAATACCTCAGATGCAACAAGAAAGCTGACCAGTCTTCTTGGCCAGGGGATGAAGTTACCGGGGGACCTGACCCACTGTTTAAACCTCCTCAGTGGGCACAGGGACTCGAGCATCAGCATCTCGAATAATCTCAACAACGACCCTCACTTGATCATCCGGTAATAAACGATGGTGTATGGTATTACCAAAGTTATTATATGCCCTCCCCAATGCCACTAAGCGGCGATCATGATGATCATCAATATACAGCTCACACCTATCAGGGTCGTCATCATCATCACCATCATCATCATTTTCAGGCTGATGAGGAGGATCACTGTTGAGTCACCGGTAAGTGTACCGGGTCGTCGCAAGTAATAAAATAAACACGGTAAGAATTTACCGAGGTCGAACACAAGGATTGGGCTACCAATTCGACTAATTCGCGAGAAGTTCGATACGTTTGGTCAAGTAACAGAAAGTGGTTGAGAGAGAAAATAGGATTGCAATTCAATTAACAAATCTAATAAAACTAAGGTATTAAAATCAGAAATTAAATATCTAAGGTGTCAAATCCACCTACCCAATCATGCATAGTACCCAAGTGATGATGATTCTTTCCTAAGTTCAATTACAATGTCAACCAGGACCCCCAAATTCTCCTATATCCACTGTCGTGCTCAATAGGACGTATTCAACGATTGGATTAATTACTTACTAGGTCTCATAACCCTAATCATCAAACTCTATTAAACCTGGTTCCTATAAGGTTGCACCGATCTCCTACTCACTCTCGTGCAATATTCGATCGATGATCCCAATTCAAGTTCTAAAACGCGAATTGCCTCCTAAGCCTCATCACGTTTAACTAGTCAATCACGCATGCATATGATCAACGCAATCAAATCAGAATTGGAAAACATTAATTGAAAGAAGGGAGAAAAACATACATCACATCGAATTCTACACCGCCATGGGTGGTTTCATTGATTTCTCAGACGAGGGAATTAGTTCCTCATGCCCGTAAAGACAGACAAGCAATCAGACATAACCACCATTGTAAAATAAGAAAAAGAAAAGAGGAGACGCAGCTCCAGAAACACAAGGATTCGGCCTAAACGCTACAAAATCAGTGGAGAACCAAAAGCTCCTTCAATTCTGCCCTAAAACAGCAATATATAGGATTCAGGATCTGCGCGAACTCGCGAGGCGAGCAAGCTCTCGCGAGGTGAATATTAAAATTGGCGCGCTTTCAAATTGGACTCTCGCGAGGCGACATAGAGAGGATGACAATTCTGGCACAATCAGGCCTTCGGGATCGCGAGGCGAGTGGTATCTTCGCGGGGCGAGACAGAAAGGATGACTGTTGCTGCTTCAGCTGGTCTTCAGGCTCGCGAGGCGAGCATACTCTCGCGTGGCGAGTATCTCCAGAATGGCAATTTCCACTGTTTTCTTCATTCCCTTGACTCTCAGAGCTTCACTTCTAATCCTGAAACAAAAAAAGAAACAAAAAGCGTAATTCTATTCAAAATAAACTAAAAACTACTAAAAATACATAAAACGAGTCAAAGTCTAACTTAGGAACAAAACAAGGCCAAATTTGGGCGAAAACGAGATTGAACTCGAATAATTAGCACAGAAACCACAGTCCATCTAGTTATAAAACTAGATAAGCTAGAGGCTTATCAAAACACCCCAAACTTAAACCTTGCTTGTCCCCAAGCAAGCTAAAACTCAAAAAGACTTAAGACTTGGCAAGCTTAAAGGATTCAATCAATTTCGCACAAATTTCATGTAATCTTACAAAACAGTTTTTCCTTCAATGAACTCCCCCCTTGCATCAATGTAATCCCCACATTCATTTACTTTAAACAATTGAGAACTTCATCATTCATGCAATCATTAATCTAAGTTGAGGATCAGAGTCACACACAAAAGGAAGATCACCAATTTCAAACAATTGCCTTCCTCACAAGGGTATGTAAAATTTCACTCATTCGTTCAATTTGTCTAGGCTATCAACTTTTCACTCAACTTCACATTCCAAGAGCACTTCCCATGAATTTGATTTTCATCTCAAAAATAGTTCCCACGAAAACATGCATGCAACATCAAAAGGTCTTTTAAAGGTTGTAGTGGGGTCTGGCTAAGGGTAGGATATTCAAGGATACTAGGCTTAAGTCCCTAGGAACTAAGAGAGCATGAGCATCTGACACATCTTCCACTCAAATTCCTTTTTCCATTTTTCTTTTTGCCTCGGGGGACTATAGCTTTTTCCTTGCTATTTTTTCTGTTTTGCCCCTTTTCTTTTGGCAATTTTTTTTTTTTTGCCTTGGGTTTCAACCTTTATTTTTCTTTTTCTCAACCCAACATGACATATCACCTTGTAGCCACCCCAAACTTAGTTTCTCACAACCCTTCTCTTACTAAGCTTCCATGCTCTCCTGATCCTAAGATTGGGTTAACATGGTTTTTCAGATTTTTGGCTTATAATATAGGGTCATCAAGAAACAATAGGTTAATTAGGCTCAATGTGGCTAACTAGGGAACATGCATTAGGGATGGTTCTTTTTAGGCCAAGTATCTATTTCAAAGAAAATTGCCTAAATCATTTGATGCAACACATAAACATGCAAACCATGAAGAGATTCAAGCAAATTCGGGAAAGTGCAACTTAAAAGTGATCCTCACAATCAAAAACAAAGTTGGAGGCTCAAATCCTCACCTGGACATTTTTGCAAATTGTTTGACCGAGATACAATTCCTAGTGTGTGCACCCCTTCACCCCATACTTATCATAAATCAAGCAATCACAATAAAGTTTCTCAAAGTTCAATTTTAAATTTTTCCCATGGGGATCAACTTTTCTATTTTCAGAACCTAGGGGGAAATCATCAATGGTCAAAATAATTCATTCAATCAATCTATGCTAAATTTAATTAAAATCCAACAAGCTTGCCGACACACATTCATACACATACTCTTGATCTTCTCAAATTATTCAAGAGCGACAAACAAAAACAAAAACAAAGAACAAGGCAATTGGTTCCCTCCCCCACACTTAAAGCATACATTGTCCTCAATGAAAGAACACAGATATATAAAATAAGAGTGAGGAAAGGAGAGGGTGCTCCCTGATCAAATACTAGTGGAGGTGGCCTCTTCCACGGAAAGTTCTTCTACTGTTGCATCCTCATCCAATTGTTCCCTCGGGCACCCCTCTGTTGGGCCAAAGGCCTCTCCTGGAAGAAATCCTGCAAATCAAAAACTTAATTGCAGATTCGCGAGGCGAGAGGTCACTCGCGAGGCGAATCTGGAAAATTGTTATTCACACTTTCCAGAATCGTGAGGCGAGTAGTATCTCGCGAAGCGAATCTGGAATTCCAATAGATGATGATGCCCAGAATCACGAGGCGAAAGTAGATCTCACGTCGCGAGACAGAAGCGTGAGCAAGCCTCTGAGTTTCAAGGCTTCTGTCTCGCGTAGCCACTGAGGATTCGCGTGGTGAATCAATTTTTTTTTAATATAGAAATGAAAATGACAGAAACTAAACATAAAGGATACCTAGCTTGGGTTGCCTCCCAATAAGCACTTCTTTAACGTCACTAGCTTGACTTATTAAGAAGCATCCACCTGGATCCCATAGCCAGTGGCATAAGGGCCAAGAGATGCTCATCATGTGAGATCCTCCACCCGGATCCCATGGTTTGTGAAGTGGCCATTGCAGAAGCATTACGACTCTATCCATAATTCCACCTGGCCCGTGTGTGAAAACTCCATTGACCTCTTCAATTATGAACTCACTTCCTCTCGGGTCAAATGGTGTTTTCTCGAGGAAGTGTGCCAGACAAGTGGGAGGGTCTAACTTACCAGTGTCCACACATGCATGTAAGCCAACATATTTATTTAATGCAGCAAAATCAGATTGCTCAGCAAGCATGGTGGAGTCCACTACCGCATCATCTGCACTTTGATCCATCCCCCCAACCATATTCTGCTCAAACAATGCTTCATGTGGGTATTGTACTAGCCGTTTGCAAATCTCCCCCACTTGCTCCGGTGCCTTGTCACTTGTCAACTCCTCTTTCTCAGGTTGCTCTTCCTCAACATGTGGTAGTTCTTCCTCAACTTCCTGAGAACTAGTTGCATCCCTGTTAGATCCCAACACCCTACCGCTTCTAGTTGTTATGGCATCACATTGGTTCTTAGGGTTGTTCTCGGTATCACCTGGGAAAGTCCCTGGGAGACGCTCATTTAGTTGCTTTGCGAGCTGGGCAATCTGCATCTCTAGATTCTGAATTGCCGACCCTGTATTGATTGCCATCTTCTCAACTGCCGCGCTCATCTTCTCCAGATCCAACTCCCAAGGTTGCCTTCCACCATCCTATTGAGGTTGTTGTTGCCAATTCTGTTGAGGTTGTGGTTGCCCAGCTAGACCACCGCCAGCATTACTCCAAGCGAAACCCGGATGGTCTCTCCTCATATAACCCCTATTCTGATTCTGACTGTTCCTCTGATAGATGTTCTGGGGCACGCTGTCATAGAAATTATGGCATGAGTCCACATGTTCTTGAGAGAAGTAGAACGGACAGCTCTGAGTGTCATGGTCTCCATTACAATTTTCACAACCCGGAAGCATTCCCTCGTGTACCTCGCATACAAAACAAGGCAAGACCAAGTGGAATCAAAGAAGTAGAGAGAAATAATAGTAAATAAAAATAAAAATAAGAATAAAAATAAAAATAACTTAACCAAATAATCAAACTTCCCTAAAAATTAGGAAAATTGGTTGTGCCAATATCCGGCAACGGCGCCAAAAACTTGTTGAGTCACCGGCAAGTGTACCGGGTCGTCGCAAGTAATAAAATAAACACGGTAAGAATTTACCGAGTTCGAACACAAGGATTGGGCTACCAATTCGACTAATTCGCGAGAAGTTCGATACATTTGGTCAAGTAACAGAAAGTGGTTGAGAGAGAAAATAGGATTGCAATTCAATTAACAAATCTAATAAAACTAAGGTATTAAAATCAGAAATTAAATATCTAAGGTGTCAAATCCACCTACCCAATCATGCACAGTACCCAAGTGATGATGATTCTTTCCTAAGTTCAATTACAATGTCAACCAGGACCCCCAAATTCTCCTATATCCACTGTCGTGCTCAATAGGACGTATTCAACGATTGGATTAATTACTTACTAGGTCTCATAACCCTAATCATCAAACTCTATTAAACTTAGTTCCTATAAGGTTGCACCGATCTCCTACTCACTCTCGTGCAATATTCGATCGATGATCCCAATTCAAGTTCTAAAACGCGAATTGCCTCCCAAGCCTCATCACGTTTAACTAGTCAATCACGCATGCATATGATCAACGCAATCAAATCAGAATTGGAAAACATTAATTGAAAGAAGGGAGAAAAACATACATCACATCGAATTCTACACCGCCATGGGTTGTTTCATTGATCCCTCAGACAAGTGAATTAGTTCCTCATGCCCGTAAAGACAGACAAGCAATCGGACATAACCACCATTGTAAAATAAGAAAAAGAAAAGAAGAGACGCAGCTCCATAAACACAAGGATTCGGCCTAAACGCTACAAAATCAGTGGAGAACCAAAAGCTCCTTCAATTCTGCCCTCAAACAGCAATATATAGGATTCAGGATCTGCGCGAACTCGCGAGGCGAGCAAGCTCTCGCGAGGCGAATATTAAAATTGGCGCGCTTTCAAATTGGACTCTCGCGAGGCGACACAGAGAGGATGACAATTCTGGCACAGTCAGGCCTTCGGGATCGCGAGGCGAGTGGTATCTTCGCGGGGCGAGACAGAAAGGATGACTATTCTTTGCTTGGTGGTCTTTGGCTCGCGAGGCGAGCATACTCTCGCGTGGCGAGTATCTCCAGAATGGCAATTTCCACTGTTTTCTTCATTCCCTTGACTCTCAGAGCTTCACTTCTAATCCTGAAACAAAAAAAAGAAACAAAAAGCGTAATTCTATTCAAAATAAACTAAAAACTACTAAAAATACATAAAACGAGTCAAAGTCTAACTTAGGAACAAAACAAGGCCAAATTTGGGCGAAAACGATATTGAACTCGAATAATTAGCACAGAAACCACAGTCCATCTAGTTATAAAACTAGATAAGACAGAGGCTTATCAATCACATGAGCCCTTAGTGCTCACATGGACAGAGGGTTGGACACCGGCTGTCATCTGCTGGGACATAAAAGTCAATATTGCCAGTTGCTAGGCAAACTGCTCGGCCATCTCCTGTCTAAGCTCAGCTGCAATCTCCTGTTTTAGTTGTGCTCTATCTGTATCAACATCCCTGTGGCATTGGTGTGAAGATGAACCATGGTATTGGAGAATACCGACGCCCCATCCAACACCAATGACACGGCCCGGGTGGTCTGGTTTACCGATGGCAGCAGCTAAGATATCATCGCGTCCTCTAGGAACAAAGGTTCCTTGGGTTACCTGCTCGTCCAAGGCATCCTATAACATATAAAATATCAGGCATCCTATAAAATATCCGATGACAATTACAATTCAAACTATAATTACAATCTTCTCAACTGCTTGGCGGGCCTCTTCAGATGTATATTGTCCCGTTTTTCTTTGTCGGGCCCTCTTCCATTTACGATGGCGTGGAGGTGGAGGTGGAGGTGGATCGACAACTTCTGGACGATTTTCAACGCTAGGATCCGCCTGAGATGCTGCTTCCTGAAGTGCTTTCTTTTCCTCTTCCACCATTATCTGACTGAGTTTTTTATATCCCCCATGAGACATGACATAGGGGTAGACATTCTTGCTTGGTTTTCCTGCCCTTTTTTCCTCTTCTCCTGTTATAAATAGAAGACAATTAAATTACATAAGTAAATAAAATTAATGAAATTACATAAATTTAGAGACAAATCAAATAAGTTAACCTGAAAGCTGGGATCATGTCGGCTCTGAACAAAGCGATCCCACGTTGCTTGGTCAAGAAACGGGTACACCTCAAGTGGGTTCTTTTCACATGTTGGATTGAATACATAGTATCTGCCCAGGTCAACCTTATAAGCCCTCCAACGCTCACCAGCATACTTTATCAAACGCCTTTTCATATTCTTCATATCCGGTATGTCAAAGGTGAGCTACATTAACACCAAAAGAATCAACGAATTACTGTATGATATTAATAAGATTAAAATAAAGTAGATACAGACAAACACAGGACGTAAAAGTATAGATACCAGAATACTCTCACATATCTGATCCTTCACGTCTGCCGGTACATCTTTCCAATTATCAATAAGTATACTAGGCCTGCTTCTAGTAAGGGTCGCCACAAAACTGTTAAACTGCTCTGCCATTGGCCCAATAGGATTGAGGTTATTATCAAAGTCTATTCTTATCCTTTGATTTGAACCACGGTTGGCAGTCAAATTCCTCATTCGTGTGGCACGTCTACCATTTCTACCCGTAGACGGGGTCTCTGACCCGCTACATGAATGAGGGATATCCTCAGGATCAGCCATCTGTTTAAACAAAAAAAAAAACTTGTTAGTATGTCAGGATAAATATCAAACATAACTTATAAATATCGATCAACGTACGTAAACATAACTTATAAATATCAACGTAAACATGTAATATGACTTTAAACATAACTCAAACTAAACTTACATTATGGTCAATTAGTAAAGTTCTCCCATAACCCTTCTTGGTGATCATTACGAGTAGCATGTACATCATCCACTTCATTTTCCTCATTGAAATTATGCACCCGTGTTGAGAAAGAAGGAGTATCAGAATGAAAAAATAGAGTTGAAAAATAAAGAATCAGAATGAAAAAATTTACTCAGTCACCAAAAACTTAAAAAAAATCCTCAGAAATTTTTTCCTCAACCAAAAAAAATAAAATAAAATAAAATATCAAAATTTCCCATAATTTTGAACATACCGAGGAAATACAAATACAATCTAAAGCAAAGTTGTGTCTAGAAGATGGAACAGATAAAGAGTATCTTATAGAGAAGAGAGCATTTCGCACCTCAATTCTTTGAAATATGCGTAAAAAAATATGCTCTATCAAAACCTGAAGAGAGAAGAAACCAAAGCATACATCTTAGAGGCGAAGAAGTAGAGGAAGAATAAGGACGTGTGTGTGAGCATGAGAGAGGGAGAAAATGGTGATGTAAGGAAAAAGGAGTGAACTTTACCAGAAAAACTTGAGTGGGAGGGAGAAGCAGAAGCAGAAGCAGAAGCGGAGGCAGAAGCAGAAGCAAAAGTAGCGGAGACCGGCGAGCAGCAGGTATAGACAAAGATGGGAGACCGCGGCGAAGTAGTAGGGACGGCGAGCATAGAGCAGTGAGAAAGATGGGGAAGAAGTGACGAGGGAAGGAATGAAAAACAAAGGAATGGAAGAAGGCACGGAATAGATGGAGGGAATGAAAATAGAAACAAAAAGTAGGGTTTTGTCAAATATTACACATCGGTTTAGCAAAAACCGATGTGGTTAGTCATATTTCACATCGGTTTAATATTAACCGATGTAGAAACTTACGATTTAATTTAAAATTTCATTTTTTTTAATTTATTACATCGGTTATAAAGAAACCGATGTGGTTAATATATATTAGACATCGGTTCAATAGGAACCGATGTGGAAAGATAAAAATTTTAAATTCTAATTTTTTTTTAATTTTATACATCAGTTAAAAGATAACCGATGTGGTTAATCTATATATTAGACATCGGTTCAAAAAGAACCGATGTGGAAAGATAAAAATTTTAAATTTTTTTGTTTTAATTTAGACATCAGTTAAAATATAACCGATGTGGAAAATATTCACACATCGGTTATTTTTGAAACCGATGTGGAATCCTTTGCTTTTAATTTCAAAAATGCCACCGCCTCATTTTACACATCGCTTTTAGGGAAACCGATGTGGAATTAAAAGCATATTTTACACTAGTGATGACACATTTCCACTACTTTTAGAAGTTTATGTTCTTGTTCTTTGTAGATTCCAATTTCTTAAATTCATGGAGTGAACAAAGGTGCTAGCAATAGTGGCACGCTTTTGAAATTATCAACAAAATGATATTCCAATTCATAAATCAGTGATAGTGTCAGTCCCAAATTAAAACTAAAATTAAGACAAGAATTACAAAAAATTAAAAGAAACTGTTAAGTCATAAAGCGTCTGACTCATCATGCGTCTGACTCACACTCTTGTGGCCCTTGTGTGTTTTGATGAACTCAAACATTTAAGTAATTGATTTTACATTGAACCATATGAACGTTGCTAATCATCTACTTGAGTTTTGTAGCCAAAGCATTCTATCTTAGCAGAACAAGTCAACAAAAGATTATGAAAGAATCAAATGGTTGCATACAAGCGTCTGACTCAAAGCTATCTAAAGTACAATGCGTCTGAAGCCTGAGTCACTGAAGCCTACATCAACATCTCTCAGACTTATCAAACTATGAAGAAGAATAGCTAGCAGCAATATCAAAGCAAAGCAATCGATGATTGTCATCTTCACTGAAAGCTAAAGGAAAATGACTTATTCATTCATAAGAAAATGAAAGAATAGAAAGTATCAAGCAATATTCTTATGGAATATTGTTCGTTCTTACTTGACTGACTATGCTTAAGACCAAGAAGCAAGAAGTTATCAGTCAAAGTAATGATCAGAGTATTCGAAGAATACAAACACTATCTTCTGAAGTAAGTTGAAAGAAGAAGGATCAAGATTACAGATCATGAAGTCTCACTTCAATGAAGCATCTATCTCTCTCAATATGCGTTTAAGCCTCTGACAAAGTCAGAACCACTCTTATGTCAGATTAACGTGTTTGATTCAAAAGATATTCAAACATCCACTGTAACACCCCGATTTTTCTGCTTCGCAATAATCAGTGTTTATGTATGTGTAGGTGTGTTTATTATTTCAAATCCGATAAATTTATTTTTGATAAACTAAAATTATTTTCATAATTTATTTTATAGTAGGAAGCTACAGTTGAAATTTCAGTTGAAAATTTCAAACGAACCCGGTCTGTGTTTTCACTATCAGCAAAACTTTAATGATTAGGAAACCAAATTTCGATTCGTGAAACGAAACTGTAGATTTCCTAACACGTTTACAAGAATTCTCATGATTTTAAAAATTATAGTTTATAAATAGTATAATGTTAATTTTTCGGGTGAAAATTTTACGAAGGAAATACGATCAGATTTTTACTGTCGGGAAATCAATGGAACCGGAAGGAAGAAAAATTAATTTAAAATGGAGTAGGTGCAGATTTGATAAGACTTGATATAATCATGATGGAGGTGTCATAATGGAAGACCATCATCACTTAACACAAACATCATTTTATTAATTCTTGCAAGAAACCCTTTATTTTAATTAAACCAAGTTTTTAATTTAACAAAAAAAATTGAAAATCCCTCTCTATTTCTCTCAACTCAGCCGCAGCCCCCCTACCCCTCTATATATATCCCTTTCCAACTTCAACTATCACTTTTGTTTCTTACTCTCAAGTTTACTCACTCACACACTCACCTCCTTACACACTTGTTCACTTACTCCACCATTGTCACTCTTGGAAGATTGAAACTTTGCTCATTTTATCCTCATCATCAAAGGGTATAACTCTCCTCTCTTGCTCTTTATTTTCTTAAAAATCTCTTTTTCATCAACATGCATGTCACTTTTTCATGTTGCATGTTCAAGCTTTAGTCAAAAAATTTTGAGAAAAACTAATAGATAAATCTTTTTAGTAAGGAACCAATTTCTATGAACTCATATGCATCTCTACCTTCATCTTACATGCTTGCATGTAACAAAAAGATTTTCCAAAACACTTTTTAAAAGGGTGGCCGAAAACCCTATGTAGTGAATGTTAGTGTTTTTGTTAAATTTTCTCATGCTTAAGTTAAAATCCTTTGATGCGTGCATTTTAAGTTCATAAACTCAATCAAAAAAAAAAAAATATTGAGTTTTCCTTCCTATTTTATTTGCTATGGCCGAAACTCTAGCCATGAGAGTTGAGGAAGCCTTGTTTCAAATTTTTAAGAAAAATGCTTGCTTTGATTATGATTTTAATTACATGCATGTAGTCAAAAAGTTGAAAATCAATTTCTAACCTATTTTTTTATAGGCCGAAACCTACTCATGCATGGAGTAGATGGATTAAATTTTATTTTTAAGTTATAAGCCTTGATCATGTCTCTACAATGCTTAAGGATCATTGATCCAAAAGCTTGTAAAAAATTGAAAATTTTATCATCCTTTTCTTGACAAGACTGAGACATGCATGGGAGAAATAGGGTGATTTTATAAATTTTTAACTTATATTACATACTTGGTTTTGTTAATAATGCAATCGTGATTCGGGAACAAATTTCGTTTTCTTTAAACGCGAAAAAACTACGATCTCTTTTACCCTTCAATTTAAGGTAAGGGGAGACTGCCTGAGGGATGCTCTTTATGATAATGATATGTTGTTTGTGTTTGTCTTAATGTGATTGTTTGAATGTTTTGATGTGGTAGTTTAAGTTATTTATTTGATTGAATAACATGTTTAAATTTTCATGTTTGACTGATTATTTATGAATATATGTGAATTAAGTGATGCATGCTATATTTGTTATGATACTGTTTGGTTGATTGTATGGAAAGCCTAACATTGGTTAGAGCTCAATTTAATTTTCAAGATAAAAGTCTTAAGAAAACCATATGAAGAATATTGAAAATAAATATTTATTAGAAGAAATATTTTTGTAAAATAGAAAATATATTTACCTTTTCAAACTTTAGGAGAATATTAGTATCAATATAAAATTTTTATGAAGGAAAATTATTTTAAAATTTAAGTGATTTTACACTAAGAGAAATCAATTTTTGAAAATATTTTAGGGTACAAAACCATAAAGAAAAACAAATTTATTTGGAAATTTTTAAAAGATTTCTCTAAAGAGTTCTAAATTTTATTTTTGAAAAAGAAAAGTTCAAAATAAAAATGGATTTCTGGAAAAGAAATAGATTTTCTATAACTCGAAGTTTTCAAAATAAGTTTCAAATGAAAAGTTTTTCTTTTTCCAGAAGTTTTACTCAACAAAAATATTTCGATAACTTGGATAAGTTATGGAAGTTTTGTTTTGTATTTGAGTCTCACTGAACGAAAAATAACATTGAAAAGTGAACCTAGTAACCGAGACGTTGGGGTAGTAGCATTTTTGAAACACGTTGATCTATGATTCGTATCACGTTGTTGTAGACTTCGTGTCCTATGTACGTTGTAGTGGACTGTGTGTCCTACATACGTTGTGATAAACATGGTGAAACGTAGTAAAAGAGTGAAAGTTGTTTTTTATGACCATAAAGTCTAAGATTGGTGCATCAGTCTAGGGCTCTTGTGATTGGACACTCGGACTAAAAACGTCCTGTGTTGACAATGAAAAGCTTTAAAATGTTGAAAATTTTATGAATGGTCGTGAGCCTTGAGCTTCGACACGGGAAAGAATGAGACACAAAGAAAAGTGGCAAAAATAAAATGTTTTTACGTGCATATTGGCAGAGGTGCCACGTTGTTTTGTGTGAGGGCCTTAAGGGTAAGGTATCTCATGCACAGTTGTATCATTGGTGCCTTAATGGGCCATGAAATCCATATGCCTTGTTCGCTGTGCCTTGTGTAGGACAGTGTGCTATGGAATCGACACACGTTGATCACTGAGCCTTGAATTGGACAGTGTTGTGGAAATTATGTTGTGCCTTATATTGGCAATTTGAGCTTGACCCACTAACTTTTTTTTTTAAGAAACGAAGTTGGGAACTCCGAAGATTCGGATAGATGTTGATTATAGAAGTGTCATGCATTTTTCTAAAACGACTATGACTATTGAATGTTATGCTTATTTGTGAAGACCTTATGTTGAACTCAAATATTTATTTGTACATGTTGTTCTTGTGTGTGAGCATGTAGTTATCATAATTAATCCATATATTGGTATCTCACCCTTGCGTTTTCTTTTCCCTATGTGGTAAATACCTGTTTTGAGAATAGATGGACCCGGACATGCCCCTAGCACACTCGAGGGTGAGGGCCCTCATCTTTGAGAACGCCCAGGATCCTACCGCATGGGTGTTCCAGCCGGGGACTCACTCCGCTGTAGAAGATGTGAAATGCTAAAGTCGCCTGTGTTATTGAAGCACGCACCAAGGAGAAAAGTTCTCTATGAAGGAATCACTTAATTTCTAATTCAATAATAAGAGTGATTTCAAATATAATTAATTAAACTTGAAAGAAGTTTATTAATATATTTCTTATATTCAATCGAAATCAGAGAAAGGAGAAAAGACAGGGCAAAGCTACAGAAAAACATTCCTTATGTTAGTAAGAGAAAAGCTACTTTATCTGAGCTTTTCTAAATGTTGCACAAATAAGGAAAGAAAGCTGCCCAAAGCCAGAAAAGCATATATGCTATACTCAGATGTCAACAAGGAATCTCCAACGTTCTTCAAAGCATTTATTATCAAGTCAGAACGGCTATTTCCTGAAGAACAAAACTGAAGACTCTCAAATGCATCTCAACGGATCTTTGTGATCAAGCAATAAATAGAAGAAGTCGAAGACTGAACAAAAAGTGATGTGATACAGTGATAAGCAACCAAAGAAATTACTCATCAGTTGAAAAGCTATATTACTCAAAGATCAGTACTCATCTTAAAAAAACAAAAGCTGAAAGCTCTCATCACTCACATATCTTCTTCACACTCTGAAAAATCTTTAGAAGAAGAACTCATCTGCAACTTACCAAGTTCCAAGTTCATATTCACTCTCTGTAGTGTTTAAAGATTGGTTGAATTTCTTTATAACTTTGAAGATGTGCTTCAACTTCTCTCAAAATTCTGAGCCTGAAGTGGCTTGTTTCAAGAATACTTGTTGTGCCTGGAGAGGCTAGGTGTGCAAACAATACTTGTGGTTGAGCCTGGAGAGGCTAGGTGTTCAAATAATACTCGTCTGTAACCTTGATCAGTTATACTGTTAAAACTTGGTAAAACCAAGGACTGGATGTAGCCCAAGGTTTGTGAGTGAACCAGGATAAATCTGAGTATACTCTCTCCCTATCCTTCACTTTATTATTCAGTTGTTTAACTGTTTTAAGTAACTAACTCGGACGTGTTATATAGTTGCTAATCACTATGTTGTGAAAGGCATCTGTTCTAAGAGCCACTTTCGTTCACTGATTTTGTTTTGTGCTTTTTAAACTCTGATTTTCGAAAATACTATTCAACCCCCCTTATAGTGTTGTTTTGTACCATTTCAGTTGATATCAGAGCTCAGCCTCTGGGTTGAGCACCTCACAGTGTAGACGAAAAGATTATGAAGAATGGCAAGTGAAGCAACCTCATGCAACAATATGTACAATCAGGGTGATTATCTCAGCAAACCACCGATGTTCATTGGAAAAGACAATAAGTAGTGGAGGAGTAAGATGAGGATGTTCATAGAGTCTACTAACCTAGATTTATGGGAAATCATAGCTCAAGGTCCTTATAATCCAACTGATGAAAATAGAAATGTTATCTCTAGAAACAGATGGACATCAGAACACAAACATAGAGTTTAGCTTAATGACAAAGCCAAATATCTTCATGTATGCTCTCTTAGCAGGTCATAATATGACAATGTAAGCAGTTGTGAAACTGCTAAAGATATCTGGATCAGACTTGAAGAACTATATGATGAAGATACTATTGTCAAAGAAACATCTGAAGAAAGATTAGTTAACAATGTTGACAAGCTTCCTTCTTCAAATACACCAATAGATCAACATTCTCAAAATGATAATGAAGATGAAGAAGTTTATGAGGCAACCAAAAAGATAAGAAGATTCTGGAATAAAATAAGAGCAAAAAAAGTAGCAATCAGAACAGTTGGTGATAGAATGCCACCTCTCAAAAACATGATCACTTGGGAAGATCTGGACAAAGAATCAGATGAAGATCTCAAATGTCTGCTTGGAGACACTAACTCAGATTATGAGGTAAATTCTGAATTTGAGGATTTACAAGATGCCTATCATTAACTTCACAGTGAATCTAACTGTATTCTTGATAAGTTCAAAGAACTTAAGAAAAAGTATGTGAAGCTCACTAAGGAGCGTGAACAGAAAAATCTTGAGGTCAATAATCTAATATTAGAAAACAGAAAGCTCAAGGCAGAAATGCTTAGAGCTGAGATCATTACTGAAACACCACCATCTGAAGAAGTTGTGAAACTTCAACAGGAAGTGGAAGAGCTCACTAATGATCTTGATAGATTTGTCAATGGCAAGAACAACATGATGCAACTTCTCGGAAGTCAAAGGTTAGTTTTGACAAAACTGGTATTGGTTACATTGAAAAGAATCATGATAAAGTATCTGAAAAACTCTCGAATAATTTGAAAACTCCTATTAAACCCTCTTTTAATATATCATGTACTTTTTGTGGTAAATCCTGACATATCATGTCCAAGTGCTTTCACAAAAGAAAAGCCAAGTCTTCACAGACTAAAATAACTAACAAAAGTGGACCCAAAAAGGTATGGGCATCAAAGCACCTTATAATTCCTCTTGCAGATTTATCGAGTAGAACAAAGAAGACTCCTTTAATATAGATTGGAAAATGGACTCGCACTACTCACAATTACAAAAGAGTATATATTCCAAAGCCTTCAATTTAAACAAGAGCATCTCAGAGAAAAAGAGAAACAATAAAAGAGGTTAGTGATTTTTGAGACAAATCACTTACAAGTAAGTATTTAAAATCTTATTTTAAGAACTTTATGTGTGAATATTTGATTAATGCGTCTGTTAGTTTAAAACCCTTCTGATATGACGTGGACCCTCTTTAAGACTGAGAAAGACACAATTAATTTCAAAATTCTCGAATGATTAAGTGGGAAGTTAACGAGAAAACGTTTCACTCCCTTCGAAAATGTTTCACTCCCTTCGGCTAGTTTTTCTATCCGCACGTCAGCGTCATAAATGCTAAAGTGCTTTTTGTAAACCTCTCCCTTGTACACAACCATTCACCTTCAGACTCCTCTCTCTCTAAAGTTTCTACATTTCACCCTTCTTCTGGCCTAATCTCTCTTCGCCTTCTTAACCCAAATGGCTTGAAGGAGATCAAAAAAAATCTTCTGCTATCCCTAATATAGAAGATTCTGAAGTGAGGAAGTTGGCTATATAACACATAATTGAGTTCCAAGAGATCAAAGATGTTGGCTTGGATGTTTTCCCAGAATTGGAGTTCGCTGGTTGGATGAACTTCTTTTTTATTAGAGAAAATTTTTACCCTCATATTGTTAAAGAGTTTTGGAAGAACTCTGCCTCGTCAAGACATGCACACTTATTCAGCGTTGTTGGAAACGTAAATGCCGTGAGACACAAGTTTGACATCCGCGACATTATTGAAGCAACTGGTTGTCCAAGGGAATGAACAGTAATGTCAAATGACTGGGAAGAGTATGAAAACAAGGAAGAAATTAATCAAACTCTGTTCGGAGATAGACTCATGGAAATCAAGTTTGTTCGTTATCTTCTACCAAAGGCAAGGTTTTTATATCTTCTCTTAACTAGGTGTGTGACTCCTAGAAAAGGTTCCTTAAATGTTATTTCAAGAGCTGATAAGTATGCTTTATATCGATTTCTTCAGTTTAGGAAAGTAGATATAAATGATCTTATCTTCAATCATATGCTTAAGATAGTTAGTGGAATTAAGACATGGTATCCTTATGCTGTGCTCTTGACAAGGTTGATAAAGAATAAGGGAATCGTCTTAAGTTCTGAAATTATGAATTAGATTCCTGTTATTTAAGTAAGAACTCTTATAGAACTGGAAATGAAGACTGAATCTGGGAATGATTTCATAATTGTTGAAAACCCTGTTGAAGAAAAACCTCCTGAAAGAGTCTCCGAGGACTCAGATGATGACAAGCCTATAGCTTGTATTGTGAATAGAAAAAGAAAGGAAGTGTTTGTGGCTGAGAACAGTAGGAAGAAAAGAAAAGTAAAGAAACCTAAGTCTGGAGAATCATCAGTCTCAGTAACTAAATCTGTATCTAAATTAGTTGCTGGCGTGTTTGAATGTTTCAACAAAAAGAAAATATTACCAAGAAAAAGAAAAGGAGGAAGAATTGACAAAGAGGAAGGAGGATTAAGTGAAGGCATCAAAATCTGTGAACCAAGGAATGAAGAAACAGTGCAGAAAAGGCTGTCTGAACAAGAAGTAGAACAAGAAGAAGAATAAGAAGAACAAGAAATGCAACAAGAAGAGGTTGGTGAAGAATCCGAGGAAGAAAGAAGAAAAAGACTGAATGAGTTTGATCAAAGTTGGGAAGAGTACAAACTTGGCTGGTGCATGAGATACAGACTAATTCAAGATACTACATGCAACAAAACAAACAAGAATAATATGTTTTTTGGTCTTTGAGGAATTTTATCAAACACTGAACAAGCGAAAATATATGAGGTTAGAAAATGGATGAAATTGTCAGGGTTAGACTACGCTAATCATCCCTTGATTGCAATGACATGATTAATAACACGATTCCTAATTTCATTATGACAATCAAATCTTCTGAAATACTCAAACCCTAATCTCTTAGGTGGAATGAGCCTAAAACCCAAAATTAAACCCTAATGTCTTAGGTGGATTAATCTGAGATTTTGCATAAAGAATCAAGATTTACAAGATTGCAAGCACCCCAAGACCTATGTCTAGGTTCATGAACTACTTGGCATTTGATTCATGAGCATGCCTTAACATCAATCTTTCAATTGTCTATCAAAGCAACAAATCATTCCTAGGATGATCAAGCCAAGGAAAGCATTAAGCATGGAATCAAATACTCATAAAGAAATAGGAATTAGTATTATAATCAAATCATTAGACAATCATGTTCACAAAAGCCATCATCTAACCCCAACAAGAGGGGGTTTAGCTACACATAATCAAAGAGAAAAACAAAAGAAAAGAAATAGGAATAAAGGAAGGAAAGAACTCCATGGAAGGATCACAGCTGCCAGAGAGTATGTTCTTAGGGTTCAGCCCCTTTTCTGTTCTGCCCAGAGGTCTTTTTATAACTCGGGCGCGCGTCACCACCGTGATGACCATCACGGCCAGGCCGTGACGGGTTCTGCCTTAGGCGCGCTTTCAAAAACTTGTTTGTCACGGCCGTGACACTCATCACGGCTAGGTCGTGATCGCTTCTGCCTTCACCAATTGGTCTGTCACGATCGTGATGGACATCACGGCTAGGCCGTGACAGATTCTGCCTAGAAGGGGTCTGGCTCAATTAATAGGTCACGACCGTGATGCTCATCACGGCTAGGCCGTGACCAATTCTGACTTTTGCCTTTAGCTCTGCTTGATCATGGCCGTGATGGTCATCACGGCCAGGCCGTGATTGGCTCTGCTTGGCTCATTACCTTCACTTTTCAAGCTCTATCTCCATCCAAGCTCCATCAAGGCTAATTCTGAGCATTTAATCATTAATCCTGCAAAACAACACCACAACACCGCCTTATCCGTTCCAAAGGAAAAACTAACTAAAAATCAAATTAAATATGCCTAAACTACATGAAAATGTATGCAAAATGTACATGGAAAATGAGGTGAAATCACACTCATCAAATCACCCCAAGCTTAAGACTTTGCTTGTCCTCAAGCAATTACCAAGGCCAGAAGAAACAAAAACAGAGCATGGATAGTGAACTAAGAACCCGAGTAACAACTAATCCAAGTAACAGGCATATTCAAATAATTCATCGAGAGACAATCAATTTCAAGTCCAATTAGAAGCTTTAGGTTTCTTAGATTCATATTCTCACTGAGTCGGGCACTCTTTCGCACCTCACTCAAGTGTTTAAGGACATATAGCAATTCGCTCAAGTTCCTCAAGGAATGAATTCTACCATAAGCTTGACTATTAACCGAATCTCTACTTTATTAATGAAAACAATTAAGAATCAAGAGGTCTTTTACTTTGGTTGTAACGGGGCCGTGGGATTAATCGCTAGGTGGAGAAATCAAGAAAAGGAAATTTCAAAAGGCCACACAAAATATCAAGCATTGCAAAGCATGACACCTTCTAAAATACCTTTTTGGGTTTTGATTTATTTTTCCACCTTTCTTTCTTTCTTTTAATTTTATTTCTCACTTCCTTTTGTCATCCCCTTCTCTATACATTTCTTTTTTCTTTTTTTCTTTTATTTGGAGAAGGGGAGAATTTTCAGATCGAGAAATATTTTCCAACTTTCTCATCCCATACTTTTTCAGCTACCTTTTTACCCTTTTGTGTAATACTTTAGAAGGTCTCCTATCAAGCATCGTTCATCAATATATTTCAAGGTACCAAGAAAAGTATTTTGTTTTTCTGTAGGCTCAAAATTGGGCAACTAAGGGGTAGCATTTAGTCAATCAAAGCTCAGAAGGCCGGAAAAAATACCTAGTGCCTCAATCATTTTCAAAAATGTTTTCAAAAATTTTTAAGCTTCAAATTGGTTTCAAGTCAAGTTCTAGAGAAATACAATCCAAGAGGAATAACACTCTATCACAACGAATGGGGTAGATTTAATGAGTACCCCTTTTGGACTCAAAATCTCATATTTTGTAGTTCAAAAATCAATGAGAAACACAAATCTACGAAACCACATGCTAATTATTAACTATCAATGATCATCTCAAGCATTTTTTTTTATTTGTAGCCTTATCACAAGAATATGAAAAATTGGGTTCAAGAATTCACTATCTCAATTTATTTGGCACTAAGTTCTCACAATCGGATGCATAATCTAAGCAAGGGGGTAATCGAATCATGTGATCATGCAAAACTATGCCTATATGAATGCAATGTGAAAAATGCAAAAATTCAAAAAAAGTATGTAAAAATACCCCCACCCCAAGCTTAAAAACTTACATTGTCCCCAATGTAAATAATTAAGTCAGAGAGAGGTGAAAAATTGGAACAACTCACCGAGGTTGTAGCGGGTGCTGGATCACAAGCCTAGTCACAGGGATGCTGGAAAATGGGTCACGGCCGTGATGCTCTTCACGGGCAGGACGTGATCAATTCTGGTCCATAGTTGTTGGCCTGTCACGGCCGTGACCACCATCACGACTAGGTCGTGATGCTCTCTAATCTTCAGGGTCCTTCCCACCACGCCCGTGATGGGTATCACGGCTGGACCGTGATCCTTTCTGGTATTCATGGTTAGCTCATCTCGGCCGTGATGGTCGCTGACTTTGTTTGGCTTTGCCCTTTATGCTCTTCTGCTTTCTTAACCTGAAACACTTAACAAATCTATTAATTTATTCGTTTTTTTTTTCTTTTCTTGATTTTTTCAAATTATTCAGGAGTCGAATTCAAAATGAAAGGAAAAGGAAGAGGAAAATTGGGTTACCTCCCAATAAGCGCTTCTTTAACGTCACTAGCTTGACGGATGATCTCTAAGAGGGTGCTTTAAGAGGGATGGAGACTGTTTGACGATCAAAGTCTCCTCCAAGGTAGTGCTTGAGCCTTTGCCCATTAACAGTGAAAGTGTCTCCGGACGATGGATATTCCAATTCAACTGCACCAAATGGAGAAACTGACTTGACATGGAATGGACCCGACCACCTTGATCTCAACTTGCCCGGAAATAGCTTGAGACGTGAGTTAAAGAGCAAAACTGATTGGCCTTCTTCAAAATGCTTGGGAAGAATGTATTTATCATGCCAAAACTTTGTTCTTTCCTTATAGATTATTGCACTCTCATATGCCAAAAGTCGGAATTCATCCAACTCATTCAATTGCAACAGTCTCTTATCCATAGCCAGCTTCGTATCAAAGTTCAAGGCCTTCATTGCCCAAAAAGCACGATGTTGGAGCTCTACCGGAAGGTGACATGATTTTCCAAACACTAATTGGTAGGGCGACATACCAATAGGTGTTTTATATACAGTCTAATAGGCCCAAAGTGCATCATCCAGCTTATTTGCCCAATCTTTTCTTACACTATTCACTATTTTCTCCAAGATCCTCTTTAATTCCCGATTGGACAACTCCACTTGCCCACTGGTTTGCGGGTGGTATGGTGTGGCAACTTTATGATTGACCCCAAACTTGGCAAGCACCGCATTGAACTCTTTGTTGCAAAAATGAGTACCCCCATCACTAATAATGGCTCTGGGGTTTCCAAATCGGGTAAAAATATTCTTCCTCACAAAACTAAACACTGTTTTTGCATCATCTTTCATAGTTGGGGCAGCTTCTACCCATTTGCTCACATAGTCAACCGCAACCAGAATATACTTGTTGTTGTGGGATGATGGGAAAGGACCCATGAAGTCGATCCCCCACACATCAAAGAGCTCCACCTCTAAAATACCCTTCAAGGGCATCTCATTTCTCTTGGATATACTTCCAGTTCTTTGACACTTGTCACACTTCATTACCCAAGCTCTAGAGTCTTTAAAAATGGTGGGCCAAAACAAACCACTTTGCAAGATTTTCATTGCGGTTCTCTCACCACCAAAGTGTCCTCCATAAGGTGAGTTGTGGCAGTGAGTCAAAACCCCATTAACCTTTTCTTCCGAAATACATCTTCTCAGAATTCCATCCGAACCTCTTTTGAAAAGGTAAGGTTCATCCTATACATAGTATTTAACATCATGGATGAGCTTCTTCCTTTGTTGTGCATTGAAGTCCTTCGGAATCTTGTTGGCAGCCTTGTAATTTGCAATGTCCGCAAACCAAGGTGCCACTTTCACCATAAACAACCTCTCATCCGGGAATTCTTCTTGAATTGTCAACTCATCTTTTGATTGACTATCTGCTTGTGGAAGCCTAGACAAATGGTCGGCTACCACATTCTCCACTCCTTTCTTGTCCTTTATATCCAAATCAAATTGTTAAAGCAATAGTACCCACCTAATGAGCGTGGCTTGGCATCCTGTTTAGTCATGAGATAATTCAAAGCAGAATGGTCAGTGAACACAATAGTTCTAGAGACAATCAAGTAAGATCTAAACTTATCAAATGCAAAAACCACAGCAAGCAATTCTTTTCAGTCGTGGTATAGTTCAATTGGGCATCATTTAGCACACGACTGGCATAGTAAATAACATGCAACACTTTATTTTTCCGCTGACCCAAAATGGCTCCCACCGCATAGTCGCTTGCATCACACATTAACTCAAATGGCAAACTCCAATCTGGAGGTGCAATGACTGGTGCGGTGGTGAGTTTTTCCTTTAAAAGTTGGAAAGCATGCATGCATGCAATCATCATCAAATACAAAAGGAGTATCAACTACTAAAAGCTTACACAAGGGTTTCACAATCTTTGAAAAGTCTTATAAATCTCTTGTAGAAACCCGCATGCCCTAAGAAGCTTCTAACACATTTCACATTCAAGGGAGGGGGAAGTTTTCTGATCACTTCAATTTTTGCCTTATCAACTTCCATCCCCCGAGATGAAATCTTATGACCAAGAACTATACCTTTCCTAACCATGAAATGACATTTTTCCCAATTTAGAACAAGGTTAGTTTCTTGGCATCTTTTCAAAACACATGCAAGATTTTTCAGACAATCATCAAAAGAGTTACCAAACACGGAAAAATCATCCATAAATACCTCAATGAATTTTTCAGTCATATCAGAGAATATGGAAAGCATGCACCTTTGAAAAGTGGCGGGTGCATTACACAGCCCGAATGGCATCCTCCGATATGCATAGACGCCATAGGGACAAGTGAAAGCGGTCTTCTCTTGGTCCTTTGGGTCAACCACAATTTGGTTATACCCAGAGTATGCATCAAGGAAGCAATAAAAGGCATGGCCCGCCAACCTCTCTAGCATTTTATCAATGAAAGGCAAGGGAAAATGATCTTTTCTTGTAGCCTCATTCAATCTTCTATAGTCAATACACACCCTCCATCCGGAAACGGTCCTTGAGGGGATGAGTTCATTCTTTTCATTTGCAACAACTGTCATCCCCCCTTTCTTAGGAACAACTTGGACCGGACTCACCCATGGACTATCGGAGATTGGATAAATTATACCCGCATCCAAAAGCTTCATAACCTCCTTCCTTACAACTTCTTTCATGTTTGGGTTGAGTCTTCTTTGGGGTTGTCTAACCGGCTTGAAGTTTTCCTCCAAAAGGATTTTGTGCATACAAAATGAGGGACTTATCCCTTTCAAGTCGGACATAGACCACCCAATTGCGGATTTGTGCTCCCTAAGCACTCTCAACAACTTCTCTTCCTCTAAGGAGCTCAACCCGCTACTAATGATCATCGGGAATGAAGAATTCACTCCAAGGAAAGCATAACGGAGATGGGACGGAAGTTCCTTCAACTCTAGCCTAGGTGTCTCACCCTTGTCTTCAATCCGCACATCCTCCACCACTTTGTCTTCATCATTATTCAAAGCTAGACAAGCCTCAAGGGATCTAACCATGAACTCGACTTCTTCCTCACTTACCTCCTCTTCTATATTTTCAACCATAAGAGCCGCTTCCAATGAATCTTCAAAAGTTTGTTGCACACTCTTGTCAGTCAATGATTCAACAAGGTCCACACTCATACATGTATCTTTGTCACTTGGATGCCTCATTGCTTCAAAAACATTGAAGGTGACCTTTTCATCTTGGACTCTAAGCACCAACTCCCCTTGATTTACATAGATCAAAGCCCTACCCGTGGCTAGGAATGGTCTTCCAAGAATCAATGGAGTCTCACTATCTTCCGCAATATCCAACACCACAAAGTCTGCCGGGAAGATGAATTTGTCCACTTTTACCAGTAAATCCTCCACTACACCATAAGGATACGTAATGGAGCGATCAGCCAATTGGAGAGAAATCCCGGTTGGTTTGACATCATCAATTCCCTACTTCTTGAAGATGGAGAGAGGCATAAGACTGATGCTTGCACCAAGATCACACAAAGCTCTTCCAATGTTCAAATGACCAATAGCACATGGAATTGTAAAGCTACCCGGATCCTTCATCTTCATCGGTAGCTTCCTTTGGAGTATGGCACTACATTCTTCCGTGAGCATGACCGTCTCCTCCTTCCACTTCCTCTTGTTAGTAAGAATCTCCTTCATAAATTTGGCATAGGAAGGCATTTGTTGAAGAGCTTCAGCAAAAGGGATGTTGATTTGCAGCTTTTTGAACACATCCAAGAACTTAGAGAATTGTTGATCTTTTACCTCTTTCTTCAACCTTTGAGGATGGGGTATCTTGAAATATGGTGGCAACTCCTTAGGATTGTCAACTTCTTCAAGAATTTGCCTTTTAGTCTTCTTTCTTGCAAACTCTTCATCCACCAATTTTTCCCTCTGTGGTTTTTCAACTTCGACAACAATAGGACTAGAGGTAGTGTCTTGGGAAGTCTCTGGTTCTTCATTAGTTACATCTTCGATGATCACCTCATCAACTCCCTCACCAATTCTCTTTTCTTCCCTCTCTTTTTCATGTGGAATTAACACTTTCCCACTACTTGTAGTAATTGCCTTGCAATCCTCCCTTGGATTCTTCTCGGTATCTCCCGGCAATTGTCCTTGAGGTATCTCCGTCATTTGCTTTGCCAATTGGCCTATTTGGTGTTCTAGATTCTTGATGGAGGCATTTTGATTCTTTATATTATCTTGAGTTGCTTGCATGAATTGGGCTAGAATATTTTCCAAATTGCTTGAATTCTCTTGAGGAGGCTTTGCTTGAGAACTTGAGCCTTGCCCTTGTCTCCAACCAAAGTTAGGATGGCTACGCCACCTTGGATTGTAGGTGTCAGAGAAAGGATCATGCTTAGGCCCTTGGTTTCCCATGTAGTTCACTTCTTATTGCCCATAACTTCCAACCACATTAATCTCACAATTGCCGTTGGCATGGTTACCTCCACAAAAGTCACACACTGAGGCAGCTTGAACTTGGACTGCTTGTAATTGAGAATTTTGTAGTTGAACGGACCCCAATTGCTTGGTAAGAATGGCCATTTGCGCCTTAAGAGCACCAATTTCATCAAGCTCCAAAACACCTCTCTTGGCCAATGATCGAGAACTAGGCATTTGATAATCATTATTAGCCATAGTTTCAATCAAGGCCTTTGCTTCATCGGGTGTCTTTTGACTCAATGTTCCACCTGCAGCCGCTTCAATCATACTTCTAGAATTTCGGTTGAGACCATTGACAAAGGTTGCAACCTGCTGCCATGTTTCTAACTCATGATTTGGGCAAGCGGTAAGCAAAGATTTGAACCTCTCCCATGCTTCATAAAGTGATTCACCATCCCTCTGTGCAAAAGCATTGATCTCCGACCTCAACTTGATCATCCTTGATGGAGGGAAGAAACGAGATAAGAACTTGCTCACCAAATCATTCCAAGTAATAATGCTCCCATGAGGATGGGATTGAAGACATGACTTAGCTCTATCCCTCAAAGAGAAAGGGAAGATCCTTAAACGAATAGCCTCGTCGGAAGCTACATTCAGCTTGATAGTGTCACACAACTCAATAAATGTGCCAATGTGAGAATGAGGGTCTTCACCCTCTAAACCTCCAAACTGATTTTGCTGCACAAGATTGAGAAGTGATGCCTTGATCTCAAAGTTGTTGCAAGCCACTGCAGGTCTAACAATTGGAGTTCCACATCTATCGACTTTAGGGGAAGTATAGTCCCTCATTGTCCTCCTTTGTTCATTGTTGTCAGCCATGGTGACAGTTGCTACTTCAACTTGCGGTTCTTGTACACTTGGTAACTCCACTTGTGATTCTTGCACTCTAGAAGATGCTTCTGCTCTGTTCTCTCTTGCTTTGGCTTCCTTTCTATTCTTTCTACAGAGCCTCTCGATCTCAGGGTCGAATTGAAGTTCACCTGGGTCGATTGTACCTCGCATTCGAGGAAACAAACAGAGTAGAACAGCAACAAATATATAGCAAGTACAAGTCAAGTTTCAAGTGGACAATTATGCAACTACAAGAAAAACACAAAAGAAAAACAGAAAATAGAAGGAAAGCAAAGAAAAAAAATGTCTAAATTAGGAGTCCCCTTTGGTACTCGTGATATTGGCACACCGATCCCCGGCAACGGCGCCAAAAACTTGTTACGATTTCGGCAAGTATACCTAGTCTCAAACAAGTAATACGGTGGTGAGACCGGATATCGTTCTCAGGGATCGCGGACAAGTACCACTTCACAAATTGAACTACTATCTAGGCAATCGTTTGGATGGAAGGGAGTTCTAACATGCAACAAAACAAACAAGAATAATATGCTTTTGGTCTTTGAGGAATTTTATCAAACACTTAACAAGCGAAAATAGATGAGCTTAGCAAATGGATGAAATTGTCAGGGTTAGACTACGCTAATCATCCCTTGATTGCAATGACATGATTAATAACACGATTCCTAATTCAATTATGACAATCAAATCTTCTGAAATACTCAAACCCTAATGTCTTAGGTGGAATGAGCCTAAAACCCCAAATTAAACCCTAATGTCTTAGGTGGATTAATCTGAGATTTTGCATAAAGAATCAAGATTTACAAGATTGCAAACACCCCAAGACCTATGTCTAGGTTCATGAACTACTTGGCATTTGATTCATGAGCATGCCTTAACATCAATCTTTCAATTATCTATCAAAGCAACAAATCATTCCTAGGATGATCAAGCCAAGGAAAGCATTAAGCATGGAATCAAATACTCATAAAGAAATAGGAATTAGTATTATAATCAAATCATGAGACAATCATGTTCACAAAAGCCATCATCTAACCGCAACAAGAGGGGGTTTAGCTACACATAATCAAAGAGAAAAACAAAAGAAAAGAAATAGGAATAAAGGAAGGAAAGAACTCCATGGAAGGATCCACAGCAGCCACAGCAGCCAGAGAGTATGTTCTTAGGGTTCAGCCCCTTTTCTGTTCTGCCCAGAGGTCTTTTTATAACTCGGGCGCGCGTCACGGCCGTGACGGGTTCTGCCTTGGGCGCGCTTTCAAAAACTTGTTTGTCACGGCCGTGACACTCATCACGGCTAGGTCGTGATCGCTTCTTCCTTCACCAATTGGTCTGTCACGGCCGTGATGGACATCATGGCTAGGCCGTGACAGATTCTGCCTAGAAGGGATCTGGCTCAATTAAAAGGTCACGGTCGTGATGCTCATCACGGCTAGGCCGTGACCAATTCTGACTTTTGCCTTTAGCTCTGCTTGATCATGGTTGTGATGGTCATCACGGCCAGGCCGTGATGGGATCTGCTTGGCTCATTATCTTCATTTTTCAAGCTCTATCTCCATCCAAGCTCCATCAAGGCTAATTCTGAGCATTTAATCATTAATCCTGCAAAACAACACCACAACACCGCCTTATCCATTCCAAAGGAAAAACTAACTAAAAATCAAATTAAATATGCCTAAACTACATGAAAATGTATGCAAAATGTACATGGAAAATGAGGTGAAATCACACTCATCACTATACCACAGCCAATGAAAACAATTGGTGAAGTTTCTGAAAAAGAATATGAAGCAGCAATGACCAAGGGAAAGAAGAAACCAGTAAAGGCAAGGAAATTTATTGCAAACGATACTCAAGTTCCCATTCCAAGATTTCTTTTGGATGACACTTAGAGGAAAGATCTCGAGAAAAAGATTGATAGGAGAATATGCACTCCAAGAGATGTGGCTGTGTATCTAGAGGATGAGAAGGGTCAATGGGATACTGAGTCATCTGGATCTGGGTTGACAGAATATCATACGTGGAAGACTCCCACTCAAAATGGAATGATTGGCTTTTTCGCTATGCAAACGTTGGACCCTCACAACCCTTACCTCTCTATCCCTTTTTTCAGAAGTTATATGTTCATGGTTGTGTCTGGAACAAGAGTGTATCTTTTCAGAAACACTTTTTATATCATCTTTGCTGGTCCAAGAGAATTCATCACATGACTTGAGGATTCCATCTTCTATGAGGATGAAAAAGAGCCTCTTCCTCCTCAAAGGTCAACTGAAAGTTTGTTTTATACCATAGTCACTCATTCTCGAGTTAATAGATTGAGTCTATGGTGTAGAATTCCTGTTTATGAAGAATCTGTATCTAAAAACCTCCCTCCCTTGCACCAATTCATGTATCTGAACTCTCTGCATCACTTCATATGCTCCATTTCTAACACATTTCTTGTGTTAAGAAACTCGGTCAATATTCTTTTTGAAAACTGTTTGCCAAATCTGGTTATCACATCTGAACCAAATTTATCTGATATTGAGGATGAATACTATGCTTTTGTCCCTCAAGTTTCTGTATGTGTCTACTCCATCCTTGATTAACTTCTCTGCAAAAATTCCGTCTGTGATTAATCTTTTTGAAGAAGAAACAAGGAATGTGTTGGTTGTATCTTCTGAGCAAAATGAAGAAATTGTAGTAGAGGAAGCTCTACAATGTGTTGAAGTTGTAATGGAAGAAGCTATGACTGCTAAAGTTTCTGCTGAGGAAACAAGTTTCCTATATCTCTCTGCTCCAAATGTGTTGTCTGCACCTTCAAATCTCCAACTTCTGCCATGGTATGATAACTACCATGAGGTAATGACTTCTGATGAAGAAATGGTTGAAGCTACCCCTATCCCTGAAGTCTCGGTGCACCCAAGAGAAGAAGTACCGCAACCAAAGCAACAAGCGAATCAACATGAACCAAGAGCTGAACAGAATCCTGTAGTTGTAAGTGATCCTATAGCTAGAGCTGAACTGCGTGGAATGCGCCAAGAAATGAAACAAGTCGTGACTCTTCTACATAAAATTCTTGATAAAATGAATTAATCCGTCTTTCGATGATGTTCATAATTCACCCCATCTTGATATATTTCTGATCTTATGATTTAAATATATGTCTTTGTTTGAGCCTTTTTTGAGGACTCATTATGTTTTTATAGCTTTTTGAGCCTTTGTGTAACACCCTCACCCGGGCATTACATTAATTAATCCTTTTTACTAATATTAATGTTATTAGAAGACATGTCGATTTCTTTCGGAATGTCAATATTTAATTAGTAATTCATTATTAAATAAAACTCAACTTGAGACATGGAATTAAAAGATCAACTTACATTCATAGAAAACATACATAATATTCACATTGATAACAAACACCTTCTTAGTGACAGGTGCATTGACAGAAGTTTATTTGAAATTCATTTTTCAAAAATCACATTGATTTTAAAAATTCACTCTTTTTCAATAAAATCAAATTAATCTTCCTTTTAAAAAATTTCTTTTAATTCAATAAATCAAAATATGCTTTTTCATAAAATTTCTAATGTTAAAAAAATTTAGAAATATAACCTTAACTTTCTTTTCTTTTTCAAACAAAACTTCTTCTTTTTAAAAAAACATTATTTATTTGTAAGCTTCTTTCATGATCTTTTTAAGATTTTTATCTTACCTTATTAATTTGAGCTCTAACTCAATGTTAGGCTTTATATGCATCAACCAAACAATTACATCAATAAATCGACATATCCATATCACAATAAATATTATATAATCAACATAAACACTTAAATCATGTAAATCAAATAAAAATAAGCATATCAACTAAATCAAATCACTCATCAAACCAAGCATTATAACAAGCATTCAACCAACACATCAAACAAATACAGGTAACACATGGTCATCATAACTTTAATATCCCTCAGGCTTTCTTCTCTTACCTCAGAGTAAAATGGTAATGAAACTCGGTTGTGGTTTTTAAAGAGGAACGACTCGGTTCGCATTACGATTGCAAATCTATACAGAAACAAGTGTTTAACATAGTAAAATTTTTATAAAATCACCCTAATTTGATGCATGCATTCGGCCATACTTAAGAAAAAATCATGCTATAAATTTTAAATTTTCACAGACTTTTGGATCTGTGATCCTCAAGCATCAAAGAAGTAAAATAATAGTTTAAAACTTGGAAATAAAATTTTATAATCTTAGCCTCATGAACCATAGGTTTCGGCCTTATCAAGAAATGATGGAAAATACTATTTTTCATCAATCTAATTGCATGCATGTAAACTTTATAGTGTTCTAAGCATCATTTAGCTTAAAAAAAATTGAACAAGCCTCATCAACTCATCAAGTGAGTTTTGGCTATCACAAGCCAACAAGGCTAGGAACACTAAAATTTTTCGAGCACCTTTGTTAAGCTACTAATGTAAAGAACTTAGTGTATTAACCATGCAACCTTCCAAGTGATTTAAAATTAGGCCTCACTAACTTAAAAATTTTAGACTTTTGGCCATAGAACCATCACAAGAAGGTATACATAGTCTTCAAAAAAAAATGCTCGAGTTTAAAAAAATTCATGAATCAAAGATCTAAAGCCATGCATGTGAGATTTTAGTAAAGACTCATCCTTTCCCCCTCTTGGTGTTTCGGCTACACCATGATCATAGGGAGGATGATTTTCTCTTCACATGCAAGCCCTTAAAATGAGAATAAAGATGAGCAAAAAGTGGTAAAATCTTTTGCATGTAAAGGAAGATGATTTCTTATTGATTACAAGTTAAAACCATCAGCATAAATCATAGTAAAACTAACATGCATGTGAAAAATATGTTGCAAAATCACAACCTCTCCTCCTTAGGGTTTCAGCCAACCCCATTAAAATGGTCATAGGAGGGTTCATTCCAACATGCAAAGGTTGATGAAGGTAGAAAGAAGTAGTAGAAGTTGAAAGAATTTAGTTTTGAAACAAAATTAACAAGCTTTCATGAATCAACTCAACATGCATGTGTATAAAATGAACATAGAAGAAAAGTGCAGAACAATAGTTGGAGATTATACCTAGGAGCTGCATAAAATTGAAGTCTTGAGAGAAAGACTCGAGTCTTCCTTAAGAACAAGAGAAATAAAACAAAGTGTAGTAAAATGGATTTTGTGTGGATGAAAGGAAAAGTGATGAAGTGAGAAGAGGATGTGCTTATATAGAGGAGGGGGAGGGCACTGGTTTCACCAGAAAAGGGAGAGGAAAATTAAAAAAAAAAAGTATTTTTAATATAAATATTGAAATATAATAATTTATTATGATAATTATGATTTTGTGTCATAAAATTACTATTCATTTTACAAAAAAATCAGATTTTCCTCACCCAACACTACAAAATCTGATACAAGTTATTTCCCTTGATTTATGTTTCGTTCCGGTTAAATATCTATACCGAATCGATCGTATTTCTAATGAAAATCGCACCCGAAAAATCAATAAAATAAAAATTTTTAACAAAAAATTTTAAAATAGTGGAAACATTAGCAATCATAATTAGAAGCCTAATCATTTCTTTCACGAGTAAAAATTTCATTTTCTGATCAGTAAACTTGTACCGATAGAGAAAACACAGACCGGGTCTGAATTTTCAGCTGAAATTTTTACTGCAGCTTCCTAAGATAGACTAAGTTATGAAAATGATTTTAGTATATCAAAATAATCTCTAAAACTTTAAAATCAATTACTGGCAAGCAAACACTTAAGCACAGATTAACAAGAAACAAAATCGGGGAGTTACATTACTATCCCACTAAAAATAAATTTCGTCCTCGAAATTACGTACCGGGAAAAAGTTTGGGGTACTGTAATCTCATCTTCTCTTCAGTCTCCCAGGTTGCTTCTCCGGTCGCTTCATCCCAGATAACTTTGATCAGGGGAATTTGTTTTCCCCGAAGTTGCTTAATCCTTCTGTCTTCGATCCGTACCGGTGCAGTTTCATAGGATAGTTCTCTTTTAACTGTACTTCATCGGGCTCAATTACATGCGATGGATCGGAAACATATTTTCTCAATTTAGAAACGTGGAACACATCATGGATATTTGAAATAAAAGACGGCAAGGCAATTTGATAGGTTACTGGACCAATACGACAGAGGATTTGATAAGGTCCAATGAATTTTGGGGTAAGTTTTCTGGATTTTATGACTCTGCCTATCCCTGTGGTAGGGGTGACTCTTAGGATACATGCTCACCTTCTAGAAATTCAAGAGGTATCCTCCTACAGTTGGCATAGTTCTTCTGTCTGCTTTGAGAGGCCTTCATCTTTTCATGGATTTGCCTCACTTTCTCTGTTGTCTGTTGCACAATCTCAGGTCCTAAAATGGCGCTTTCTCCGTCCTGATACCAGCACAACGGTGTCTGACATTTCCTTCCATACAAAGCTTCGTAAGGTGCCATCCCTATACTCGAGTGGAAATTGTTGTTGTATGTGAACTCGATAAGTGGTAACAAATCATCCCAACTTCCACGGTTGTCCAGAATGCAACTCTAAGAAAGTCTTCCAAGGTCTGAATTGTCCTTTCAGTTTGCCCATCAGTCTGTGGATGGTAAGCCGAACTTAGCCTTATCTTAGTTCCCAAAGCTTTTTGTAATCCCCAAAATCGCGAAGTGAACTTTGGGTCTTGATCTGAGACTATACTGGAAGGCACTCCATGAAGTCTAATCATTTCCTTGAGGTATACTTCGGTTAGTTTTTCCACTGTGTAGCTCGTCTTGACAGGTAAGAAGTGTGCCGACTTCGTCAACCTGTCTATGACCACCCAAATTGAGTCAAAGCCTTTGGAAGTCCTCGGTAATCCTACCACGAAATCCATGGATATACTATCCCACTTCCATTGGGGTATATCTAGAGACTGTAACATTCCACCGGGTCTCTGATGTTCTATCTTTGCCTTTTGACAAGTTAGGCAAGATGCCACATACTCTGCTACTTGTTTCTTCATACCTGGCCACCAAAATCTTTGCTTCAAGTCTTGATACATCTTGGTTGATCTTGGATGGATACTCAAGGTGCTTTTGTGTGATTCATCGAGAATCATCTTCTTCATCTCTGGATTTTCGGGAAAACAGATTCGACCATTACATCTCAAGATGTTATCTGATCCCAAATTAAACTGGGTGACTTTCCCTTGCTCCATGAGCTCTTTCTTTTCTTGGAGGAATGTATCAGCAGCTTGTTGCTCTTTGATCTCTTCCATCAATCCACTTGATATCGTGATCATCCCCACACCGATCTTTTTCAGACTCATTTCCATCATTAAATCAATGTCTTGGGTATGTCCTCAGTCTTGACTCTAATCTAGTTATAGCCCGTCCTCAAGTTAGTTTTCGAGAAAACCGCAGCTCCTTGCAATTGATCCATCAGATCATCTATGCGTGGCAACGGGTACTTATTCTTGATCGTCACCTTATTGAGTTGCCTAAAATCCACGCAGAGTCTTGAGCCTCCATCTTTCTTTCGTACTAAAAGAACAGGTGCTCCCCAAGGAGAAACAATGGGTCGTATGAACTGCTTTGACAACAGATCTTCTAGTTGAGCCTTCAATTCACCGAGCTCTGTGGGTGACATCCGATAAGGATCAATTGATATCGGTCCAGTTCCTGGAATTAGATCGATAGAGAATTCAATTTCCCTTGCCGGTGGTAATCCTGGTACATCATAAGGAAACACCTCCGGAAAGTCTCTTACAACCGGTATAGCACTCAAACTAACTTCCTCCTCGACATCTAAGCTTGTTAAAAGTAAGAATTTATGACCTTTTTCCTTCGAGAAAGACCTCATCAAATAGGTAGATAGAAATCCAGAAATTTCGGAATCCGGAAAAACTAGGTTCTTGTGAGCACAGTCTAAAAACACATGATTAGAAGACAATCAATCCATGCCCAAAATCACATCTAGTTATATTAAGGGCAGGAAGATCAGATCAACAAGAAAGTATCGATCTTGAATGACAATCGGACAATTCAAGCATACTGAATTAACCGTAACAGGTTCAGCAGTAGATGTGGAGACAATTAAATCATATGATAATGAAGTAACAGGTAAGGTCAAAAGTCTCACACAATCATTTGAGATGAAGGAATGAGCTACATCCGAATCGAAAAGCACTGTTAAGAGGTTACCAGCTAGTTCACAAGTACCTTTCATAAGATCTTTGGAGTTCGAGGCCTCAACACAACTTAGAGTAAAAACTCTTCCTTTAGCTGTTGGTTTGGAAACTCTGGCACTGTTGACTGTGGGTTCCTGCTTCTTCACCTTACAGTCCTTTGCTAAGTGTCCCATCCGATCACAGTTGAAGCATTTCATCCCTCTCGCGGGACATTCATCAGCTAAGTGGGGTCGGATCTCCACATTTAAAACACCTCCTCCCTTGACTATTGCCTTGACTCCTCTGGTTAATACTTCCGATGGCGGAAGCAACTGGACGGTACTGTGGGTGGCTCCAATTTTTCCCAGTTGGTCTAAAGTATGACTTCTTCTGGGCTTGTCTTCCTTTCTGGCCTTGGTTCCTTGTTCGTGAGGGTCCCCCAACATTTCCTCGATTATCCCTTGTGTTCTGCATCTGTTCCACTTTTCTACATTTCTCCACCAAAGCTTGAAAATTCCTTATTTCCAGGGGCAATACTGAGTCTCTGATTTCGTACCGCTATCCACCTTCAAACCTTTCTCACTTCCAGCCTTCTTCTGGGCTGTCTTGTAAAAACCGAAAATATTTGGCCAATGACACGAACTTGGCCTCATATTCTCCGACGGCCATTTCTCCTTGTCGCAAACGCAAGAACTCCTGCTCTTTCTTAGCTCGAGCACTCTAGGGAAAGTATTTGTCTAGAAACGCTGTACGGAAAACCTCCCAAGTAATTTCTTGTTGGTTCACCTCGAGTAATGGCCTGGTGCCTTTAACATCCTAAAATTCTAATATAATTAATTTGATGAAAAATATATTAAGTTATTAAAAAAGTATAGTGCGAATAAAAAATATAATTAAGAGGTTTAGTGTAAAGAATGGATAGTATAAGGATTTATTGAAATTACTCAATTATTATAAATAAATAATACAAAATTTATTATATATACATATATATATATATATATATATATATATATGAAAACAATGTACGGGGCGTTAAGCCCAAAGTACAACTTATGACCTTTAAGTTCAAAAAAGAAAAGAAAAGAAAAGAACATAAAAAAAAACCTAGCTTCATGGAAATACGTGCGCTACATGTATATGCTCAAGTCTTTGTGCACAGGAGACAAGGTGAGAGTGCCGAACAGCTAAAGAAAGAAGAATAGGAGGAAGCCGGTACGCGGTGCTGAATAGGCGGCTCGCAGATCAGAAAATACCGTAAAAAAGAATAAAAATTTTTAGTGAAGCACGAAATTTTGTCATACATAATTTTTAGAGTATTTTGGAGGTCTTCGAGAGGTGACTAACAATACTTTTATGAACCATTTCCATGGTATATATGATTGTTTTTGTTGATAAGGGATTACCATGTGGTTTTGGGAGTCTTTAATTGACTTGATGCATATTGTTAGTAACCTAAATTCTAAAATTGGGGTTTTGTTTAAAAGGGGAATTAATTGATTAATTGATGTTGTAATGTGCTTATTCATGTATGATATGTTGTGATATTCATGATTGTTTGTTATTGGTGGAAGATTATATGTTTAAAATTGAGGGAAATAATTTGTTTCATGCATGAGACATGACATATTTGAGTTATAATATGTTGTTTGATGTTTGCCACAATACCACCTATGATAGGGGTATCTAAAAGTAATACCACCGTAATAGGGTATCGAAAGTAACATCGTCATATAATTGGGATGTTGAAAAAGAGCAATACCGCCTAAAAAGGGGTATCAAAAGTAACACCGTCACACGTTGGGGTGTCGAAAAGGGAGAAATACCGCCATGTGCACATGGGAGGTATCGAAATAGAAATGTCCCCGACAGGAGGGTGACATCGAAACATTCCTCATGAGTAGGGGTGGGCAATGGGACGCCATTGTCATGTGATGTGTGAGATTTATGGCATGCCGGCAAGAGACCAGTTTAGTTATGAGGCCTTCGAGCCACTTGGATTAATTTAGAATTTACTTGGTATGTGGAATGTGATGCATTGAGACGAGTTAATCTTATGCTATATGTATTTGACTTGATGAAATTTTTGTTGTTATTAAAAGTATTCTTTTTATATATTATTTTGGAAAATTAGCAAATACCATGGACAGTTTTTCCGGTTACCGCACCGACTGAGAACAACACTATTTTCAAAACATTTTATAACTGTATTGTTGTGCATTGGGATTTTATATCTCATTATAAGTGTTGTTTTCATAGCTCGATGACATCGCTGTTGAGGACCCAGAGATCTGAAGAGTTATCTTTGATTAGCCAGTTGGTTAGTAATGTAGTATGGTTTAGAGTATTATGTGGACGACGTTCTTTGGTTTACGTACTATTTTTCTTAGATTGTAATTAGACGCCCGGTTTTGAGGCTTTTAGTTTTTATTCAAATGATTGGATTTAATAATATTTTTCAATATTTTGTAAATACTATTATTTTATTTAATACGAGGTATTTTCATACTTAGTTATTTGAGAAAAAATTTATGACTTGTGTATTTTAATTAAATGTTTTGAAGGATTTTTATTGAAATTAATTTGGGTTACTAATGTAACGAAGGGCGTTACATTTTTGGTATCAGAGCAGTTCGATTCTAAATCGGACTGTGGCATTGGGCCTTTTTCTAAAACAAAACTTGGGTGCATAGGATGCTTGTTAGGGTTATAAATGTTGCATGCTATTCTTTGGGAGATTGGACCTGATCAACCCAGTATTTCATTGGTAGTGAGCAGATTTATGGCTTTTAATAGGCGAGGGACGAATGTTGCACTTGCATCGACTTTGGATCGTATGGCCAGAGCTATGCAAGGGCAGACGGAGACTCTCGTCAACTGAAAGGGAATGGAGGCCAGTCATTGATGGAGTTGTGACAACTTAGGACCCTTAGCACGTGGGGCTTTTCGAATTCAAGAAGAACGAACCGCCATCATTCCGAGGCAGCTTAGATCCGAGGAAGACTGAATTTTTCCTTCTCGTATAGGAGAAAAGGTTACTATATTGTTTGATTCAGGAGCAACACATTTTTTTGATATATCTTTCATGTGTGAAATTTGAAGTTACCTATCTTTCATTTGTCCTTTGATTCGTGTGTTGCTACTTCTTTAGGAGATAATCATATTACTTTCGATGCTTATTTAAATCATTTTCTCGTGCGTCGGGACGTGCCTTATGTCATCGTTCTTACTTGTTATCAATGTGTGGGTTGGATGCAATTATTTGTAAGGATTGTTTGTCGTCTAGACTTATTGTCATAAAGTACTCTGATAGGACTATTTTTTTCTTTTGTTGCTTCTTCACAACCAATGTTGAGTGATCCTTCGGTGTCAACCAAAATTGTATTTCTTATTTCTTGTAATAAGTACTTAGTTGAAGGAGCTCAAAGACCGATACATACTCTTGTTTCCCGGTAAGGTATAGAATTATAGTGACATGACAGTAATACCTGTAGCGTGTGAGCAAAACATTTTCTCAAGACCTCCATGGGATGAATTTTTTTTAAGGATGTGATTTCTTGATTTTATTTGATTCTTTTTAATTTAAGAATGATGTGGAAATTGAAGTTTTCACATGTAGATTTATCTATTATGAAGAATCAACATTTTGGGGTTCTTGATTATTTGATTTGGAATTCTTAAAATGTTTTCATGTTATTTGATGAATTAATTTGATAGATGTATATTTTTAAAGATTTATAAAGAATGTTTTAATTTATGGTTTTGTTTCTTATGTTAAGGTGTAAATGTAGCTCCTTACTTTTATTTTCGTCCAAAATTTGTAGCCCTATCTCATTTTCGTTTGTGCTATTCTCACTTGAGTTAATTTTCCTTTTCGTTTGATGGCAAAATTATAAATCTCACTTGAATTGATTTGTTCTATTCTATATTTAATTGTTTTCCTGTGAAGTGTTGTTTCACCTTACCAAGTCAGTTATGTTTGAATTGGTTTCACTTGCCAAATTCAAATGATACTTATTTGGAATCACAATTTTCTCATGTTTCTTGAAACACTTTCACAATGCAGTGATTTTTTTTATCGGATCCTAAATAAATATTTGTTTAATTATAGTATGGGTCAAATTCCACTTTAATTATTGTTAAGAAATATGTTTGATTTTGTAATAATTTTTCAGTGCTTGTAGTGAAAAAAAAATGATTGGAGTACGAGGTTGTGTGTGTACAATATGTAATTGGACAAAGTACCCATTGGGGATATGTATCTTTTGCCAAGGATAGATGACCTTAGATCAGTTGAGTAGAGTGACATTCTAGTAAAGTAAATGCATGGATGGAATTAGAGAGTTAAATACAAGGCAACAAAGGTGTATGAAATTTCTTAGGAACTATGATTTTGAGTTGAAGAACAATCTAGGAAAAGCTAAAGTAATGGTCGATGCTCTGAGTAGGAAATTTTCGCACATGTCTAGTTTTAGGTTGCAAGAGATGAACCTAATAGAAGAGTCTAGAGACATGAATTTGGATGTCGTTTTAAGGCTGTAAGCTTGAGATTGAATAGATTGAAAATTTGTAGTGACCTTAGAAAATAGATTAAACATGTGTAGTTTCTAGACCGGGAATTGTAATATCTTATGGATCAAGAGAAGTATGTGTAATCTAATGATGGTCTAGTGTTGTTTAAGAATAGGATCATTGTTCCTGAGGAGGGGAGCCTTAGAAAAAAAAATGTTGGAAGAGACACGTAAAGAACGTTAACCATACATGTATGAATAACCAAAATGTATCAAGTTTTAAAGATGAATTGGTGGAGGAGAATAAAAATGGATGTTGTATATATGTGCTCAAATTTTGTTATTATGTTGTAATTTTGTTAAATAATATTTTTTTTTAGAATATATTTCCTTAGAATTTCAGATTGTTTCTCAAGTGACCAAATATTAATCGCGATTAACATACCCCTAGGATTTGTTTTCCGTATAGATTAACGGCATGCCTAATCCTAAAAAAAAACTCATATTTCTTATCAAAAATTGAAAAAAATGTTATTTCTTATTTGTATGTGCCTACTCAAGGATCAAGATGGAACTGATTTATTAGTACTACTGTTGTATTTATTTTTACAGTTGTTTCTGCACAATGTTTACACAATTTAATTGCAAGTTTACTAAATCTTATTCTCTATTTTGTAATCACCTTTCTTTTAAGTAAGATCTTCTTATCAACAAAAAGTGAAATTATATATATTTTTTTTGTGAAATTATTATCTTGGACTATATAAGAATTAATATGTGGATGATGCTACTACTTCTCATTTCTTTATTTTTCTTATTTATAAAATTCCTCCGTTCTGTAAATAATATAAGAAATTTGGTGTACCGTTTGTAAGAGACTATTATACCTATGTATAGATGGTATAAAACATTTACTTCAATTTATTTTGTTGATTGTTTGTTATAAATTTAATTCGTGAGAGTTCTCATAATGATCAAATGCAAGTGAAGGTGTTCTAGTTATAAGGTGTCATGAATTGTACACTTATTATCAGGTGAAATAGTTAATGACTATATATATATTGATGATGTGGTTAGGAAATGTAGGTCCTCTTTATGTTAGTGTGAAGTAGGTGAGGAGATCTTGTTAGGACCGGATTCAATCCAAGATACAATTAGAATGAATAATTGAGAGAAAGGTGCGTACCGTGCAGAATAGGTAAAAAGTATTATGCCAACAAGAAAAGAAATCCTTTAGAATTTTAGGAACAGAAACATGTATTCTTGAGAGTGGCTCCTAAGTTTGGGATGGGGAGGTCAATGTCATTCAGAAAACTAATTCTTTGTTTCATGGGTCCCTTTCCAAATTCTTAAAAGAGTCGGACCTAATGCTTATCAATTGGCTATTCCGCCACATCTGACAAACCTTCATGACGTTTTCCATTTGTCGCAACTCAGAAAATATGTACCTGATGAGTCTCATGTGATAGCTCCTGAGTCTGGACAATTGAAAGAAAATTTGATCTATAAGTCCAGACCTAGTCGAATATTGGAGAAAAGCACTAAGACTTTGAGGAACCATACAATTTCATTGGTGAAAGTGTTATGGGAAGGATTGACTCTTGAGGAGGTCACTTGGGAGATGGAAGGGGACATCGTACGTCAATACCAAGATTTTATTATCTAAGGTATGGTAACCTTTATGTTTTGAACATGACATATCTTAAAATAAGTGCATGACTATGAGATGAATTTCGGGGACGAAATTCTTTAAGGAGGGGAGAAAATGTAACATCCTAAAATTCTAATATAATTAATTTGATGAAAAATATATTAAGTTATTAAAAAAGTATAGTGCGAATAAAAAATATAATTAAGAGGTTTAGTGTAAAGAATGGATAGTATAAGGATTTATTGAAATTACTCAATTATTATAAATAAAGAATACAAAATTTTAATATATATATGAAAACAGTGTACGAGGTGTTAAGCCCAAAGTACAACTTATGACCTTTAAGTTAAAAATAAATAAATAAATAAATAAATAAACCTAGCTTCATGGAAATACGTGCGCTACATGTATATGCTCAAGTCTTTGCGCATAGGAGACAAGGTGAGAGTGCCGAACAGCCAAAGAAAGAAGAATAGGAGGAAGCCTGTATGTGGTGCTGAATAGGAGGCTCGCAAATCAGAAAATACTGTAAAAAAGAATAAAAAAATTTAGTGAAGCACGGAATTTTGTCATACATAATTTTTAGAGTATTTTGGAGGTCTTCGAGAGGTGAGTAACAATACTTTTTATGAACTTTTTCCATGGTATATATGATTGTTTTTGTTCATAAAGGATTACCATGTGGTTTTGGCAGTCTTTAATTGACTTGATGCATATTGTTAGTAACCTAAATTCTAAAATTGGGGTTTTGTTTAAAAGGGGAATTAATTGATTAATTGATGTTGTAATGTGCTTATTCATGTATGATATGTTGTGATATTCATTATTGTTTGTTATTGGTGAAAGTTAATATGTTTAAAATTGAGGGAAATAGTTTGTTACATGCATGAGACATGACATATTTGAGTTATAATATGTTGTATGATGTTTGCCGCAATACCACCTATGATAGGGGTATCGAAAAGTAATACCACCGTAATGGGGTATCGAAAGTAACATCGCCATATAATTGGGATGTCAAAAAATAGCAATACCGCCTAAAAAGGGGTATCGAAAGTAACACCACCACACGTTGGGGTGTCGAAAAGGGAGAAATACCGCCATGTGCACATGGGAGGTATCGAAATAGAAATGTCCCCGACAGGAGGGTGACATCGAAACATTCCTCATGGGTAGGGGTGGGCAATGGGACACCTTTGTCGTGTGATGTGTGAGATTTATGGCATGCGGCAAGAGACCAATTTAGTTATGAGGCCTTCGAGCCACTTGGATTAATTTAGAATTTACTTGGTATGTGGAATATGATGCATTGAGACGAGTTGATCTTATGCTATATGCATTTGACTTGATGAAATTTTTGTTGTTATTAAAAGTATTCTTTTTATATATTATTTTGGAAAATTAGCGGATACCATGGACAGTTTTTCCGGTTACTGCACCGGCTGAAAACAATACTATTTTCGAAACATTTTATAATTGTATTGTTGTGCACTGGGATTTTATATCTCATTATAAGTGTTGTTTTCAGAGCTCGAGGACATTACTGTTGAAGATCCAGAGATCTGAAGAGTTATCTTTGATTAGCTAGTTGGTTAGTAATGTAGTATGGTTTAGAGTATTATGCGGACGACGTTCTTTGGTTTACGTACTATTTTTCTTAGATTGTAATTAGACGCCCGGTTTTGAGGTTTTTAGTTTTTATTCAAATGATTGGATTTAATAATATTTTTCAATACTTTGTAAATACTGTTATTTTATTTAATACAAGGTATTTTCATACTTAGTTATTTGAGAAAATTTTATGACTTGTGTATTTTAATTAAATGTCTTGAAGGCTTTTTATTGAAATTAATTTGGGTTACTAATGTAACGAAGGGCGTTACAGTGCCTTTCCACCAGTACTCTGCATCTCCCATCAACACGAAAGTGGCATAAGGCACTCTAATTGCCTCAGGGCTGTTGAACAGTTCGAAAATCTTCTTTATCTCTTGAATCCACAAGTCGGCTTTCACGGGATCAACATCCCCATGAAACTGTGGTGGGTTCTGGCATCGGAGAGCTGTCAGAGCATGACTTTCAGCAGCTTGTTCAGCACGAGCTTGCTCCTGCTGGTGTTGTGCAGTCATAGTCTGTTGAGCAATGGCAGCTGCAATGTCTGCCATAGCTTGTGCTGCAAAATCCATTCCCCCTCCAACCGATTCGCACCCACCAACAAAACCACCTCTACGGCCTCCTCTGCGACCACGTCCTCGTCCTGCCTCTAGCTCCATAACTGACCAACAAGATAAAATCAGTTAAATGGCAACTAGATAAGGAATATTCAATTATTTCTACAACATCTAGTACTTCTAAGAAGTAATTCAAACAAGCCTATTCAGAGATCACACAACACAAACACAATAGGCCTAGTTCACAAAGATTCCTGAAAGACTCGACCAGCCCTAATACCACCCTTAATGTAACACCCTCACCCGGGCATTACATTAATTAATCCTTTTTACTAATATTAATGTTATTAGAAGACATGTCGATTTCTTTCGGAATGTCAATATTTAATTAGTAATTCATTATTAAATAAAACTCAACTTAAGACATGGAATTAAAAGATCAACTTACATTCATAGAAAACATACATAATATTCACATTGATAACAAACACCTTCTTAGTGACAGGTGCATTGACAGAAGTTTCCTTGAGTGTACAACCAAGTTTCCTAAACAAAACATTACATTGCACTAGAGTTTAAAGAGACAAAATAAAGCATAAGACTGACAAGATCCATCCAACATCACTACTCCAAAATAAAACTAGACTTCCTAAGTTGATCAAGGCAACTAGTGATACCCATTCGGGATACCACGAAAGTCTCCCTCATTTCCAGAAGAAGAATCAAAAGAGGATACTTCCACCCCGGCTCCCTCGCCAGGTGCATCGTCATCATCATCATCACCATCATTGCTCATAGGATGATACTGAGGTTTCTCATCCATGAATTCCTATGGATCCTCCTCTATTTGTGAAGCTGGCGCCACATTCAGAGGTGGTGGATTCAACACTAGCTGTCCTAGGTTTGATAGGTGCTGTACATACAACCAAGCTGGCGGAAGTGATATCTGGATGGTTTCCACGGTATGAATCCTCCTCTCTGGTCCTCCCTCCTGTGTTCCTTCTATAGTGCAAACCGAGTCAGTGTACTCGGCCATGTGATTCCCCGGATGAATCACCCAAGCCCTAGGGTTATTGGCATCCTCAAACATGATCGTCCACACCCATGAGTGCATGAGAGGCAGAGCTGGGTCCATCTAGTCCCAACATAACAGGATACATACATATATACATGAAGGAAAATGCAAGGGTAAGATACCAATATATGAATAATTATGACAACTATATGCAACCAAAACACACAAACATATACAAATAACAAGATATCATTTTAAGCAGTACGTAGCAAGAGATAATCATCACTTTTTGAAAACCATGACACTTCTATAATTCAACTTCTATCCTAATCTCCGGAGACCCCAACTTCACTTTGTTTAAAATGAGCTGATCAGGCCCGAAATCTTTGCCATAAAAGGCACAACGTGTTAGTCCACTACACTGCCCAAAACTCTTAGCACAGTGTGCAACGTGCGTGGATGTCCATAGCATACTATCCAACTCAAGGCATAGTAATCAAGGCATATGGATTTCATTGTCCGTCAAGGCACAATGATACAACGTAGCATGATATACCCTGCCTTTCAAGGTACTCACACAAAACAGCTTTGGGCACGTCTGCCAAATACAGGAAAAACATTTTATTATCGAGGCTTTTCTTTGTGTATATATAATTCTTTCCTTGTCGAAGCTCAAAGGCTCACGACCTCCATAACTTTTCAATTTATTAAAATTTGTAAACACATAACAATTGAGTCCGAGTGTCCAATCACAAGAGTATTAAACCGATGCACCAGTCTAAAACTTTGTGGTAGTAGAAAACAACTTTACACCTTTACTGCGTTTATCACGTTTGTATAACGTATGTAGGACACTCAGTCCACAACAATGTATAAGGACACAGAGTCCGCAACAACGTGACACGGATCATAGATCAACGTGTTTAATTACACTAGTAGCCCGACGTCTCGGTTACTAGGTCCACTTTTCAACGTTATTATTATTTTTTTGGTCAGTGAAAAACAAAACAAAATCAATCTCCATAACTTATCCAAGTTATTGGAATATTGTTTTTGAGCAAAGTTTTTAGTAAACAATTTTTATTTGAAATTCATTTTTCAAAAATCACATTGATTTTTAAAATTCACTGTTTTTCAATAAAATCAAATTAATCTTCCTTTTAAAAAAATTTCTTTTAATTCAATAAATCAAAATATGCTTTTTCATAAAATTTCTAATGTTAAAAAAATTTAGAAATATAACCTTAACCTTCTTCTCTTTTTCAAACAAAACATCTTTTTTTTAAAAAAACATTATTTATTTGTAAGCTTCTTTCATGATCTTGTTAAGATTTTTATCTTAACATATTATTTTGAGCTCTAACTCAAGGTTAGGCTTTATATGCATGCACCAAATAATTACATCAATAAATCGACATATCCATATCATAATAAACATTATATAATCAACATAAACCACTACAAAAAAAAAAACCCAATTACCGACAGCCAAAAACCGTCGAAAACACTAAAAATCCGTCGGAAAACTACACTACCGATGGACTTTCCGACGGACACAGTTCCGTCGGTAATAGGCGCGTAGGAAAGCCTTTCCGACGGATCTAGTGCGTCCGTCGGAAATTTCCGACGGTCTTAACCTTGGGAAAACTTGCCACACAGAACCCCTAATTACCGACGGAAATTCCGTCGGTAACTCTATGTGGAAGTTACCGATGGAATTTTCTGTCAGAAAATGTAACCAACAGTTACCGACGGAAATATCCGTCGGAAACAAGGTTTTTTAAATTTTTTATTTATTTTTTTATATTAATAATTAATAATTAATTATTTTTATTAAAATTAAATATTAAATATTAAATATTTTATTTATTAATTATTATTATATTTTATTTTAATTAATTATATTTTATTTATTAATTATTATCATAATTTATTTATTAATTTATATTTTATTATAATTTAATCATTATTTTATATTTTATATTATCAATTACAAAACAAAATTGGAATTAAAAATAAAATTTAAAAAGCAATTAAATTAAAAATAATTAAAAATAAAAACAAACTCAACATATAATCCATAGATAAAATATCCGTCTATCTACAAATCTCTACTATACCTATAACTATCGTAATACCCATCACCATAATACTCGTCATCGTCGTCCTGTCGGGGGGAGTCTGCCGGCGTCACATGATCATCAAGCTGCGGCTTAGTAGACAGACTGTCATCATGCGGCTGCAGTGATGGATCAGTAGTAGTAGTGGAGGGCTGGGGCCGGGTGGCATAGAGGACTCCCTACAGAGCGTTGTGCCTGTCTGGTGGGAGGAAATCGAGCACGGCGGCCATGACCGTAGAGAATGTCTCCATCTGCTACATGATGCGCTCGTTCGTCTCCCTCAGCCGCTGTACCTCCTGCCTCAGTCGATGCACCTCCTCCGTGTCCTGTGAGCCGGAGGATGTAGGCTCCCTAATGGTCATGCTCGGCGTCGACCCCCGAGGATGTAGGATCGCAGTACTGTAAATCCGTCCCTTGTTCTTCCCGCCCGCCACATCCATCCAGGCCTGGGTCTGTAGTCGCTCAACCTCGACGGGGTCCAGCTGAGAAGGATCTGAGGCACCAGAGCAAGAGGCAGCCTTAGATGCTACCTGACTGAACCCGGTGTTGTACTCCGCCTGCGATCAATACATTACAATCAATATGTATTAAACTATATATATATATATATAAAATAATAAAAATAATAATAATAATAATAATAATAATAATAATTACCAGTAGTTTAAATATAAAAAAACACTTTAGCTCACCACTGTCTGCCTCGACCTCTCATCAACAAACTCGCCGGTGTCCGAGCGAATATGTGTCTGCTCAAAGACCGTAGGGACATCAACGGGCTGAGCTAGCTCTCCTGCCTGCAACCGACACACCAATAAAATAAATTAGTTATAAAACAAATTTTTAATAAAAATATACAGTTTATAAATAATGTTATTTATATATGCATACCATGTAAATGGCATGCTGCATGTGGCTAATAGAACCACCAGTGTGCATGCTTCCACCCTTCTCGGAAGCCTGATTTCTCTTCGCCTGTTCACACTTCAGCTTGTAAGCTGAAGAGTCCCAGTACGCACACAGTTGGGCCCAGATGTTGGGCCCGATGTAATTCGGACGTACTCGTCTCTCCCTACGCTCCAGGAGCATGTCCCTCAGTCGAGCAGCTGTTCGATCGTCAAAGATAGCACGTATCTCAGAGGTATGCTCCGATAACCAGCGCACAAGCTACTGTTAACAAAGAAAAAATTAATAATAACATTATACAAAAGAATATATAAAATAAATGGAAAATTACATGAACTAATAAACAAGAACTTACCCCGAATCGTCTGAAGATACGATCCCGATCATCCCCGGGGATCACCCCCCATGATGGCCAGAAGCGATGATATTGTGCCTTGATGGCGAAGGTAACGTGCTTCGATCCCACTTTCGATGGGATGAAGCTGAAAAATTCATAATTTTATTAAATCAACAATATGACAACCAACAAATATCTGCTTATTAAATAGTAATTATTTTTAAACAACATTAAATTAAATTAAACTTACGATCCAGAAACAGGACGGATCCATGGTCGATCCTCAGGTGCGGGAACCCTAGCCCACTCAGGCAAGTCCTCAGCCACGACCGACTGCTGCACAGACAATGATGATGGTATGGCCGTGTCGTGACCGTATACGGCCCCGGATGATGAGGATGGAATGGTCGTGTCCGGCTGTGGCATCATCCCAGGAGTCAGCATAAATGATAATCCTGCTGGGTGTGTGGACGGCGCGGTCAATGATGATGGTGGTGCTGGGTGTGGGTGTGGTGTGGGTCCAATAGGGGGCGGCGAGTATCCAGCTAGTGCGTGTCGTGGCGCAAAGCGAGTGGAGGTCTGGACATGGGTGGAGGGTGGGGTAGTGTGGGTCGGGGATAGTGTAGTATGGGTAGGGGATGATGTAGTATGGATCGGTGAGGGTATAGAATGGGTGGGGGATGGTGTAGAATGGGTGGGGGAGGCTACTGTAGGTGGCGATAGGGTAGGTGCGGTGGGTACGGAGGGACCTCTAGGAATGCGAGCAAGCACCTGGGACTTCACGGTGTATCGTCCCCGCTTAGCCTTCCCCTTATCACCGCTAGGCGGTGGGGGGCGGGGCGGCTGTCCTCCTGATGCTGACATATCTATTTTTCTAGCACAATTACAAATACGGTTCCTATTATACACCCAACTACGATTCGAGGGATAATATTCCATCCTTCTGCATTTTCAGATAAGTTGAAGTATTTTTAAACATGATACTATATCCCCGAATCACTCCCTTTTCTTAAAAGGTGTGGCCCTATCCCATTCGAGGAAAAACTTTTTCACCACTGTATTATACTAGCTACTCATCACTTCTCATGTCTTATAGCTAACGAAATTTCGGCAGCATCTCCCATCGGTCTCCAAGTACACAACTTGACCGCGGTGAGATACCACAACCAAGTATGGACCCGGAGAACAAAAGAAATGCTTCGACCTGACATTTCATCGACTATAATCAACGAGTAATTAGTATATCAGTGGAGAAAAAGTTTCTTCCCAAACTGTCCCAATTGGACAATTCAAGATTCAATAAAATGAGCGATACCATGACCACGAGTACACATGCTAAATAATATTGAACCTTGAACGAGAATCTACAGTTTTTCTCAATTACGTATTAATTATATTATTCCTAAGTTATTTAATTAATTCATTATTTCACTTAATTACTTTTATTAATTAAAATTTATTTGTATCAATTTATGTGTTAGCTAAATATTATTAGCAACAATAAGAATTAAAGTCCTACATTAATTATTATAAATCAAAATCAGAAAAACCCACAAAATCCGACATTTCCAGCTCAACACTTATAATCGTACAATCAGTCCCAAAAACGCATAACTACTGTTTTTAAATTACAATATTTGCAACATATATGTATCATATCATTTTTTTTTTAAACAAGATGCTTATATATAACATTAACTAAACCCCAAGGTTAGGATTACAATCAGGAAAAACATGAAACATATAAAACGCCTAGGATACAAAACAGATTTCCTAGCTAGGTGATGTGCATGCACATTGACAAATATATATGTATCATATCATTAAACACTACACAATTTCAAATAAATCAAAAAAAAAAAAAGAAACCTGGCAGTGCAGACAGTAGTGGCTCCTAGGCAGTGGTGGTGACAATGGTAAGAGCAACTACTTAACAAACAAACATTAAACACTTAATTAACAACCATTAAACACTTAATTAACAAACATTTAACATTAATTAAAAATTAAACAAATTGCATAAAAAAAATTAAATACCTGGCTCTAGGGTTGCTGCTGGCAGTGGGGGAGGAGGTTGTGGTGGTGGCTGCTGGCAGTGGGGGAGGTAGGACACGGTGGTGGCAGTGGTGGTGGCGCACGAGGTGGTTGAGGGGTGACGCGCGGATGACGAAGCAGGGTGTGGGGCTGGTGCGAGCGGAAAAGAAGAAGAGAACAGAGAAGGAAGAGAAGAGAAGAAGAGAGGTGGAGGTGTGGTGGTGGCGCGCGCGGTGGCAGAGAGCGGTGGGGGGTGGCCGGTCGCGGTGAGAGAAGAAGAAGAATAAAGAGTGAGAAGAGAGGGAAAAGAGAGGAAGAAAGGAAAAGTGAGGGAGGTAGAAGGGTTTCTGCCACTAAAAGACCCAGTTTCCGATGGCCAAGTCCGTCGGTAATTCAAATTTTTGAATTCCGACGGCCTGGTCCGTCGTTAATATAAAAAACAATTCCGACGAACAGGATCGTCGGTAATTATCGATGAGCTAGTCCGTCGGTAGTGCCACGCGCCAAATTTTCCCCCTTCGCGCCACTTTTTTTCGACGGAATTACCGACGGATATTCCGTAGGTACCGTTACCGACGGTCGTTCCGTCGGAAATACCTGTGACTTTTCATGTTCTAACTTAGCAACGGCAAAAGCCGTCGGAAATTTCCTAGTTACCGATGGACCTGCTGTCCATCAGAAATTTTTCGTCGGTAATATCCCATTTTCTTGTAGTGAACACTAAAATCATGTAAATCAAATAAAAATAAGCATATCAACTAAATCAAATCACTCATCAAACCAAGCATCATAACAAGCATTCAACTAACACATCAAACAAATACAGGTAACACATGGTCATCATAACTTTAATATCCCTCAGGCTTTCTTCCCTTACCTCAGAGTAAAATGGTAATGAAACCCGGTTTTGGTTTTTAAAGAGGAACGACTCGGTTCGCGTTACGATTGCAAATCTATACAGAAAAAAGTGTTTAACATAAGTAAAATTTTTATAAAATCACCCTAATTTGATGCATGCATTCGGCCATACTTAAAAAAAATAATGCTAGAAATTTTAAATTTTCACAAACTTTTGGATCTATGATCCTCAAGCATCAAGGAAGTAAAATAAAAGTTTAAAACTTGAAAATAAAATTTTATAATCTTGGCCCATGAACCATAGGTTTCGGCCTTATCAAGAAATGGTGGAAAAATACTATTTTTCATCAATCTAATTTCATGCATGTAAACTTTATAGTGTTCTAAGCATAATTTAGCTTTAAAAAAATTTGAACATGCCTCATCAACTCATCAAGTGAGTTTCGGCTATCACAAGCCAACAAGGCTAGGAACACTAAAATTTTTCAAGCACCTTTGGTAAGCTACTAATGTAAAGAACTTAGTGTATTAACCATGCAACCTTCCAAGTGATTTAAAATTAGGCCGCACTAACTTAAAAATTTTAGATTTTTGGCCATAGAACCATCACAAGAAGGTATACATAGTCTTCAAAAAAAAAATTATTTAGTAAAAAAAATTCATGAATCAAAGATCTAAAGCCATGCATATAAGATTTTAGCAAAAACTCATCATTTCTCCCTCTTGGTGTTTCGGCTACACCATGATCATAGGGAGGATGATTTTCTCTTCACATGCAAGCCATTAAAATGAGAATAAAGATGAGCAAGAAGTGGTAAAATCTTTTGCATGTAAAGGAAAATGATTTCTTATTGATTACAAGTTAAAACCATCAGCATAAATTATAGTAAAACTAACATGCATGTGAAAAATATGTTGCAAAAAAAGTATTTTTAATATAAATTTTGAAATATAATTTATTATGATAATTATGATTTTGTGTCATAAAATTACTATTCATCTTACAAAAAAAAAATCATATTTTCCTCACCCAAAACTCCAAAATCTGATACAAGTTATTTCCCTTGATTTTTGTTTCGTTTCGGTTAAATATCTATACCGAATCGATCGTATTTCTAATTAAAATCACACCCGAAAAATCAATAAAATAAAATTTTTAACGAAAAATTTTAAAATAGTGGAAACATTAGCAATCGTAATTAGAAGCCTAATCTTTTCATTCACGAGTAAAAATTTCATTTTCTGATCAGTAAACTTGTACCGATAGAGAAAATGCAGACCGGGATTCATCTGAATTTTCAGCTGAAATTTTTATTGGAGCTTCCTAAGATAGACTAAGTTATGAAAATGATTTTAGTTTATCAAAATAATCTCTAAAACTTTAAAATCAATTACTGGCAAGCACACATTTAAGCACAGATTAACAAGAAACAGAAAATCGGGGCGTTACACTTTGGTTGGAATCATATTTATCTAATTGCCGGTTAATATTTATCTTATATCTTTGTGTTAGTACAGACTGCTTTGTTCTTTATCAACTTTACTTGTCTGTTTTCTAGCAAAATGCCTCCCCAAAAGGTACCAAAGTACTTTCCTTTTTGATAATGCCAAAAGAGGGAGAACATAAAGCAACATAAGCAACATAGCAACTTAAAGCAAAAGAAAATAAGTTTAAAAAGAGCAAGAATGTATGTTAGGCTAAAGCTCTTCGCTGTTTTAAATATAACATAAGTTTAGGGGGAGTCTCTAAACTTTCTTGGAATCAAAATGTTTTGATAATCTCTTATTTGTTAGTGCTAAATTTTTATCATCTTTGTCTCTTTTGCTTGTTCAATATAAAATCTTATGGAATGTTTGTCATCATCAAAAAGGGGGAGAATGTTAAGTCGTAAAGCGTCTGACTCATCATACGTCTGACTCACACTCCTGTGGCCCATGTGTGTTTTGATGAACTCAAACATTTAAGTAATTGATTTTACATTGAACCATAGGAACGTTGCTAATCGTCTACTTGAGTTGTGTAGCCAAAGCATTCTATCTTAGCAGAACAAGTCAGCAAAAGATTATGAAAGAATCAAATGGTTGCATACAATCGTTTGACTCAAATCTGTCTATAGTACAATGCGTCTAAAGCCTGACTCACTGAAGCCTACATCAACATCTCTCAGACTTATCAAACTATGAAGAAGAATAGCTAGCAACAGTATCAAAGAAAAGCAATCAATGATTGTCGTCTTCACTGAAAGCTAAAGGAAAAGGACTCATTCATTCATAAGCAAATGAAAGAATAGAAAGTATCAAGCAATATTCTTATGGAAGATTGTTCGTTTTTACTTGACTGACTATGCTTAAGACCAAGAAGCATGAAGTTATCAGTCAGAGTAATGATCATAGTATTCGAAGAATACAAACACTGTATTTTGAAGCTAGTTGAAAGAAGAAGGATCAGGATTACAGATCATGAAGTCTTACTTCAATGAAGCGTTTATCTCTCTCAATATGCGTATAAGCCTCTGACAAAGTCAGAACCACTCTTATGTCAGATTAACGTGTTTGATTCAAAAGATATTCAAACATCCACAAGCTTAGAAGATGTGAAATGCTAAAGTCACCTCTATGTTATTGAAGCACGCGTCAAGGAGAAAAGTTCTCTATGAAGGAATCAATTAATCTCTGATTCAATAATAAGAGTGATTTGAAATATAGTTAATTAAACTTGAAAAAAGTTTATTAATATATTTATTATCTTCAATCGAAATCAGAGAAAGGAGAAAAGACAAAAGACAAAAGGGCAAAGCTACAAAAAAGCATTCCTTATATTAGTAAGAGAAAAGGTACTTTATCTGAGCTTTTCTAAGTGTTGCACAAGTAAGGAAAGAACACTGCCCAAAGCCAGAAAAGCATATCTGCTATACTTAGATGTCAACAAGGAATCTCCAACGTTCTTCAAAGCATTTATTATCAAATCAGAACGGCTATTTCCTGAAGAACAAAGCTGAAGACTCTCAAATACATCTCAACGGATCTTTGTGATCAAGCAATAAATAGAAAAATTCGAAGACTGAACAAAAAGTGATGTGATATAGTGATAAGCAACCAGAGAAATTACTCATCAGTTGAAAATCTATATTACTCAAAAAACAGTACTCATCTTTAAAAAAAAAAAAAGCTGAAAGCTCTCATCACTCGCATATCTTCTTCACACTCTGAAAAATCATTAGAAGAAGAACTCATCTGCAACTCACCAAGTTCCAAGTTCATATTCACTCTTTGTAGTGTTTAAAGATTGGTTGAATTGCTTTGTAACTATGAAGTTGTGCTTCAAATTCTCTCAAAATTCTCTGAGCCTGAAGAGGCTTGTTTCAAGAATACTTGTTGAGCCTGAAGAGGCTAGGTGTGCAAAAAATACTTGTGGTTGAGCCTGGAGAGGATAGGTGTGCAAATAATACTCGTCTGTAACCTTGATCAGTTATAGTGTTAAAACTTGGTAAAACCAAGGACTGGATGTAGCCCAAGGTTTGTGGGTGAACCAGGATAAATCTGAGTATATTCTCTCCCTATCCTTCACTCTATTATTCAGTTGTTTAACTGTTTTAAGTAACTAACTCGGACGTGTTATATAGATGCTAATCACTGTGTTGTGAAAGGCGTCTGTTCTAAGAGCCACTTTCATTCACTGATCTTGTTTTGTGCTTCTTAAACTCTGATTTTCTATAACACTATTCAACCCCATTCTAGTGATGTTTTGTGCCATTTCAGGAACAAGTCTTGAAGATTCAATATGTTGGTTGGCTATGCCGGTATTGATTTGTATATCATAAACATGAGTAACTTAGTAACATTGAATGAGGTAGGAACATGTTATCTACATTTATTTTTGAACCAACAAAGATACCTTAATAAGATCAAAACTTTCCTTTAACCAACATCAATCTTGCCACCAAATAGATAGCTTCATGACGACTATTAAAAATTGACTCAGAAGATCAAAAGGAAAACATAAAACAATTTGAACAAGAAATGTAGAAAAGGTTTTTTCATTAAAAAAAAGAAAAAACTTTACTTAATTGGGTTGGACGCAAATGACAACATCATATTTCTATTTTCTACGGGAAACTAACTTCAAAGTAAATAGGAAATCGTAAATCAAGTGTATGTCAATTAAGACTATAATTAATATAAAAAAGCACATTACACAAATTTACTACTAAATTTGTAACCAAGGGAAATTCAAAAATACGAATAGAGGAGCCGCTACTACAAATTTGACTATCTCTTTATATCAAAATCATCAAGCACTAGAACAAGTTGACATAATTATAGATCACAACATGCAAGTCATTAGGTTGTATTTGGGATGATGAAGTGGAGTAGTTAGTAATGGAGTGAAGTGGTTGAATAGCATCAACCTATTATTTGGGAGTTTATTAAGTAATAGAGTGAGATGGTTTAGCATAATAAACCAAACCACTCCATCTCACCCAAACCCTCAATTTTGTATCCTTCAAATTGGGGGTTTGAGATTTCCTCATTAAACTTCCAAATAATAGAGTGATATACTTTTACCTCACCACTTCACTCCATTAGAGAAATAGAATGAACCTGTTAAACCAAATGGTAGATATCACATCTAAAATTGCCTAACACAACAACTACAATTGAAGAAAAAAATATATCATAGAAAAGCTTATTTGCACAACAAATATCTGCTCACGAATTAGGTCCAACAGTTACAAAAGGGAAAAAATCTATGTATATTCATAATTGGAAAAATGAAATGTAATTAATTTTTTCCCTAAAAAAATGATACAAACTCATCATCAATCATAACATCAAAGATAGTAATAGTAGAGAGAAAGCATAACCAAAACCCAACTAAAAATTAAGAGTTATAAGAAGAAAACCCATCACAAATCAAATCAAATTATCATCAAAGCAGTGAACCATTAAAGAAGAAATGAACTCACTTGTTGGGGGGTTAGGGTTTTTGAGTTGTAATTTTAGGGGTTAGGGTTTCTGAAGTGAACTCTACGGAGAAGAGAAAAACGAAAATGAAGAGAGTGAGAAATAAAAATGCATTTCGGGGAAGGAGAGGGAGATAATACAAAATTATAATTCATCTGAGGGAGGAGTAGCTATCATTGAGCAAAGTTATGGTGGTGGTCGAATACGTGCACTGTATCAGAGAGAAATAGAGAGGACAAAAGAGCTTATCAAAAGAAAGGAAGATGGTGACTGGAATCAGCTCCCACGGTGGCCAAAAATCTGAGGAATCGAGATGGATTGGTTCGTGCTGGCCATTTGGAGGTGGATTTCAGTTCGCGGTGGAGGAGAGAGTGAGACGAGGCTAAAGGTGGAGGAGGTTGACAGTGGTTCTTCGAGGCCGTTCTTGGTGGCAGAGGGTTGTGAGCAAGAGAGAGGGGGTCAAAGAAGTGAGGAAGAAAGCTAAAAAATAAAGGTGGAAGAAGGCACCCACTGATTTAAGGTTTTTTTTAGCGACCGAATCTATCGATCGTTAAATCCGTCACAAAGCACTAAAAAAATGGGTTAGTGACCGAACTAATATCCGTCGCTAAAAAAGATCTGTTACCCGATCGCTAATACGATCGCAAAAAGAGTCAACAAGTTTGGCTTTTAAATTTTATGATTTAGAGACCGCAATCGCAACTGATGTTGTTGTGATAGACCCATTCTGTTGCTAATTCGATCGCAAAATGTAATTGAGTGATCATTTTTTTTTTACGCGTCATATCGATCGCAATGGTTGTCACTACTAACGACCACTTGTTTTCAGTCGCTAATGTCGATCACTAAAATACTATTTTCTTATAGTGTTAATCCCCAACGTTAGTCCATGTTAGATAAATCTAACAAAGTGTCTCACATGGCTTGTTAAGTGGCAACTTAACACCTCATGACATACCTTGATCAAAATAACATTGTTTAACATTTTGAAATGTTATGACATACCTTGATCAAAATAACATTGTTTAACATTTAGAGACTATGTTGAAATCAAAATTGGACAAGCGAGTATGAAGCAAAAGGCCTTTGGTTGTAGCTCCTAGCATGCATGGAGGCAGATTTTTGAAAATGAAGAAGGGATTTGCAGCCAAAACGACAATGCTGTTTGCTTTTTCTTTGAGTAAACAATTAACTTTGGCTCCGAAAATTTGGTCTAATCGATGAATTTGGTCTCTAAATTTGGTTTAATCAGTCAATCTGGTCCTTATAAAGTTATTGTATTTGGCTTTAGATTTTTTTTAAAAAAAAGGGTTAAAAGATGTCGTTTTGATCAGAGTTTGCCATGTTTGTTAGGACTTAAGCTCATGAGGAGAACGCAACCCAAAAAACTAATCCTTTAGGCGATGTTTACATTATTGGAAGATGATGGAATGAAATGGAACAAGAACAGAACGAAATAAAAATATTATTCCATTGTTTGGATATTTTAAGATTGAACGGAACAAGTTCCCTTTTCTATTGTTTGAGAAGTGAACGGAATGAAATGCGTTATAACTTGTTTATTCTTATAATACCTTTACTTTTAAAAATACTAGTATTTATTTTTCATGCCTTCAACAAAATAATAATAAATTAATGAACATTATTTCATCCTCTGCTTAGCAAGAACCAACTTAACTTCCTTCAAATACAAACTTTGGCAACCTGCTAAGAATAAAAAAAAACTATTTTCTTCTCTCTACACAAAAAAGTTTAGTAAACATTGCATTACTACACTAACATTGCTTGTGATCATTTTCTATGTTAAGTAAGATAAAGTTCAAAGTTCTTTTTAATGAATGATTTGGATTCTACTAGGCACCATAGTTATGGCACACTCCTCTTGGACTTGGTGTCATTTAATTAATTAAAATAAACTTGATTCCATATTACGTTGCATTACACTGCACATGCTTACTTCAAATTAGCTTGCTATTAGAGAGATTGTTCAACGATCATCTCTGGCAAAGAGGAATTGCAAACTTATCACTTATGAAAACAAGCTACACGCCAATATTAAATATGATTGCAAACTTATGCAAACAACTATTTCAGACAACTCAAATAGAGGCAGGTAATAATACTAATAACACATATCTCAGCACTGAATGTCAACTTCTCTAATATATGATACATCTGGCTGAACCCGCGTACTGCTTGAATCTATGCAGGGAAGTATTGTACAAAAATTATGGAATAACAATCAAAATAAGAAAAGACACAAAACTATGCAACAAAGTTAAATGTTTTCCTATGAATTCCTATTACATTGTAAACAATCCATATAAACAACCTCTTAAGAATATCAAATCTGCAAAATCTATAAACCCATATAATATAGCATCCCCACTATTTGGAAATATTCTTCTTTGAGACCACCACAAAATCTGCAAAACCACATAATATAACATACTCAAAACCAACCAAACGTGATATTCAGGGACAATTTCTAAATGACAAGGAACAATAAAAATATATATTACCATAAAACGCAAGAGCCTAATAACTAAGCCAATAGCCTGGCACAATATGAGTTAAGACTTCCATGCGCTTGTGAACTAGAGCTCCATTAAAAGCTTTCAAAGCTTTAGGATGTTGAACAAGGTACAGGTAAGAGTCAAGGAAGCCGGTTCAATGCCTATGCCCTCCAATTGTGCCCAAATATCCTCAGAAGTACTAGCATCCTTATTTTGCTTGAAAAGCTTTGTTGAGTTCATTTCAAACACCTCAACCAATATTTGAAAAGATTTAACAACATCACCAATGTTTGTATCATCTTTCATAACTTTTTTGCTCGTTTCTTAGTCCTAGATGAACTTGCATCCTCTTAATGACCAGTAGAAGGCCTTTTAGGGGAGGTGTCGAAATGGAATCCCTCATCAACCTCAAAGCCCTCTAAAGTAACTGTATTGGTGGATATCAAATTGTCAATCTCTTCTATAGCGTCATGATAATTTTTCACACCATATGTAGATTTTCTTACTCTAATTTCAGTTGTTGTTTTTGTATGTTCACCAATTGCTTGATCTTTCCCAAAAAGCTGAGCCATTTATCATAAAATAAGATCGGCTTGTTTCTCCATTCAACAACTTCACGTTTAGCCTGCAATTTTTAGTAAATTAATCAATTATTACATACCAATTTGTAAGCTTAAATAAAAAAAACCATGATTTTAACACTTTAAATGTACCTCAATAAACTTGTCTCACACTTCAAGTTTAGCAATCCACATGCTTCTCGTTGCATCCCATGCAAACCCACTTATGTCATTCTTGAAAAGATCATAACAACCAACGAACTTCGTTTTTATATGTTTCATGTGGTCTTTTATCTTTTCTTTAGAAATAGGTTTATCCGGAAAATGGATTCTCAATTCTTGTAGAATGTTATCCATTGCAGTTGTTGTCAAATAGTTACCATTTTTATTTCCCAAAGTATGCTAATGCAAATATGCATCAACCAAAACCTCATCCATAGACGTTGTCTATAGACATGTTTCACCACCTTTAGATTCCTTTGTCCTCTTTGGATTTGCTTCCATATCTAGGCTTTCATAAAACTAAATGGCATATACAACACTTCGTGAATACAAACAGCCACCAATTAATTTTCAATAATAGTTTGCAATAGCACTACAAGATAATAAAGACAGAAATTAAATGCATATCACGGACTCAAATTCATTTCAAGCACAATAAATCAAAGTACGTACACCAAATCGAACCCAAGTACAGCACACGAAAATACATCATAACAAATTTAGCAACAACCAAAAACATATGTTTTAGTAATTTGGCCGCACAGAAGCTGCAATATTTTCTATAGTTGTATCCTTATCTTCTCTATGAGCTTGATGACCCTCTTGAGAACTCCTCTCATTTGCAAGGTCATGTTGTATTTCATCTATTAGATTCTGATTGGGGTATACACCCATCAAGCAATTGTGTAAGATGCAACAAGCAATGATGATTTCTTTTTGAGTCTTAATACCAAATGTGGGGGCAGTTGTAGTTTGTATGATTGGAAATCTCTTACTTAGCACTCCGAATGCACATTCAATGAAAATCCTTAATGATAAGCGTAGATTGTTGAAGAATTCACGAGGATTTCGCGATGGATTTCTAGAATATTCTTGTAAGTGGTATCATTCTATCTCCTCTACAAGGTGTAAGGAGACATACCTTTAAAGGAAATCCAGTATCAGCAAGATAATACTTTCCTATAAAGTAAAAAAATTAAGGAGTTTATTAATTTGGCTAAACTAAAACCTTATACAATGTTTTTCTATTCCTTCCAATCTAGGCAAGACATATATGAATTTCAAGTCAAAAGAGCATGCAACCAATACATTTTGTGTAGGGTAATCTTTCCTACCACGATACCTAGGGGCATGTTCCAGTGGATCTTTCACATCCGTAAATTCAATTGCTCCAACACAGTCCTGGAGTATAAGATACAAATATATGTTTACCTTAAATTATGGGTAGAACCTATGGTTGTTAAATATATCTAAAGAAACATGTATCCCATCAGGTTGATTCAAATATATCTCCTCCAACTGTATCAAAGCTTGTAATACTCTATGGAAATGGCGATTGATAGTTTCATCGAAAGAAATTTTGCTACTTGTTCTTCAATTGTTGCTCGTCATGTATGCCCAAGTCCATCTTGATCTCTTAATATGGCGCACAAGTTTAAGAACACTTGAGGACCCATACGAATTATATCACGTCATCGATCGTTGCCCACAATTTGTTTCATCAGTTCATCTCTAACTCTTTCTCTATGTTCTCTTATTCTAGAAGGATTCGAGATCTTCTAGACTTGTCTTCTAGTGCACAAATTACAACTTGAACAATCATCATCTGAACAAATTGCATATATTTAAATGTTATATCTTCATAGGTCATCTATAATAATGTAAACAACAACACATCAATTTTTTTTTAAACATGCAAATATTAGAAGAGCATATACTTTTCAATTAAGTGAACAAATAGAGGGAGCTTTATCAAGAATGTAATGTCTGAAGGCTATTTAACTATAGAATCTCAAATATATTAAACTAGTGAGCGAACAGAGGGAGCATGGCTAAACTCTTGCACAACAATTAAGTCAAAAGGCCATAACTGTGCATCACAGAAGTAGATGCCCTACCTCACCATATTTTGCACGGATCATGACTTAGGAAACCCTAGGAAACCCTTAGGAAACCCTCATGACTTAAGTACCACATTGAGCTTCTATACTTACTCAATGCAGGACTCATAACATTCGATACTAACCCGATGGTGGTCTTTTTTCTTTTGACAGTTTCACTCACCTATCAGTATTCGATATATTACCTCTTAATCTAGTCTATAGGTCACATTTTTCGTATCCCAACTTTCAACGAAAATACCAATTGTTGTGACTTAATCTCATGAAGAAAACCTAGCCCAAAAGATTAGTCATTTATGTGGGAGAGTCTCGTGACTTAATAAGTATCACATTAAGCTTCCATACTTACTCAATGTGGAACTCATGACAATATAGATGTCAAGTCGACACTTAATATGTCACACGAGACATTCCATTAGATTTATCAAATGCGTGACAACGCTAGAGACTAAATAAACCAATTATTGTGAAAATTGAAGACTAAATTTGATTTTTGGTAATAACAAAAACTAAATTAACCAATAATACCAATAATAGTAGAAATATTAAAATTAAATTAATGTTTTCCTGTAACAAAAAAAATAAGTTAATGTTTTCCTCCCTTATAAATTATAATCTATTGCCTCTCCTTCGCTCAAGCCTCAAGATCGGACGCTTCCCCTTACACCCCACCCAATCCCGCCTCATCACACCCTCTCGAATCTTATTTACTTTTATTTAATTTTTTCCCTTAAAAAGAAAAAAAAGAAGAGAAATTATATTAGAGGGACGAATCCCCTAAACACCAAAAAAATTTGAAACCCAAACCAAAAAAAATCGTCGAAATGGCATTTCACGTAGCTTGCCCAATTACATGGTAATGGTACATGCCACTGTCAACACACACACTATCACACACTCACTCTTACAAATAAACACTCATTTTTCTCTTCTTTTAAACTTCCCCTTTATTCTTCTCCTTTGGTTTCTTATCTTTCGCGTTTTTGCAGTCGAAGAATCTGCTCCTGTCCGCTAGGGTTTCCGCGCTCCCCAACCGATGAGTTCCTCAGCGACGTCGTTGCGAGGCTCGAGGATTTCTTCGCCGATCCGTCTGGAATTAGGGCACTCGACAGCGGCGATCGCACGGTGCAGGTCGCAGTCCCCAAGGTCGTGCCGCCGCCTCCTCCGCCTCCGTGCCAGCTGATTCCCGCCGTCGATGGTGCCTCGGCTGCCTGCGATGCGGCAGATGAGGCAGCGACGGCGCAGGCGAAGAGGTTGGCGCTGCAGCGTAAGGGAGCCGCCGCCTTGATTGCTGCCGAGGAATATGCTCGCCGGTTTGAGTCACCGGATGTTGGAGTGAGTGCAATGGTGGTGTGTGTGTTATTTGGTTTGGTTTGGGTTTGACAATGATGGTGTGATGATGCTTGGTGCAATGCAATCGGGGTTTTCAATTGAAAGAGCTTTGAGAATTGATTGTCTTTGTGTATATTTTATTAAATTTTCAAATTTGATGATATTTACTCTTGAATGTTGATTTGAATGATGAAAACCTGCTATGAGGGATTGCTGTGTTTTTCATTTGTTTTGTCGTTTCTTGAGTTTTATTGTCAATTTTTTATTATTATTTGGGTGGAGAAGGCTGAGCTAAAGTTACCATTGTTGTTAGAATAAAAGTGAAAAAGTTTGATTTGGTCTATCAATTGGTTATAGTGTGAATCACACACACCATTTTGGTCCCTGAAATCGTAGGGTGGTTGCTAGTTGGTCACTCTCACATTAAAAAATAGGCAAATACGTCCCCCAAATTGAAAAAAAAAGTCAATCATTTTAGTCCAATTTGACAATGTTTTTCAATTTGTGGATCATAACGTAATGAACGTTTTTCAATCTAGGGGACATTTTGCCTATTTGCCCTATAATTTCAGGAATCAAAACAGTGATTCACTCATTGATTATATATATACCTGATTCCAAATATAAATTGCCTATACTCCGGCATGATGTAACAATTTACCTTTTGAATTTTTTCTTCTTCTTTTGGTAAGTACTTAAGGAAAGAAAGATGTCTATATGGCGAGCATAGTTCTAAAAGCATTGTTATCAATGTATATAACCATGGGAAAATGTAGATGGGGGAGGTATCAATAAAAAATGCATAGTATTGTTTCTGGCCGTTTTGGTCTCGAAACTAAAAAATTAATTATGTCATAATCAACTGTGTGGGACATTGAGTTCATTTGTGGCTTTTGTTATTTTAGTATTTTGCAACGTCATTTAAAAATCTGTTGTGCCAAAAACTGCTCTTATTGATCTTTTTCTCATTTGCGTCACTACCAACTCCAACTGTCCAGTCACAATGACAGAAAATGTATGTAATGTTACCTTACAGGTCTCTCTGGAGTCTGGACGTTTTCGTTCCTTCAAGTAACCTTATAATATTCACCAAGGTGTTCTTGGAAAATCCATTAACATTTGTTCCCCGCCTCATTATTATATTTATTGTCCTAGTTTTGATAAACTCAATCCTTATACCTGAGTATGTGACGAGTGTACACCTATCCAGTTTTTTGGTTTATTATATTTCTTAAGTTTTGAGTGAGATTATTATTACTCTGGATTTTGACATGTAACTGATATTGAGCTAATTTTGTTTGTGTGGTACTATATTTGACATAGAAGTAATGTCTGTTCTGTGGGTTTCTTTTTTCTAGTGTTTCAGTTCCATGATCAAGTATGCTTAGCTTTAATACTCTGAATCAATACCTGTATAATACTATAATATTTTTGTTTGAATTAACAGGATACATTTGGAAACCTCACTGGTGAAGAACAGGGTCAATCAAATGTCAAAGTCTTTTGTCGAATGTGCAACCGTGTTGAAAATGAAGGAAGTGAGAGAGCTAAAAAGATGTTGTCTTGCAAAAATTGTGGTAAGAAATACCATAGGATCTGCTTGAGAAGTTGGGCTAAAAATAGAGGTAAGAAGATATATTTGTCTATATCGTATTATCCTAATATGTTCTTAGTGTCATGTGTTCTCATTTTCTGTGTCTTTGTTGCAGATTTATTTCATTGGAGTTCATGGACTTGTCGTGCTTGCCGAATTTGTGAGGTAATGAGTGATATGCCATGCTAGTAAGATTGTATCTATTTCGTTCATGTGTTGTATGCTGAAGGCTCTTTTGTTTTTAAATCCTTCTAAAAAGTATTCCTTGCTTGCATCTTCAGTGTTTTCACTCTCAATCTAGCTGTTCTGTTTTGAAGAAGTGTTTTCACATTGCCCTTGATGGAAAAAAAATAGTGTTTTACATCTATGGATGTCTAGTTGAATGCTTTATCTTTTTATTTTCTTGATTATGTCATTTTTGTACTCTATGCTTCTCAAAATGTTTCTCTAGTTTTATTTATGGTTTCAGATGGGAGGTATGGTATGCATGTTTGTTGAAATGAACAGAGACAGATGCACACGAAAAGGCATCATACTTTGGTTCTAAGTTATTGAAGTAGTTGATTTGTTGTACATAATGGGAAAACCTTATTTTATACCAATTGCATGTTATTCTTTGGGATGTAATAGTAATTTAATTTTATCTTGAAACTTTTGATTTTGGATTGTATCCGGCACTCTTGGTAGTCAATAGCAGATAGTGACGCGTAGTGGCCAACCCCAAAAATTGCTAAAGTGGGCTAGTGGAAAGCAGGATGGCCGCTATGGTTTTGTAGTCAATAGCAGCACTGGGGAGTGATGGAATCGTGCATAACGGGCCGTTTCTGCATAGCGAGCGTTGCAGCTGGAAATTGTGGCCAATCGCGACCGCTGCTGTGATTTTCCGACCAGGCAGCCCACCCTTTTTCCGGCAATCCCAACGCATTTTTGGCCCTTTTCCGGCAGCCCCAGCCTCCTTGTACCTCACCTTCCTCCGACCAGGCAGCCCACCCTTTTTCCGGCAATCCCAACGCATTTTGGGCCCTTTTCCGGCAGCCCCAGCCTCCTTGTACCTCGCCTTCCTCTGTTAAGCTAACGTTTGGTTCATTTGCCTTTTCCTTTTCTTTTCAATTTTTGTGTTTTTTTCTTCTTCTGTCTTTCTATCTTCCATTAAGTGACTTTTACGGTAATTTACGGTAATGATTTCCAACTCATTACTTACAATATTTTTATTGGTTATAATATTGTTGGAAATAGAATAACATTAATGTTCCACTTTCCAAGTAGCCTAGATTCCTTGTACACCAAGTAGAAGGTCCAATGCATCTTAGGAAATAGTGATAGCTTAATTACTCTCTTGTAAATTGCACTTCACATTTATTATCTTTGTATTCTTCATGTGTATAAATTAAAACATTCTGCTGGGTGTTTACTCACTCAAGATATTAATGTGATTCTATTTCCAACAAATATAGCATTTTTGGGGTCAATTGCTACGATCCGCTATCCGAGATTGACTACTATGTGCTATGGCGTAGATTAGGGAAGAAGAATAAAACAACACAAAAAAAAAAGCGATGCGGAGATGAAAAAGTACATAATAGAGGAACTAGAAGTTTACCAGAAATCACTGGAAAAGGCTGGAAGTAGCCGGAAAGTTGCTGGAAGCCTGGAATAGAGAGGGAATGGGCAAGAGAGAGGAGAAGCCACTACTGCAGAGAAGTAAAAGGTTGGAACGTACGAAGGGTGAACAACTGCTCACCCTAAAACCGGGGGAGGCAAAATGGCAAAAAAACCTAATAAAGGAGAGAATGACTATTTTGTGGGGGGCGAAATAGGGGTTTCAAAGCCTGTAAACAGTAGCAGCTGCGATTGACCGTGAATCACGGCCCTGCTCCAGAGAACTGCACCGCGATGGGAGTTCCTGTCGCGGCCACCCACCGGTTCTCCGCAACAGAGCTACTATTGATAACATAGCTGGCACTACGATTGTGTCATGCTTTTGACAACCTATCTATGAACTTAGCGATAACTTGTTGTCTGTGTGATCAGGTAATGAGGTTCCTTAAATCATGGTCAACCCTTTAGTGGATGGAAGAGGCTGGTTATCCTCCTTTAATGCCACGCCCTCTAATTATCTTTGAAATTTAGCTTATTTTCCATTCAGTGTTTATAGTTCTTCTCACTTTCTTAACTTTGAAGTTCTATTGACCTTGATAGAAATTACTGTCATTTTTCATCTGTAGTATTTACATTGTTTGTATGTTGATAGATATGTTGCTAATGTCAACTAATGTTTCATTAGTTTTCTGTTAGTCTTATGCTTCATCTTCTTCATCCAGACTTGCAGAAGAACTGGAGATCCAAGTAAGTTCATGTTCTGCAAAAGATGTGATGGTGCTTACCATTGTTATTGTCTTCAACCTCCTCATAAGGTAGGGTGTGTATCACATATCAGCGAGCATAGTTTTCATTTTATAGCTTCATATTTTGGCTGAACAGACCAACTTATTTATGATTTTTCATAATTCAGAATGTTAGTAGTGGACCCTATTTGTGCCCAAAACACACAAGGTGTCACAGTTGTGGGTCCAATGTCCCTGGAAATGGACTAAGTTTGAGGTATTCTTTTATAGTTTATTTTTATGATTTTACTTTCATGGAAATTTTGTTAACATGCAGATTCCGTATATTTTAATTGAAGAAATGACTTGCCATTTGTTTTTAATGTGTAGGTGGTTTCTGGGATACACCTGCTGTGATGCATGCGGAAGATTGTTTGGGAAAGGGAACTACTGTCCTGTTTGTTTAAAGGTGCCGAATTGTTTCATCCTGATCATTTTTTAGGGAATTGGGTGGGAGATGATTTTTATATTTTTTTTTACCTGGAAATCAGTAGTGTTTCAAAATCTTGAATCATGATTGTGTAAGACACTCGATTATTGGTCATCAGTTAGATCTCAAGTCTATGATATTACTGGGTGATTCCTGAATATTGACTTATTTATACTATTGTAAAACATAATCACAATTTCATTATCGTAAGTTTCTAGAACAATATTAAAGGAAGTTTGTTTGATATATTGTCAAAATTTGGAAGGAATCTATATTCAGGATTCCAATTTTATTTAGGAAATATTCTGACTTATAGATCTAATTGAAGGATTGTGTTGGTTTTGTTTATAATATCTTCAGATACAGATATTATGTTCATCTCCATAACCGTTTTTGTCACGTGAATAGTGGGCTTATATGCAGTGTGTGGATTTGAAGGAAATCTGAAAGCTTGCTGGATGCTTTTGGTTTATTTTGTAGGTTTATAGAGATTCAGAATCAACTCCGATGGTTTGCTGTGATACTTGCCAGCGCTGGGTGCATTGCCACTGTGATAACATTAGGTTAATTTTACTCAAGTGTTTGTGAAGATTCTTTGATCTCACTTTATAATATGGTTTGTTTCCATTTTATAATCAGTTTTAATTTTTTGACGCGCATCCTTCTGGGTCCTAATTCTGTAAGGCCAATAATGCAATTTGATTTTAATCATGCAACCATATATCTGGAGGCTATTGACATATTGTAGTATTCAAGAAAATTGAAATTAGCACCTGAAGTATTAAGTTGCATGCTATCTCCTTGAGGTGAAGTTTGGTGTTCAGTCTTTGCTGGTTAAACTTCATAAATAATGGAGGTCAATCTCTTTTTGGCTTTGAAGTTCGTAGACTTGTTTAGTTTGTTCATTTTGGAATAAATTTTGTTGCAGTGATGAAAAATATCTCCAATTTCAAGTGGATGGGAATCTGCAGTATAAATGTCCGACATGTCGTGGGGAGTGTTATCAGGTATGCTGTATCCCTTGAATATATGCACACCCACCCACACACACATGTATTATGTTATCACTCCATGGAAAGAACTCTCTGATTTTTATTCTCTACTCTCACCTTGTATGTATGCATATTCTCAAGGTCAAGGATCTTGAGGATGCTGTTCGGGAGCTTTGGAGGAGAAGGGATATTGCTGACAGAGATTTAATTGCCAGCTTGAGGGCTGCAGCTGGTTTACCAACTCAAGAAGAAATATTTTCTATTTCACCATATTCAGATGATGAGGATAGGGGACCTCTGATAAGAAAGAGTGAATCTGGGCATTCCTTCAAGTTTTCTCTGAAGAATTTGTCTGATAATTCACCAACGATAGGACATTACAGAAAGAAATCTTCAAGCAAAAAGCATTCTAAGAAAAAGAACCTAGAGTCATTTATGACTGGTAAAACTGATTCAAACCACAGTTTTGAAGGACACAGTGATGTCAATTCATTACATAGCTTGGATAATGATATCCAATCCCACAGAAATGAAGTTCATGTTTATTCGTCACCTGCTGCTGGAAGCCTGAGCCAGACTGGAGGATGTTACCCTGTCAATCAGCCAGGGATTTTGGGACCCAAGTTTGTGGATGAGGTGATGGTTAGTGATGAGGATAGGAAAGGCAGAGTTGTTCGAATTAAAAGCAATAAGGCACATACTCTGGATAGTGAAGAGGAGAGTGGAAAACATAGTGATAAGACTCAGAATGTGAAAGGGAAGAAGCTGGTTATAAATTTGGGGCCACGGAAAATTAACGTGACTAGTTCTCCACGGACTAATACTTCAAGCTGCCAAAGAGATTTGGATCTTCTTGCTCCTAATGGTATCCAACTATGCATCTCTATAAAGTTCAGATTCTTTTATTTATTTATTTTTGCTTCCTTTTGTCACCATATTAACTTATAGGGATTTTAGGATTTTGTTTGCCAAAAGTGGGATGTAGCTGATTTCTTGATTAATATGGCCCTTTCTCCCCAAAAATCAGTGACATGTTTTAGAGAAGTATTAGGGAAAATAATGTAATTAGCCTTTTAAATAATTACAAATATGCAAAATTAATTTAATGATTGTATCTGCGTTGCTTGTTTTTGTGTGTCCAGTTGAATGATTTAATAGCTTTCTTTTGCCTGTTCTCTTTCTTTTGTGCGACTTATCTGGTTCAAATTTCCTCTCAGGAAATGAAAATACAAGTCAACCGAGAAAGGGAGATAAGTTTATGTTATAGACTTGTTATAGCTATAGACAAATTGATGGTAAATGCAGTACTGGTTGCTTTAGTTCTTTGGCAAGTCTGTAACATCATTTGACTATTCCTTTCCAATATACCAAGGGATAGCATTTGGAGATATATCTGTTGTTTCTTTATGTTGTCCCAGAAAATGTAACATATGTTCATGTGACTTGCAGGGAACAGAAATGACTTTGGTCAATCAAAAGTTTTGAAGGTTACAGGAAGAGAAGGAAATTTCATTAAGCTAGGAAAATTTAAATCAGAAGTTTCTGAATTGAGTTCAGCCTCTGTTAGAGGCAATGTGTCTAATGGAAGTGAAGGTGTTTCTTTAGAGCGACCTCACATCTTACTTGGAAAACGTTGTACTGATGGAGTGATTGATCAAGTTGGAGCCATAGAAGCTATGCCAAGAGTGGAAAGAATGTATTTGGGGAAGTTGTCAGAAGGCAGGTCTGATGCTCATGATGATAAAGATGACAATAATAATCAGACACCTTCACATTCTTTGCCAAAAGATCCAAAACCTTCACTGAAATTTAAATTAAAGAAAGCCGCCATTGAAAATGAAAATACTCTTCATCGGGAGGAGGAGAAGACTACAATCAAGGGACAAAGGTCGAAAAGGAAGAGACCTTCATCTTTTATAGAGAAAACATCATTTAATGAGAGTGAAGATGGAGGCCAAAATGTGATCATGGATGAGATCATGGATGCAAACTGGATATTGATGAAATTAGGTAAAGATGCAATTGGAAAGAGAGTTGAAGTTCATCAGGCATCTGATAATTCTTGGTTAGTTTCTTCTATACCTTTTTCATTGGCTTTCTTAAATTAATGAGACAATATTAAATGATGGCATGCTACTGGGGATGATGTGTTGATCACATATTATTTGTTAATTTATATAAAAGAAGTTTCTAAAATATCTGTTCGTTCCTCCCCCAATTTCCATTTTGAAACAGCCTGGTCAATGAGTGCACTATTTTGATTCCTGGGATAATTTCTTTACTCTGTCTTCTATTAACTGATCTTTCAAATTTGCAAGCTTACGAAGTAAATGAATATAAATATATTTATATTATTTGTTGCGTTACAACTTACAACGATGATGAAAATGAACCCTGCTTGTTCATAATGATTTGATCAATACTTTTCTTTCTCATGAGATTGTTAATTACTTATTACTCTACAGAATTTGATTTGAATTACAATCTATATTTTGTAACCTTCTGATTTAATCCAGGCACAAGGGAGTGGTTACTGACATGGTTGATGGCACTTCAAAGCTATATGTTACCTTATATGATGGTAGGGTAGAGATCTTGGAACTCAGGAAGCAAGGGGTCCGTTTTGTTCCTCAGAAGAAATCGATGACATGAACTCAACTTCTCCACTCTTGGCAATCACTTCATGTGGAGACTTTCTATTCATTGACTTGTAGAGATAATTTAATCTGAGGCCAATAGTTGCTGAGTTTATATTCCTTGCCCGTCATGTTGCTACTAAAGTTTTGGTGAAGCATTCTCTGCCGAGCTATGTCTTTTTTCTCAGATTTTAACCTTGTACTACCTCATTCGTTTTTGAACTACAATTTCTTCAGCCATTGTTAGATTTTTCTTTTTATACATGATGATGGATCTGACTTCAGAAAGTAGTTTCTTCCTGTTATGTATAGGTCAGCATTGCTGCAGTGTAGGGGCAAAGTGCCCAACAAGCGTTAGATGGATGACTAACGTTAATTGTTGTACTGAGGTACATTCTTATGAATGTCAGATATGTTCTTCATTATTTGTTAGCAGTTGTGTTATTTGAACATAAAAATGGGACAACAATTCTCGATAAAAATTTAGATATTTATTGTTGTCGAAAATTATTGTTTCATTTATGTATTCAAAAATCATTTCTCGTTTGTTTGTTAAAGTGGTGTTTCATATCCATCTTCCCCGGACCCTCAATAATAGGCTCCCTACCATTGTTTGGATCAGACTAGTATTGCAATACATCATAGAAGCAGGCGGATTCTGCTTGGGCAGGTCCCTTTTGGCAAAAAGAACTATTATTTTACAATCCCTAAATTTTTCAAATTTAAATTTTCATCCCTTCTCTCTTCCTCCCCTTTCTCCTCCCTCAGCTGCCATTGTTGCCGTCGGACATTGCACTGCATAGCACTTATCCATAACGGCTTCGAATGTTGCCATCAACCTTTTATAATTATCCACCACCTCCCTCTTCTAATCAAACGTTTTCTTCCATTCCACCACACCAACAAAAGCCCATTCCTTTTTTATTCTCCTAAAGTAAACTGAGATGCAGAGTGGGTTCTAAAATTAGAAGATTGGGTTTTGATTCTCCCAAAGCTCGTCACTCTCGTCTCCTTGTTGTGTTTCATGCAAATATATAGAACTCAATCGTGGTGGTGATGGCTCGTAGTAGCGGTGGTGATGATTCGCAGTGGTGGTGGCGAGACTCACGACAAAGATGAGTTAGTTATAGGTGTGGTACTTCGTCTAACCCAAACATAGACGTGCAATAGAGACACCCTTAAACTAACCCAAACTCATACACCATTCTTTCGCTCCTTCAAGAACTGTAGTCTCCATTAGAACCTTCCTCTACCCCAAATTGGAACCTTAGCCATAATCCACAAACCATCTATATGGGTCAATTTTGCACTCAACCACCCATCCTAGATCAAATCCTCTCTAAAAAACTTGCAATGGATTCAATAACTTGCTGTCTGTTGGAAAGAGTGATGAACCATAAAGGCACTTCAGTTCGAGAGCGAGTTCCTGGAAGTTGAGCATCCATGGGTTCAATAGCTTGGTGTAACTCTTTCTGTTGCTTAGTTTTGCATAAAAATCTTCCATTTTTTTTTGTTGGTGGGGTGGGGTGGCGAAGGAGAGAGAAAATGAAGGAGAAAGAAAATGGAGAAGGGTAAAATGTAATATTGTTTTTTGCAAATAAGGACTTAACTAGGTTTCTCATAATGGGAGAGATGGGATGGTCTCCCACTTTAGAAGCAGCCATAGAAGCAACCTCAAGTTGAAATTCTTTGAATTTTGCATGAGTAAATGCCATATGGAATTTGGTCTCGAAGCCAAAATGACTCATACAAGCAATTAGTGTATTAAATGAATCCAAATTAGAAATGCTCTCCTTTTCAATTTTATCTAGTGTATTGTCATCTTGTTCAACAAATTGCTTCAATGTTGTCTGAGTTTAGATACTCTATGAAAAATGAATTCATACTTAACTTCATCGTGTTATTGACATTCTAGCCCTAAATGTGTCTCTCACATACACGGGAACCCAACGATGTCGTTTTATCAAATATCCCTTTCAACCATTCATTATTGTTTAGATTGTAATCTTCAATCATTTTTTCCTACATCGCACAAAGACATTTTTGCTCAAAGAATCATATTGCAAATGTCCTTTGATAGACTCATAATTAGGGTGCTTGCCCATCTTTTCAGGATTTGTTTTTTCATTAAATGTTATAAGCACCATCGATGATGAGCTTTCTGGAAAACAACCTCAGTTGCATTTTCCATTGCTCTATTTTGATCGGTAATTATGGCATTTGGAGCACGCCCAAACATACATTCTAATCGTGTAGTGAATCAAGTAAAGATTTTAGCATCCTCACTTGACAACAGAGCACAACTCAACAACATAGATTGTCTAATGATGATTTACTCCAATAAAGGAGCAAACGACATATATACTTATTTTTTAAGAAGGTGGTGTCAAAAGTTGTGACTACTCCAAAATATTCAAATGCAAACCCTACATCTTGCATCTTCCCAAAATACATTTCGTGAACGGTTTTTGTCATCCACATCCATTACATAATAAACTATTTTGCTTTAGCTTTTTAACAAAATAGTTTTTAATTGCTTCATCTTCTCCTATCCCAAGTCATAGTTGACTTACTTTGTCTATATAGTTTCTACAATCTTTTTCTCCAAATGTGAGGTTCTCATACCTATTCACTTCAACAATTAGAGATCGAAAATTCTTGCTCACATTAATTCCAGCTTGACCATAAAAGCACGGTACTTTAGATGCAACAAGAATTTGGGGCCTCATATAGAAAGAAGGCTAGAACTTACTGATCAAGTTGGAATTAATGTGAGCAGAAATTTCCGATCTCTAATTGTTGAAGTCAATAGATATGAGAACATCACATTTGGAGTAAAAGATTGTAGAAACTATATAGACAAAGTAAGGTGATTACGACTTGTGATAGGAGATGTTGAAGCAATTCAAAACTATTTTGTTAAAATACTAAAGCAAAATAGTCAAATTTTTATGTAATGGATGTGGATGACAAAAGCCATTTACGAAATGTATTTTGGGCAGACGTAGGGTTGCATATGAATATTTTAGAGCAGTCATAACTTTTGACACCACGTACTTATCAAATAAGCATGATATGCCTTTTGCTCCTTTTGTTGGAGTAAATCATCATGGACAATCTGTGTTGTTGGCTTGTGCTATATTGTCAAGTGAGGATACTAAACCTTCACTTGGTTGTTTACTACACGATTAAAATGTATGTTTGGGCATGCTGCAAATGCCATTATTACGGATCAAGATAGAGCAATGAAAAACCCAATTGAGGCTGTTTTCCCAAAACTCGCCATCGGTGGTGCTTATGGCATTTGATGAAGAAATTCCTGAGAAGTTGGGTAGGCACTCTAAATCTATCAAGGACATTTTCAAGGTGTTGTATATGATTCTTTGAGAAAAAAATGACCTTTGTGGATAGGTGGGAGAAAATGATTAAAGATTACAATGCATACGATAACGAATGGTTGAAAGGATATTTGATGAACGACGTCGTTGGGTTCATGTGTATGTCACATTTTGGACTGAAATGTCAACAACACAACAAAGTGAAAGCATGAATTCATTTTATGATGGGTATGTAAACTCAATGGCAACATTGAAGCAATTTGTTGAACAATATGACAATGCATTGAGAGATAAAATTGAAAATTAGGGCATTGCTAATTTTGGTTCATTTAATGCAATAAATGCTTGTATAAGTCATTTTGGATTAATGGTTCTCCCAAGCAATGTTAAGTCTTTAAATATCTGATGTGCATTTGCCATAAGTTTTGATGAAAACTAAACATTTGTCAATGATTTAATTGAACTAATATTGGTTGTTGACCTGTCTACTTAGTGTGAAGGTCATTAATTAAGTGTTTTACTCACCTGTATGCCCTAAGACTTTCTTGGTCAAAAGAGGAGAACACTTGTCTGATGTGTAAAACCAACCCTTCTATTGAAGAAGTTTCACCCGTCTGATAGCTTATCTGGAGCTGTTGACTTTTTGTCAAGAAGAGTCAACCCGTCTAATGAAGCTCCCACCTGTCTGGTGTCTCTCAATGAAGAAACACGAAGACTGAAGAACTTTTGTGAGCTGTCTACTCGGTCAGAAGATGCCGAAGGTTTATCTCACAATGATCAAGATTCTCAGAAGGTCAAACACTCAAGGCAACCCCGAAGCTTAGAAAAGGAGTGCTATCACAATGCTTTATTCCCTATTAAATCTGGAAGTTGCACGAAAAGGGAAACATGCTCAGTAAAGTACAAAAGCAACCTGAAGAACTCTGATTTGGCTATTGTACAAAGCATAAAACACTGATCCCCTCTGTTAGAGTATAAGCGACGTTCCTATGCATTAAATGACTAACCAGAGCAACTCTATTGCATTTAATGAAGCTCGGATTAATGCCAAAAATAAGAAGGAATGTCTCTAACGAATTCAAATTTATTGAAGGCTATAAATAGAGAAGACATTGAAGATGAAGATATAGAACACAACATTAACTCAAGAGCCATTACTCTGTGCAATTAATTCTTCATCCCTTCATTATTTATTCTCCAATCATTTGAAGTTATTACGCAGTCCTTCAAACTTCACATTAAACTCACTCTTATTAGTGTTGGTGAAAGATTTGGAAGCTATATTAATTACACTTTTCTTTCAAACAAACTTGAGTGAGCCTAAAGAGGCCAGGTATGCAAATAATACTTGTCTTGGAGAGGCTAGGTGTGTAAAGAATACTTGTCTATAACCTGATCAGTTAAAGTGGAGAAAACTTGGTTGTGCCAAGGATTAGATGTAACCCTAGTTGTTAAGGGGTGAACCAGGATAAAATAGCTGTGTCTATCTCTATCCCTATTGGTCGCGCTGTCGCGCACGCACGACCAAAAATTGGCGCCGTTGCAGGGGACTCTGATTTGTTATTTTTCGCATTTTGTTTTTTTTTTTATTTTCTTTTCTTCCTTTTATTTTCTGTTTTTGTTTTGAATTGGTCTGGCTACTAGGTCTAATTGCCCTGAACTGTGTGATTTTGACCCGGAAATTGAAAGAACACTGCACACACTCCGTAGAGAATTTCGGGCTAGCACTAGTAGTGATTCCAATTTCAAAACTGTTTTTGAAAACATGGGAGACCAGAGGACATTAAGACAGCTTGCTGCCCCTGATGTCAACTATAATGGATTGTGTATTTCATATCCTGGTGCTGACACTCCTTTTGAACTAAAATCTGGTTTTATTCACTTGTTGCCCAAGTTTAATGGTCTTGCAGGTGAGGATCCACACAAGCACTTGAAGGAATTCCAAGTCGTATGCTCCACAACCTCGAGATCAGAGGGAGTCACTGAGGATAGTATCAAGCTGAAGGCTTTTCCGTTTTCACCCAGGGAGCTGCAAAAGATTGGCTGCTGTATCTTGAGCCCAACTCCATCACCACTTGGAATGATTTGAAGAGGGTTTTTCTAGAAAGATACTTTCCTGCTTCAAGAGCTGCTTCAATAAGAAAAGAAATATGTGGCATCAGACAAGGGAATGAATCGCTAGCTGAATATTGGGAAAGGTTCAAGCATTTGGTATCCAGTTGCCCCCATCATCAGATTTCTGAACAACTCCTGATCCAGTACTTTTATGAAGGATTACTGCCTATGGATAGGAATCTTTTGGATGCTGCTAGTGGGGGAGCATTAGTTGATAAGACCCCAGCTGCTGCCAAGCAACTCATTGAGAATATGTCATTGAATTCCCAGCAGTTTACTACCAGAAGAAATTCTGTTGAGACAAGAGGTGTGCATGAGATCCATAGTTCATCTTCCAACCAGGCCGCCATTGAGAATAGATTGGATGAGCTGACTTCTTTTGTAAGGCAATTGGCAATAGACAGAGTTCAGCCTGCAAAGTTATGTAGCATCTGCAATTCACCTGAGCACCCACATGATCCATGCCCCATCCAGAGGGAAGAGTTTGTCAGTGAAGTATCTCAAGCATATGCAGTAAATCCATTTAATCAAGGCTGATCGAGAATCGGTACATCACTCCAGACCTCTCTACCAATAGGTACCATCCCAACTGGAGGAATCATCCTAATCTGCGGTATGGGAACTCCTCCCAACAACAACCGATGGCACCTCAGAATCCTCCAGTGACCACTTCTGCACCTTCTGGACCTTCATTAGAAGATATGATCAAGCAAATGGCTGCAAATAACCTCCAGTTTCAGCAGCAGGTTGCAGTTTCACAGGCACAGTTTCAGCAGCAAGTAAATACTAGCATTCAAGATTTGAGGACACAGATTGGACAGATGGCCACATCCATTAATAACTTACAAAGAAGCTCAAGGGACAACAACCAGTGCCAAGCACAACCAGTGATAAATCCCAATGCCTCCAACCCTAATGTGAGTGCCATTTATCTGAGATCTGGGAAAGTTGTTGAGGCCACCTCTGGAAAGGATAAAGAAACTATTGAGGTAACTCTTGAGCCTTCGGTCGATGTTAAAGCTGAGAAAGTGTACAGAACACCAATCCCATTCCCACACAGATTGCAGAATAATAAAAAGATTGGTGGTGAAGATAAGGAGAAGGAAATTCTTGATGTGTTCATAAAGGTAGCTGTAAATATTCCTCTTCTAGATGTGATCAAGCAAGTGCCCAAGTATGCGAAATTTCTCAAGGACCTATGCACCAACAAGAGGAAGTTGAAGAATAATGAGAAAGTTGACTTGGGAAGAAATGGTTCAGCTCTTATCCAATCTAGGCCTGCACCAGAAAGAGTTGCCTCTTTAACCTCCACTCAGACATTACCACAAAAGTGCAAGGATCCGGGCACATTCACTATTCCATGCACTATTGGGGATAGGAAGTTTGAAAACTGCATGCTGGACTTGGGAGCATCCATAAATGTCATGCCTACCTCCATCTTTAATAACCTTGATCTTGGGCCCTTGTAGTATACAGGTATTACTATCCAGTTGGCTAATAGGACCAGTGCCCGACCTATGGGAATGGTAGAAGATGTGCTGGTGCAAGTTGATGATTTGATATCCCCGGCAACGGCGCCATTTTTTGGTCGCGCGTGCGCGACAGCGTGACCAAAAATTAAATTTTTGGTTGCGCTGTCGTGCACGCGCCAAAAAGGACGAGCGGGTTTTAAAACTGTAGTTTAGGGCGACAACTCGGATGTCGTTCTCAGGGACTCTTAAAGTGTTATTTTCCACAAAAATAAGTTTTGGGGGGGGGGGGGGGGGGTTTGGTTTGGATGCAAATAAGTAACAAGCAAAACAGAGCAATTAAAAACAGGGCAGTTCAAAGAGATTATCAAATAGCAAAACAACGATTAATCTACTGTCTCGAATTCCCAACTATCCTTGGTTCATGTAATCCCAAGCCCTAAGCAGATTCTAATCCCCTTTCAGTTATAGCAACAACTAACAACGTAATCGCTACTACGGATGTAGGTTCCTATTCCCGAAATAACAAACGGGGTTAAGCTCTCATGAACAAACGAACATGAATGAACGCACGCGAAATAACAAACGCGATTTAGTATAGAAACATAACATCACTGAAACGAATCGATACAACACTACACACTCCTGAAATAACAAACAGAAATGTATAATGTGGTATTGAAAAGGGAAAAGCAAGTAAAATAGGGATTACAAAACCTCAAGTATATGGAATTTTCATACAGTAGACTAATCTAAGAATTTAGCTCTCCATGTAAAAAACGAAAACACACAGAAAAGAAATGTAAACAGAACAATGGAGAAGCAAAAAGTCCTTTCAAACTGTTCAGAACAGCTATTTATACTAATCAGAAATTAAGTCTACTCGCGAGGCGAAGCCTCTCTCGCGACGCGAATCTTGTGAAGAGTCAGCAACGCTTTGTATTCTCGCGAGGCGAACACACCTTCATGAGGCGAGGAACTGAAGAGTCTTCTTGTTACGCCCGTTATGAACATCAGGGGCCAACCGAGATGCTTTCTGACTTCCAGTCTCGCGAGGCGAATGGATGCTCGCGAGGCGAGACTCTTCAACTTCAAAACTGCCACAACCGTGATCTTCAACACGGGTAAACCGTGATCGTCTCTGACTTTCTGGGCTTGGTGACTCGCGACGCGAGATATCCTTCGCGGGGCGAACCAGAATTATTCATTTTTATTAACCTGAAAACAGAAAATAGAATAAGTACTTTATTTAACTCTAAATCAACTAAATTAACCTAAAAATACTTTACAGACTCAAAATACTACTTAAAGACAATCAAGTCCAATTTGGGTGAAAATGATATAAAATTAGCACAAAGCCAAGGTCTTTACTAGTTATAAAACCGGTCAACCAGAGGCTCATTAAAAATACCCCAAACTTAAACTTTGCTTGTCCCCAAGCAAACTAAAACTTAAACAGGACTCAGACTTGGCAAAACATGGCAAGCTTAAGGATTCAATCAACTTTACACAGATTTCAAGCAATTTAACAAAACAATTTTTCTTTCAATGTTCCCCCTTTCAAACAAAGCAATCCCCATATTCATTTATTCTAAACAGTTGAGAATTTCATCATTCAAACAATTATTAATCTAAGCAGGGGATCCAAGTTACCCACAAGAAAGAGATCACCAAATTCAAACAACTGCCTTCCTCACAAGGGAAATTTGTGTTTCACTCAATCGCTCAGTTTGTGTCTAGGTTATCAACAATTCACTCAGTTTCACTTTTAAGAGCACTTCCCATAAATTTGATTTTCATCTCAAGATGATTCCCACAGAAAACATGCAAGCAACATCAGAAGGTCTTTTATGGGGTTGTAATGGGGTCTGGCTAAGGGTAGGATATACAATGGTACTAGGCTGAAGACCCTAGGGACTAAGAGAGCATGAACATTATTTACACTTTGAATTTAAACTCAAGTTCCTTTTCTCATTTTTCTATATGCCTTGGGTGACTACAACCTTTTTTTTTTCTAACACTTTTATTTTTAACATTTTTACAATTTTCTTTTTTTTTTTCTTTTTTTTTTCTTCATCATTTTTTTTTCTACAAGCCTTTGGCTCCAACCTTTTTATTGTATTTTTTTTTTCTCAATCCCAACAACATATTACACCTTGCAGCCACCCTAAACTTAGTTTCTCGCACCCATTCTAAGATTACATGCTCTCCTAATCCTAAGATCGGGTTAACATGGTTTTCCATATTTTTGGGCTTATAACATTAGATTATCAAGAATTAACAGGCTAATAGGCTCAATGGGGCTAACTAGGGAACATGCATTAGGAATTGGTTATTTTTAGGCTAAGTAGCTATTTACAAAGAAAATGCCTAAATCATTTGAAGCAAACACATAATCATGCAAACCAATAAGAGATTCAAGCAAATTCAGGAAAGTGCAACTTGAAAGTGATTCTCACAGTCAAAAACATGTTGGAGGCTCAAAACCTCGCCTGGACATTATTTGCAAATTGCTTGACAGAGATTCTATCCCTAGTGTGTGCTCCCTATCACCCCAAACTTATCATAAATCATGCCATCATAATAAAATCTCAAAGTTCATTTTTCAATTTCACATGGGAATCACTTTTCAAAAACAAAAATTTTTCAGCCTAGGGGGAATCATCACATATCAATCATGCAAGCAATCTGTGCAACATCAATCAAAATCCAATAAACTTGCCAACAAAAGACTCAACACAACTCCTGAGTTTCTCAAATTATTCAGGAGCTTTATTTAAAGAAAAGGAAAAACTACAACTAGTTCCCTCCCCCACACTTAAAACATGCATTGTCCCCAATGAAACAACATAGCAATAAAATCAGAGTGAGGGTAAGGAAAGGGAACTCCCTGATCAAGTGGCAGTGTAGGAGCTTCTGCCTGGATCCCATTTCTTGTAGCCTAAGGCCAAAGAGGTAGAGTTCATTCCATGGTCCCATAACTTGGATCCTTGATGTATGAGTAAACACTTGACAATGATGGTGACCTTGCTCAATGCGGCGGACTCATCACCTCCTCTTGGGTCAAAGACGACCCCTTCCTCAACAAAGTCCTCGCAATAAAATTTGGCTTCAATCCCTTGAACTATCCATGGTGCAAAATCCATTTCCTCTGGTGGCTTCGCAGGAGGAGGTGGCAGATAGGTAGGGAGGGCCTCCGGTGCTGCTTCATCTTATGCACGTCCCTCATGCACTTCATTGACTAATCCATCACCTGCTAAACAAGCAGCAATCTCAGCACATACCACACAATGGTTAGTGTTAGTACAATCAGGGCAAGAAAAAATATCATCACAGCCAGAATTAAGTGGAAATTCAGAAACCAAATCATCACAGGTATCATCAATAAGCTCAGAGAGCAACTCCATTTGGAAAACAGAGTGCTCTTCCAGGGGCTGCTTCATAGTATCAAAGATTTTAAACCTCGCCACTATATCACCAAACTCCATAGACATGGTCCCATCATCAACATCAATTTTAGTCTTGGCTGTCTTCATGAATGGTCTGCCCAGGATTATTGGTGATCTACTGGAATTTTTCTCTCCTGCCATGTCCAGGATGTAGAAATCAGCCGGGAATATCAAATCATCAACTTGCACCAGCACATCTTCTACCATTCCCATAGGTCGGGCACTGGTCCTATTAGCCAACTGGATGGTAATACCTGTATACTGCAAGGGCCCAAGATCAAGGTTATTAAAGATGGAGGTAGGCATGACATTTATGGATGCTCCCAAGTCCAGCATGCAGTTTTCAAACTTCCTATCCCCAATAGTGCATGGAATAGTGAATGTGCCCGGATCCTTGCACTTTTGTGGTAATGTCTGAGTGGAGGTTAAAGAGGCAACTCTTTCTGGTGCAGGCCTAGATTGGATAAGAGCTGAACCATTTCTTCCCAAGTCAACTTTCTCATTATTCTTCAACTTCCTCTTGTTGGTGCATAGGTCCTTGAGAAATTTCGCATACTTGGGCACTTGCTTGATCACATCTAGAAGAGGAATATTTACAGCTACCTTTCTGAACACATCAAGAATTTCCTTCTCCTTATCTTCACCACCAATCTTTTTATTATTCTGCAATCTGTGTGGGAATGGGATTGGTGTTCTGTACACTTTCTCAGCTTTAACATCGACCGAAGGCTCAGGAGTTACCTCAATAGTTTCTTTATCCTTTCCAGAGGTGGCCTCAACAACTTTCCCAGATCTCAGATAAATGGCACTCACATTAGGGTTGGAGGCATTGGGATTTATCACTGGTTGTGCCGGCAGCTGGGTTGTCCCTTGAGCTTGCTGTAAGTTATTAATGGATGTGGCCATCTGTCCAATCTGTGTCCTCAAATCTTGAATGCTAGTATTTACTTGCTGCTGAAACTGTGCCTGTGAAACTGCAACCTGCTGCTGAAACTGGAGGTTATTTGCAGCCATTTGCTTGATCATATCTTCTAATGAAGGTCCAGAAGGTGCAGAAGTGGTCACTGGAGGATTCTGAGGTGCCATCGGTTGTTGTTGGGAGGAGTTCCCATACCGCAGATTAGGATGATTCCTCCAGTTGGGATGGTACCTATTGGTAGAGAGGTCTGGAGTCTTGATCGATTCTCGATTGTTTCCTTGATTAAATGGATTTACTGCATAAGCTTGAGATACTTCACTGACAAACTCTTCCCTCTGGATGGGGCATGGATCATGTGGGTGCTCAGGTGAATTGCAGATGCTACATAACTTTGCAGGCTGAACTCTGTCAATTGCCAATTGCCTTACAAAAGAACGATTCCCGGCAACGGCGCCAATTTTTGGTCGCGCACGCGCCAAAAAGGACGAGCGGGTTTTAAAACTGTAGTTTAGGGCGACAACTCGGATGTCGTTCTCAAGGACTCTTAAAATGTTATTTTCCACAAAAATAAGTTTTGGGGGGGGGGGGGGGGGGGGGTTCGTTTGGATGCAAATAAGTAACAAGCAAAACAGAGCAATTAAAAACAGGGCAGTTTAAAGAGATTATCAAATAGCAAACAACGTTTAATCTATTGTCTCGAATTTCCAACTATCCTTGGTTCATGTAATCCCAAGCCCTAAGCAGATTCTAATCCCCTTTCAGTTATAGCAACAACTAACAACGTAATCGCTACTACGGATGTAGGTTCCTATTCCCGAAATAACAAACGGGGTTAAGCTCTCATGAACAAACGAACATGAATGAACGCACGCGAAATAACAAACGCGATTTAGTATAAAAACATAACATCACTGAAACGAATCGATACAACACTACACACTCCTGAAATAACAAACAGAAATGTATAATGTGGTATTGAAAAGGGAAAAGCAAGTAAAATAGGGATTACAAAACCTCAAGTATATGGAATTTTCATACAGTAGACTAATCTAAGAATTTAGCTCTCCATGTAAAAAACGAAAACACACAGAAAAGAAATGTAAACAGAACAATGGAGAAGCAAAAAGTCCTTTCAAACTGTTCAGAACAGCTATTTATACTAATCAGAAATTAAGTCTACTAGCGAGGCGAAGCCTCTCTCGCGATGCGAATCTTGTGAAGAGTCAGCAATGCTTTGTATTCTCGCGAGGCGAACACACCTTCGCGAGGCGAGGAACTGAAGAGTCTTCTTGTTACGCCCGTTATGAACATCAGGGGCCAACCGAGATGCTTTCTGACTTCCAGTCTCGTGAGGCGAATGGATGCTCGCGAGGCGAGACTCTTCAACTTCAAAACTGCCACAGCCGTGACCCTCAACACGGGCAAGCTGTGATCGTCTCTGACTTTTCAGGCTTGGGTGACTCGCAGGGCGAGATCTTCTTCGCGGGGCGAACCAGAGACCTTGCATTTTCTTGGAACAGTCAGCTTCGGGGTCGCGAGGCGAAGAGATGTTCGCGGGGCGAATCCCCTGCTTCTTTATTCCCTCAACTTCTTCTTAACCTGAAAACAAGGAAATAACTATAAGTGCATTATTTGACTCAAAACTAGCTAAATTAACCTAAAACTACTTTAGAGACTCAAAACCTTGCTTGAGGACAATCTAATCTAATTTGGGTGAAAATAGGATATAATTTGCACAAAACCCTGGTCATACTAGCCATAAAACTAGATGAGCCAGAGGCTTATCACCTATCTCTTTATTTTACTTGATTATCTTATATGTTAAATTAACTAAAAGGGTTAAAGTGTGAATATCAAATGTTGTTTTCAATCTTGTATGCTTGTACGTCTTTTTGTTGAAAAACTGTCAGACAAGTTACTTGTCTGATTGATTTATTAAATCACTCTTCTGTTCTTAGCACCTATATGCGAAAAAAGTTTTAACTTTCTCTTAAAGTTTGATAAACACAATTCAGCCCCCCTTCTCGTGTTTATAGTTGTCTATTTCAAGAAAACTACATCATATAAATGTTTGGCATCCTTTTCGCTGAACACTAGGAACATAAAGTTGGAGAGGGCTATTGCACTTTTATAGTAATTGCTAGCTTCCCCAAGTTATAGCACTACAAAAAAAAGGTTGTTTAGCGATCGAAAATAGTGACCGAATTTTTTGGTTGTTTTTGGCGACCGAAATGGCGACCGATTATAGGATCTACATGGAAGACTGATTAGAGTTAATACTACGATCGAAATAACGACCGAAATAGAGCGTAGCAGGGTTATCGGTCGCTATTTCAGTCGCTAAATAAAGGAACTTAAAAGTCAGAAATTTTATGCCTTTTTAGCGACCGAAATGGCGACCGAATTAAATGCAACGGTTAAATTTTATTTATATTTGCGACCGATATTAATTCGGTCGCTAAACGACGCGTAAAAAAAATTAAAAGAGCGCGTCTTAGCAACCGATTTACAAATCCGTCGCTAAATTTATGAATTTAAATTTTGAAATGGCAACCTTGCGACCGAATTAGCGACCGAAATATTCAGTCGCTAAAAATTAAAATCCCTAAAAACGCAGAAACCCCTTTCTTCTTCCATTTCGCGATCTCTCTTCCTCTCTCTCACTCGATCTCTCTTTCTCTCCTCTGGCCACCACGGTTCGCGACTTCCGCCCCTCCTCCGGCCACCACCATCACGGTAAGCTATCCTCTCTCTCTCTCTCCATCTCTCTCTCTCTATCTGTTTCTAACTTTTTCTCTCTCAGTTCCCTCCTTCTCCGCACGGCTGCCACCATTGCCGGCACCACCAGAGCAGCGCTGCCGTCCTCCTCATTCTCTGGTATGTTTTCGTCTCTCCTCGCCTCTATCTCTCTCTCTATTCTTTTGGTTTGTGCATTCTCTGGTATGTTTTTGGTCTCATTCTGCTACATTTAGTGGTTCTGTTCTTCAGCCAAATTATAATGGTGGTTAAATCCTGACCACAAGTTCTCTGTTGTCTATGTTGTCTATTGTTTGTTCTTTGTTCTAAAATTCTATTTGATGTTAAGTTGTTTGTGTGAATTAAGTTGATTATGAAAAATGCACGTGAGTTGTTTGAGAATTTTCTCTGGGGAATAGTTAGATAACTGAACTTTTCTTCCTAAGTGGATTAAGAAGCCTTTCAGGCTTTCACACTACATTTCTTAATTTTTATTTTTTATTTTTTTATAGGACATTTCTTAAGTTTTATCTCATTCATATAGTTTATTTTGATGTGATTTTTATGTTAATAAAATATTTTCAGAGTTTAAATTGAGACCAGTTATCAGATTGCTAATATATGCATATTTTTTTTTTGGGTGAATGCTAATATATGCATTTGACCCCTTGCTTTTCTGCCTATATTTTCAGTTTGCTAATATCAGTTTTTGATTTAATTTTTGTTTGAATTTAAGAAAGTGATTGCTATTATATTACTCATATTACTCAAATGCATAAAAGAAAAATGGCGAGTATGGCGAGTATGCGACATGGATCTTTCCATCTTTTCTTATTATCACTACTATATATCTTGTTGTTTGTTAGTGGAGAGCTGAGCTCAATAGGAAGGTATCCTGCCTGAAAGGCAAGATGATGATTGTGTGTTGATAATTTAATATTTATGCATGCATTTGCAATTATGTGTTGTTTGTTAGTGGAGAGCAGAGCTCAATAGGATGTGATCCTGTCAAAAAGGCGGGATGCTTGTTGTGTGTTGCTAATTTAGAAGTTATGCATGTGTTTGACAATTATGTGTTGTCTTGTTAGTGGAGAGCGGAGCTCAATAGGATGTTTGCTACTATATTTTATTTAAGTTTGTTTTGAAATATGCTTCAATATATATTTGTTGAAGTATGCTGCAATCCAAGCTTAGGTGTTATTGATACATGCTCTAATTAGTTGATTTTCTATTTGTATGTGTATTGTAATTTGGTTTTGATTTTGTGATGGTGTTGATATGCCAATATGTGAGAATAGATATGTTAAAGGATCTTGCTTGACAGGTGTTTGTTATATTGCTTACAAGGAGATGTTATAGCTGCTGTCCTAAAAACCCGTATGGGCATAGGTTCAGTGTTTTCCTTATAACTGTTTTTGTAGAACTATTTTGTTTATGATTCTTATTTTGTTAGAAACTAGACTCGATTTGCTACAGTTTAGGCACTGAATTTGATGTTTTTAACTGAGTATTGATGAAGAAAATTCTGTTAAAAGTTAGAGGACAATTGCTGTCCTGTTCTTCGAATGCGGTAGCTTGTTGGTTAAAACTGTACTTTTTGGAACGTTTTTTCCCAAAACTAAATTTAAATTTATAAACTAGACTTGTTTAGCTTTCCATAGAGGGGTCGTTTGTCTAAATCCGACTTCATTTTGGGACCTTAGGGTGTAACTTACATGTTGTTTGTAATACTGTGATTTCAATTGGGAATTACTTGTTAATAGTAGTACTGTATTCTAATTGAGAGATTATAGAATGTTCATGTCAATGGTTTATGTGTTTTGTTTTATGTCATTAGTTGTTAAGCGATAGATTGATTTTTGAGTTAAGTTATTCAATCTTATGATGAAATGATTGTGAAACACCATTTGGCATCCAAAGGTAGTAACCATGCTAATCCTCTCTATGACCATCCTTCAAAATGACGTAAAAGCATCTGCTTTCCTGAAAACTACTATGTTTGCTAATCTGTAAAGTTGCATGTGAAGTTGCATTTCTTTGTTCTATTTTAACATGCTAGTATGCTACATGGATCTTTCCATCTTTTATTATTATCGCTTGATGAAGTTTAGACATATGACTTGTTTTCCTTATTGTTTTATCAGAAAATGGAACCGACTAAATGTTTTGAGACAGCCATCCATATAGACCAGGTACAGTATCTCATCAACTTATGAATAACGATCGGATTCACGTAATGATAGTTAAGTCATAAACTAATCATTAATAAATTGTTCTTGTGTATTTGCAGGATTTGATTTCAATCCCGCGATCATTCTACTATCGTTGGGGACAAGAAATACCACGTGTTGTGACTATTGAAGACAAAAGCGGAAATTTGTTCAATGGGAATATAGTAATCCATGAGGATCGCCCATATTTTGCAACAGATACAAATGGTATTAGGGAGTTGTATTTGTTGTCCACTGGTGCATTGGCAAAGTTTAAGTATCTTGGGGGTTCCCGCTTCTACATGTTCATCCCTTTGGAAGATTGATGAGTTTTGATATTTTGATTAGTACTTATTGATTGTGGTGTGTTTTTTTATAAACAATTATTAAACTTGCGTTAATTAATGTATATGTTTTCTTGATCATATTGACTGTGGTGTTTTGGATCGTTAGTACGTCATATTTACGTTTTCTATTTATTCAAAAAAAATATTGGTGTATTTTGTTTATATCAGAAATTAAAAATCAATGGGGTAATAGTTGAAAAACAATATTTGGTCGGCAGGATTAAGTTACAGGAAAATTTAAAAAAAAAAATCAAAATTTGAGACCGAAATAGCGACCGAATATCGGTCACCAAATTAGGTGAGCTGAGCATGCGACCAACTATACGGCGATCGAAATATATAATTTTGCGACCGAAATATCGGTCTCCAATTTGCGATCGAAATACAAGTTCGGTCGCTAAACATTTAGCCACCAGGGTTTCTGCTACCCCCTTAATTCGGTCGCTAATTCGGTCGCCAAACTATATAGCAACCGAATTATCATGTTTAGCGACCGAAATCTTCTGTCGCTAAATAGGTTTTTTTTTGTAGTGTAGTCTCTAACTGTGATACTCTAGATCCATGATGATTTTGATCAAGGATTAGGTTCAGGAAAATATAACAAAACAAATCAAGTGCTAGCTAAGCATAGTAATATACCTTGTGAAGTGAACAAAACTTCTTCCATGTTTCACAACTACAGGTACAAATGAGTCATAACATGTCAGGAAAAGGTAATTAGACTCTACTCGTCCCACAGAGTAAAACAGATCAACATCCTTCAAGCATTGCACAATTCACATATGTTGAGTCATTAAGAAAAACCCTTAATCCACTCCTAATGGTGATGCAAATCTGAAAATTTTATGGGGATTGAAGAAAAACCCCTAATAAGGGAAAAATTTTATGGGAAGTTATAGCAATAAATCAATACATATATCCATAAAATACATGCATCATCGATTCGTGTTGATGACAGCCAATAAGGGATGCACGACTAGAACCAGCGGCCAAGCGATGGTGGGTGGATTAAGGGTGAACGGAGAATGCAACGTAAATGTCCGTTGATCGATAATGGAAAATGATGCAGTGAGGCCTGCAGGTAGTAATCGCAGAGGAGTAAGAAGAATAATTTATGAGCCTCGAAGACGGAAATCTAGCGAACCGTAAGTGTTTGAGCAGGAGAGAACAAATCCAATTCATTTACTTGAGTGTTTCTTTCCACGCGGGACAACCATGTTATTCGTGTCGTGCTATATGAATATAGCTTTGTAAAACTAGCCTTTTTATTTTATAATTTCCCATGATGATAGTCATGACTGACCATTAAAGAAGCATTGATAGTTGATAGAGAAATGCTAGGAACAAACTCTCTGTCACATTCTTTTTGTCACTTTCCTTTTGATTGGTCAAGCCAGCACCTTTTAAAATAATGTAACCTGTTAACCATCTATCGGGTTATCTATTTTTTTTTTTTTAAAGTTCTCTCCTTCTTCGTCCCTAAACTCCATCTTTCCGACCCCTCACTTTAGTTTTATCCATGTTTGCTGTGTTTTACATTTCATTTACCATTTTTATTACTTTGATTAAGGGATTGAATTAAGAAGAAACAAATCAATTTTATCTCTTTGTTTCTCCTAAGAAAGCTGTGAACTTGTTGGCAGAAACGACTCTGGAAAACTATGGCACAACCTTGTTTTTATAAGAAAGAATTGAACAGAAGATGGGACGTGTGTATTAAAAAATCAATTTTTTAGGAAGAGAGACCATAATCCATTGAGTCCAGTGTTGATTGAACCATTGGATCTCGTAATACTCTACAATGGGGTTAGAAAATCAGTGAGATGAGTTTGCTAGAATCAACGGGGTTGGTTGCATTTGAAACCATTGTAACACTAAGTTCGACCTTTGAACAGGAATATTGGTTTAACTAGAATATAAAGCTCCCAACTTTCTTTAGGAAACCAAAGTTGTAGAGAGATGAAGGACATCAGAGAAGAAGGGGGAAAATGAAATGACCAACATAGGCTCCAATGACGCTCCGACGTCAGGAACATGTGATGTTATGAAGAAGCTCCGACGACAGGGGATGAATATTGGAGATTGATGACTGAATTGGAAGAGGCGGGTTCTGGGAGACTGGGACAAGAAGGAGATTTATTTTTATTTTTTTATCTAATTAATTTTAGATAACCTGTATAGATGGTTACCAGGTTACAACATTTTAAAAGGTGCTGACTTGGACCAATCAAAAGGAAAGTGATAAAAAGAGTGTGATAAAGAGTTAGTTGATAAGTTTCAGATTTGAAAGTTGAAACTCAAATTAATGGGTTGATAAAGAATTGAGTATTAACTTGGGAATTTGTTTAATAAAATAAATTTATTTGTTTTTAATAAATGATTTCAGTCTTGAATATTAGTGCTACGTAATATATATATATATATATATATATATATATATATATATATATATAATATAATATAATATAATATAATATTATAGTATAGGAGTGTTCAAATCCAAACGAATCTAGAGAAAAATTGAAAACTGACACAAGAAAATCGAAAACTGAACAAAACTGATTTTTATTCGATTTTTTGGACTTTGTTTTGTGAAAATCGATTAAATCGATTTTCGGATTCAATTTTTAAAATTGAACCAAGCCAAACTAAACCACATATATAAAATTTAATACTTAATTATTCAACTTTTTATATTATTGTCTTTTTATTTGTTGGTTTTTATTTTCCGAATAATACTTCTAAGTTTGATGTGATGTAAGTTTTTATTATTTTTAATGTTCCCAACATAAAATTGATATTTTTTAGTTGGTGATGTTTTAGTTTTTAGTATGTTGTATTTTGATGTTATTTAAACATACTTTTTAGTTAGTATGTCGGTAAAAGACGAATCATCCAGTCTAATCCAAACCAGTTTAATCGGATTGAATTTGCTCTGATTTGATATAGATATCAATCCCACTAAACCGATATATATGAGGCATCATTTTTTATCAAAAAATAATAATTCACACCTCTTACCACCAATGTCTAACCATTAATTTAATACAAATATGATGGTACAAATTTAATCACTTAAGCAGGGCACTTGACCCACTTTCTCTAGAGTAATGATAGGTGAACATCTGGGTTTGACACTCAGGTGGACACCTTGGTTAATCATGTGTAGATTTTTGGTTAATTCAGTTCATTATATGGTTAATGGGTTATATGAAGCTTATTTTTTATAATCATGTAAATATTTGATTAATCACATACAAATATCTAGTTAATTCAGTTTTTTATATGATTAATGGGTCATCATGAATTAACCAAATATTTACACATGATTAACCATATAATGAACTGAATTAACCAAATATTTATACCGATTAATCAATCTGTCAACTTTGAGTGTCAACTTTAGGTATACACCTATCATTACTCCATTCTCTATCCCCGAAATTGCTTTTTGTTTTTAGGAACATTTCTCTTCTCTCTCGCTACACCCCTGTGGCTAATATTTGCGTCTATCATTCTCTCTGCACTTTCTTGACTAATTGACATAAGTGAAGCTTGCTATATCTAGAAGGTTTACAAATTAGACTTTCTTGCATGTATTGCAAAAGTTGTTAGTGACGAGTTAAATCTGGGGTTTGTTGGAAGTTCCAATGGGCTTTTTTTTATTAACAAATCATTGCAGATGATGATTTATGATATGAATGAGTATCTAGTATGTCAGAAGAGTTAGCGCAAAAAGGGGGTTAAAACTCAGAGAGAAACACTTCAAAAATGGTAAGATCGAGCTTTTGTACTTTAGGTGACCGGGTTCCTATTTCAGATTCTTTTTGCCCGAGGTGCACCCACCCCTATTATGCTTGCTTCTTTTTGCTAATTACTATTGATGTGTATAGGAGTGAAATATGTAACATCGTGCTTTTTATATATATGCTGTATTATCGATAGTAATATAATTATTTATATTTTTATCTGACACCAAGAAAATGATTTTGGATAAAATAAAATCATATTCATACTCTATCTTATTTTGGGTTGAAAATTCAGATGGAATCCGGTTTGCGTTTTCACTGACAGTAAAATGTTACTCACCAGAAAACCTAATTTTGACTCGAGAATGAAACAGGTTAGTTTTATATCTTATTTCCAACTATATAGGCTATTTTGAAATTATTACTCAAAAATATATTATTATACTTTTTACGGGCAAAATTTTAAAGAAAATGTGCATAAAACCTAAGTCGGGAAAACGACGGAGCCGGATACGGAACTGCAGAGACCCGCCAAGAGATCGGGACAACAAGTCATTCATGATGACTCAGGGAGGATGAGGTCATCCATGATGTCACAAGTAATCATGACTTTGAAATTATTAAGATATTTATTTTAATGAAAAGACAAAATTACCCTTGGACTTTCCATCCAGGTTTGTCCTAAACTTTGTGGACCAAACTACCCCCCTCACTCACTCAACCTACACGACTCACACACTCCTTCCACACTTAGAAAAATTCTCCATTTTCATTGGTACGCTGGTTGTGGTAATCTACTTTATGTGTCGTTTTGTGTTTCCTGAATATTTTATTATTGTTTTTAGTGTGTATGATCTGTTTGGTTTCATGACGTACAATATCTGTTATTTTATAATAAGTTAGCATCTAGGAAATGATATATGTTGTTCGGGAGATATTCGTGTGGGTGGGAGAATGAAAGTGACTTAGAGGTGCCTAGCCTAATTAAAGTATTCAATGGATGAGGTGTGACATGGAATGTGTGTTGAGACAGTGATGGAAGGTTGAGGCACTAGGTTTTAACCGATGCGAGTTAGTGAGGTTCATATATATGCATTGTCGTTCACAACCATGTGTTGGGAATACACGAGGTCCGAAATTCTCGCGGGACCGTCCCAACTTAGATTTAGGTTGTGCAACTATAGCGTCATTGCTATGCATGAGCACCTTCGAGAGAGAACAAAGGTGTGCACTGGATGAATTGTGCAACTATAGTGTCATCGATATTCATGAGCATCCTCGAGATCGAACGAGGGTGTGCACCTGTATTTGGGGACACGCCGCTTGGACGATTGACTAACGTCCCTCAGCTGGCAAGGGATGTGTGAAAGGATTGGTGGTGGCCACGTCAGCATAGAGGTTTAGTTGCATGAGATTGAGGGTAGAGGAAGATATTGTGATTTAAGGATGATTGTTAGTTATGTGTGATGTGTGTCTTTGACTTTTATTATATTATATGCTATGATTCCTTTTCCGCTTATGATGATAGAATTGTTTCTTATCTCTTATTTTGCTGTATTGTATTTGTTTTTGTTATGTGATCTGATGAGAATACTTTATGGAGGAGCCAGCTACCGAGGATCTGGTCGGAACTCTGAATGAACCAGATGCTGGAGGATGAGCTGTAGATTCGAGTGGTAGAGTTTAGGGAGTATGGCCAGTGCGTCTTGTGAGACATTTTATTTTCCGCTGATTATAACAGTTTGTATAAGTATGTACCTGTAAGGGATCCTACTGATAAGATACCCTAAGCAGTGTTTTGTATTATGATGGTTAGAGATATGTGTATATGTATAATATCATTATGGTGTGGTGTGTTAACTTTCTGAAGTTGGATGTGTTTATAGTTGAGTTTTTAATATTTTCGTATTTTCGGGTTATGTTTAACGTTAAGAACGCGAGTAAGTTTAAGTAAATAATTAATGGCACACCGGGGTGTCTCATTCGGTGGTATCAGAGCAGTTTGATTCTGTTCAGACTTTGAGGTTTAGAATGTTGTTACTGGCCGAATCTATTTGAATCCACATCGGATATTGACTATACCTAGAAGTTGGGTAATGAGTCCGAACGTGATAACTAACATTAGTATGGCATATAGTATTTATATACTTGTTTATGTGGTATTATATGTCATATGTATGGGAGCTGACGATTTCTTTTACAGGATCATGGCTCGAGGTAGGGGACGTGGTACAAGTGGTGGTGATGAAACACCTGAGAGAATTATTGAAGGTAGCAATGCTGAAACAGACCATACCGGAGGTGGAGGAGAGTCATCTAGACTCTCAAAACCATGAGATATTTAGCTATTCCTATGATACAATAGACACAACAGAATGCATAGATGCTGCAAATGACCAAAGAGCAGCAGGAACTGTAGAATCAGTGGAAAGCTGCAGAAGCTGAGGATGCAGGTATGAATACCTTCCTGAAAGGGAAGCCATCACAGTTTCGAGGAGATTATTACCCAGAAAAGGCAGAGTGGTGGGTGCAGGAGTTGGAGAAGATATTCAGTACCATGCGCTGCATAGAGGATAGGAAGGTGACTTATGTTGCCTTCATGCTGACTGGAGGAGCAGATGCTTGGAGGAAAGGCAAGAGAAGACTACTGGAGTCAAAGGGCAGACTCATCAGTTGGCAGTTATTTCGTGACTGTTTCCTCGAGAAGTATTTTCCGTGATTAGTCCGATGCGAGGAGTTCATGAATCTTAAACAGGGCAACATGATTATTGGTGATTATGCGTCACGTTTTGAAGCTCTGATTCAGTTTTCAGAGTTCTAACAGAGATTTCCAGACTGGGATTGGCAGTGTAGAAGGTTTGAGGAGGGCCGTGACATAAGCTACTGAGAACAATAGTGTCTCTTGATATTCAGAGTTTCCCGGAGCTGGTTGAGAGATGTAGTGCCATATAAAGCATAGATCAGAGGCAGGCTGCTGAACAGAGGCAACAGAGGAGTGGCCCAATTCGATCCGACTTTCAGAGGAGAGTAGGTAGTGGTTCCCAGTGGAGACGGGGACCATATACCAGACCACTGCAGACAGTTGCACCCTGCTTTTTATATACGCTGTATTACCGGTAGCAATATAATTATTTATATTTTAATCTGAGACCAATAAAATGATTTTGGATAAAACAAAATCATATTCATACTCTATCTTATGGTAGAGGGTTACGGTAAAAATTTGGGTTGAAAATTCAGACAGAACTCGGTCTGCGTTTTCACTAACAATAAAATGTTACCGAGCAGAAAACCTAATTTTGACCCGAGAACGAAACAGTTTAGTTTTATATCGTATTTCCAACTATATAGGCTATTTTGAAATTATTACTCAACAATATATTATTATACTTTTTATGGGTGAAATTTTAAAGAAAACGCATGTAAAACCTAAGTCGGGAAAACGACGGAGCCGGATATGGAACTGCATAGACCCGCCAAGAGATCGGGACAACGAGTCATACATGATGACTCAGGGAGGATGAGGTCATCCATGATGTCATAAGTAATCATGACTTTGAAAATATCTAGATATTTATTTTAGTGAAAAGACTAAATTACCCTCAGACTTTCCATGTAATTCCAAGTTTGTCCTAAACTTTATGGACCAAACTACCCCCCTCACTCACTCACTCAACCTACAAGGCTCACACACTCCCCCCACACTTATCAAAATTCTCCATTTTCATTCTGAGCTATTTTGCTCACAAAAACACCAAAAGTTCCATTTTTGTTCTTGACCAAGATTGAAAGTTGATCATTTCTCTTCCATTTTTTTTTTCATTCCAAGGTGAGGATTCTCTTCCTCATCACCTTGGATCTCTTAATCCTCAACTAATTCCCATTTTCATCAAGTATTTCTCAAATCTCAAGTTCTAGATCTAGTTTTTCAAAAATTCATGAAAAATCATAGAAAAATGTTTTAAGTGTTATGACACTTGATCTTACCTCTCTAATACCTCTAGTTGTTCGATCTAGAAGCTTGAAATCAAAAGAAATTTCTAGCCCTATTTTCCTAGCTTGACCGAATCTATATAGGTGTAGGCAAAATGAATTTTTCTTCAATTTTTACCTGGATGATGACTTGTATAAGCTATTCAAGATCCTTAGAATGAAAATCCAAGAGCTTGAAAACTTTAGAAATCTCTAGCCAATTTTTCTTCTATTGGCCGAATCCCTAACCAAGTGGTTGGATGAGTTTTATTTCAAATTTTTGATTTGTAACAATTGATCTATGCTAGTTAAGACTCTAGTAACTAGGATCCAAAAGATGGAATTAAGAAAATAACCCGAGCCCTATTTTGGTGTCTTGGCCGAACCCTAACCTATTGTTATCATAGATGGATTTTGTTTGATTAATATATTTTTGTGTTGATTGGTTGAAGGTTAATTTGGTAGATTGTGGTGTGGTAACGAGGAGCTGCAATTTCGTGATTCTGGTGTAAGTTCAGGTGGGAGAAAGAATAATCTTGCCATCGGAATGGATAAGTAGTATATATTATAATAATGGTGCATGGCGACCTAAACCCTACTAGTGGTCGAGTAATCGACAAGACCAAAATCACATTGACGACTACCCCGTAGTACCAATGATGATTTTGGGGATTGTAGGTTTATCGCTGTTAGGATAATTTTAGAATATTCGAAGATGTCTGATTTTATTACTATTGAACTGTTTGTGATGCGCTGGTTGTGGTAATATGATTTATGTGCCGTTTTGTGTTACCTGAATATTTTATTATTGTTTTTACTGTGTATGATCTGTTTGGTTTCATGACGTACAATATCTGTTATTTTATTATAAGTTAGCATCTATGAAATGATATACGTTGTTAGGGAGATATTCGTGTGAGTGAGAGAATGAACGTGACTTAGAGGTGCCTAGCCTAATTAAAGTATTTAATGGATGAGATGTGACATGGAATGTGTGTAGAGACTGTGATGGAAGGTTGAGGCACTAGGTTGTAACCGATGCGAGTCGGTGAGTTTCATATATATGCATTGTCGTTCATAACCGAGTATTTGGAATACACTAGGTCCGAAGTTCTCGCGGGACCATCCCAACTTAGATTTAGGCTGTGCAGCTATAGTGTCATTGCTATGCATGAGCACCTTCGAGAGCGAACAGAGGTGTGCACCAGAAGAATTTTTCAACTAAAGTGTCATTGATATTCATGAGCATCCTCGAGATCGAACGAGGGAGTGCACAGGTATTTGGGGACACGTCGCTTGGACGACTGGCTAACATCCCTCAGCGGGCAAGGGATGTGTGAAAGGATTGGTGGTGGCCACGTCAGCATAAAGGTTTAGCTGCATGAGATTGAGGGTAGAGGAAGATATTGTGATTTAAGGATGATTGTTAGTTATGTGTGATGCCTGTCTTTGACTGTTATTATATGATATACTATGATTCCTTTTCCTCTTATGATGATAGAACTGTTTCTTATCTCCTATTTTGCTATATTGTATTTGTTTTGATTATGCGATCTGATGAGAAGACTCTATGGAGGAGCCAGCTACAGAGGATCTAGACAGAACTCCGTATGAACCAGATGCTGGAGGACGAGCTGTAGATTCGAGTGGTAGAGTTTAGGGAGTATGGCCAGTGCATCTTGTGAGGCATTTTATTTTCCGCTGATTACAACAGTTTGTATAAGTATGTACCTGTAAGGGATCCTACTGATAAGATACCCTAAACAGTGTTTTGTATTATGATGGTTAGAGATATGTGTATATGTATAATAGCATTATGGTGTGGTGTGTTAACTCTCTGAAGTTGGATGTGTTTGTAGTTAAGTTTTTAATATTTTCGTATTTTCGGGTTACGTTTAACGTTAAGAACGCGAGTAAGTTTAAATAAATAATTAATGGCACAACGGGATCTCTAGAAATTTTGATGTTAACAAAGAGATTATATTTGTTTGGCAAAGTGAAAGTTATGGACTAACTCGTCTACTCTAGTGTGCAGAACTGTTTTTATATCGCTAGACGAGGGTACTAGTCTAGAGCTCTTTAAATAATTCTAAAAGCATCGATGGTCCAAGCTAAGTTTGCTAGACGAGCCACAAGTCTAACCTAGTAAATTGTTAGTCCAAGCTAAGTTTCCTAGACGAGCCACCCGTCTAACCTGGTAAGTATCTAGTCCACTCTAAGTTTGCTATACGAGCAGCTAAGTCTATCGGATAAATGAACAAGTCCAATACATAGCAAGTCCAAAGACTTGTAGTCTACCCGATAAAAATTAGATGACCTGCGAAGTATACTACCCGGTAAAAATTAATTGAATCAACTCTAGTCTACTCGATAAAACACTAGAGGATGTAGTAATGGACTACTCCGTTGTTTTGTTCAAAGTTAAAAACACACGTCCAAAGTGTAAGACTAAGTCCTCATTCATGTTTTGATGTATGACAAACAAAGTGTATTTTGCATAAGATTTTTGATTTTGACTATGTACTTATTACGTGTTAAGTTGCATGCAAGATCACTCATGAAAAATAAAATTCAAGGATAAAACAAGCTGACGTTCAATGAACTACCAAAAAAAAAAAAAAAAGAAAGCTGGCGTCCACTGAAGTAACAAGCAGCTCGTGTCCACTGAAGTAACAAGCAGCTCGCGACCACTGAAGTAACAAGCAGCTTGCGTCCACTGAAGTAACAAGGAGCTCGCATCCACTGAAGTAACAAGAAGAGCTCTTCTACTGAACTAGAATATGGAGCTCAATCACCAAATGGAGCTCGTCTGCTGATGTGGCACATATAGCTCATCTACTGAAGTACCACATGGAGCTCGTCTACTGAAAGTAACAGAAGCGTGCGTCTACTAAAGTAACAAGAAGCGCTCATCTGTTGATGTGGTACATGGAGCTCGTCTACTAAGGTTACGCTCTTATGACTTACTAAGATCTTAATGAGAAGCTCCGTCCACATACATGGCATATAAAGCTCGTCTACCAGCTGGAGCACGTCCAATTACCTTGTGTTAGTACTCCTGTCTACTGACGTGGCAAATGGACTCGACTATTTTTTTTCTCTTCAAATTAGACTCGGCTATTCTTTCAGATGGAAACGGTTATTTTCAAGAAGGACACAAACTCTACAAAAACTAATAGAATCTTATTTCAAGAACAAGAATCAAGAAAACATATTTTGTTAAATCAGATCCAAATCTGTTTTAATTGATCCCAACGACTATAATTTGTTTTCTATATAAAGAGGGATCAAAGGAACATTGTAGAATACAAGAAATAGAAAGAAGAAGAACAACAACCTTACTCATTCTGAAAAGTGATATACGAAAGATTAAAAAGTTTCAAAAAATGCTTCGTCGTTGAGAGAAAAGTGTGATATTACTTAGAACTTCAATTTGTATAATGAGACTTTTAGAGTCTTTCCTCTACTCAATTCTTTCTGTGAATTAGTGTGATTAAGAGAGGGTATCTCTTAGGATTAAACAAGGATAGAAGGGATCCTTGGGTATAGAAAAGCAAGTGTGCTTTCTGGTGAATTCTTGAGCAAGGAGGTTATCCTTGTGTTGCTGTAATTGGAATTTTGTAATTGCTGAGGTGTGGGACTGGATGTAGGCTTACCAGAGGAGGTAGCCGAACCCGGATAAATCGGTTTGCGTGTTCTTCTCATCTCTAACTCCATATACTTGTTATATGCACTTGTGTGTTGTGAATGAGTTTTAAGAATGCTTGTTAACTTGAATCTTTGATCTACAATCTGTGTTAAACTTGTTGTTACTTCTTATAATTCTTCTTGACATCATTACTTGTTACATAACCTGATTCTTGGGAATTAAAATTGAGTGAAAACCAATTTTCTTTAAGAAAACTCTAATTTTCTTTAAATTGTGGAAAAAGTTTTCAATATCTCAATTCAACCCCCCTCTTGAGATCGTAGCCACTACCAACAATTGGCATCAGGGCTAAAACTCTTGTTACAAAGCTTAATAGCTTCAAGAGATGGCTACAAATGATATACTGGGTGATGGGGCTTCACTCACTAGACCCCCTGCCTTTAATGGCTCCCAATACATGTATTGGAAAGAGAGAATGCTTATCTTTCTTGAGGCTGCAGGTTTAGATGTATTATATGCTATTGAAAATGGTCCATATGTTCCATTTATTCTTGATGCTAAGGGAAATAAACAAACTAAACCAAAAGATGACTGGAATGATGATGATAAAAGAATAGTTGGTTATAATGCTAAGGCAAAAAATATTATAACAGCTGCTTTGAATTATGATGAGTTTTTCAGGGTCTCCAATTGCAAAACGGCAAAGCAAATGTGGGATACTCTTCAACTCACTCATGAAGGAACCAACGATATGAAAAGAGCAAGAATGAATGCACTAGTCCATGAATATGAACTCTTTCACATGAAGAATGGTGAGGAGATAGATGAACTGAAAAAGAGGTTTACACCCATTGTGAATTAGCTAGAAGGACTCGGACATACAATCACAAATGAGAAAAAGATTAACAAGATAATGAGATGTTTGAGTCGTGAATGGCAACCAAAAATCACTACAATTGCTGAAGCAAAGGATCTAGACTCCATGTAGATTGCTACTTTATTTGGCAAGTTGAAAGAACACGAATTGGAACTCAATAGATTGAAAAGTCATGAAGATAAGGAGAAAAAGAAGAAAGGACTCTCACTCAAGGCTCATATCTCCAAAGAATAAATAGAAAGTGATGAAGATGAACACCTTGATGAAAGTGAAGAATCCGAAGAAGAAGACATGGGATTGCTTGTGAGGAAATTTAGAAGATTCATCAAAAAGAATAGAAACAAGAAGCAATTCAGTTTTCCTACCAAAAAGAACACGAACAAAGGTGAAAGCTCTTCCTCAACAATCAAATGCTTTGAATGTGGAAAGCTTGGGCACTACAAAAATGAATGTCCAAAGCTACAAAAGAAAGAAAAGTATGAGAAGAATGACAGCAAAGAAAAGAAAGGAAGAAAGCCTAGGAGAGCATACATAGCTTGGGAAGAAAATGATATGGATTCCACTAGTAGTGAATCTGAAAATGAAGAAGCCAACCTATGTCTCATGGCAAATCAACAAAGTGATAGTGAAACCGAGGTAAATGATTCTTCTCCTACCTATGATGAGTTACAAGAAGCTTTTGATGAATTGCATGAAGAATATGTTAAAATTGGTAAACAACTTATATCTTCTAGGAAGATCATCACAAAACAATGTAGTGACTATGCATCTTTACAAATAAAGGTTAAAGAACTAGAAGCTAAAAATTCATAATTACTTGCATCTAGTTCAATCTGCACCAAATGCACTGCACTAGAAAAGGAAATTGAAAAACTGAATACAACTCTAAGTTTACTTTGGGTAGAGATAACTTGAATGCCATATTAGGACAACAAAAGGGTGTGTATGACAAAGCTGGAATGGATATAAACCAATGGTACATGAAAAATCTTTTAAGAAGCTTTTTGTTGCACCTATTTCCTCAACTAGTCCTTTTGTTAAATGCTATTATTGTCTAAAGAAAGGTCATACTGCTGCTACTTGTAGACTTAGAAAGAACATTCATGTTGGCATTAAACAAATTTGGGTTCCAAAAGGAACTGATGTTGCTACTAACACCAGAGGACCCAACCAGATTTGGGTACCTAAAGAAAAAGTATAAAAATCTATTTGTAGGTGTGTTTGAAGGCCAAAAGCTCAAACTGGTTTTTAGATAGTGACTGCTCCAAACACATGACCGGAGACATCACAAAATTTACATCTTTCACTCCCAAAAAAGGTGGAAACATCCCCCATGGAGACAACAACAAAGGAAGAATTCTTGGCGTTGGAACAATAGAAAAAAGTCCAGCAATCAAGATTGAGGATGTTCTCTATGTGGAAGGGCTCAAACACAATCTACTAAGTATATGCCAATTATGTGATAAAGGCTACAAGGTAAACTTTAACTCAAATTTGTGTATGATCGAATCTATTCATGATAATAACATAAAATTGATTGGTAATAGAATCAATAACATCTATATGCTAGACTTAGACAATTTAATTTCCAATGATGCATGTTGCTTAATTTCCAAAGAAGATGAAAATTGGCTCTGGCATATGAGAATAACTCACATTCATATGGATCACTTGAATAAATTAATTTCCAAAGAACTTGTAATAGGTTTACCAAATAAAAAGTTTGTTAAAGAAGGCTTATGTGATGCATGCCAAAAAGGTAAACAAGCGAAAACCTCATTTAAGGCTAAAAACACTGTTTCAACTAGTAGACCCTTACAATTGCTGCACATGGACCTTTTTGGACCTTCTAGGACAAAAAGCTTTGGTGGAAATCTTTATGCTCTTGTAATTGTTGATGACTTCTCTAGATTTACTTGGACCTATTTCTTAGCACAAAAGAATGAAGCTTTTAAATCTTTTAAGAAAATGGCTAAGGTTGCTCAAAATGAGAAAGACGTGAAAATTGTTTCAATTAGGAGTGACCATGGAGGAGAATTCCAAAATGAGGAGTTTGATAACTTTTGTGTTGAACATGGTATAAGGCACAATTTTTCTGCACCTAGAACTCCACAACAAAATGGAGTAGTTGAGAGGAAAAATAGGTCACTTGAAGAAATTGCTAGAACCTTGTTAAGTGACTCTAATTTACCAAAGTATTTTTGGGCTGATGCCGTGAGTACTGCATGTTATGTTTTAAATAGAGTTCTAACAAGGCCAATTTTGAAGAAAAATCCATATGAACTTTACAAGGGAAGAAAACCTAACATTTCCCATTTTCATGTCTTTGGTTGTAAGTGTTTTGTGCTAAATAATGCCAAGGATAATCTTGGGAAATTTGATCCTAAAGCTGATAAGGGTATTTTCCTAGGTTATTCATTAACTAGCAAAGCATATAGAGTGTTTAATAAGTGTATTGTATCAATGGAAGAATCTGTTCACATAACATTTGATGAGTCTAACCCCAAAAGGTTGGGAAAGGACATTTTTGATGATGCAGAAACTCTTGAGGATGAAGTGAAATCTCATGAAGGAAAGGAGAGCAACAAGGAAAAGGAAGATGAAGAGAGCAATAAAGAACCTCAAGCATAACTTCAGCAAGAAAATCTTCCTAAGGAGTAGCAAGTTTCAAAGAATCATCCCCTAGACAATATCACTGGTGAGATCACCAAAGGGGTAACCACTAGAAACTCTTTAAGGAATATTTGCAATACCATGGCGTTTGTATCTCAAATAGAACCAAAATGTGTTGATGAAGCTATTAATGATGAACATTGGATGATTGCAATGCAATAGGAGTTAAATCAATTTAAAAGGAACAAAGTTTGGAATTTAGTTCCAAAACCCAAAAGTAACCAAATAATTGGAACTAAATGGGTGTTTAGAAACAAAATGGATGAGAATGGAATAATAGTAAGAAACAAGGCCAGACTAGTAGATAAGGGATATAATCAAGAAGAAGGAATTGATTATGATGAAACATATGCTCCCGTAGCTAGATTAGAAGCCATAAGAATGCTCTTAGCCTATGCGTGTATAATGAACTTTAAACTGTACCAAATGGATGTGAAAAGTTCCTTTTTAAATGGTACAATACAAGAGGAAATATATGTAAGACAACCCCCTGGCTTTGTTGATAGTGAGCTCCCAAATCATGTCTATAAACTGGCTAAAGCCCTCTATGGACTCAAGCAAGCTCCTAGAGCTTGGTATGATAGGTTAAGCAATTTTATCCTAGAGAAAGGCTTTAAATGAGGAAAGTTGATACAACACTATTTACTAAAACAAAAGCACACAATATCTTACTTGTTCAAATATATGTTGATGACATTATTTTTGGTGCTACTAATGAGTCTTTATGCAAGGAATTTGGTGAACTAATGCAAAGTGAATTTGAAATGTCCAAGATGGGAGAGCTTACCTTCTTTCTTGGACTTCAAATTAAACAATGCCAAGATGGAACCTTCATAAGCCAAACAAAGTATTGCAAGGAACTACTAAATAAGTTTGGAATTGAAAGCGCAAAGGAAATGGCAACACCAATGAGTCCAGCCTACTACTTGGACAAATATGAACATGGTAGATCTATAGATGTATCCAAGTATAGAGGTATCATCGGATCCTTACTTTATCTCACTGCAAGTAGGCCATATATAATGTTTAGTGTGTGTTTGTGTGCAAGGTATCAAGCTAATCCTAAAGAATCACATCTTACTGCAGTTAAAAGAATCATGAAGTATCTTTTAGGAACCAAAGAAATGGGGCTGTGGTATCCCAAGGGATCCACTTGCACATTAATAAGATATTCCGACTCTGACTTTGCTGGATGCAAGTTAGATAGGAAGAGCACAAGTGGAACATGCCATTTATTAGGAAATTCCCTAGTATCTTGGTTTAGTAAAAAGCAAACTAGTGTGGCCTTATCCACAGCTGAAGCAAAATATGTTGCAGCTGGGAGTTGTTGTGCTCAAATCCTATGGATGAAACAACAATTAATTGACTATGGTGTTTATCTAGATCATGTACCAATAAAGTGTGATAACACTAGTGCAATTAATCTAACAAAGAACCCAATTATGCACTCAAGAACCAAGCATATTGAAATTAGGCATCATTTTATCAGGGATCATATTCAAAGTAGTGATGTTGTGATTGAACATATAGATACAACCAAGCAATTAGCTGATATTTTCACCAAACCACTAAATAAGGAGAGTTTCTTCTTTATAAGAAGGGAACTTGGCATAATTGATCCTCAAAATAATTGATATCAAATGTTATTTTTGATAACATAGTCAATACGACAAGCAAGGCAGCACAAGTTGCTGAAAATTATGAAGGACATGGGCAAGATGCTTTTATCTAGTCTCAGTTTAGACTAAGTGTCCTTAGGTGTCTGCAATTCTTTTTCTTATTTTAGTGTTTTGGATGTTTTGATGCATTGCATAAGTTCTGAAATTATTTATTATCAATGAATGCAAGACTGTTTTTCAGTTTGATTTCAATACTCTCCATAGTTTCTTTTTGATAATGACAAAGGGGGAGAAAGATGTACCATACAAGATGAAATTCTTTTTTTATTTTCATGAAAATGATATGATAACACTTGATTTTCTTTTGAAAGATATCAATGACATAGGGGGAGGATGAAAATGACTCAAGAACCATGCTTACTAAACAGTTGCACTCTGATTCTTAATAACTAAGGTTAAGTATGGTAAGGTTTGTCATAATCAAAAAGGGAGAGTTTGTAAGACTAAGCCCTCATTCATGTTTTGATGTATGACAAACAAAGTGTATTTTGCATAAGATTTTTGATTTTGACTATGTATGTATTATGTGTTAAGTTGCATGCAAGATCACTCATGAAAAAGAAAATTCAAGGATAAAACAAGCTGGCGTCCAATGAATTACCAAAAAAAAAAGAAAGCTGGCATCCACTGAAGTAACAAGAAGCTCGCATCCACTGAAGTAACAAGCAGCTCGCGTCCACTGAAGTAACAAGTAGCTCGCGTCCACTGAAGTAACAAGCAGCTTGCGTCCACTGAAGTAACAAGGAGCTCGCGTCCACTGAAGTAACAAGAAGAGCTCGTCTACAGAACTACAATATGGAGCTCAACCACCAAATGGAGCTCGTCTGCTGATGTGGCACATATAGCTCGTCTACTGAAGTACCACATGGAGCTCGTCTACTGAAAGTAACAGAAGCGCGCGTCTACTAAAGTAACAAGAAGCACTCGTCTGCTGATGTGGTACATGGAGCTCATCTACTAAGGTTACGCTCTTTTGACTTACTAAGATCTTAATGAGAAGCCCCCCCTCTTGAGATTGTAGCCACTACCAGGGGGGGGGGGGGTTCTCATTATGATTGTTAATTTAATTCATTTGTTTATATTTCTTTACCTTGGTTATTTAAAATTGTTTATGCTTTATTCCTTGGTAAAAGAAACGTAGTACCATCGATTATACAGATGCCTTTGTACTTTGACACATGCTGCAGCAAAGTTGACTCAGTACAAAGAAGGAAAGACAAAAGGTAACTTTCGGGTACAACCGAGAAGTGACAGTACCACTCTGAACATTTCTGATAACCAGGATCCCTTTTTTGAAGATCATATACCAAGTTATCAGACTCAACAGATCCTAGCATTAATAGCTATCTCTAAACGGATACATCTTGAAGATCGTTGAAGAAACAAGAGCTGAAGCTGCACTCATCTATAAATACTGGATGACCCCGGTGAAAAAATTTACTGAACTACAACAAAGCTCTGATATTTCAAAGTGCTGAAATCCTGCTAAAATCTTCTCTCGATTATATTAATTGTAATCTTTGATCTGAAACCTCCATAAGATACTTAAGTGCCTGGAGAGGTGTTGAATACTACTTAAGAGACTGAAGAAGCTTTACTGTAAAAGAATACTTAAGTGCCTGGAGAGGTGTTGAATACTTGAGAGTTTGTAAGCCTGAAGAGGCAAGGTCAAATAATACTTGTAAGCTATTGGATTATAGTGAAGAAACCCTTCAAGTAGAAGGGACTAGACGTAGCTCTTAGTTGGAAGAGGGTGAACCAGGATAAATCCTCGTGTTGTAAATCTCTTATCCCTTATCTCTTTTAAGTTGTTTTTATTACTAACAGTGGGGATTTGATATTAAGTTTATTAACTATATTTCGAAAAGCTTTTTATTTTGTGTATTTACTTCTTGCTTGCTTGCAAAACTGTTTTCAGAAAGGAGTTTGAAAAATATGTTAAGAAACACAATTCAACCCACCTTCTTGTGTTTCCCTGTGATAACTTCAGTTGGTATCAGAGCTCAGCCTCGAAAGGGTTGAGCATCTAATAAGTGTTGAGGGAGAGCATGGATACAAAAGGATAAGCAATCAACAAAACACCCCTCTTTGATGGTAGTGATTGTGAGTATTGGAAAAAGAGAATGATGACTTTTCTTGATGCACAAAATGTTGACATTTGATTGCTGATCGAAACTGGTTATACTGAGCCAAGAGGTGACAATGGAGCAGCCATTCCTAGAGCTAAATGGAACCATGAGCAAAAGACTCAACAAAAACTCAACCTCAAGACAAAGCACTACTTGATGTGTGCTATCACCAGATCTGAGCATGATAAAGTCCATAGCTGCAACACAGCTAAGGAAATATGGGATTCTCTAGCCCTAGCTCATGAAGGGTCATCTCAAGTGAAGGAATCGAAGATAAGCATGTTGGTTTACCAGTATGAACTGTTCAAAATGAGTGAACACGGAACTATAGACCAAATGTTTGGAAGATTCCAAACTATTACAAATGGTCTGAGATATCTTGGAAAGACCTATGAAAATATAGATCATGTAAGGAAAATCTTGAGAAGTCTACACAAGCAGTGGAGACCTAAGGTCACTACTATTCAAGAAGCAAAGAATCTCAATATATACTCCCACCTTAGAAGAGTTACTTGGATCCCTAAAGGTCCATGAACTTGAACTAAATGAAGAAGAGAGTATCGAAAAAAGGAAGTCTATTGGCCTAAAGCCAAAAAGACCAGCTCATGCAAAGTCCTAAAGGCTGAAGAATATTCTGATGAAGCAGGCCCTTCTGGCAGTGATGAAGGATCTGATGAGGATGAACTTTCCTTCATCTCCAGAAAGATTCAACACATGTGGAGAAAGAAAGGTGGTTTCAGAAGGAAGCAGTTCAACAAAAAGTTCATAAAAGATAAATCAGATTCCAAAGACAAAGGTCCACCTTTGTGTTTCCAGTGCCAAAAGCGTGGTCATTTCAAAACTAACTGCCCAGAACTGAGGGACAAAAAGAAATTCTTCAAAAAGAAGAAATGTCTGATGGAAACATGGGAGGATTTCGATCTATCATCTTCTGATGAGGAAGAAAAAGCCGAGGAAGAGGCAAACGTCTATCTCATGGCCGGTACTTCTTCAGACAGTGACTATACAGAATCTGACTCGTCTACTTTACAAGAAACATTTGATGAGTTGTTAAGTAACTCGTCCATTCTGTCTTATGAATATAAAAGTCTTAGAAAGAAGTTTTACAAGTTAACTAAAGAATATGATAGCGTCTGCATTGAAACGAAAGCTCTTGTTGATGAAAACAAGAAGCTAAAGTATGAGAATGTCAATCTAACTGACAAACTCAAAGTTGAGTCCAATGTGCCTTGTGAAGTTGTAAAAATGAAATAAGATGTGACATATCTAACAGAAAGTCTGTCTAAGTTTGTTGGAGGCTCAGAAAAGTTAAATTTGATACTGAGGTATTCAAGATCACCGCATGACAAGTCATGCTTAGGCTATGACAAGGAGAAGCAGGATGAATCTCACAAAGTATCAAAGTTGCATGGACATAACAAAGTTCACAACCTTATTCAAAGCATCATACAACAAAGACTGGCTCGTCCAATGCATACTGTAAAGTATGTGGTAAAAGTGGTCATCTCACATCTAAATGCATATATAATAAAAATGTTAAGCATGCTTGTCCAGTGACCACTAACAAGAAAGGACCCAAGTCAATTTGGGTACCTAAGAACATGATCATACCTATTGTAGATTTGCTTAACAACAGGAAGGAAATGCTCATCTTGGTACTTGGAAAGTGGGTGCTCACGTTGAAATAACCAAAGTTAACAAAAGAAAGGGGGTTGAATTGTGTTTACCAACTTTTTAGACAACTTTGAAAATTATGTTCGCAGGCACAACAAGCAAAAATAAAGCTATAGAAAATTAGACGGGTGACTCGTCTAATTTAAAGACAGAACACACACGCACACAGAAAAGGTTAAAACAGAGTTTGATATTCACAATATTAACTCCCCAAGTTAAAAGCTTAAACAAATAACTCTGAAACAAATCAAAGAGATAAGGGGAGAGGAATATCACTCAAAAGTTTTATACTGGTTCACCCCAAATCTGCAGGGCTACATTTAGTTCTTGGCAGCACCAAGTTTCCACTATAACTGATCAGATTATAGTACAAGTATTCTTTGCATAACTAGCCTCTCCAGGCTCAACACTCAAACAAGTATTCTTTTCTCACCTAGCCCCTTCAGGCTCAACACAGTAAGGAGTAAAGGTTTTGTGTAATTAATACAACTTGCAAATCTTTCAGATAACACTCAGAGTGAAATAAATATGAAGGTATGAAAGACTGCAAATTAATATCAAATGATTGAAGAGCTATTTAATGAAGGAATGAAGAAGTAAATGCTTCTTGATTATTTGCACAAAGCTCTTAATGTTGTTCTACTTCTTTTCTTCATCTTCATGGTTTGGTCTATATAAAGCCTTCAATCAATTAATCCCTTAGGCATAGCTTCAGAAAGTGTTCTCCTTTGATTTGAGCTTCTGGAGTGCCATTAATGCCAAAGAGTCATTTTGTATAAACATTAAATATTTAGGGATGTTGGACCTCGACATATGAAACCAAGAGTACACTTTGTTTCTGAGCAGTTGTTGTTTCAGAGTTGCAGTAGCAGACTTCTTGTACTTGCAATAGAGAGCTTCCCTCTTTCAGTTTAACACTCAGTTCACTTTCTGGAAAGCAATTTTACTTTGTACTAAAACAGCTAAAAGCTACTGACTTGGTGCAGAGGTTGCGTGTTTATTCCTTAAACACTGGAAACATTGAATTCTTTATTCTTTGTCCTTGGTGCTATTGTCTAGAGGTCTTCGAGATCCTTAAGGAAGACATCTTTTTCACATACGGTTGACTTGGACTTCCTTATGACAGAATGACACTTTAACTAGTGTAGCAGTGTTTGAAAATTAGATGGGTGCTGTGCAATCCAAAAAAATAAAAGGTTGATATGAGCTAAAACTTAGACGGGTGAGCAATTTATTTTTAGACGGGTGATCCACTGAAGGTTCTTCAGACTTATTGATAAGCCTCTGGCTTATCTAGTTTTATAACTAGATAGACTGTGGTTTTTGTGCAAATTATTCGAGTTCAATCTCGTTTTCACCCAAATTTGGCCTTGTTTTGTTCCTAAGTAGACTTTGACTCGTTCTAGGCAATTTTCGTAGTTTTTAGTCTATTTTGAATAGAATTACGCTTTTTGTTCTTTTTTTATTGTTTCAGGTTAGAAGTGAAGCTCCAAGAGTCAAGGAAGCACTTCGAGTCAAGAAAACAGTGGAAATTTCCATTCTGGAGATACTCGCCCCGCGAGTAGATGCTCGCCTCGCGAGCCTGAAGATCAGCAAAACAGCAACAGTCATCAATTCTGGCTCGCCATGCGAGAGCCTGAAGACCCTGGAAGACAGAGACCATCACGGCCTAGCCGTGATGAAGGTCACGGCTGTGACAGATTAAGGTTTGAAGACTCGCCCCGCGAACACACTCTCGCCTCGCGAGAATCCAAATTGAAAGCACGCCAAAACTAATGTTCGCCTCGCGAAAGATTGTTCACCCTGCGAGCGGGCGAGAACCAGAATCCCTATTTATAGGCAGTTTCAGATCAGAAGAAAGGATTTAGATCCGAATCCTAGTATTTTTCCACTTGTATAGAGTAGCGTTTAGGCCAATTTCTTGTCTCTTTGGAGCTGCGTCTCCCTTCTTCTTTTTCTTATTTTACTATGGAGGTTATGTCCGATTGTTTGTCTATGAGCATGAGGAACTAATCCCCTCGTCTGAGGGAACAATGAAGCCACCCATGACAGTGTAGATTCGATGTGATGTATGTCTTTCTCCCTTTTTCTCAATTAATGTTTTCCAATTCTGATTTGATTGTGTTGATCATATGCATGCGTGATTGACTTGTTAATGTTGATGAGGCTTAGTCAGCGATTCGCGTTTAGAACTTGAATTGGGATCATCGATTGAATATTGCACGAGAGTGAGTAGGAGATCGGTGCAACCTTATAGGGAACAAGAATTAACAGAGTTTGGTGATTAGGATTATGAGACCTAGTAAGTAATTAATCCAATCTTCGAATACGTCCTAATGAGCACGACAATGGATTTAGGAGAATTTGGGGGTCCCGGTTGACATTGTAATTGAACTTAGGGAGGAATTCATCATCACTTGGGTATGCATATTGGGTAGGTGGATTTGTGACCTTGGACATTTTAATTTCATATTTTTAGTTAATTATTTTATTAGATTTGCTAATTTGAATTCGATCCTATTTTCTCTCTCTCAACCACCTTCTGTTACTTGGCCAAACGTATCTAATTTCCCGCGGATTAGTTGAATTGGTAGCCCAATCCTTGTGTTCGACCTCGGTAAATTCTTACCGTGTTACTTTATTACTTGCGACGACCCGGTACACTTGCCGGTGACTCAACAAGTTTTTGGCGCCGTTGCCGGGGATTGGCACAACCAATTTTTCTAATTTTAGGGAAGTTTGATTATTTGGTTAAGTTATTTTTGTTTTTATTTTTATTTTTATTTTTATTTACTATTATCTCTCTCTACTTCTTTGATTCCACTTGGTCTTGCCTTGTTTTGTATACGAGGTACACGAGGGAATGCTTCCGGGTTGCGAATATTGTAATGGAGACCATGACACTCAGAGCTGTCCATTCTACTTCTCTCAAGAATATGTGGACTCATGCCACAATTTCTATGACAGCGTGCCCCAGGACGACTATCAGAGTCAGAATCAGTATTGGGGTTATATGAGGAGAGACCATCCGGATTTCGCTTGGAGTAATGTTGGCGATGGTCTAGCTTGGCAACCACAACCTCAACAGAATTGGCAACAACAACCTCAACAGGATGGTGGAAGACAACCTTGGGAGTTGGCTCTTGAGAAGATGAATGCGGCAGTTGAGAAGTGGGCAATCTATACAGACACAACCATTGATAAGTTGGCAGTTCATACAGGGGCGACAATTCAGAATCTAGAGACACAGGTTGCTCAGCTCGCAAAGCAAGTAAATGACCGTCTCCCAGAGACTTTCCCAGGTGATACCGAGAACGACCCTAAGAACCAATGCAATGCCACAACAACTAGAAGCAGTGGGGTGTTGGGATCTGACTGGGATGCAACTAGTTCTCAGGAAGTTGAGGAAGAACTACCACATGTTGAGGAAGAGCAACCTAAGGAAGAGGAATTGACAAGTGACATGGCCCCGGAACAACCGCATGTTGAGGAAGAGCAACCGGAGGAAGAGGAGTTGACAAGTGACAAGGCACCGGAGAAAGGGGGTAGAGAGCAAAATGAAGATAAAGTGGTAGTGGACTCCACCATGCTTGCCAAACAACCTGAAATTACTGCATTAGATAACTATGTTGGCTTACATGCATGTGTGGACATTGGTAAGTTAGACCCTCCCACTTGTCTGTCACACTTCCTCGTGAAAACACCATTGGACCCGAGAGGAAGTGACTTTGTAATTACAGAGGTCAATGGAGTTTTCACACACGGGCCAGGTGGAATTATGGATAGAGTCGTATTACTCCTGCAAGGGCCACTTCACAAACAATGGGATCCGGGGGGAGGATCTCACATGAGGAGCGTCTCTTGACCCTTGTGCCACAGGCTATGGGATCCAGGTGGATGCTTCTGAGTCAAGCTAGTGACGTTAAAGAAGCGCTTATTGGGAGGCAACCCAAGCTAGGTATCCTTTATTTTCAGTTTCTGTCATTTTCATTTATATATATTAAAAAAAAAAAAAGAAGAAGCTTGATTCGCCACGCGAATCCACAGTGGCCGCGCGAGACAGAAGCCCTGAATCTCAGAGGCTTGATCACGTTTCTGTCTCGCGTCACGAGGGCTGATTTCGCCTCGCGATTCTGGGCACATCATTTGCTGGAATTCCAGATTCGCCTCGCGAGATACTACTCGCCTCGCTATTCTGGAAAGTGTGAAAACAAATTTCCAGATTCGCCTCGCGAGTGATCTCTCGCCTCGCGAATCTGCAATTAAGGTTTTATTTGCAGGAGTTCTTCCAGGATGCTATGCAACAGAAGGGAGCCCGTGAGACCGATTGGATGAGGAGGCAACCATGGAAACTCGATCAGGGAGCACCCTCTCATTTCCTCACTTTTGTTTTTTGTTTTTGTTTTTGGTTTTTGTTTGTCACTCTTGAATAATTTGAGAAGATCAAGAGTTTGTGTGAATGTGTGTCGGCAAGCTTGTTGGATTTTAATTAAATTTAGCATAGATTGATTGCATGAATTATTTTGACCATTGATGATTTCCCCCTAGGTTCTGAAATTAGAAAAAGTTGATCCCCATGTGAAAAATTGAAAACTGAACTTTGAGAATTTTATTGTGATTACTTGATTTATGATAAGTTTGGGGTGAGGGGGTACACACACTAGGAATTGTATCTCGGTCAAACAATTTGCAAAAATGTCCAGGTGAGGATTTGAGCCTCCAACTTTGTTTTTGATTGTGTGAATCACTGTTAAGTTGCACTTCCCCGGATTTGCTTGAATCTCTTCATGGTTTGCATGTCTATGTGTTGCATCAAATGATTTAGGCAATTTTCTTTGAAATAACTACTTGGCCTAAAAAGAACCGTCCCTAATGCATATTCCCTAGTTAGCCCCGTAGAGCCTAATTAGCCTATTGTTTCTTGATGACCTTATTTTATAAGCCAAAATCTGGAAAAAACATGTTAACCCAATCTTAGGATTAGGAGAGCATGGAGACTGAGCAAGAGAAGGGTTTTGAGAAACTAAGTTTGGGGTGGCTACAAGGTGGTGTGTCATTTTGGGCCGAGAAAAAGAAAAATAAAGGTTGAAACCCAAGGCAATAAAAAAAAAAGAAAGAAAAATATTGCCAAAAGAAAAGGGGCAAAACAAAAAGATTAGCAAGGAAAAGGCTGTAGTCACCCGAGGCAAAAAGAAAAATGGGAAAAGGAATTTGAGTGGAATATGTGTCAAATGCTCATTCTCTCTTAGTTCCTAGGGACTTAAGCCTAGTATCCTTGAATATCCTACCCTCAGCCAGGCCCTATTACAACCTTTATAAGACCTTCTGATGTTGCATGCATGTTTTCGTGGGAACCATTTTTGAGATGAAAATCAAATTCATGGGAAGTGCTCTTGATATGTGAAATTGAGTGAAAAGTTGATAGCCTAGACGAATTTGAGCGAATGAGTGAAATTTTACATACCCTTGTGAGGAAGGCAGTTGTTTGAAATTGGTGATCTTCCTTTTGTGTGTGACTCTGATCCTCAACTTAGATTAATGATTGCATGAATGATGAAGTTCTCAATTGTTTAAAGTAAATGAATGTGGGGATTACATTGATGCAAGGGGGGAAATCATTGGAGAAAAACTGTTTTGTTAAGATTGCATGAAATTTGTGCGAAATCGATTGAATCCCTTCAGGCTTGCCAAGTCTTGAGTCCTTTTTAAGTTTTAGCTTGCTTGGGGACAAGCAAGAATTAAGTTTGGGGTGTTTTGATAAGCCTCTGGCTTATCTAGTTTTATAACTAGATAGACTGTGGTTTTTGTGCAAATTATTCGAGTTCAATCTCGTTTTCGCCCAAATTTGGCCTTGTTTTGTTCCTAAGTAGACTTTGACTCGTTCTAGGCAATTTTCGTAGTTTTTAGTCTATTTTGAATAGAATTATGCTTTTTGTTCTTTTTTTATTGTTTCAGGTTAGAAGTGAAGCTCCAAGAGTCAAGGAAGCACTTCGAGTCAAGAAAACAGTGGAAATTTCCATTCTGGAGATACTCGCCCCGCGAGTAGATGCTCGCCTCGCGAGCCTGAAGATCAGCAAAACAGCAACGGTCATCAATTCTGGCTCGCCACGCGAAAGGCTTCTCGCCTCGCGAGAGCCTGAAGACCCTGGAAGACAGAGACCATCACGGCCTAACCGTGATGAAGGTCACGGCTGTGACAGATTAAGGTTTGAAGACTCGCCCCGCGAACACACTCTCACCTCGCGAGAATCCAAATTGAAAGCGCGCCAAAACTAATGTTCGCCTAGCGAAAGATTGTTCGCCCCGCGAGCGGGCGAGAACCAGAATCCCTATTTATAGGCTGTTTCAGATCAGAAGAAAGGATCTAGATCCGAATCCTAGTATTTTTCCACTTGTATAGAGTAGCGTTTAGGCCAGTTTCTTGTCTCTTTGGAGCTGCGTCTCCCTTCTTCTTTTTCTTATTTTACTATGGAGGTTATGTCCGATTGTTTGTCTATGAGCATGAGGAACTAATCCCCTCGTCTGAGGGAACAATGAAGCCACCCATGGCAGTGTAGATTCGATGTGATGTATGTCTTTCTCCCTTTTTCTCAATTAATGTTTTCCAATTCTGATTTGATTGTGTTGATCATATGCATGCGTGATTGACTTGTTAACGTTGATGAGGCTTAGTCAGCGATTCGCGTTTAGAACTTGAATTGGGATCATCGATTGAATATTGCACAAGAGTGAGTAGGAGATTGGTGCAACCTTATAGGGAACAAGAATTAACAGAGTTTGATGATTAGGATTATGAGACCTAGTAAGTAATTAATCCAATCTTCGAATACGTCCTAATGAGCACGACAATGGATTTAGGAGAATTTGGGGGTCCCGGTTGACATTGTAATTGAACTTAGGGAGGAATTCATCATCACTTGGGTATGCATATTGGGTAGGTGGATTTGTGACCTTGGACATTTTAATTTCAGATTTTTAGTTAATTATTTTATTAGATTTGTTAATTTGAATTCGATCCTATTTTCTCTCTCTCAACCACCTTCTGTTACTTGACCAAACGTATCTAATTTCCCGCGGATTAGTTGAATTGGTAGCCCAATCCTTGTGTTCGACCTCGGTAAATTCTTACCGTGTTATTTTATTACTTGCAACGACCCGGTACACTTGCTGGTGACTCAACACTTATGATTCTTTCCACGTCATCAGCTAGACCAGAACCTTGATTGAGAGTTGACTTGGTCTATGTCTGAGTTGATTACTTTTCAGATGGGTGAGTTTTTAGAAGAGTTTAAAAACTGCATCGTACTTAAACTTAGACGGGTCAGATTTTAGACGAGTGACCTTAAGTCTATTTTCCTGCACACTCAACAGTCTTATCAGTAATTTCATATGGTTCAATATTACCATATTCAATCTATTTGGAATCATCAAAACTTATAGAATTTACACATTGGATGTGTTTCAGACTTATGAGGTCTCAACATTCTCCCCCCTTTTGATGATGCCAAATAATTTTTCTAATTTTATTGAACATAAAAAAGTAGTAGCAGAAATATACAATCAGATATAAGTATGAAATTATTATATGCTCCCCCTTAGTTTCTGCAACATATATAAGCAAGTATCATAACTTATCAGAATTCAAACAGATATTTATAAGAGCAAAAACATTTTTCAGAGCAATTCATATTGACCATGTTAAGTGATGAGTGTGATTCCACCTCATATTTCATTGTCATTTTGCATGCATTTTCTTATAGTTTAGGCATTTTTAATTTTATTTTTGGTTAATTTTACCTTGGAATGGGTAAGGCGGGTTTGTGGTGTTGTTTTGCAGAAATTAAAGGTTAAATGCTCAGGATCAACCATGATGGAGCTTGGATGAAGATGAGGCTTGAAAAGTGAAGAAAATGAGCCAAACAGAGCCCATCACGGCCATGATCGAGCAAAACTGAAAAAGAAAGAAGGCAAAAGTCAGAACTGGTCACGGCCTGCCCGTGATGCTCATCACGGCCGTGACATGTCAGCTGGACCAGACCCTCAACAGGCAGAACTGATCACGGCCTAGCCGTGATGAGCATCACGGCTGTGATATACCAATCACTGAAGAAGCGCCCAAGGCATAATTCGTCACGGCCTAGCTGTGATGGCCATCGCGGCTGTGATGTGCATTACTTGGATCTGAAGCAACTGATTTGGATCTGAATTTGTGTTAGATTGGGATTCAAACTTCCCAAATCTATAAATAAGGCATTTAGGCAGATATGATGAGGACCTTTGGGACTGCTACTCTTAGGTTATAATTTAGGATCTCTCTCTTCTTCTTCCCTTCTCTTAGTTTTATTTTCATGTTGTTGTTAACCAAGCTTGTCATCACCATGACAAGGCTTGAGTAGTAGTTTAATTTCTAGGGATTGGGGCTATGCCTAAGGTTTGTTTATGGTAATGAATTGATGTTTTATCTTTGTTAATTACGATTTTGCTTTAGATCTGTTTTCTAGTGTTTTAATTACTCGTAAATTCGGCGGCCGCTTATTTGCGTGACGTAGATACCCTAAGGAGGAACCTAGCGGTGAACTTAGGTGTCAGATCTATAGAATCGGACTTAGGACTTAAATCACGAGAGTTAGAAGCGGTCCTTCGAGGATTAACGAATTATCACGAAACGTAAAGGGTCCAATCTAAATTCGACTACCACGAGAGTAGGGGTTGGTTTAATTGGGCACGGTTTTTGTAACCCGAGAGGGAGCTTTAACTATTTGAGGATAAATTCGCCTTCAAGGCAATTTCAATAATTAACAAAGGGGTAATAAATTTAGTAACATAATCAATCTTGTTGGTAATCCAAATCCCTAGGAATCCATTTAGATCTGAAAAACCATAAATTGATTTACTTACTGTTTTACTTGATTGCATTCCTTATCTGATTTTCTAAGTTATCCCTTATTTCAAATATCAAAAACCTTTTCAAAATCCTTTTCTAAAGTCCATTTTAGTCAATTTGATAATTGGTTGCGATTTGAGATCACGGTCTCTATGGGATCGATATCTTTTTATTACTTGGTGACAAATCAGGTACACTTGCCAGATCGCACGACGTGCATCGCACGACACCATTAAGTTATAATTTCTGTTACTTTTATTTCCTCCCCCTTTTGGCATCAATCAAAAAGATATAATAGATATATAAAAAGCCAAAAGTGATACCAAAACTTTATCTCATTTCATTAAGAGTCAAAAAGATTAAAAGTGATAGGGACATCACTAACAGTAGATTGTATGACTCAGAAGAAATAGAAACTAAATCCTATGACCTAAGAACTAGGACCTCTTTGACTTTTGAAGAAAGCCACCATCATCCTTTACATGGCTGCTTGCTGAGCTAACATCTGGGTCTGAAAAGCAGCTTGCTGTTCCAAAGCTACATCCTGCCTCTAAATGACAGTTTGCAAACCGGAGGCCATTTCATCAAGCGTTTGATGAGCAGCAGGATCATATGCAACCACTGGAGCAGTAGAGTCTGATGTAGCCAGGGTAGTTGCAGATACAAAAGGAGGAGGGCAAGGAGGAGGGGTAGGAAGAAGCTCTTCAACTGAAATTTCATCCTCAGGCTGAGGGTCTAGAAAAACACCAGTTGAGAGTGTTGTGACAAAATCATTATTTGGATAGAATTTCTCCAGGAACCCATGGATCCTTTCATGATGAAGGGGTGAGTCAACAACTGAAAGAATAAATTCATAAGATCTCCTAATTAGATTTATGGGAGTAATTGGGGTAGTTGCAGGGAAATTTAGAAGAAAGAAAGGGAAGATCATAAAGAAAGGAGGTAAAGTATAAATGGAAGGAGAAAAAGGGTAAAGGGCATAAGCTTGGTTACCTCTAGTAGGGATGGTTTTCTTTTCTTCTTCTGATAGCACAGAATTGGAGCCACATCTGTAGTAGATGTCTCTGATTTTCAGAAACTCGTGGGAAGTTTCAGTGGTAAGCAGCCTTCTTCTGGACTTGCACTTAATATCTTTCAGCTTGATGAGGCAGAATTTATGATCAAGAGGCAAGTTGACAATCTTCTACTTGCCTTTGTGAGACATAGAGTTAGGCATCACCCTGATCTCTGTAAAGGGTTTCATGAAGACATGAGGATTTGGCATCCATCTTCCTGAAGTCTTCTACTTCCTGGCCAGCTTGACAAGCTGCCTTTCTTCTTCCAAAGAGGTAATAAGATCCAGATCTTTGCTAAACAGAAAATTGGAATAGGATTCATCTCAGACAGAGAATGGTGTGGTTTTGGAAGATAAGTGATAAGGGGGTAGAATGGCCTTTGGAAGTGGGTCGTGTCTGGTTTCAGAGAATAAGTCAGGGAAGACTACTCTCAGAGGGACTTGGCATTGGTTTTTAATGTGGTCAGGTGTGGGTGGTCTAGGTGGAGGTGGAGGTGTGGTAGGGTTGTCAAAATAGTCAAAGTCATTGAGATCATTATGATGAGTCTCATAAGGGTGAGAGGAGTGTGGTGTGGAAGGTTTAGACAGGTGAGGTTTAGTTTCAGACACTTGTGGTTATGAAAAAGTAGGGTGAGGTTCAGAAATTTGTGGTTCAGAAATTTGTGGTTCAGCAATTTGTGGTTCAGAAATATAAGGGTTAGGTGAAGGTTCATGGATAGGTGATGGTTGTGGTGGTGGTGTAGGTTATCTATCAGGTGAGGTATGTGGTGGAGTTGGGATTCTTGGTGAAGTAGGTGGAGGTGTGGGAGTTTTCTGGTGTGAAGAAGAGATATGAGTTTTTTTGTTTTGTTTTGTTTGTGGTGAGGGTATTTTGGCTTGGTTTGGTGATGGCTGTGAAGGTGATGATGGAGGGCTTGGAAGCAAGACCAATTTCCTCTAGATTGAGGGAGGTTATTGCAGAGGCTCAAAAGTCTTTCTTTTTGTGACAGTGGTCCTCTTCTTCTTAGGGATCATAGTCTCATCAGCTTGAGACTCCCCCTCATCTTGCATAACTCCCTTCCTTTTGAATATCTTTGTAACACTAGGGATATTTGGAGCATATGCTACAAGGTCACTAGTAACAACTGATTCATCAACCATAGCAGGTTCAGGAAAAGTATGAATAGAAGGTTTGGGAATGCTCTTCCTTCTTAGCAGCAATTGAGGCATTTCTTCCTCAACTGGTTCAACAAAAGGTTCAGCCTTAACACTAGGAATAGCGAGTGCCTATTCAACTTGAACAGTTTCAGCAGGGACTGATGATGAGGCTTCATCAGTAGGTTCAGTAATAGATGTCAGCTTTATCTTCATCAGAGACAAAGTCTTTGTTGTGATTTCTGTGCAAAGGTCTGCATGATAAGCTTTCCTCAAATCCTTCAGCTTGTTGGCCCTGAAGATCCTTGTCATTATCATTCCATAAGGATAATCCTTATCTTTTCCTTTGACAACCTTCTCCATGTGCTTGAAGATCAAATCAGTGATATCTATTATGATTTTATGGACTAGGTGGTATATAGAAAACTTCTCTATCTTACTCACATGATTCCTAGATCTAGTTCTAGGCATAACACATTTGATCATAAGAATGTGGAGAAATCTTGCCTTTGCTGTTAGAAATTTGGAGTCAGGATTTCTAGGTTTTGGAACTCCATAGAGAACTATGTTCACCTTCTGCTCTCCTAGAGTCTTCAACCAATCCTTGTCAAACCCAACACCCTCCCGAGGGCATTTGGTCACTTCAGCGAGTGACTCGTGAGTGATGATGACATGGTCATCACCCACATCTCAAGAGATCATGGAGGTTGTATCATCCTTGGTGATTTTTGCAGTTCTCCAGAACTCCCTAACCAGAGAAGGAAAGACGTCTTCGTAGAGTTGAAAGAAGGGTAACCACCCAGCATGAGCAAGTTCTGGTTGAACATCTAAACCCTTGTTTCTCAGTTCTTCAAAATTAGGGACCCTTCCAGGGTGCACCTTCTTCAATTCAGATACAGAAATCCGAGCCTTTTCAGCCAAGGTTTCCAGAAGGCTTTTGGGTGCCGTTGATTCAGAAAAGAAGTTTTAGGGTTTGGAGATGAAAGGTTTTGAGAGGTTGAGGACAAAGAGAATTAGAGAGATATCAAAGATTGTGAGTGGGGAAATTTTGAAACGACACAGGTTACTTTTGTTAAACACTTTAGTGCTTTTTGCGTTAGGAACAAGGAGAGAGGTGATTACCATAAACAACAATAACTTTTGAAATGATAGTTGTGAAAAATGGTACGTTTTTAAGAAAAATGAGGGAAATTTTGCAATGTACACGTGTCTCAGTTAGGGTTAGCACTTAGTGATTTTAGCCACATCATCAGACGATTGGCTAAAGTAGACGAGTGAAGCATAAAGAAAATAGACAAGTCAAGCATATAATTTCAGATAAGTTAGATGAAAAATGGTAAGGTGATAAGAAACAAAGCGAGATTAGTTGCTGAAGGCTATTCTCAAGAAGAAGGTATTGACTACACTGAAACTTTTGCACGTGTAGCTAAACTAGAGGCCATACACATTTTATTATCATTTTATGCACATAACAACATAATGCTTTATCAAATGGATGTAAAAGTGCATTTTAAATGGCTTCATAAATGAATAAGTGTATGTCATGCAACCTCAGGGTTTTGAAAGTGAAACCCATCCCGAACATGTATATAAGCTGAAGAAGGCTTTATAAGGTCTTAAACAAGTTCCTAGAGCTTGTTATGAAAGGCTAAGTTCATTTCTAATGGACAATGGATTTAGTAGAGGAAAGGTTGACACAACCTTGTTTAGAAAATCTAGCAAGTCCAGTTTGATTATTGTTCGAATTTATGTTGATGATATAATCTTTGGTGCAACTAATGAATCTATGTGTAAGGAATTTTCTAAGCTTATGCAAAAGGAATTCAAAATGAGCATGATGGGAGAACTCAAGTTCTTCCTCGGGATTCAAGTGAAACAAACAGTGGACGATGTGTACACTCATCAAACCAAGTACACAAAGGATCTCTTAAAGAAGTTTAAGATGGATAATTGCAAACCAATGAATACACTAATGCATCCCATGTCCATACTGAACAAAAATGATAAAGATAAAAAGGTAGACCAAAAGGTATACAAAGGTATGATTGGATCTCTCCTATATCTTACTGCGTCTAGACTTGACATTATGTTCAGTGTATGTTTGTGTGCTCATTTTCAATCTGATCCTTGAGAATCTCACCTATCAGCAGTAAAAAGAATATCTAGATATTTGAAAGGTACTACTAATCAGGGTTTGTACTTTAAGAAAAATGACGATTATAGATTAGTTGGTTTTTGTGATGCTGACTGTAACACCCCATTTTTCGTAAATAAGCTTAACACATTTATATATGTTATATATATGTTTTTATATGCTTGTTATGTTTGTTTTTGATGCCTAAGTTCATGTTTGGGGAAGTTTTGATTTAGAACGGTTCAATCCTTTTAAAGTCCTAGTAACCTGTTTCACCGTTTTGGCCATATCTTGAGTTCTATATGTCCGACTGAGGTGATCTTTGATGCGTTGGAAACATAAGAGAATTATCTACAAGTCTTATTTTATGTGTTTTGGCCAATACTATCTTTTAGATGCTCTCGAAGTTTAATCTTTGAGCGCCTCGTGCTCAGGAATTAAGGACGACCGTGCTTAAAGGGAGCACGGCCGTGCTCAGGTCACAGAGTCTATAAATAGAACAGTTCCATGAGGGTTGCGAGCCAAACCCTCTTTTTGGCATTTTGGGCAATCCTAGTGCAACAGAAACCTCTTCCCTTTCCCTTCTCTTGAACCCCTTGAAGTTCTTGGAGTTTGTGAGTCCGTTTGGGAGAGAAGTCACGTGCGCTAGTGTCTCTAAAGGTAAATTGGTTATCCCGCTCTTTAATCTCCTTTCCATTTTCTTAAATTAGGGATTAATTGGTTAATCCTCTTGTGTTTGGCCAAGGCTTGAGGAACTCATCGAGCCGCTCGAGGGAACGAGGATAGTTTGCTTGCGCTCTCGTAGTGGGAATCTTCATACCAGGTATGGGGAGAAGGGCTAGTATGAACATGTAGGCTATAGGGTAACGTAAGATGAAGGGTTAACCTATGACCCTGGTGTTTGATTAAATGCCTATATGACTGTTTGCTTGACAACATGTTTATACATGCCTATTTGATATCTGTATGTTTAATAGTTTATGTTTGGCATATTTAGACTTGTTACTATGATGGTGATGTTGATATGTTTGGTGAATGCCATGAGTGAATGTTCAAGATGATGAATGCTATGATGATGATGTTGTTTTTATGAGAATGCTTCCATGATCATGATGATGATGTTGTGGTCTTAAAGAGTGTTGGTTGTTGAGGATGTTAATGCCAACAATGATGGTAACAAGTCTCTAATTAATTAATAGGTCTTGTTAATGATGTTAAAATATGTTAACAATGATAAATGGGATTTAAGGGATGTTGTCCCAATCGTTCATAAGACATGAATATAGTATGAAAGGCAAGGTTATGTTCATAGGGCTTAGTTAAAGACCCTAGGATGATTAGTGAGTGTTCTAGGGACATTAATAACGAAGCAGTGATTAAAGGATTAATTCCCCATAATGTTAAGATATGAAGAAGAATTAAGAATGATGAAACTGATGATTGATGGTGTAGCTTAAGCCAATAGGTTTGATCCTTGAATGCCCTAGGAAACATAGTGAGGGGTGTTCAACCCTTCCGCCCAGAAACAGTACGGCTACGCTCCGTTGAGCACAGCCATGCTCAACAGTCAGTACGACTGTGCATAACTTATCAGTCAGCACACCCGTGCTGGTGGTGCTTCCCCATGCTGACCAAAACGCAGAAAGATGGACAGGGGTGGTTCACCCCAGTTGTCCCTAACAATAATAAAGAAGACATGAAACAAAGTGAGGACAAACTAGATAACTTAAAGATGATAATGTATCTTGGCAGCCGAGTGGCCAAGGGGGCATTGATGCTTAATGGTCAAGGTGTTGAGCTTTGGTGCTTAAGAACCAGAGTGTTAATAACTAAAGTGAGAAGATAACGTTGTTGATATTGTACCTTGGTAGCCGAGTGGCCAAGGGGGACCTTGATGCTTAATGGTTAAGGTGTTGAGCTCTGGTGCTTTTTGGCCAGAGTGTTATTTAACGTTTAAAGTTAAAAGATTTAAAGATGATGTTATCTTTGATGTTTGTTGGCCAAAGATGTTGGGCTATAATAAATGGTGTTGATGGAGGTGGTGGATAAACGGTTGGTTGTTTGTGTGCATGCATCATGCATGAAGTTATTAGGGGGAGGTACGACATAGGGGAGGTCGTCCGAGAGTAAGGCGATCTAGCCGTCCGTGGTGGCGCATCCTAGAGAATGGTGCATCGGTTTTCCAAGGGGTCCACCCATGGTAAGGTGAACTGCCCCGACGTTGGTGCTTATTGGCCAATGTGGAAATGTAACTCCAAAGTCGTACGCCCGGTGTAGATGGATCCACATGCATTCAGAGTAGTGAGTCACATTACATTATATAATTGATGGATGTGATATGTTGTGATATATTTGTTGTGTTAGTTTGATGATGTATAATGTGTTGCTTGTTGTATGTGCATCTTACTAACTATCCTATTGCCGTTATGTTTTTATATATGGTTCTTACTCCCCGTCTTTTGTTGTTTGCTTTGCATGTATCTTTTTGGTTATGCAGAGGACGGTGAGCAGCTTGCTGAGGAGTGACTCTGAGGAGCCGCTACTCGTAGTTTAGTTATGTTTAGTTTCAGTTTGTTTATCCGAGTTATTTATCGGATTGGTTATACCAGCTCTGTAATGTGACATCGGGGTTGGGTTTCGTTTATATCTTTCGTTATGCTTATGTTATGTCTTTATTTTTAAAAACCTTTGTTATGTTTTATTTTCTGCGTTGATACCTTGTTACAATGTGGTATCCTTTACTCATTGGTTTTCATTTCTAATAAATGACATGCATGTGTTTATGTTATTTTGAAAAATTAAATTATTTCCTTCTATGTTATTGCTTTATAATTACGTGTGGGGTAGAGGGTGTCACACTGACTATGCTAGAGAACGTATAGAAAAAAAAGCATCAGTGGAGGATGTCACTTCATTGGGGCCAATCTAGTCTCATGGTCAAGCAAGAGACAAAACATCATTGCCTTATCAACTGCTGAAGCTGAGTAGATATCTACTGCGAGCTGTTGCTCACAACTTCTTTGGATCAAGCATCAATTGGAGGATTACACGAGTTTGTAAGCAGTATTCCACTTATGTGTGATAACACTGCAATCAATTTATCTAAAAATCCATTTTTGCATTCAAGAGCTAAGCACATAGAAATTAAACATCTCATTTCATTAGAGATTATGAGCAAAAATGTGTGTTTGATATTCAATTTGTGGATACTTACCATCAATGATAGATATCTTTACTAAACCTCTAGCCGATGACAGATTCATCTTTATAAGAAAATATCTTAACATGATTTGTGTTTATTGAAATGTCGTCCAATATAGGTCGGTTAATATATGTTAAATGCTCATTCATTGCATATGTAGTCCAATAACCTTATGCATGTTGTTATCTGTCTCATATATTCTTTTTATGTTATTATTTGCATTTATTATGTCTAAAGACATATTTATTTCACATTCTCTCTCTGTTGAGTCAGTTTTTCCATCATTTGTATGAAACTGCTTTTATGGTTTCAATAAACCTGCGCATGTCAGCATTTATTGCATGTCCTCTCACCACTTTCATTTATTTTCTTTCTTATTAAAACTTTAGTTTCAAAAGCAAACCCCTTCACCTTCGTTTTAAGTTTCCTTCTCTCTTTAGGAAACTCTTCATTTTCTCTGAAACTCAAAATCCAATTTTGTGAAAAGAACTCTTCTCCTCTTTCACTCCCAAAGTTCATCAACGGATTCCTCCTCTGTAAACTTCGTGTTCAATGTTCATATCATGGAACTTGGATTGGAACATCACATCGTCCTCAACATTCTGAAGGAATACAATATGGATAAGCCATTACATCAAGGTTGCAGGCTGGGAAGGATTCTTTTCTGAACCAGTCTCTATTCCCGGATTTGATTAGGGCCTTCTGGAGAAACCCCACAATTACTGCCACTGAAGTGTTCTCAAAACCAAAGCGATAGAATCTGAAGCAACGATCGTAACTGCAATTAACTGTCCCCAAACTGGCTTAACCCTAAGTGATACTCCCTCCGGTCCAATATATAAGAAAAAAAGTCTCAAGGTTTTTGGTCCAATATATAAGCAAATTTTGTTTTCCAACGACTCTTTTAATGACATTATTCCCAAAATATCCTTCATTTAATACAAATTCCAATGACTTATTTAATGAAGATTGAAGTTTTAGATGAAGGGTAATTTAGGTAACAAACCTAATTTTTTACAAGATTCAATGAGATTAATTAACCACGTTAATATGTGTGTTCCATTAATTGTTTGCTTATAATATGGATCGGAAGGAGTAAATGGGAAGCAAATTTGGGTGGTAAAGAAGTTATTGAGGACTTCTTGATGAGGCCTGACACACGAAAAATCATTCTTGGAAATCTTCTGAGATGAAGGATGAAGCTAGGGTTCTTCATCATATTCTCAATAAGGCTACTCTGCACAAGGCTGGGTCTAAGCACAACATCCCTCAGACCCACAAGTTCTGCCTCAGCCATCTCCTCACCGAAGCATCCATCAACTTGCCCAATCTTCTCTTCAAGAGGTTCAAGGACTCTATAGTGCATAGGGCAAACAACACTGCCATACCCTATTGTGTTATCCTTTCGAGGATACTCAAATCACAACACATCTACTCCATGTTGGCAGGTGGAAGTCCCGAGGAACAAGCTAACAACCTCAAGTCTCATGGCATTTCCATGCTCCCTTTGGAAGGATGAACTTGGTAATGGTGAGACTTGATCCTATGATGCAAGTTGAGTTATCCAAGAATAAAGAGCTAATGAATGTTAAGGCTGAGCAAGTTGAGTTGAATCAAGCCGAGGCTCAAGCCATACAACTAAGATCAGCTAGACGACCTGCACAACCAACTTGTCCATCAGGGACAAGAAGGTTGTCTGCTGGGATAGTCATCAAGGAACCAAGGACTGATGAACCCCAAGCTGCACAGAAGAAGAAAAGAGCTATAAAAGTTATCCTATCTCATATTGAGGAGGATGATGATCAGCAGCCAATTGGACTGGCTCTGAAGAAGAAGAAGAAAGTTTCAACCTCTGCAATTCATACCATGTGAGACACCTCGTTGTGCCCCATTGTGTTATTAAATTAAAACCTTATTAATTAATTACTTAATCTCATTCTTAACGTTAAAAGTATATTCTAAAAATACATAAAAATTAAAACTTAATTAGAAACATACAGCGTGAGAAAAATTACAACAACACACCATATATCTCAAACACATACTCACCATATTTTTATGCATCAAAGTATTTAAACACTGTCTAGGGTATCCCATCAGTAAGATCCCTTGCAGGTGCATACTTATACAACTATTAATAGCGGAAATATAAAATGTCTTACAACTCAATGGACATAAACTCTCTAAGTTCTAACACTCGAATCCGCTGCTCGTGCTCCATCTTTTGGCTCATATGGAGTTTCATCTAGTTTCTCGATAACGGTTTCCTCCATTGGATCTTCTAGAACGATCACATAAGAAATAAAAGACAACATACATAATATAGGGGATAAGAAGCAGTTCTATCATCAAAAGCGGAAAGGAATACATAGCACATAATATAATAACAGTCAAAGTCACGCATCACACATACGTAACAATCATCCTCAATCATGATATCATCCTCTACCCCCAATCTCATATGACTAAACCATCATACCAAAATGGTCACTACTAATTCTGCCACTCATCCTTATTTTGAGATATCAGTCAGTCGTTCAAGCAACACGTCCCCATTAACCGGTGCACAACCTCATCCATGGGAGAATGCTCATGCAAAACAATGACACTATAGCTACACGATACAGTTTGTGCTCACCCTGGATCCAGGGTACTAGTGCATAGCAATGACACTATAGCTGCACGGTACAATCGGTGCACAACCTCATCCATGGGAGAATGCTCATACAAAGCAATGACAATATATCAATGACACTATATCACTAACTCGTATCAATAACAATCTAGTGCCTTAACCTTCCATCTTAGCCCCACAGATACTATATGTGACCTCTCATATATTAAATGATTAATTCAGGCTAGGCACCTCTAAGTCACCATTATTCTCTCACACAAACAAAATACCTCCGAGCAACATATATTTTTACTTAAAAATCAGCTAAGCAATTTATCAAACCAGGAAGATCATGCATAACATAGTAACGAATAAATTATTCGAACATCAAAGTAAAATATTCACATGCAGTAGAAGCTCCTCGTTACCACACCACAAGTTACCAAATCCACCTTCAACCAAATCAATGCTAAACAAGTTAATCAAACAAAACTCAAATACGTCTAATTATGCTAGGTTCGGCCATTCAATTCAAAATGAGGCTAGTGTTATTTTCTTAGTTCCATCTTTTGGATTCTAGTTCCTAGAGTATTAACTAAAATAAAACAAGTCTTACAATTCAAAAATATGAAATAAAATCCTCTAACCACTTTGGTTAGGGTTTCCGCCATAAGGGTTAAAATAGACTAGAAATTCCTTTTAAGTTCAAACTCTTGGATTTAGGATCACAAAGCATGATAGAATCAAGAACAAGCTTCATCATTCAAAAATTGAATAAAAATATTTCAATCACTTCACTCTAAGGTTTCGGCTAAGTAAAGAAAATAAGGTTAGGAATTTCTTTTGATTTCAAAACTCTTAGATAATGAAAGTATAGGTATAAGAGAGTTGACAACAATAGTCATAACTCATCAAACATTTTTCTAAGTACTTTTGCATGATTATCGAAGAAATAGATCTAAGACTTGAAATAGAGAAAAACTTGATGAAACTTGAAATTAGTTGAGGATTAAGAGTATAGAAACCCTAGATAGCTTAGATCCAACTTCATCTAAGTTAAAAATTGAACAAAATCTCCCTTGCTCATTAAAGCAAAGATTCGGCCTTAACAAGAAAAATATGAAAGAAAATGCTTTTGATTACACGCTCTTAGATGATGATAGTAAGAGACATATCAAGATCATAGAAATTGATTTCACATTTAAATGATTTTTCTACAGTTTTCTAGAATTATTTGAAGTTCTAGATCTAGAAATGGAAAATTGTGAAAAGTTGATGGAAATGAAGATTTGATGCATGATAAATGAAGCTAAGATGATGAGGAAGATATTCCCCACCTTGGAATGAAGAAGTTTGATCAAGAACTTGAAGAACAATGAAGAACTATGATGAAATAAGCAAGAACACTATGACGTTCTTGGTGTTTTGGTGAAGAAGATGACTTAGAATGAAAATGAAATGTCAAAGTGTGTGAGTGGGGGGTTTGGGCCGTGGATTTTGAGTGAGGGAGTGAGTTGTTTAATGTTAAAATTAACCAAGCTTAAGTTAATTTGACATAGGTTAAGTTTAGAAAATAATATAATAACTTAACTATGGTTATAATAACCTAACTAGAGTTAATTTGTAATCATGATTAGGTTAGATTATGTGGTGGGGAATGAAGGGATGTGTGACTGATTTTGGGCCACATCTCATGAGTCATCCATGACTCATCGATCCAATCCATTAGAGGTTCCCGCAAATCCCGTACGCATCTCCGTTATTTACCCGATTTCAGTTTTTGAGAGGAAAAAGATGAAACAAAAGCAAAATGAAATTGGTATGGTTTATTGGATGTGGATGCACGGAATTGGAGAGATGTGGGAGGTTTACAACCATGTAAAATGAGTGGTTAAGAGTGCGTAGATGTGTCTTATTAATAACAACAAAAGCTTGGGGGTATTTTGTTGATTTTACCTTAAAATATATTAACCATCATTACTTGTCATAAATGCTAGGTGAGTCACCCCTATGACTCACCACCCTAGGTGGCAAGATGCCCCATCATCCGATGCCCGATTCTGTCTCCGTAGTTCCGTTTCTGACTCCGTCGGTTTCCCGATAAGGGTTTCCGTCCTTTTTTTGATCGAAAATTTTCAAAATAACCAAACGCGTTGGAAATATGATTTAAACATAAACCATTTCGTTCGCGAGACAAAATTAGATTTTCTGATCAGTAAAATCTTATTGTCAATGAAAACGCAAACTGTTTTCCATTCGAACTTTCACCAAAATTTGTTCGAATTAACATAATATTTTATTTTTGAAAAGAAATTTGGAAAGTAGAATTCCTCACAAACATAATATAAAAAATATACAAATTTTCAGTTTCGGGTCAAATTATGGTTTTCTGCCAGTATAAAATTATGCTATCAGTAAAAACACAGACCGGTTTCCGTCTGATTTTTAAACCCAAATTTTAACCAGAGCCTCCTACCATAGAGTAGATTCTAGATATGATTTTGTTTTCTTCAAAATCATTTCCTAGGTCGTATATAAAAATATAAATAAATATATATGTACCATTAATACAGCGTATCCGAAAATCGGGCTGTTACATTACTACCTCCACTTAGAAAAAAAAATTTCGTCCTCCGAATTTGGTAACTCGAAACTAGATAGAATCTAGTAATCGTACCTTATTGCAAAGATCTCACATTGTATTTCCCTTTTACTGTCTTCCCCCAAAGTGACAGCGGTAACTTCATAACAGAATTCATTCTTATATTATTCTATTTACCTCGAAACAATCCATCGCTACATTATGTTCCTTATCCTTAACATTTTACCTTAATCTATCACCTTGAAGAACATAATCAAAACTTAGTCATTTTCTCTTCTTAATACTAATTCACTAGAAAACCTTATTTCGGCATCTAACTCCCACAATATATAGCAAGATCAATATTACCATAAATACACTACAACGTCAATCCTCATTTGGAAATCTCCGATAGAATTCTAAAAACTTAATTAGAGCCTCAAACGTGATGCATAATCATCAACAGTCATGTTTCCCTGTTGAAGGCTAGTAAACTCCATCTCCTTCTCACGTCGGACTAAACACGGAAGATACTTCTCGAAGAAGCATTCAGTAAACAACAGCCAGCAAATAATCCCACCCTCTGACTCCAGTAATCTTCTCTTACCTCCCCACTAAGATTATGCTCCTCCAGTTAACATGAAGGCAGCATAAGTCACTTTCTTATCCTCTCTGCAGCGCATGGTTCGAATATCTTATTTATCTCTTGTACCCACCATTCTGCCTTCTCTGGGTCATAATCCCCTCGGAACTGTGGTGGCTTCGCTTTCAGGAATGTAATCATCCCTTCATCTTCAGCCTCAACAACTCTTCTTTGATTCTGCAGTTCCTGCTGCTCTTTGTTCATTCGTAGCATCTCCGCATTCTGCTGTATTTGCAGTAACAAAGAAGTAGCTATGTCCTTCATGACATTACGAGTCTCATATGACTCTCCTCCACTTCCAATAGAATTATTCTCAACGTTTCCAGCTCCGACAATTCTTTCTGGAGTTCTTTCACCACTATTGGTAGGACGTTCTCTTCCTCGAGCCATGATCCTATTTAAAGAAATCCTCAGCTCCCATCCGTATGACATATAATACTACATAAACAAGTATATAAATACTATATGTCATACTAATGTCAGTTATCGCATCGAGTTCGGACACACTACCCGACTTCTAAGCATAGTCCATATCCGATGTGGATTCAACTAGACACAGCCAGTAACAACATCATAAACCTCACAGTCCAATTAGAATCGAACTGCTCTGATACCACCAAATGAGACATCCCGTTGTGCCCTATTGTGTTATTAAATTAAAACCTTATTAATTAGTTACTTAATCGTATGCTTAACATTAAAAGTTTATTCGAAAAATAAGTAAAAATTTAAACTTAATTAGAAACATACATCATGAGAACAATTACAAAAACACACTATATATTTCAAACACATACACACCATATTTTTATGCATCAGAGTATTTAAACATTGTCTAGGGTATCCCATCAGTAGGATCCCTTGCAGGTGCATACTTACACAATTATTAATAGAGGAAATATAAAATGTCTTATGACTCACTGGCCATAAACTCTCTAAGTTCTAACACTCGAATCCGCTGCTCAAGCTCCATCTTCTGGCTCATATGGAGTTTCATCTAGTTTCTCGGAAACATCTTCTCGAACGATCACATAAGAAATAAAAGACAACATATATAATATAGGGGATTAGAAACTGTTCTATCCTCAAAAGCGGAAACGAATACATATCATATAATATAATAACAGTCAAAGACAAGCATCACACATAACTAACAATCATCCTCAATCATGATATCTTCCTCTACCCCCAATCTCATACGACTAAACCTTCATGCCAAAATGGTCACTACTAATTCTGCCACCCATCCTGCTTTAGAGATATCAGTCAGTCGTTCAAGCGACATGTCCCCATTAATCGGTGTACAACCTCATCCATGGGAGAATGCTCATGCAAAGCAATAACACTGTAGTTGCACGGTACAGTCTGTGCACACCCTGGATCCATGGTGCTCATGCATAGCAATGACACTATAGCTACACGGTACAGTCGGTGCACAACCTCATCCATGGGAGAATTCTCATGAAAAGCAATGACACTATAGCTGCACGGTACAGTTGATGCACACCCTAGTTCAAGGGTGCTCATGAATATCAAATGACACTATAGTTGCACTACCTAAATCTAAGGTGGGATGATCCCGCGAGAACTTCGGACCTTGTGTGTCTCCAACGCACGGTTGTGAACAACAATACGCACATATGAACATCACTAACTCGTATCAATAACAACCTAGTGCCTCAACCTTCCATCTTAGCCCCACACATATTATATGTCACCTCTCAGCTCTACCTCTCTGAATAGTGGCTTCTCTACCCGCAGCTACCGACTGCTATATACCTCTATGACTACACTCATGAGCCAAGTGATCTGGTTTACCACAAATGTAACAAACACTTCTTAAGACACCCTGTTGTGGCCCGTTGTGCCATTAGTTATTTATTACTTTCAATCGCGTACTTAACGTTAAAATACGTAAAAATTAAAAACTTAAATATACACATACAGCGTTTGAACATTATATCATCACACTATATATATAAAACATACATACACACCATATGTTTATGCATCAGAGTATTAAGACACTACCTAGGGTATCCTCTCAGTAGGATCCCTTGCAGGTACATACTTACACAAACTATTATAGTCAATGGAAAATAAACGTCTTATAAGGCTCACTGGCCCTAGACACTAAACTACATAGCTGGAATCCACGGCTCTTCCTCCCATATCTGGTTCATACGAAATCCCATCCAGTTCCTCAGCAACTGGTTCCTCCATCGGATCTTCTCATACGATCACATGATAAAAATATATACCAAATACAGAAAATAGGAGATAAGAAACAGTTCTATCATCAAAAGCCGAAAAGAATACATAGCATATAATATAATAACAATCAAAGACAAACATCACACATAAATAACAATCATCCTCAAATTACGATATCATCCTCTACCCTTACTCTCATGCAACTAAACCTTTATGCTGAATTGGCCATCTCGATTTCTGTCACGTTAGTCAGTAGTCCAAACAGTGCTATGCTAATATCTTAGTTCCAGAAACTCAGTTCCACCATTCCCCCATTGGAAATAGTACAATATGTAGTAGTGCCAAAATACATATGCCGTAGTGCTGTAGTAATGCCAAAATACATATGTCGTAGTGCTATATGTAACATCCTTGACTGCTTTATGGATTGATGACTGTCCCCACAAACCAACACTGGTTTTTTCAGCGTACTTTGTCCTCACTCGCACGCTTCCTGGGAAAACTTCCCAGGAGGTCACCCATCCCAAAATTGAAGTCAAGCACGCTTAACGGTGGAGTTCTTAAGTGATGGGCTCCCGAAAAGTAGATACATCTTGTTGGTATAGGTAGTACCAATCAATTCATATAAGCCCTCCTCAACTGTATAGTCCCATACCTACACAGTCTCAGGATCCCTCTCATTCGGGTGTGAAATCGGTTCATTCATGTGTCCATCCGCCTATAAGCCTGCCAGGAGCCACTCCTTGTCCGTGCCTTCTTCCACCAGCAACCACTCCCCACCCTCGTCAGCTCCAGGCGTCACATGCCCACTAGCTTCCACTTGGTTCGTCCCCGAACCACACCGTACTGGGAGAGGTGCCGCTCTGATACCATTTGTAACATCCCTGACTGCTTTATGGATTGACGACACTGGTCTTTTCAGCGTGCTTTGGCCTCACACACTTCTTGGGAAAAAATCCCAGGAGGTCACCCATCCCAAAATTGCTCCAAGTCAAGCACGCTTAACTGTGGAGTTCTTAAGTGATGGGCTCCCAAAAAGAAGATGCATCTTGTTGGTATAGGCAGTACTAATCAATTCATATAAGTCCTCCTCAAGTGTATAGTCCCATACCTACATAGTCTTAGGATCCCTCTCATTCGGTTGTGTAATCGGTTCATTCATGTGTCCCTCCGCCTAGAAGCCTTCTAGGAGCCGCTCCTTGTACGGGCCTTCTTGCACTAGCGATCACTCCCCGCCCTCGTCAGCCCCAGGCGTCACACTATAATACCTAGTATCTCTATCCTCTATAGGATACTCAGAGTAATGTGTCAAGGACTAAAGAGTGTATGCATCAATGCCTCTATATGAATCTCACTGCCTCATATCCATAACAACCTAGTGCCTCAAGCTCCCATTCTAGCCTCAACTCGCATTCTACGTCCCATCTCATCCCTTAGATAATTTAATTAAGCTAGGCACCTCTAAGTCACATTCATTTTCTCACCCACATGAGCATCTCCCGAACAACATATATCTTTACTTAAAAGTCAACTAAGCACATTATCAAACCAGGCAGATCATGCATAATAAAATAATCATAAAATATTCAAACAACCAAATAAAATGTCACATGTAGTTGACTACCTCAACCAGCGTATCACAAATAGTCAATAATCATAAAGTCAAACATCCTCAAATATTATAAGATTAACCTAATGTCGATAACCTACAATCCCCAAATCACTGGAAATAGGTGATAGGAATTGTATACATACTTACACAAACTATTATAGTCAGTGGAAAATAAACGACTTATAAGACTCACTGGCCCTAGACACTAAACTAGATCGCTGGAATCTACGACTCTTCCTCCCGCATCCGGTTCATAGAGAATCCCATCCAGTTCCTCAGCAAATGGTTCCTCCATCGGATCTTCTCATACGATCACATGATAAAAATATACCAAATACAGAAAATAGGGGATAAGAAACAGTTCTATCAAGAATACATAACATATAATATAATAACAGTCAAAGACAAGCATCACACATAACTAACAATCATACTCAAATTACGATATCATCCTCTACCCTTACTCTTATGCAACTAAACCTTTATGCTGACTTGGCCATCTTCATTTCTGTCACGTTAGTCAGTAGTCCAAACAGTGATACGCTAATATATTAGTTCCAGAAACTCAGCGCCACTATTCCCCCATTGCAAATAGTACAATATGCAGTATTACCAAAATACATATGCCGTAGTGCTGCAGTAATGCCAAAATACATATGTCGTAGTGCTATAATACCTAGTATCTCTATCCTCTATAGGAAACTCAGAGTAATGTATCAAGGACTAAAGAGTGTATGCATCAATGCCTCTATATGAATCTCACTGCCTCATATCCATAACAACCTAGTGCCTCATGCTCCCATCCTAACCTCAACTAGCATTCTACGTCCCATCTCATCCCTTAGATAATTTAATTAAGCTAGGTACCTCTAAGTCATATTCATTCTCTCACCCACATGAACATCTCCCGAACAACATATATCTTTACTTAAAAGTCAACTAAGCACATTATCAAACTAGGCATATCATGCATAATAAAATAATCGTAAGATTAACCTAATGTCGATAACCTACAATCCCCAAATCATCATTGGTATTACAGTAAAGGTTTCCAATGCGATTTTGGTCTTGTCGATCACTCGACCACTAGTAGGGTTTAGGTCGCACTACAAAATTATTATAATATATACTACTTATCCATTCTGACGATAGGTTGATTATTTCCCCCACCTGTGCTAACACCGGAAACACGAAGTCGAAGCTCCTCATTACCACACCACAAGTTACCAAATCCACCTTCAACCAAATCAATGATAAAACAAGTTATTCAAAAAAAACTCATCTATGTCTAATTATGCTAGGTTCAGCCATTCAATTCAAAATGAGGCTAGGGTTATTTTCTTTATTCCATCTTTTGGATTCTAGTTCCTAGAGTATTAACTAACACAAAACAAGTGTTACAATTCAAAAATATGAAATAAAATCCTCTAACCACTTTGGTTAGGGTTTCGGCCATAAGGGTTAAAATAGACTCGAAATTCCTTTTAAGTTCAAACTCTTGGATTTGTGATCACAAAGCATGATAGAATCAAGAACAAGCTTCACCATTCAAAAATTGAATAAAAATATTTCAATCACTTCACTCTAAGGTTTCGGCCAAGTAAAGAAAATAAGGCTAGGAATTTCTTTTGATTTCAAAACTCTTAGATAATGAAAGTATAGGTATAAGAGAGTTGACAACAATAGTCATAACTCATCAAATATTTTTCTAAGTACTTTTGCATGATTTTTGAAGAAATAGATCTAAGACTTGAAATTGAGAAAAAATTGATGAAACTTGAAATTAGTTGAGGATTAATAGTATAGAAACCCTAGATAGCTTAGATCCAACTTCATCTAAGTTAAAAATTCAACAAAATCTCCCTTGCTCATTATAGCATAGATTCAGCCTTAACAAGAAAAATAGGAAAGAAAATGATTTTGATTACATACTCTTAGATGATGATAGTAGGAGACATATCAAGATCATAGAAATTGGTTTCACATTAAAATGATTTTTCTACAATTTTCTAGAATTGTTTGAAGTTATAGATCTAGAAATGGAAATTTGTGATTAGATGATGCAAATGAAGATTCGATGCATGATAAATGAAGCTAAGATGATGAGGAAGAGATTCCCCACCTTGTAATGAAGAAGTTTAATCCAAAACTTGAAGAACAATGAAGAACTATGATGAACTTAGCTAGAACACTATGATGTTCTTGGTGTTTTGGTGAAGAAGATAACATGTCTAAGTGTGTGAGTGGGGGGTTAGGTCCATGGCTTTTGAGTGAGGGAGCGGGTTGTTTAATGTTAAAATGAACCAAGGTTAAGTTAATTTGACATAGGTTAAGTTTAGAAAATAATATAATAACTTAACTATGGTTATAATAACCTAACTAGAGTTAATTTGTAATCATGATTAGGTTAGATTATGTGGTGGAGAATGTAGGGAGGTGTGACTGATTTTGGGCCACATCTAATGAGTCATCCATGACTCATCGATCCAATCCATTAGCGGTTCCCAGAAATCCCGTACGCAGCTCCGTCATTTACCCGATTTCGGTTTTTGAGAGGACAAAGATGAAACGAAAGGAAAATGAAATAGGTATGGTTTATTGGAGGTGGATGCACGAAATTGGAGAGTTGTGGGAGGTTTACAATCATGTAAAATGATTGGTTAAGAGTGCGTAGATGTGTCTTGTTAATAACGCGAAAGCTTGGGGGTATTTTGGTCATTTTACCTTAGAATATCTTAACCATCATTACTTGTCATAAATGCTAGATGAGTCACCCCTATGAATCACCACCCTAGGTGGCAAGATGCCCCATCATCCGATGCCCGATTCTGTCTTTGAAGTTCCATTTCCGACTCCGTCGGTTTCCCGATTAGGGTTTCTGTCCGTTTTTTGATCTAAAATTTTCAAAATAACCAAACTCGTTGGAAATATGATTTAAACATAAACCATTTCATTCCCGAGTCAAAATTAGGTTTTCTGATCAGTAAAATCTTACTGTCAGTGAAAACGCAAACCGTTTTTCGTTCGAACTTTCACCAAAATTCGTCCGAATAAACAAAATATTTTATTTTTGATAAGAAATTTGGAAAGTAGAATTCCTCATGAACATAATATAAAAAATCAACAATTTTTTAGTTTTGGGTCAAATTAGGGTTTTCTGTAGGTATAAAATTATACCGTCAGTAAAATCACAGACCGGTTTCCGTCTGAGTTTTAAACCCAAATTTTAAACAGTGCCTCCTACCATAGAGTACATTCTGGATATGAATTTGTTTTCTCCAAAATAATTTCCTAGGCCGCAGATAAAATTATAAATAAATGTATCTTTACCGTTAATACAGCGTATCCGAAAATCGGGCTGTTACACCAGGGCAAGACAACCCTCCTGAAAGCCGATGGTTGTTAACCTTCCGCTGAGGTAACTCTGAAACAACCCCGATGTCCCATTAAAGAAAAACCTAATTAACTGCGTTATAACGTTAAGAATATAGATACAAAACAACGAATATATAAAAAGTTTAAATATAAACAACAGAGATATAAACATCACACCACATATACATACATACATACATACATACATACATACATACATACATACATACATACATACATACATACATACATATATATATATATATAACAAACTCACTATGCTGGTATACTGTAGAGGGTACCCCATCAGTAGGGTCTTGATAATACAAACCATACTATAAAGAAAATACATCAAAAGATCCAAAGAAAGAGACACTGACCTCACCACTACCTCTACACACCCATGCCCTCTCAAAATTACATCAAAAATGGGTTCACAATCACAACCTATGTACATAGCACGCACTAGCATATACTAACCCTAGCGTGGACGGCTAGAGCTACCCTGACTCTCCCCGTGTGCACGTCTGTACATCTGCTGTTGTGGTCTCAACGATTGTCCTGCTGCTCCAGCACTACCAAAGTTACTCCTGCGACGAGGATGTTGGAATCGTCACCGATAATTAACACTGTGACAAACATGATCTCTGGAAATCACTGGTACCGGAACCATCAACTCTACATCAGTAACTGCCCAAGGATATGGCGGAGGATACAAAAAAACTGGAAAAGGGAAGGTCTGACCGAGACGGAAAGTCCCTACAAAACCAAAATGTGGACCATCCCCAAACCTCACATATGCTGATACTGGACCTATATATACAACAAAATAGGTAACTGGATCCACAAGCCACCCTTGATCATTATGGAACTCGAGCTCAAGTGTTCCCATCAGTGGGAAATCCGAAGATCTCGTCATCCATGGATGGTCTAGGTGTGGCATCCTACTCAACTGGGTCTGCTTCGAGATGTAACAATAAAACATACACAAAAATAGATAGGGAGATAAGAAACTAGCTATCATAATAAGTGGGAAAGGTTACATAGCACATATACAATAATAGAACACAGACATGCATCATACATAAGCACATATAAATACAATCATCCTTGAGACATGTCATTATCCTCTACCATTCGCACTCATGCAACTGATCCTGTATGCTGACATGGCCACCACATAATCTTGTCAGGATCCCTCGTCTAATAAGGGATATGAGTCAGTTGTCCAAGCGGCTCGTCTATAAATGTCGGTGCACACCCCCATTTCCGTTAGAGAACTCATTCAAAGAATGACACTATTACCCCATTCCCGTTGGGGAATAGCTACATAATATAAAAGTATCCCCATTCCCGTTAGGATACGAGACGGCTCGACAAGGATTATGTAACATCCGTGTTTTTATGGAATTGTTTATACGTTTAATGAATATGTTTAAGACCTTGATTTGATGTCTAATATGCTTGTTTAAGCATTAGAAACCTTGCATGGAAAGCATGAGATCAACTGGCTTCGACATGAGTGAGAACATAAACTTGGGTTCTTTATCCAGCTTAGAATGATCGAGAGTGCAAGGTAGGAAATTGATTTTTGAGGAGAAGATTAGGCATGTTGGAGGACATGATATTGTTCCTTAGGTGTTTAGGTGTCTTCTTTTCAAATTTGAGGTCAATCAAATTTCAAACGAGCTCATAACGCGATACGAAGTAGGGTTTGCTGATTTGACTGGTCAACTTGGTCCACCCTCAAGCACGAGGATGTCCACGCTTGAGCATGAAAAGTGCCGGGTGGCCAAACATGCATTGAAATTTGACAGAGCATGTGTCATCTTCCTTCATGTTGAAATAGTTGACTTTGGTCAACACTCGAGCGCCCGTAGGGCCACGCTCAGGCCGAGAGACAAAAATAAAAAGGGATCGAAGGTGAAAGTTTACAACTTTAATCATATTCTTTTAGAGAGAAACAGATGACTGAGAGATGGAAAGAGAGTTAGAGAGAGAGAAACTCCGTGAAATCGACAACTATAAACACGAGAAGGGGGTGGAATTGTGTTTATCAGAATTTAAAACAAAGTTGAAAACTTTTCGCACACAGAAGCTAAGTTCAGACAAGTGGGAAAGAACAGTACAGACAGGTGACCTGTCTGGTTAGATTTCAACAGAATAAACACCACACAACTTGAAAACATATTCAATGTTAACACTTTAACCCCTTAGTTATAAAGCAGATATAATAATTAAAGCAACTAAAGAGTTTAAGGGAAGATAGATTAACACGGTTGTTTATCCTGGTTCACTCTTCAACACAAAGAGCTACGTCCAGTCCTTGGTAGCACCAAGTTTTATCCACTATAACTGATCAGGTTACAGACTCCAAGTATTGTTTGCACACCTAGCCTCTTCAGGCTCTAAGACAAGTATTCTTTGCACACCTACCCTCTTCAGGCTCACTCAGATTTGTTTGAGAAGTTTGTTTGTAATAAATACAATCATACATACAGTTCTTTCACTAACACTTAGAGAGTTAATTAAATGTAAGCTTAGGAAAGACTGCGTAATAACTTCAAATGATTGAAGAATATAGATTGAAAGAATGAAGAAATAAACGCGCGAAATAATGGTTCTTTTAATGCTGTGTATTCTCTGTGTGTCTTCATCTTCAATGACTTATGTATTTATAGCCTTCAAACATTTAAGATCGGTTAGAGACATTCCTTCAAGTGTTGGCTTCGAGCAGAACTTCATTAAATGCAATAGAGTCATTCTGGGCAGCCATTAATACAATATGAACGTTGGTTGTACTCTAACATGAAGGATCACGACTTTATGCATCGTGTAGTAGCCATATCAGAGTTGTGCAGAGAGCTTTTGTACTTTTCATAACACATTTCCCTTTTCGTGTAATAATCAAGAGTACTAGGGAATAAGATCTATTGGAAACATTCTTTAATTGGACTTCATCTCTGATTTCCTAGGTTGCTTGTGAAATTCCCTCTGACTTTTCTTGATAGTCGTGAGATTAAGAAAGATATAACTTCAGAGTCTTTGTATGAAGGGACATCTTCCAAAAGCTATTGTACTTGAGTTCTACATCAAGGGACCATAGATAAGTATAGGAACTTATTAGAAGATACGTTGAAACATCAATGTATAAAGTCAATAATCCTAGTCAGCAGACAGGTTGACTTTTGCTTCTTTAGACAGGTGATAATTTATGTAAGCAGACAGGTGAGTCTTACTATTTTGATCTGCACACTACATACACAGGTTAGCAACCAATACGAAGGTGAATTAAATCATTAACCAAATGTTTAGTTTTCATCAAAACTTAGGGAAATGCACATCAGACATTTTAGTGACTTAACACTCCGGAGGGATTTCCGAGCGATCCGGTCATCCTAACTGAATTCCGATTACACCGTTGTGATTGTGGGGACGACGTCTTCTTAACCATATCCTTCTTTTATTGATTAGGCTAAGGTAAGCCTATGACCTTTTTATGCCGAAATGTCATCAGCGACAATATTGAGGTTATCTTTTTATTTGTTTATCGGTTTCCAATTTCGTCTTCTGATTAGGGTTACCCGTAGCGTATACTTCATAATGATGTGTTCAGGTGAATTTTTGGAGCCCGGGAGGGTGTAGAACCATGCACAGCAGATTTGAGTGAGTGCCTGGAGTGTTCGTTTCGTTGCTCCAGAGCTAGCCTAAGACATCTCAGGTGGGAGAAAGAAGCCACCGATCGTCGGAAATGGCTAAGTAGCATATTTTACAATAATGGCGTAGGGCGGCCTAAACCTTACTAGTGGGAAAATAATTGACAATGTCAATAACACATTGGTGACTACTTAGTGGTACCGATGGTGATATGGAGATTGTAAGTTTATTGCTGTTAGGCTAAATTTATGAGATTCGAGGTTGCATGATTTTACCTATTAAGCTGCTTGCTGTGTGCTATTTGGATTAATATGTTAATCTTAGTTAATTATGTTTATTTAAATATTTTATTATAATAATAATAATAATAATAATAATAATATTATTATTATTATATGTTTATGGTTTATATCATTATTAATATTATTATGTGATTATGGTTTATATTATTATAATTATTATTATATGAATATGGTTGATAGCATGTGTACTGTGTGATAATATGATATCTTGTACTGATGCATGATGGGGAACGTATGACGTGTGACTTAGTGTGCCTAACCTAAATAATTAATTAATATTTTATGCATGATGAGATTGATGATATGATTTGACTCGAGATATTGTATGAGATGGTAATGGAAGGTTGAGGCACTAGGCTATGACCCGATACGAGTTGGCGAGAATCATCTAGATGCATTGTGTTGATCACAGTCGTGTGAGTTGAACACACGAGGTCAGGGTGAGTCACGGGTGAGTGCCCTGTAGACGATGAGGTTCGAGGAAGACTACCGTGATACTCTCGTACCTAGTCACAGGTGAGTGCCCTGTGGACGACGAGGTTCAAGGAAGACTACCGTGACACTTTATTAGTCCTTGTGGATGACTGACTTATATTCCTAATCAGACTAGGGATGTGTGACAGAATTAGGTGGTGGCCACGTCAGCACACAGGATCAGTTGCATGAGTGCGAATAGTATAGGATGATAATATAATATATGATGATAGCTAGTTTCTTATCTCCCTATTTCTTTCTGTATATGTTTTATTTTATGTGATCGTTATGAGATGACCCTGCGGAGGAGCCAATTACCGAGGAGCTAGATGGAACCCCCTATGAGCTAGATGCTGGAGGACGAGCAGTGGATCCGAGTGGTTGAGTATAGAGTCTGTGGCCAGTGTGTCTTTTGAGACGTTTTATGTTCTGTTGCTTATGTCAGTTTGTACCAGTATGTATATTGTGGGACCCTGCTGATGGGGTGCCCTAGACAGTTTTGTACCTTTTATGGTTATATATTTGTGTTGTGTACTATTTATATTTATCTCTTTTATGCTTAATGTTTTTAACGTCTACGTCTTCCGTTATATATAAGTTTAACGTTTATACCGCAATTAAGTTTTAGATAAATTTAGGTTTTCTTTAATGGGACATCGTGGTCTCATTTGGTGGTATTAGAGCATTTTGATTCTGTTCAGACTGTGCGTTTAGGGTGTACTAGCCATTTTAGTTGAATCCACCTCGGATATTGACTATGCTTAAAGTTGGGTAGTGAGTCTGGACACGATAATTAACATTTGTATGGCATATCGTATTTATATACCAGTTTTATGTAATATTATATGTCATATAAATGTTAGCCAATGATTTCTTTAACAGGATCATGGCTCGCGGTAGAGGACGTTGGGGACGAGGTGGCGGTAGACCCACAAAAAGCATTGTTGGAGGTGGTAATGGAGAGGCTTTTCATACCGACGGAGGAGCAGGTGGTGGAGGAGAGTCGTCTGAGACTCTCCATACTATAAGCGAGTTAGCCACAACTATGCTACAACAAACATAGGAGAACACAAGGATGCTCCAGATAATTACTGAGCAGTAGGACCAGCTTAATCAGAGGCAGCAGAGGAGTAGTGGTCCGATCAGACTTAGTGCTCGGAGGAGAGGAAGTGGTTCCCAGAGGAGGCAGGGTGTAACACCCTGATTTTCGTATTCCCTGTATTACCGGTAAAGATATATTTATTTATATTTTTATCTGAGACCTAGGAAATGATTTTGGAGAAAACAAAATCATAGCTAGAACCTACTCTATGGTAGGTGTAAGACTAGGTCCTCATTCATGTTTTCATGTATGACAAACAAAGTGTATTTTGCATAAGATTTTTGATTTTGACTATGTACTTATTACGTGTTAAGTTGCATGCAAGATCACTCATGAAAAAGAAAATTCAAGGATAAAACAAGCTGACATCCAACGAACTACCAAAACAAGAAGCTCGCGTCCACTAAAAATAACAAGAAGCTCGCGACCACTAAAAATAACAAGCAGCTCACGTCCATGAAAAATAACAAGCAGCTCGCGTCCACTGAAGTAACAAGCAGTTTGCGTCCACTGAAGTAACAAACAGCTCGATTCCACTGAAGTAACAAGAAGAGCTCGTCTACTGAACTACAATATGGAGCTCAACCACCAAATGGAGCTCGTCTGCTGATGTGGCACATATAGCTCGTCTACTGAAGTACCACATGGAGCTCGTCTACTGAAAGTAACAGAAGTGCGCGTCTACTGAAGTACCAAATGGAGCTCGTCTGATGATGTGGCTCATATAGCTCGTCTACTGAAAGTAATAGAAGTGTGCGTCTACTGAACTACCAAATGGAACTAGTCTACTAAGGAGGCATATGGAGCTTGTCTACTAAGGTTACGCTCTTTGGACTTACTAAGATCTTAATGAGAAGCTCCGTCCACAGACATGGCATATAAAGCTCGTCTACCAGTTGGAGCACGTCCAATTACCTTGTGTTAGTACTCCCGTCTGCTGACGTAGCAAATGGACTCGGCTATTTTTTTTTCTTCAAATAGACTCGACTATTCTTTCAGATGGAAACAGTTATTTTCAAGAAGGACGCAAACTCTACAAGAACCAACAAAATCTTATTTTAAGAACAAGAATCAATAAAACAAATTTTGTTAAATCAGATCCAAATCTGTTTTAATTGATCCAAACGACTATAATTTGTTTTCTATATAAAGAGGGATCGAAGGAACATTGTAGAATACAAGAAATAGAAAGAAGAAGAACAACAACCTTACTGATTCTAAAAAGTGATATACGAAAGATTCAAAAGCTTCCAAAAGTGCTTCATCGTTGAGAGAAAAGTGTGATATTACTTAGAACTTCAATTTGTATAATCAAACTTTTAGAGTCTTTCCTCTACTCAATTCTTTCTGTGAATTAGTGTGATTAAGAGAGGGTATCTCTTAGGATTGAACAAGGATAGAAGGGATCCTTGGGTATAGAAAAGCAAGTGTGCTTTCTGGTGAATTCTTGAGCTAGGAGGTTATCCTTGTGTTGCTGTAATTGGAATTTTGTAATTGCTGATTATAGTGGAGAAAACCACAAAGGTGTGTGACTGGATGTAGGCTTACCAAAGGAGGTAGCCGAACCAGGATAAATCAGTTTGCGTGTTCTTCTCATATCTAACTCCATATACTTGTTATATGCACTTGTGTGTTGTGAATGAGTTTTAATAATGTTTGTTAACTTGAATCTTTGATCTACAATCTGTGTTAAACTTGTTGTTACTTCTTATAATTCTTCTTAACATCATTACTTGTTACATAACCTGATTCTTGGGAATTAAAATTGACTGAAAACCAATTTTCTTTAAGAAAACTCTAATTTGCTTTAAATTGTGGAAAAAGTTTTCAATATCTCAATTCACCCCCCCCCCCCCTCTTGAGATCGTAGCCACTACCAACAATTGGCATCGGGGCTGAAACTCTTGTTACAAAGCTTAATAGCTTCAAGAGATGGCTACAAATGATATCCTGGGTGATGGGGCTTCACTCACTAGACCCCCTGCCTTTAATGGCTCCCAATACATGTATTGGAAAGAGAGAATACTTATCTTTCTTGAGGCTGCAGGTTTAGATGTATTAGATGCTGTTGAAAAGAAGAGTTGGTTATAATGTTAAGGCAAAAAATATTATAACAACTGCTTTGAATTATGATGAGTTTTTCAGGGTCTCCAATTGCAAAAAGGCAAAGCAAATGTGGGATACTCTTCAACTCACTCATGAAGGAACCAACGATCTGAAAAGAGCAAGAATGAATGCACTAGTCCACGAATATGAACTCTTTCACATGAAGAATGGTGAGGAGATAGATGACCTGCAAAAGAGGTTTACACACATTGTGAACCAGCTAGAAGGACTTGGACATACAATCACAGATGAGAAAAAGATTAACAAGATAATGAGATGTTTAAGTTGTGAATGGCAGCCAAAAATTTGCTGAAGCAAAGGATCTAGACACCATGCAGATTGCTACTTTATTTGTTAAGTTGAAAGAACACGAGTTGGAGCTCAATAGATTGAAAAGTCATGAAGATAAGGAGAAAAAGAAGAAAGGACTCTCACTCAAGGCTCATATCTCCAAAGAATCAATAGAAAGTGATGAAGATGAACACCTTGATGAAAGTGAAGAATCTGAAGAAGAAGACATGGGATTGCTTGTGAGGAAATTTAGAAGATTCATCAAAAAGAATAGAAACTAGAAGCAATTCAGTTTTCCAACCAAAAAGAACATGAACAAAGGTGAAAGATCTTCCTCAACAATCAAATGCTTTGAATGTGGAAAGCTTGGACACTACAAAAATGAATGTCCAAAGCTACAAAAGAAAGAAAAGTATGAGAAGAATGACAACAAAGAAAAGAAAGGAAGAAAGCCTAGGAGAGCATACATAGCTTGGGAAGAAAATGATATGGATTCCACTAGTAGTGAATCTGAAAATGAAGAAGCCAACCTATGTCTCATGGAAAATCAACAAAGTGATAGTGAAACCGAGGTAAATGATTCTTCTCCTACCTATGATGAGTTACAAGATGCTTTTGATGAATTGCATGAAGAATATGTTAAAATTGGTAAACAACTTATATCTTCTAGGAAGATCATTACAAAACAATGTAGTGACTATGCATCTTTACAAATAAAGGTTATAGAACTAGAAGCTAAAAATTCACAATTACTTGCATCTAGTTCAATCTGCACCAAATGCACTACACTAGGAAAGGAAGTTGAAAAACTGAATACAACTCTATCTACGTTTACTTTGGGTAGAGATAACTTGAATGCCCTATTAGGACAGCAAAAGGGTGTATATGACAAAGCTAGAATTAGATATAAGCCAATGGTACATGAAAAATATTTTAAGAAGCTTTTTGTTGCACCTATTTCCTCAACTAGTCCTTTTGTTAAATGCTATTATTGTCTAAAGAAAGGTCATACAGCTGCTACTTGTAGACTTAGAAAGAACATTCATGTTGGCATTAACAAATTTGGGTTCCAAAAGGAACTTATGTTGCTACTAACACCAGAGGACCCAACCAGATTTGGGTACCTAAAGAAAAAGTATAAAAATCTGTTTTGTAGGTGTGTTTGAAGACCCAAAGCTCAAGCTGGTTTTTAGATAGTGGCTGCTCCAAACACATGACCAGAGACATCACAAAACTTACATCTTTCACTCCCAAAGAAGGTGGAAACGTCACCTATGGAGACAACAACAAAGGAAGAATTCTTGGCGTTGAAACAATAGGAAAAAGTCCAGCAATCAAGATTGAGGATGTTCTCTATGTGGAAGGGCTCAAACACAATCTACTAAGTATAAGCCAATTATGTGATAAAGGCTACAAGGTAAACTTTAACTCAAATTTGTGTATGATCGAATCTATTCAAGATAATAACATAAAATTGATTGGGAATAGAATCAATAACATCTATATGCTAGACTTAGACAATTTAATTTCCAATGATGCATGTTGCTTAATTTCCAAAGAAGCTGAAAATTGGCTCTGGCATAGGTGAATAGCTCACATTCATATGGATCACTTGAATAAATTAATTTCCAAAGAACTTGTAATTGGTTTACCAAATAAAAAGTTTGTTAAATAAGGCTTATGTGATGCATGCCAAAAAGGTAAACAAGTGAAAACCTCATTTAAGGCTAAAAACACTGTTTCAACTAGTAGACCCTTACAATTGCTGCACATGGACATTTTTGGACCTTCTAGGACAAAAAGCTTTGGTGAAAATCTTTATGCTCTTGTAATTGTTGATGACTTCTCTAGATTTACATGGACCTATTTCTTAGCACAAAATAATGAAGCTTTTAAAGCTTTTAAGAAAATGGCTAAGGTTGCTCAAAATGAGAAAGACGTGAAAATTGTTTAAATTAGGAGTGACCATGGAGGAGAATTCCAAAATGAGGAGTTTGATAACTTTTGTGTTGAACATGGTATAAAACACAATTTTTCTGCACCTAGAACTCCACAACAAAATGGAGTAGTTGAGAGGAAAAATAGGCCACTTGAAGAAATTGCTAGAACCATGTTAAGTGACTCTAATTTACCAAAGTATTTTTGGGCTGATGCTGTGAGTACTGCATGTTATGTTTTAAATAGAGTTCTAATAAGGCCAATTTTGAAGAAAACTCCATATAAACTTTACAAGGGAAGAAAACCTAACATTTCTCATTTTCATGTCTTTGGTTGTAAGTGTTTTGTGCTAATTAATGGCAAGGATAATCTTGGGAAATTTGATCCCAAAGATGATGAGGGTATTTTCTAGGTTATTCATTAACTAGCAAAGCATATAGAGTGTTTAATAAGCATACTTTATTAATGGAAGAATCTGTTCACATAACATTTGATGAGTCTAACCCCAAAAGGTTGGGAAAGGACATTTTTGATGATGCAGAAACTCTTGAGGATGAAGTGAAATCTCATGAAGGAAAGGAGAGCAACAAGGAAAAGGAAGATGAAGAGAGCAATAAAGAACCTCAAGCAGAACTTCATCAAGAAAATCTTCCTAAGGAGTGGCAAGTTTCAAAGAATCATCCCCTAGACAATATCATTGGTGAGATCACCAAAGGGGTAACCACTAGAAACTCTTTAAGGAATATTTGCAATACCATGGCGTTTGTATCTCAAATAGAACCAAAATGTGTTGATGAAGCTATTAATGATGAACATTGGATGATTTCAATGCAAGAGGAGTTATATCAATTTAAAAGGAACAAATTTTGGAATTTAGTTCCAAAACCCATAAGTAACCAAATAATCGGAACTAAATGGATGTTTAGAAACAAAATGGATGAGAATGGAATAATAGTAAGAAACAAGGCTAGACTAGTAGCTAAGGGATATAATCAAGAAGAAGGAATTGATTATGATGGAACATATGCTCCCGTAGCTAGATTAGAAGCCATATGAATGCTTTTAGCCTATGCGTGTATAATGAACTTTAAACTGTACCAAATGGATGTGAAAATTGCCTTTTTAAATGGTACAATGCAAGAGGAAGTATATGTAAGCCAACCCCCTGGCTTTGTTGATAGCGAGCTCCCAAATCATGTCTATAAACTGACTAAAAGCCCTCTATGGACTCAAGCAAGCTCCTAGAGCTTGGTATGAGAGGTTAAGCCATTTTCTCCTAGAGAAAGGCTTTAAAAGAGGAAAAGTTGATGCAACACTATTTACTAAAACAAAAGCACACAATATCTTACTTGTTCAAATATATGTTGATGATATTATTTTTGGTGCTACTAATGAGTCTTTATGCAAGGAATTTGGTGAACTAATGCAAAGTGAATTTGAAATGTCCATGATGGGAGAGCTTACCTTCTTTCTTGGACTTCAAATTAAATTATGCTAAGATGGAACCTTCATAAGCCAAACAAAGTATTGCAAGGAACTACTAAAGAAGTTTGGAATCGAAAGCGCAAAGGAAATGGCAACACCAATGACTCCAGCCTGCTACTTGGACAAAGATGAATATGGTAAATCTATAGATGTATTCAAGTATAGAGGTATCATCGAATCTTTACTTTATCTCACTGCAAGTAGGCCAGGTATAATGTTTAGTGTGTGTATGTGTGCAAGGTATCAAGCTAATCCTAAAGAATCACATCTTACTGCAGTTAAAAAGAATCATGAAGTATCTTTTAGGAACAAAAGAAATGGGGCTGTGGTATCCCAAAGGATCCATTTGCACATTAATAGGATATTCCGACTCTGACTTTGCTGGATGCAAGTTAGATAGGAAGAGCATAAGTGGAACATGCCATTTATTAGGAAATTCCCTAGTATCTTGGTTTAGTAAAAAGTAAACTAGTGTGGCCTTATCCACAACTGAAGCAGAATATGTTGCAGCTGGGAGTTGTTGTGCTCAAATCCTATGGATGAAACAACAATTAATTGAATATGGTGTTTATCTAGATCATGTACCAATAAAGTGTGATAACACTGGTGCAATTAAACGAACAAAGAACCCAATTATGCACTCAAGAACCAAGCATATTGAAATTAGGCATCATTTTATCAGGGATCATATTCAAAGTGGTGATGTTGTGATTGAACATATAGATACAACCAAGCAATTAGCTGATATTTTCACCAAACCACTAAATAAGGAGAGTTTCTTCTTTATAAGAAGGGAACTTGGCATAATTGATCCTCAAAATAATTTATATCAGATGTTATTTTTGATAATATAGTCAATATGGCAAGCAAGGCAGCACAAGTTGCAGAAAATTATGAGGGACATGGGCAAAATGCTTTTATCTAGTCTCAGTTTAGACTAAGTGTCCTTAGGTGTCTGTAATTCTTTTTCTTATTTTAGTGTTTTGGATGTTTTGATGCATTGTATAAGTTCTGAAATGATTTATTCTCAATGAATGCAAGACTGTTTTTCAGTTTGATTTCCATATTCTCCATAGTTTCTTTTTGATAATGACAAAGGGGGAGAAAGATGTACCATACAAGATGAACTATACAACCATTAATTATGTCTTGCATTTGTTGTAAATTTTTTTTCCTAATATGTAAATTTTTTTTTCAAATACCTAAGTATGAACTACTTTGAAAAGACATACTTGAACTTATAATAAATGCAAGATGAAATTCCTTTTTCATGATAATGATATGATAACACTTGATTTTTTTTGAAAGATATCAATGACACAGGGGGAGGATGAAAATGACTTAGAACCATGCTTACTGAACAGCTGCACTCTGATTCTTAATAACTAAGGTTAAGTATGGTAAGGTTTGTCATAATCAAAAAGGGGGAGTTTGTAAGACTAATTCCTCATTCATGTTTTGATGTATGACAAACAAAGTGTATTTTGCATAAGATTTTTGATTTTGACTATGTACTTATTACGTGTTAAGTTGCATGCAAGATCACTCATGAAAAAGAAAATTCAAGGATAAAACAAGCTGACGTCCAATGAACTACCAAAACAAGAAGCTCGCGTCCACTAAAAATAACAAGAAGCTCGCGTCCACTAAAAATAACAAGCAGCTCCCGTCCACTGAAGTAACAAGCAGCTCGCGTCCACTGAAGTAACAAGCAGCTCGCGTCCATTGAAGTAACAAGAAGAGCTCGTTTACTGAACTACAATATGGAGCTCAACCACCAAATGGAGCTCGTCTGCTGATGTGGCACATATAGCTCGTCTACTGAAGTACCACATGGAGCTCGTCTACTGAAAGTAACAGAAGTGCGCGTCTACTGAAGTACCAAATGGATCTCGTCTGATGATGTGGATCATATAGCTCGTTTACTGAAAGTAACATAAGTGCGCATCTACTGAACTACCAAATGGAGCTAGTCTACTAAGGTGGCATATGGAGCTCGTCTACTAAGGTTACGCTCTTTGGACTTACTAAGATCTTAATGAGAAGCTCCGTCCACAGACATGGCATATAAAGCTCGTCTACCAGTTGGAGCATGTCCAATTACCTTGTGTTAGTACTCCCGTCTGCTGATGTGGCAAATGGACTCGGCTATTTTTTTTCTTCAAATAGACTCGGATATTCTTTCAGATGGAAATGGTTATTTTCAAGAATGACGCAAACTCTACAAGAACCAACAGAATCTTATTTCAAGAACAAGAATCAAGAAAAAAGATTTTGTTAAATCAGATCCAAATCTGTTTTAATTGATCCCAACGACTATAATTTGTTTTCTATATAAAGAGGGATGAAAGGAATATTGTAAATACAAGAAATAGAAAGAAGAAGAACAACAACCTTACTGATTCTGAAAAGTGAAATACGAAAGATTCAAAAGCGTCCAAAAGTGCTTCGTCGTTGAGAGAAAAGTGTGATATTACTTAGAACTTCAATTTGTATAATCAGACTTTTAGAGTCTTTCTTCTACTCAATTCTTTCTGTGAATTAGTATGATTAAGAGATGGTATCTCTTAGGATTGAACATGATATGATCCTAAGAAGGAACATGTAAATTTTTGGATCTATCCTTGAGTGACTACCAAAATTTATAGAAGAAGAAGAAATACAAAAATGGACAAGATGAGAAATGGGATGTAGGCACCACAAATCCAAGGGGATTTGATAAGCCAAGGTGAGGTTCGCCACAAGAATTTTGGATTCTTGATAAGAACAAGGGTGGTTCAACCAAGAACCAAAGAGAAACAATATTCTCTCACAAATGGACTTAATCCAAATTGAACATCAAAGTTACATTTCCCAAGTGTTTAGGAGTGAAACATATACAAGTCTTGGCTGCCCACTTTTGGGTTGCCTTGTTCTCTTAATATTCCATAACCTACACCTAATAACTCACATAACTCACCAACTAAATGAATATTAAAAGAACATAACTATCCTACTTAAGAAAATAATAAAAATGACCCATAACTTCTAAAAAGGAGTTACTTAGGCATGCAAACCAAAAGTCACCCTCCTTTGAAGCTCAAACTCGTCCAAATATCCGTATTAAACTTTCAGCTCATTATTCACCATGATATAAGCCGAATTTCGTCAAGAGTCCTGATACATGATTTGTAGATAATTTCCTAATCTTTCCAACGCACCAAAGAATGCATCTATTGGAGATTCATAGCTCAAGATATGACCAAATCAAGTATACGGGTTCAATCAAAATTCATCCTAAAAATATTACGAAAATTAAAAATAAAAGGATAAAAATTGGACTTAATTGTTATCTAATAAGCCCACTAATAATAGTGCACTAATATGGATCAGAATATGATTCTTTCCACATACTCAAGCCATCCATGCTTCTATCATTCCCCTCCTCTTGAAAGTGATTTGTCCTCAAATCCAAACCTATATCAAAAGTTAGTGGATTATCTAATAACATCTTTCTTTTGTTCATTCCACCTTTTTCTTGAAAATTGGCTCTTCCATTTATTTTTCTCTCAAAGCTCTCATTTTTCATGAGATACCCCTCATTGCTTTCTTTTCCTTCAACTTTTATACCATGGTTTTCTTTTTTCTCTATTTTTCTTTCGCCGCTCTCCCTTCCCTCTTCCATTCTCTCATGGGTTTCCTTTTTATTTACTTCTTCTTTTTCCTCATCCACCGAACCCTCTTCTTTTATTTTCCTCTCACTCATTCTTCTTCTCTCACTCTCCTTTCAAGTACATTTGATCTTCATACACTTGTTTTGGTGACAATGGTCCAAGAGTAATTTTGCGATTATTAAATACAAATGAGTACTTGTTGTTGTCGGCATCATATCTCGCTTGTCGTTCAATCCTCCAAGGACACCCAAGTAACAAGTGCCCCGTTTCCATGGGCACCACATCACATAACACGTCATCTTCATATCTCCCAATCCGGAATGGCACTCTTACTTGTTTGTTCACCATCACGTCACCGAAATCACTAAACTCAGGGATATGCCAAATGACATACGGTTGTGGATGCTCTAGAACAGGAAGTCCCAACTTTTGCACCATGGTGGTACTAGCTAGGTTAACGTAACCCCTTCTTTCAATGACCAAGCTACATATCTTATTCTTCACATAGCATCTAGAATAGAAAAGATCCTCCCTTTGCTTGGCATCATTTTTCTTTATTAGTGACTCCATGAAGAACCTACTAAGAAAAATTCAAACTTCCGGAAAAAACGAAGAACAAGATCAAAAGTCACTTGATGAGTGTGATTCCACCTCATCTTTGTCCATCATTTTCCATGCATTTTCATGTAGTTTAGGCATATTTTTATTAGATTTTAGGTTAATTTTCCTTTGGAACGGGTAAGGCGGTTTTCGTGTGTTGTTTTGCAGATATCAAGGGTAAATTGCTCAAGATCAACCATGATGAAGTTTGGATGAAGATGGAGCTTTAAAACTGAAGAAAATAAGCCAAACAGAGCCCATCACGGCCTAGCCGTGATGCCCATCACGGCCATGATCGAGCAAAACTGAAAAAGAAGAAAGGTGAAGTCGAGTCATCACGGCCTGGCCGTGATAGCCATCACGGCCGTGACCCAAAACCACCACAAGTCAGAGCACATCACGGCCTAGCCATGAAATTCTTCACGGGCCATGAAGCTGAGGGCTCGCGTCGCGAGAAATTGAATTTTCCAGAATTGGCAGAGGCAGAGACCGTCACGGCCTGGTCGTGATGGCTATCACGGCCGTGACGCGCATTACTTGGACCTGAAGAAACCGAAATAGATCAGATTTTGAGTTGGTTTGGGACTCTAACTTCCCCATTTCTATAAATATGGACCAAGGCATCAGATGTAAAGGGAACAATCAGACCTTTAGGGGCTACTACTCTAGGCATAGATTTAGGATCTCTTCTCCTCTTCTCCTCTCTTCTCTTTTCTGATTTTTATTATGTTGTCAACCCAGCTTGTCATCTCCATGGCAAGACTGGAGTAGTAGCTTAGTTTCTAGGGATTAGGGCTCTGCCCGAGGTTTGTAAATGATGTTAATTTGATGTTGAAACCATTGTTGATTTCATAATTGTTTTAGATCTGATTTCTAGTGTGTTAATCACTCATAAATTTCGGCAACCGTTTATTTACGTGACATAGACGTTCTAAGGAGGAACCTAGCGGTGAACTTAGGATTTCTAGGGTGATTCACTCGTAAAGCCCGATAGCCACTAGTTTGTGAGATGTGAATGATCCAATGAGGAACCTAGCGGTGAACTTAGGTTATTTGCATGACCGAGACATTTCAAGGAGGAACCTAGCGGTGAACTTGGGTGTCGGACCTATAGAAGTCAGACTTGGGACTGAAATCACGAAAGTTAGAAGCCGTCCCTCGAGGAGCAACGAGTTGTCACGGAACGCAAAGGGTCCAATCTGGGATCGACTACCACGAAAGTAGGGGTCGGGTCAATTGGGCACGACTTTTGTAACCAGAAAGGGAGCTTAAGCTATTAGAGGATAAACTCGCCTTCAAGGCAATTTCGGTAATCAACAAAGGTAAATCTGTTAGCAACATAAACGACCTCAAAGGTAACCCAAATCCCTAGGAATTCGTTTAAATCGAAAACCCCAAAAACATTTGTTTTCTGTTTGTTTATCATTTCAATTTCAAATTCAAACCAATTTCAAAACCCTTTTTAAAACTGTCCAGAACTAATCGATTCGAAAACCGATTGCGATTCGAGAACACAGTCTCTGTGGGTTCGATATCTTTTATTACTTGACGGCAGTCCGGTACACTTGCCGGATTCGCACGAGCGCGCGTCCGCGCGTCGACTTACGCCACTTCAAGTTTTTGGCGCCGTTGCCGGGGACTGTGCCTTTTCGAATCTCAATTCAAATTTTGGATTGATTTTTCTGGACCCTTTTCTTTTTATTTGATTTTTATTTCTGAAATCAAAAAAAAAAAATTCAAAAATTTCTTTTCCTTCTATTGTATCCATCTCTCTGTGTGTTATATGCAAAGATCTCTAAGTCTTGGGAGCCTTAGTGAGATTGATCCGGAGATCGAGAGGACCTTCCACAGACGTAGAAGACTACAAAGAGAGGGAGAAAGGTTGAGTCCCGTTCCACTCATGGCGAATCAACCGGATACAAAACCTTTGAAGGATTACGCAGCCCCAAATGCGAGAGGCTTGCGAACTTGGATTGCAAGGCCAGAGATTGAGGCGGAAAACTATACCATACCACCTATGCTAATCAACATGATTAGGCAACATCAATTCGGAGGATTGCCTTCGGAGGACCCGACCGATCACATAGAGACATTTTTAGAGTTCACCGATGCAATCCAGATTCATGGAGCCTCAGTCGATGTTGTGCGTTTGAGACTGTTCCCCTCATCTCTCACTGGAAAGGCGAAGGCCTGGCTTAAGCAAATCCCCACTAACACTTTGACCACTTGGGACCAACTGGAGTAGGCGTTCTTGGAGAAATTCTTCCCTCCATCCAAGACGGCCTACATAAGAACCCAGATCACCGACTTCTTCCAGAAAGACGGAGAATCATTATCGGAAGCCTGGGATCGTTACAAGGGACTGCTGGAGTCTTGCCCACATCACGGACTCGAGAGGTGGTTAATAGTGCACACCTTCTATAACGGATTGGACTACTCTTCGAAGGTGTCACTAGATTCTGCAGCCGGTGGAGCATTTATGAATAGGCCTCTCACTGAGGCATTCAACATCATCGAGAATGTCGCCACCAACTACCACCAATGGGGATCCGAAAGAGGTAATAACCCGAACAAGATTTCGGGGGGTAAGTTTGAGGTAAATAGCACAGATCTTATTATGTCAAAGATAGACTCACTTAATAAATGTTTTGATCGGCTGGAAAGAGCTAATGTGAGTGCATTAGGTGCTACTAACCTTGTTTGTGAGATTTGTGGAATGCAGGGACATGACATGATGGGATGCCCACATGGATCCGGCGGCCGGGTGAGCAAGTGAACTCTTGTAACAACTACTATGATACGAACCCGAAGCTGCCCAACTATGCTCCCCCAAATCCCTACAACCAAAGAAGGAACAACCCTTACCTCTCTTACGGCAACTACACAAGAACACGCTCAACCATGAGTTCCAAGAAGGTCAAGGTAATAAGAGGACCGCACCGGGTACCCTCGGTACAAAGATCTAAACTCGAGACTTTATTTGAAAGTTTTGTCGAAACTCAGACAAAACAGAATGAGGAGTTTAGACAACAAGGAAGGGCAGTGAGTGAGGCAATAAAGGATCTAGCATCTAAGGTAGACAACTTAGCAACTCATAACAAGATGCTAGAAAACCAGATTGCCCAACAAGCCAGCACGTACTCGAGACCTAAGGGTGCATTCCCGGGGCAACCCGAAGCAAATCCCAACGAGCATTGCAATGTCATACACTTGAGGGATGATAAGCTTGGGGTGGGGGTAGCTGAAATGGACGTGGAACCGGAGGAGGACACGAGCGAAAAAGAAGAGCCAGAACCGAAATACGTCCCTCCACCACCGTACCAACCCCCGATACCTTTCCCACAATGGTTGGTTAGGAAAAAGCAAGTAGATGTAGAGACTAAAATGCCTACTAAACTGAAAGACCCAGGTAGTTTCTCCATCGCTTGCTCAATTGAACAAGTTCACATTGACCAAGCCTTATGTGACTTAGGGGCTAGTGCGAGCTTGATGCCCCTTACTATCATGGAAAGGTTGGAAAGTAAAGAGTTGAGACCGTTCAAATTCTCCTTACAATTTGCGGACGGCTCAACTAGGACTCCTCTAGGCATACTAGAGAATGTCCCTGTGAAGGTAGGGAAATTCTTCATCCCTACCGACTTCCTGGTATTGGATATGAAAGGGAATTCTGAATTCCCCATCATTTTAGGAAGGCCATTCTTGGCAACCGCTGGAGCATTAATAGACGTAAGGAATGGCAAACTCTCTCTAAATGTAGAGGAAGGTAGGGTAAATTTTCAGTTGACTAACTCTTGTAACAACCCTCCTTTTGAGAGCCATGTGTGCAGAATTGATGTAACGTCTCCAGCGGTAGAGAAAGAACTTAGCATGGAAGCAACCCCAAAGATACGCATGGTTGAAGATGCAACCAGTGGTGAAGTCGGGATTGCTGTCCATGCAGAAACAAAACTTCCGCCGGGAGGAAGGAAGGCTAGGAAGCTCCGAGAGAAAAGAGCAAAGCGGAAGCATTATTGGCCGTATGAGCAGAAACGGCTATTTGAAGGAGCTCCATGGAAGAGAAGTGTGCCTGCACTTCTACGCCCAGCCGACCCCGGTTGACTTGAGGAAGTATGGTCAAGCTTAAGACCATAAAGAAGCGCTTCTTGGGAGGCAACCCAAGTTTTTCTTTCCCTTTTTCCTTTTGTTTTTGATTTAACCTCTTGAATAATTTGAGAAGATCAAGAGGCAAAAATATCATTAATAGGTTTGTCTAGTGTTTTCAGGTTGAGAAAGAGAAGAAGAGCATAAAAAGATAAAGTCAGAGGCCATCACGCCCTGGCCGTGACAGTGGTCACGGCCGTGATGAAATAAACAAGAGCACAGAAAGGATCACGGCCTAGCCGTGACAACCATCACGGGCGTGATGAGTAGGATGCCAAGGCCAGAGAGCATCACGGCCCAGCCGTGATGTAGACCACGGCCGTGACAGGGCAACTCCTGAGGACAGAATTGATCACGGCCTAGCCGTGATGAGCCTCACGGCCGTGATAAAATTTCCACCCAAGTTTTGACTGGAATGTGAAGCCAACATCCGCTACCGACTCGGTAAGTTGTTCCAATTTTTATCCTCTCTCCGACTTGATTATTTACATTGGAGACAATGTAAGTAATCAAGCTTGGGGTAGGGGTATTTATTTTTGCATTTGCATTGTTGCATTCATATTGCATTCTCATAGGCATAGATTGGTATGATCACATTCTTTAGATTGCCCCTCACTTAGAACATGCATCCGATTGTGAGAACTTGGAGCCAAATGAATTGAGATAGTGAATTTTGAACCCAATTTTTCATTATTCTTGTGATATGGCTAAAAATAAAAAATTCTTGAGATAGTCATTTGATAGTTGATAATTAGCATGTGGTCCCTTAAACTTGTGTTCCTCACTGATTTTTGAACTACTAAATGTAAGATTTTGAGCCAAAAGGGGGTATTCACTAAATCTACCCCATTTCTTGTGATAGAGTGATTTAATTCCTCATGGACTGTATTTTTTAGAACTTGACTTGAAACCATTTCAAAACTTAAAAATTTTTGAAAACATTTTTGAATATGATTGAGGCACTAGGTATTTTTCCGGCCTCCCGAGCTTGAATGATAAATGCTACCCCTTAGTTGCCCAATTTTGAGCCTAAAGATAAAATACTTTTCTTGGTACCATGAATTAATTTGATAAATAATGCTTGGTATGGCACCTTTTAAAGTTTTACAAAAAGGTGATTGGTAGTTGGAAAAAGTATGGGAAGAAAAAGCTAGAAAGTAATTTCTCTTGAGCTATAAATCTCCCCTTCTCCAAACAAATAAAAATGAAATAAACAGAAAAAAATGGAGAAGGGGATGTCAAAGAAAGTGAGAAATGAAAAAAAAATAATTTTAAATGAAGGAAGAAAGGTGGAAAAGTAAACCAAAACCCAAAAAGGGGTATTTTAGAAGGTGTCATGCTTTATAATCTGTCTAGCCTTCTTGAAATTCCCTTTCCTTGATTTTCCCACCTTACAATAAATCCCATGGCCACATTACAACCAAAGGAAAAGACCTCTTGATTCTTAAGTGTTTTCATAAATAAAGTAAAGATTTGGTTAATAGTCAAGCCTATGGTAAAATACTTTCCTTGAGGAAATTGAGTGAATTGTCAATAAACCCTAAAACACTTGAGTGAGGTGAGATGAGTGCCCAAATCAGTGAGAACATGAACTTGAAGAACCTAAGCTTCTAATTGGACTTGAACTTGATTATCTCTTGAGTGCTTATTAAAAATGCCTATTACTTGGATTAGCTTCTAGGGTTCTTGGTTCACTATCCATGCTTTAATTGATTTATCTTATGGCTTGAGTAATTGCTTGAGGAAAAGCAAAGTTTTAAGCTTGGGGTGATTTGATGAGTGTGATTCCACCTCATCTTTGTCCATCATTTTGCATGCATTTTCATGTAGTTTAGGCATATTTTTATTAGATTTTAGGTTAATTTTCCTTTGGAACGGGTAAGGCGGTTTTCGTGTGTTGTTTTGCAGATATCAAGGGTAAATTGCTCAAGATCAACCATGATGAAGTTTGGATGAAGATGGAGCTTTAAAACTGAAGAAAATAAGCCAAACAGAGCCCATCACGGCCTAGCCGTGATGCCCATCACGGCCATGATCGAGCAAAACTGAAAAAGAAGAAAGGTCAAGTCGAGTGCATCACGGCCTGGCCGTGATAGCCATCACGGCCGTGACCCAAAACCACCACAAGTCAGAGCACATCACGGCCTAGCCATGAAATTCTTCACGGGCCATGAAGCTGAGGGCTCGCGTCGCGAGACATATCTCGCGTCGCGAGAAATTGAATTTTCCAGAATTGGCAGAGGCAGAGACCGTGACGGCCTGGTCGTGATGGCTATCACGGCCGTGACGCGCATTACTTGGACCTGAAGAAACCGAAATAGATCAGATTTTGAGTTGGTTTGGGACTCTAACTTCCCCATTTCTATAAATATGGACCAAGGCATCAGATGTAAAGGGAACAATCAGACCTTTAGGGGCTACTACTCTAGGCATAGATTTAGGATCTCTTCTCCTCTTCTCCTCTCTTCTCTTTTCTGATTTTTATTATGTTGTCAACCCAGCTTGTCATCTCCATGGCAAGACTGGAGTAGTAGCTTAGTTTCTAGGGATTAGGGCTCTGCCCGAGGTTTGTAAATGATGTTAATTTGATGTTGAAACCATTGTTGATTTCATAATTGTTTTAGATCTGATTTCTAGTGTGTTAATCACTCATAAATTTCGGCAACCGTTTATTTACGTGACATAGACGTTCTAAGGAGGAACCTAAAGGTGAACTTAGGATTTCTAGGGTGATTCACTCGTAAAGCCCGGCAGCCACTAGTTTGTGAGATGTGAATGATCCAAGGAGGAACCTAGCGGTGAACTTAGGTTATTTGCATGACCGAGACATTTCAAGGAGGAACCTAGCGGTGAACTTGGGTGTCGGACCTATAGAAGTCAGACTTGGGACTGAAATCACGAAAGTTAGAAGTCGTCCCTCGAGGAGCAACGAGTTGTCACGGAACGCAAAGGGTCCAATCTGGGATCGACTACCACGAAAGTAGGGGTCGGGTCAATTGGGCACGGCTTTTGTAACCCGAAAGGGATCTTAAGCTATTAGAGGATAAACTCGCCTTCAAGGCAATTTCGGTAATCAACAAAGGTAAATCTGTTAGCAACACAAACGACCTCAAAGGTAACCCAAATCCCTAGGAATTCGTTTAAATCGAAAACCCCAAAAACATTTGTTTTCTGTTTGTTTATCATTTCAATTTCAAATTCAAACCAATTTCAAAACCCTTTTTAAAACTGTCCAGAACTAATCGATTCGAAAACCGATTGCGATTCGAGAACACAGTCTCTGTGGGTTCGATATCTTTTATTACTTGACGGCAGTCCGGTACACTTGCCGGATTCGCACGAGCGTCGTCGCACGTCGACTTACGCCACATCATCACTCTAGGAATTGTTGGGAATTTGCATATATAACAAAATAACACAGCGGAAAAAAATTCCCATCGAAGGATCCTTACGAATGGTCATGATTCATGGTTAGAAGATTTACCTCTTGAAGCGATGACAATTGATTGAAATCGTCTATCACTAACACCGCACGAGCGATGTCTCTAAGGTATCCACACGAGCAGATCCCGTGAACGTCCAACGTCACGAACACGAAGCGTCTCTTCCTCTCAGTGCTAGCTTCGAAAACCGAGACTTGCTGCTTATTGTTACTCTCTATGTGTGGCTAGGGTAAAAACCGTGTAGGCACAATAGCTTAAGTGTTCTACTTATAGTAGCACCCCCTTAAGTGAGTTAGTGAGCAGCGTTTGACCTAAACCCCATGTACTATGCGCTAGGCCCAATAGAAGAGTCCAACTCTCCTTTTAATGCTTCTTTTGATATGCTCTTATGTGTGTGACCCTATAGGTTCCCAAAACGTTAGTAGTAATATTAAATCCCATTTAATATTACAAACAGTGAGCGGTATCTAGCAATACATCACTGCCACCTAAGTAGTGAGAAAGTCAGTGATTTGACGAAACCTTTCTCTGACAAATATTCATGTGCATTATTATCCCTTTGTCCATATATCTATATTGAACACAAAGACATAGAATGTGTCACCCTTGTATGGTTCAATATCATGTTCCCTGATACCCGAGTAGACTTAACAACAAATGAGGTCAATATCTCATATTGACTCATTTCAGCACGGCCATGCATTTTACAGTCTCGCTCTATCAGGTGGCCCACAGATATTACTCCTGTTATGTAGGAGGGACAAATTCCATCTAGGTCACTTACATCCCTCTGCATGGCTCATGGTATGCCCAATGACCGTCTTTATAATCATCCTATTACTGATGACGTTTGACGATATTAAAGCACACGACTCCTCATGTAAGGATCGTAGCGATTTCAGGTCGAAGGATTGCATACACCATTGTCACTATGAGAACTACTTATGACACTCACATAACGCTCCATGTAGTGTTCTCATGGTGGGTCAATCCAGTACATTATTACTCTAATGTGTACCTATGTGGCGACTCGATATCTCATATCCATGACCCGTGAGATATGGTCATCAGTCTGCACACATAATAGTCTTAATGTATTATTATTGTCCTTATTAATAAAATACTTGACTACATATATTTAAGAATAAGATTTCATTGTTCAATAGTGTCTCATGATCAAGTCATGTACTTGATATTCTATTAAACTGAAATTTCTATTCTAAGGACTTTATTATGTTTAAACAAGTAACACAATAAACTGGAATGCCTCATATCATATATATATATATAATGGCAAGATACAAATGTAAGTCTAAGAAATATACTAGCCTCTAGGGCTTACACCAACAATCTCCCACTAGCACTAGAGTCAATCAGGCATAAATCTAATGCCCATCGATCTAGTGTGACCTTCGTGCTTCTGTTGAGCAAGAGGTTTCGTAAGTGGGTCAGCAACCTTATCAAGTGTTGGTACTCTACATATTTTCACATCTCCTCTATCGATAATCTCTCGAATGAGATGGAAGCGCCTAAGTATATGTTTGGATCGCTGATGAGATCTAGGTTCCTTAGCTTGTGCAATGGCCCCATTGTTATCCCAATAGAGATCAATGGGGTCCACAATACTAGGAACTGTACCAAGCTCAGCAATGAACTTCCTGATCCAAACAGCCTCCTTTGCTGCATTGGAGGCGGCAATATACTCAGCCTCTGTAGTAGAATCGGCGACTGTCTCTTGCTTTGAACTCTTCCAGCTCACCGCCCCGCCATTCAGGCAGAACACATAACCAGATTGCGATCTGGAATCATCCTTATCGGTTTGGAAGCTAGCATCGGTGTAACCTTTTACAGCAAGCTCTTCCTCACCTCCATATACCAAGAACGAATCCTTAGTTCTTCTCAAGTACTTAAGGATGTTCTTGATGACAGACAGTGATGACTTTCACGGGATCGGATCGGTACCGCTCGTTATGCTTAAAGCATACGATACATCTGGTCGAGTACATAACATGGCATACATGATAGATCCAATTGCGGATGCATATGGAATCTTACTCATGTGATCCCTTTCTTCTTGAGTGGAAGGCGATTGTGCCTTTGATAGGCATATACCATGTGACATAGGCAAGAGTCCTTTCTTGGATTCATGCATGTTAAAGCGTCTCAACACTTTGTCTATGTATGTAATCTGACTTAGGCCAAGCAATTTCAGTGATCTATCCCTATATATCCTGATTCCTAATACATAGGTAGCTTCACCCAAATCTTTCATAGAGAAGCAATTCCCTAACCGTGTCTTTACATTTTGTAGTGTAGGGATGTCATTTCCAATGAGTAATATGTCATCTACATATAACACCAGAAAAACAACAGTGCTACCACTAACCTTCTTGTAGACACAAGGTTCATCTTCATTTTTGATGAATCCGTACTGTCTTACAGCATCATCAAAACGAAGGTTCCAACTTCTGGAAGCTTGCTTCAATCCATAGATTGATCGCTGCAATTTGCATACCTTTCCGGTATCCTCTGAAATGTCAAAGCCTTCAGGTTGTGTCATGTACACATCCTCAAGAAGCTTTCCATTAAGGAAAGCAGTTTTGACATCCATCTGCCATATCTCATAATCATGGTATGCAGCGATAGCAAGTAAGATCCGTACGGATTTAAGCATCGCAACAGGCGAAATGGTCTCATCATAGTTGACACCATGACTTTGCTTGAAACCCTTAGCGACCAATCGCGCCTTAAAGGTGTGTACCTTGACATCCATGTCAGTTTTCTTTTTGAAAACCCACTTGCACCCTATGGGTTTTACCCCTTCAGGTGGCTCTACCAAGGTCCATACCTGGTTGGTGTACATGGAATCCATCTCAGATTTCATGGCCTCAAGACACTTCTCAGATTCTGGGCCAGTGATGGTCTCCTGGTAAGTCACAGGCTCATCTTGATCCATGAGCAATACATCACCTTGTGGAGTCATGAGAAATCCATATCTCTCAGGCTGGTGACGTATCCTGTAAGACCTACGCTGGTCTTGTGCTACTGGAGCAGGTTGTTCCTCCACAACATTTTGTGAAGGTTGCTCATGTTCCACCAATGGTAGGTCACTACTCTGTGATTCTTGAATTTCTTCAAGTTCTATCTTCCTCCCACTGGTTCCTATGGAGATAAACTCCTTTTCTAGGAATACACCAGTCCGTGCGACAAACACTTTGCCTTCGGAAGGATTATAGAAATAGTACCCCTTGGTTTCTTTGGGATACCCCACAAAGAAGCATTTATCAGATTTGGGATCAAGCTTATTAGAAACTTGACGTTTTACATATGCTTCACAACCCCAAATCTTCATAAAAGACATGCTGGGTCGTCTACCAGTCCATATCTCATATGGTGTCTTTTCTACCCCTTTGGATGGAACACGGTTAAGTGTAAAAGCTGCTGTTAATAGAGCATGTCCCCAGAAAGAGTTTGGAAGGTTTGCATGACTCATCATAGACCGAACCATGTCCAACAAGGTTCGATTTCTCCTCTCAGAAACACCATTCCATTGTGGTGTTCCAGGTGGAGTGAGTTGAGATAAAATTCCACACTCTCTCAGATGATCATCAAACTCTAGGCTCAAATATTCACCACCTCGATCTGATCGAAGATTTTTAATATTTTTACCAAGTTGGTTTTTTACCTCATTCTTGAATTCCTTGAACTTTTCAAAGGATTCTGATTTATGTTTCATAAGATACACAAATCCATATCTACTGAAATCATCAGTGAATGTGATGAAGTACTGAAAACCACCTCTAGCTAATGTGTTTAGGGGTCCGCATACATCGCTATGTATAAGACCCAAAAGATCGTTAGCTCTTTCACCTTTTCCGGTGAATGGAGCTTTAGTCAACTTTCCCAATAAACAAGACTCACATATCTCATATGATTCATAATCAAATGAGTCCAAGAGTCCATCTTTATGGAGTTTCGAAATGCGCTTCTCATTTATATGGCCTAAACGACAATGCCAAAGATAAGACGGGTTCAACTCATTTGGTTTGAACCTCTTAGTATTTATGTTATAGATGGGCATTTCAAGATCAAGGACATAAAGCCCATTACTCATGTGTGCACTAGCATAGAAAATATCACCCAAATAAATAGAACAACTTTTGTTCTTTATTATAAAAGAAAAACCAATCTTGTCCAAACAAGAAACGGAAATGATATTCCTGCTAATTGCAGCCACAAAATAACAGTTCTCTAACTGAATAGTAAGCCCAGTGGGCAAAGTCAATACATAAGTCCCTACAGCTAAAGCAGCAACCTTTGCTCCATTTCCAACTCGTAGGTCGACTTTGCCCTTTGCCAATGGTCTACTCTTGTTTAGATCCTGCACATTTGTACAAATGTGAGAACCACATCCAGTATCTAATACCCATGATGCAAAAGTAGATAAATTGACTTCTATAACAAACACACCTGAAGTGGAAGTCTCACTTCCCTTCTTCTTCTTGATTTCTTCCAGGTATTTTGGGCAGTTCCTCTTCCAATGTCCGGTCCGACCACAATGGAAGCAATTACCTTCCTTAGCCACACCACCCACAGGCTTCAAGCCAGAAGCACTGGGATTGATCTTGTTGATGGCCTTGCCCTTGCCCTTGCCCTTTTGTTTGTGCGTGGGCTTCTTGGGCTGCGTCTTGCTATTTCCAGCCTGGACCATCAAAATGGCCTTCCCCTTTCCTTTGTTAATATTTTGTTCAGTAGTTCTCAACATGCTCAACAATTCTGGTAAAGGTTTGTCAAGATCATTCATATTATAGTTCATGACAAACTGACTATAGCTCTCAAGCAACGATTGCAGAACTAAGTCGGTGGCCAACTCTTGGCCTAAAGGAAATCCCAGTCTCTCGAGATTCTCAATGTACCCGATCATCTGGAGTACATGAGGACTCACAGGGCTTCCTTCTGCCAATTTACACTGGAAAAGGGCTCTGGAAACTTCGAACCGCTCATGCCTTGCTTGCTCTTGGTAGAGAAGGTTGAGGTGCACGATCATATCGTACGTCTCCATGGTCTCATGTTGCTTTTGCAGCTCAGAGGTCATGGTAGCAAGCATAAGACAGCCGACGTCTAAGGCGTCATCCTGATGCTTCTTATAAGCATCCCGGTCAGCCCTAGGAGCACTTGAAGCCGGTGGCTCCTCAGGAATAGGCTCCTCAAGAACATACAGCTTTTTCTCATGTTTGAGGACAATCCTCAAGTTTTTGTACCAGTCCAGAAAATTTGTTCTGGATAGTTTGTCCTTCTCAAGGACGGATCGCAATGACAGGTTACTTGATGTGTTTGATGCCATGGTAATCTACAGAGATAAATATGCAAAATATAAGTATCATGCCATGAAGTTATTTAATAAGGTCTTTAATTAAATACGCCTCCCACTATTTTACTCAAAACAATGACCCTCATCATTGATTCGGAAAATCCCGTTGGAAGATTTTCTAGTGGGCCAAGATCCATATTTCACCTAGCTTTAAGTCAGATTTTGATGATCACTCAAAATTCGGTTATATAGGTAGGAAACACTTTCCGATTGCATCTCATGCAACTCTTGGACAGTTGGGTGAATAACTCTTATTCTAATCCATCACATGGACCAAAGCCCAACTTATAAGCCTCTAAGCCTTTCAATCCTATTGAAGTTGTCTTAGTTAAGTCAGACCCAATGGATAGCAGTTGAACATTACATTTGTCCCATCGCGTCTTACTAGTATAGATAAAGGTACCCCGCTTTGGCGGACCCACACTTAATCGATCCTAGTCTTGACGAGTGCCATGCATTGGAAGGCCCTTAAATGTGACTTAATATTTCCTTTTGAGGGATTTGATTAAAATTTGATCTCATCATTTGTCAAACTCTTTAACTTACTATTTACATACACGCATCTCATACATATATTAGTTAAACCCCTTTTAACATACTATATACATATATGCATCTCATACATATATAAGGCAAATAAATGTGATATGGTTATGGCCCCTAACGCATTGATTCTCCCAAGCCAATGAGAGAATCTAAACTGAAACCTAGGAGCGTCCAGGCTTCTCCAAGCATGATCTCCCACAGGATAACGTCTTCTTGTCTCCATCATTACATTACATAAACAGAAACCTCATTTTACATATGAGGGGAGTGAGATGAGAAAAGAATATACATATGGAATATAAGAGAAAGGCACGGCACGCAGGCCGTATTTCAAAATATAAACCAAAAGATTAAAGGACTAAGGCCATAACCATTCACCATACATTACCAAATAAATAATCAACCAATAATAATACACAATTATTATTATTATTATTATTATTTTATTAATTAGATATTTCAAAATATGAATTTTGAAAACATAACATATATACAATAAATCACATTTATTGTAATTGATGTTACTATAAATCACATTTATTGTAATTGATGTTACTATAAATCACATTTATTGTAATTGATGTTACTATAAATCACATTTATTGTAATTGATGTTATTATTAAATGGTGACATAAAAGATTTCAAAATTGAATTTTGAAATAACACACTACGCAGAGGTAGCACGGGGTTCCCGTTTCCTTGGAGGATAGGGCTTCAACCTCTCAACCCTAAAACCGCAAGGCCCGCAAGAACATGAACTCTTCATGTCTGAAACCCCTTAACACCGCCAACAGAGAACTGAAACCGATCATGTTTAACATCAACACTTGACCAAATCGCAGAACATAATAAGGATTCCATAACCAATGTACATATCGCATATATACATAAACATGCTATAGACGCATATATCATATACATACGAAAATAACAGAAACAAGATTTCGCAAAAACGGATGCAAACGATTTTCAGAAAACGATTTTCAGAAAAACGATTCACATTATAAACATGTTATCATACATAACAGGTAAACCACGTAATAGAATCATGGTTTCGCAAGCGGCTCTGATACCACTGTTGGGAATTTGCGTATAAAACAAAATAACGCAGCGGAAAAAAATTCCCATCGAAGGATCCTTACGAATGGTCATGATTCATGGTTAGAAGATTTACCTCTTGAAGCGATGACAATTGATTGAAATCGTCTATCACGAACACCGTACGAGCGATGTCTCTAAGGTATCCACACGAGCAGATCCCGTGAACGTCCAACGTCACGAACACGAAGCATCTCTGCCTCTCAGTGCTAGCTTCGAAAACCGAGACCTGCTGCTCATTGTTACTCTCTATGTGCGGCCAGGGTAAAAACCGTGTAGGCACAATAGCTTAAGTGGTCTACTTATAGTAGCACCCCCTTAAGTGAGTTAGTGAGCAGCGTTTGACCTAAACCCCATGTACTATGCGCTAGGCCCAATAGAAGAGTCCAACTCTCCTTTTAATGCTTCTTTTGATCTGCTCTTATGTGTGTGACCCTATAGGTTCCCAAAACGTTAGTAGTAATATTAAATCCCATTTAATATTACAAACAGTGAGTGGTATCTAGCAATACATCACTGCCACCTAAGTAGTGAGAAAGTCAGTGATTTGACGAAACCTTTCTCTGACAAATATTCATGTGCATTATTATCCCTTTGTCCATATATCTATATTGAACACAAGACATAGAATGTGTCACCCTTGTATGGTTCAATATCATGTTCCCTGATACCCGAGTAGACTTAACAACAAATGAGGTCAATATCTCATATTGACTCATTTCAAAGACGGCCATGCATTTTACAGTCTCGCTCTATCAGGTGGCCCACAGATATTACTCCTGTTATGTAGGAGGGACAAATTCCATCTAGGTCACTCACATCCCTCTGCATGGCTCGTGGTATGCCCAATGACCGTCTTTATAATCATCCTATTACAGATGACGTTTGACGATATTAAAGCACACGACTCCTCATGTAGGGATCGTAGCGATTTCAGGTCGAAGGATTGCATACACCATTGTCACTATGAGAACTACTTATGACACTCACATAACGCTCCATGTAGTGTTCTCATGGTGGGTCAATCCAGTACATCATTACTCTAATGTGTACCTATGTGGCGACTCGATATCTCATATCCATGACCCGGGAGATATGGTCATCAGTCTGCACACATAATAGTCTCAATGTATTATTATTGTCCTTATTAATAAAATACTTGACTATGGATATTTAAGAATAGGATTTCATTGTTCAATAGTGTCTCACGATCAAGTCATGTACTTGATATTCTATTAAACTGAAATTTCTATTCTAAGGACTTTATTATGTTTAAACAAGTAACACAATAAACCGGAATGCCTCATATCATATATATATATATATATATATATATATATATATATATATATATATATATATATATATATATTGGCAAGATACAAATACAAGTCTAAGAAATACACTGGCCTCTAGGGCTTACACCAACATGAAGGATGACTCTAGATACCGAATGATATGATCCTAAGAAGGAACATGTAAATTTTAGGATCTATCTTTGAGTGACTACCAAAATTTAAAGAAGAAGAAGAAATACAAAAATGGACAAGATGAGAAATGGGAGGTAGGCGCCACAAATCCAAGGGGATTTGATAAGCCAAGGTGAGGTTCACCACAAGAATCTTGGATTCTTGATAAGAACAAGGGTGGTTCAACCAAGAACTAAAGAGAAACAATATTCTCTCATAAATGGACTTAATCCAAATTGAACATCAAAGTTACATTTCCAAGTGTTTAGGAGTGAAACATATACAAGTCTTGGCTGCCCACTTTTGGGTTGCCTTGTTCTCTCAATATTCCATAACCTACACCTAATAACTCACATAACTCACCAACTAAATGAATATTAAAAGAACATAACTATCCTACTTAAGAAAATAATAAAAATGATCCATAACTTCTAAAAAGGAGTTACTTAGGCATGCAAGCCAAAAGTCACCCTCCTTTGAAGCTCAAACTCGTCCAAATATTCGTATTAAACCTTCAGCTCATTATTCACCATGATAGAAGCCGAATTTGGTCAAGAGGCCTGATACATGATTTGTATATAATTTCCTAAGCTTTCCAACGCACCAAAGAATGCATCAATCGGAGATTCGTTGCTCAAGATATGACCAAATCAAGTATACGGGTTCAATCAAAATTCATCCTAAAAATATTACGAAAATTAAAAATAAAAGGATAAAAATTGGACTTAATTGTTATCTAATAAGCCCCCTAATAATAGTGCACTAATATGGATCTGAATATGATTCTTTCCACATACTCAAGCCATCCATGCTTCTATCAGAACAAGGATAGAAGGGATCCTTGGGTATAGAAAAGCAAGTGTGCTTTCTGGTGAATTCTTGAGCAAGGAGGTTATCCTTGTGTTGCTGTAATTTGAATTTTGTAATTGCTGATTATAGTGGAGGAAACCACAAAGGTGTGGGACTGGATGTAGGCTTACCAGAGGAGGTAGTCGAACCAGGATAAATCGGTTTGCGTGTTCTTCTCATCTCTAACTCCATATACTTGTTATATGCACTTGTGTGTTGTGAATGAGTTTTAAGAATGCTTGTTAACTTGAATCTTTGATCTACAATCTGTGTTAAACTTGTTGTTACTCCTTATAATTCTTCTTAACATCATTACTTGTTACATAACCTGATTCTTGGGAATTAAAATTGAGTGAAAACCAATTTTCTTTAAGAAAACTCTAATTTGCTCTAAATTGTGGAAAAAGTTTTCAATATCTCAATTCACCCCCCCCCCCCCCCCCTCTTGAGATCGTAGCCACTACCAACAGTAGGAAGCTCTGGTTAAAATTTGGGTTTAAAATTCAGACGGAAACAGGTCTGCGTTTTTACTGATAGTATAATTTTATACCGGCAGAAAACCCTAATTTGACTCGAAACTGAAAAATTGCATATTTTTTTATTATGTCCGTGATGAAGTCTAGTTTCCAAAATTTTTCTCAAAAATAAATTATTATATTTTATTCGGACGAATTTTGGCGAAAAACTTACGGAAACCCTAATCGGGAAACCAACGGAGTCAGAAATGGAACTGCAGAGATGAACCAGACACCGGAGGAGCTGAGTCATGGGGTTATTCACCACCATGACTCACCAAGCATTTATGAAGCATTTAATGCAAGTAATCATGTCTTTTAGGTGAAATGACCAAAATACCCTTAACCTAACTTATCCTGGTTAAATGTTAACCATGGTTAAGGCAAGTCATGAACAATTTGATCTCTTCTTCCTCATGGGAGGCCAAAACCGCAGCCACATCTCCCCTTCACACTTCACCACATATTTTTTTTCCTACTCATAATTACTATTATATTGTATTTTCTAACCTATGTTAAGTTACTATCAACTATGGTTCACTCTTAATTATTAAACAAAACAATTTTCACTCATTCATCCCCTCATGTACACGGCCCAAACCATCTCCCAACATTTAGACAATTTCATTTTTCATCCTAGTTCAAACTCTAAGCTTGTTCTTGCCAAAATACTAAGAACTACACTTGTGTTCTTGCTAAGTTCATCAAATCTCTTCATTTTCTTCATCAAACTTCTTCATTCCAAGGTGAGGATCATGTTCCTCATCATCTTAGCTTCATTAATCATCCATCAATCTTCATTTTAATAAACTATTTCACAAATTTCTATTCTTAGATCTAAATTTTCAAATAATTCTAGAAAATTGTAGAAAAATCATTTTAATGTGAAATTAATTTCTATGATCTCTATATGAATTCTACTTTGATCATATAAGAGCATGAAAGCAAAAGTGTTTTCCTCCCTATTGTGCTATTGATGGCCGAAACTATGCATTTTTAGGCAAATGAAGTTTTATTCAATTTTAAAAATACGACACTTGATCTTACCTCTCTAATACCTCTAGTTTTTTTTTTAAATAGAAGCTTGAAATCAAAAGAAACTTGAGGGATGTGAGGATAATTATATAATATTTGAGGATGTCTGACTTAATTATTATTAAATTGTTTGTGATACGCGGGTTGAGGTATTCTATTGCATGTGATGTTTTATTTTGTTGTTTGAATATTTTACGAGTATTGTATTATGCATGATCTGCCTGGTTTGATAATATGCTTAGTTGGTTTTTAAGTAAATATATGTGTTGTTCGGACATATTTTGTCTGGGTGAGAGATTGAATGTGACTTAGAGGTGCCTAGCCTAAATTTATTATTTTATAGATGAGGTGTGACATAGAATGCGAGTTGAGGCTATGATGGAAGCTTAAGGCACTAGGTTGTTATTGATGCGAGTCAGTGAGATTCATATATATATGTATTGTTGTTCACAGTCTTGTGAATGGAACACACGAGGTCAGGATATCATATTTTGGATACCGGAGATTGCGGGTGAGTGCCCTACGGATATTGAATTCCGAGGAAGACTACCGTAATACTCGTTAGTCCTAGACGTGTGCGCTGAGTATTCTATTGAGGATAGAGATATTTTGTATTTTGGTACTACGACATTTGTATTTTGGCACTATGGCATACGAAGTTTGGCACTAATGCATATTGAGCTATTCCCAATGGGGGAATAGTGTCCTACCGAGTTTCTGACACTAAGTTCTTGGCACCGGACCGTTCTGGACTACTGGCTAACGTGACAGGAATAAAGATGACCAATTCATCATAAATGTTTAATTGCATGAGATTGAGGGTGGAGGAAGATATCATGATTTGAGGATGATTGTTTGTTATGTGTGATGCTTGTCTTTGATTGTTATTATATTATATGCTATGTACTCTTTTCCGCTTTTGATGATAGAACTGTTTCTTATCCCCTATTTTTTGTACTTGGTATATATTTTATCATGTGATTGTATGAGAAGATCCGGTGGAGGAATTAGCTACCGAGGAATTGGATGGGACTCCGTATGAACCAGATGCAGGAGGACGAGCTGTTAATTCGGGTGGTAGAGTTTAAGTAGTTATGGTCAGTGTGCCTTAAGACGTTTTATATTTCCACAAATATTAGTTTGTTTAAATATGCATCTGCAAGGGATCCTACTGCTGGGATACCCTAGACAGTGTTTGGTACTCTGATTCCTAAACATATGGTATGTGTGTATGTATGTTATATATGGTGTGATGGTTAAAATTTCATATGCTGTATGTTTGATAGTTAAGTTTTAATTTTTACGTATTTCGGCATATAGGTTTAACGTTAAGCGCACGATTAAGAAATTAATTAATGAGGTTTTAATTTAATGTCACAACGGGGCACAACAGGGTGTCTCACAGGGACCGTATGCTAGACCAGTGCATACAGTTCAGTTTTCTGCACCAGTATTAGTTCCTACAACATCAGCTGGTGGAGCGAGTCAGCATCGAGGCCCAGTTTGTTACAGATGCGGAGGACCACCTAATCAGTGGGATTGCAGAGAGACCTGGTTGTTTCGTTTGTGGTAAACCAGGTTATTTTCCTTGTGATTGTAGTCAGAGGGGTATACAATAGTCGGTAGTTGCTGGTAGAGGAGTCAGTACTAGTAGAAATTGAGGTGGAGAGGAGCCCCAGTGCCAGGACAACAGATGGCCTGACCTCAGGTCACTACGAGAGTGTTTACCGTGAGGGGAGCTGAATCCTCTCAATCTGCAGATCTTATCTAGGGTATGTGTTTGATATCTGGTAGACTTTCGTCTGTGTCGTTTGACTCAGGTAATACGTATTCATTTATTTTCCATGAGTATGTGGATCATTTATAGTTTTATGTTTCTCAGTTACCTTGTACCATTATCGTATCTACTCCGACCAGTGATTCTTTGACTACGATGTTCGTTTGTTTACAGTGTCCTATAGTTGTTGAGAATAGGACATTCTTGTGGATCTTGTCTGTTTTCCTATGCAGCAGATAGACGTTATTCTTGGCATGGATTTGCTTTCGGCTAACCATGTCGTGTTAGACTGTTCCAGAAAGACCTTATCATTTCTTGAGCATTCTAGCGTAGTATCTGCCAATGAAGAAATATCTATGAGGAGTGATGATTCTCGGCAGTACGTGATGCTTTTCTCAGTGGAAACTAAGGAGACTCCTAGTGTAGATTCTATGCCTATCGTGAGAGAGTTTCTTGAGGTTTTCCCTCCTGATATTCTGGGTTTTACACCAGAGAGAGAGGTTGAGTTCACCATAGATCTCATACCAGGAATAGGACCGATATCAAAAGCACCCTATTGGATGTCACTTGTGGAGTTGACTGAGTTGAAGAAACAATTGGATGATATGTTGAAGAAGGAATTCAGTAGACCAAGTGTTTCGCCGTGGGGAGCACCGGTGTTGTTTGTTAAGAAGAAGGATTGAAGTGCTAGGTTATGCACAAACTACAGACAGTTGAATAAGGTGACAATCAAGAACAAATATCCTTGGCCTAGGATAGATGATTTGATGGATCAGTTGAAGGGATTTTCAGTGTTTTCTAAAATTGATATGAGGTCTGGATACCATCAGATTAAGGTGAAGAAGGAGGATGTACCTAAGACAGCTTCAGAACATGGTACAGACATTACATGTACTTAGTTATGCCTTTTGGTGTGACTAATGCTCCAGCTGTGTTTATGGATTACATGAACATGATTCTCTGACTATTCCTTGATAAGTTTGTAGTAGTGTTCATAGATGATATTCTTATTTATTCCCGTACGCGGGAAGAGCTTAAGGAACATCTAAGGATAGTATCGCAAGTGTTGAAGGATCGTCGGTTATATGTGAAGTTATCCAAGTGTGATTTTTGGTTGGAGGAAGTGCAGTTCTTAGGCCATGTGATCAACGAGGAAGGAATAGCAGTAGATCCTCCCAAAGTTGAAGCAGTGCTTAAGTGGGTGTGACACCCTACTACCCCGCATGTTATATAAAGAATTAAATATAAAGATTAGATAATAAATATAACATGCATACTTCATTTATTTAAAATGAAAAGGTCTATGGGAAGAAAGGTCCTATATGAACTAGTTTAACAAACGCGGAAAAGAAAAAAGTTTTTTAAAGAAAAAGAACATAAGCAAGAAACACAAAACATAACCCAACCCCGATGTCACATACAGAGCTGGTATAACCGTTCCGGAATAAATCCTCGGAATACAACTGAAACTAAAACAAAACTAAACAACTTAAACAACTGGGAAATCCTAACTAAAGAGTTGAGGATCCTCAGAGTCACTCCTCCCATGGCTGCTCACCATCCTCTGCATGAAAGATACATGCCAAACAGAAACAGAGAAAACGGGGAGTAAGAAAACATATAAACACATCGGCATGGAGATAGGAAGCAAGATGAACATATATCATAGCATAGCAAAACAACATATAATATATAACATCAATATACATATATAATCACATCTACATGTTAAGTGAACCAACATATGCTATGTCGTACAACTCTACTCCGCTACTCCATTATGCATGTGGATCCAAACTATCTCAGGAAGGCAACTTCTGAGTTACATATCCACATTGGCCAAAAAGCACCAATGCCGGCAATTCACCAAACCATGGGTGAACCCCTTGGATAGCCGACACACCATACTCTAGGATGCGCCACCAAGGGGGACGCACGATTCACCAAACCTTGGGTAAACCATCAGCGGACGGTCAGATCGCCGTACTCTAGGACGACCTCCCCTATGTTGATCTTCCCCCACTAACAACTCCAATGCGTGAATGCATGGGCACAACAACAAACAAACGGGAAACCGCCACCTCCGCTTGGGCCAATAAGCACCCAAGTCTCATTATCATCAACATCAACACCTTAACCCATATGAGTCAAGGCCCCTTTGGCAAAAAATCACCATTGTTCAACTTATCAACACCTCGACCAAAAAGCATCGAGGCCACTTTTTCCAAAAAGCACCAAAGCATATCAACGTGCGGCAACCCATTGGGCACCGACTTAACCAACTTATTATTCTTGTTTATCTTAATTAGTCTTTAATTAACTTATGTAATTCATAATCATTCGTTTGGTGTATTATTTCATAATTTGGGGATAATAGGGGTAAACACCCCTTTAATTCTTTTAATTCACGTTCTGACCAATAGGGGGAGCACGGGCATGCTCACCCTAAGCACGGGCGTGCTTCCACTTAAGTGAAGCACGGTCGTGCTCACTAACATGCACGATTGTGCACAACATGCGGCCATCTTCCAGATTCAAACTTGGAGCACGGGCATGCTCCTTATTAAGCATGGTCGTGCTCCTGGGCATGGTCGTACTGTCTGGGCAGATTCTTTGTGTTCTTGAAGCCAAAAACTCCCTAAACACTCTTAAATTCATTCCTAGGGCTTTGACTAAACCATTTGGCATAAACTCTCCTCTCACTATTGAATCCATGTTTTATGAACAATTTAAGGAAATTACTCCCTTAATTACCATGTTAATAAAGAGCCCTATTCTAACCATTTAGAGTTTTATAAACCGTTTCAACATCAACCATCATACTTTCAGCCAACAATAATAACAACATTCAGTCATGTCATAACATTACCATTAAACCAACCACATTCATGTCATAAATAGCATACCAATTTAACCAATTAAATCATGGCATGACACATATCATCAAACATACAAATAGGCACACATCATCATGAATAGTTGAACAAATATATCAAATATACATTATAACAGGCATACCAATAACCAAATAAAAATTATAGTAATTAGACATTCATAACAGTTAACAATATCGGGGTTATGGGAACCCTTCATCTTACGCTACCTCATTGCCTAATGTTCATACTATCCTTCTCCCCATACCTGGTATGAAGATTTCAACAACGACAGCTCAAACGGAAAACCAAACACGTCCCCTTGAGCAGCTTAGTTAGCTTTCCAAGCCTTTCTAGGATTGGCACAAACTAACTAAACCTTCCCAAGAGTCTCCAAAATTCCAACAATGCAATGGGTTTAGAGAAAATAGGAAAGAAGACAGGTGTAGCCACACTTGGGTGGCTGAGATGCCAAAATAGGGTTTTTAAAATGAAACCCTCGGTTATTGTGCATATATAAAGGCTTCAGACCTGAGCACGATCGTGCTCCTCGTTGAGCACGGGAGTGCTCACATCAGTGCCTCCGAGGCGCGATTTCCCTTTGAGCACCATCGTGCTCCCTATTGAGCACGGCCATGCTTGTGACTCAGATAGTCACTAGACGCGTGCATCAAGCATGGGCGTGCTAGACATGAGCAAGGTTGTGCTCATGTACCCGAAAAGGATTTTAAGCCTAGAAATCCCATTTAGCCCTCAGCAACAATCCTAAGCTAAGCCCTAAGGCTTAAACAAACAAACAAGCATACATAAGCACTTAATGAAAAACGGGGTGTTACAGTGGGAGCGACCTAAGTCAATAAGTGTGGTGAGGAGTTTTCCGGAATTAGATGGATACTATCAGGGGTTTATAGAGGGTTTCCCAAAGATTGCGTTGCCTAAGACGCATTTGACAAGGAAATGAACAACTTATGTTTGGACAGATGAGTGTGAGAAGAGTTTTCAGGAGCTGAAGAATAGGTTGACCATATCACCAGTATTAACCTTACCAAATCCTTTAGGACAGTTTGATGTATATTGTGATGCGTCATTTCACGGTTTGGGTTGTGTTCTGATGCAAGAAGGAAGATTTGTAGCTTATGCTTCCGACAGTTGAGAATTCATGAGAGGAACTATCCGACCCATGATTTGGAATTGGCAGATATAGTGTTCGTATTGAAAATATGGCGACAATATCTTTATGGAGCTAAGTTCAATGTTTATAGTGATCATTATAGCTTGAAGTACATGTTTGATCAGAAGGAGCTGAATATGAGACAACGGAGATGGATGGAATTTATCAAGGATTATGAGTTTGACCTTCAGTATCATCCTGGGATGGCGAATGTTGTGGCGGATGCTCTAAGTAGGAAATCTTGGCATGTATCTGAGATGATGTTTAAGGAGATGGAGTTGACGGAACAGTTCAGAGATCTGAACTTAGGTATGGAGTTGAGTGGGGATAGGATATGTTTAGGTATGGTGACCATTAGTAGTGAATTTTCTAGAGAGCTTAAGAATAAACAAGTACAAGATCAGTATCTTCAGGAGGTGAGTGGAGGGATAGATGAAGGTATGATTTTAGAGTTTAGTAAAGGACCAGATGGTGTGTTGAGGCTTAGGGACAGGATATGTGTGCCAGGTGATTTAGAGCTTAGGAAGAAGATTTTCGAATAGGCACATTAGAGTAAGCTGAGTTTTCACCCCGGAGCCACGAAGATGTATCAGGATCTAAAGAAGATGTTTTGGTGGCCGACGATGAAGAAGGAGGTGGCATAATATGTTTCATCTTGCCTAGTTTGTCAGAAGGCTAATACTGAACATCAGAAGCCTACTGGTTTGTTACAATCTTTGGATATCCCAGAGTGGAAGTGGGATAGCATAGCTATGGAATTTGTGGTTGGATTACCACGAACTCCTAAGAGGCATGATGCAATTTAGGTTATCATCGATAGGTTGACGAAGTGTGCTCACTTCTTAACTATTGCGGAGAGTTATAGTTTAGAGAAGTTGACCCAGATCTATATCAAGGAAGTTTTTAGATTACACGGTGTACCTTCGAGCATTGTCTCCGATCGAGATCCTATATTTATATCTACATTTTTTAGACAGTTGCATAATGCTTTGGGAACAAAGTTGAGGATAAGTTCTACTTATCATCCTCAGACGGATGGGTAGTATGAGAGGATGATTCAGTCATTGGAGGATGTATTGAGGACTTGTGTATTGGAACATACTAGAAGTTGGGATGAGTTCATTCCTTTGATTGAGTGTACCTATAACAACAGTTTCCATAGCAGCATTGGGATGGCACAGTACGAGGCTTTGTATGGCAGGAAGTGTAGGACCCCTTTGTGTTGGTATGAGACTAGTGAGAACCAAGTATTGGGTCCTGATGTGGTACAACAGACGACAGAACATGTTAAAAGGATAAGGGAAAAGATGAAGGAAGCACAGGATAGGCAAAGTAGCCACAGTAACAAGAGGAGGAGACCCTTAGAGTTCCAGGAAAGTGATCACATATTTTTGAGTGTCACTCCGAAGACTGGAATTAGCAGAGCTATCAAGTCTAGAAAGCTTACTCCTAGATTCATCGGACCTTTCCAGATTCTTCGACTGAATAGTCCAGTTGCTTACATATAGCCTTGCCACCTAACTTTTTTAATCTTCATGACGTCTTTCACGTTTCATAGTTGAGAAAATATTATCCTGATCCTTCATATGTTCATGAGCCCGAGTCCATACAATTCTGAGAGAATCTAGAATATGAGGCTTTACCAGTTAGGATCATAGGTAAAAGGATTATTGAGCTTCGTGGTAGACAAATTCCATTGGTCAAAGGTCATTTGGGATGAGACTATAGGAGATGCTACTTGGGAACGTGAAGCGGACATACAACAATAGTATCTACATCTGTTTTGAGGTACGTAAATTCCGAGGACGGAATTTCTTTTAAAAGGATAGTAATGTAACATCCGTGTTTTTATGAAATTTTTTATACGTTTAATGACTATGTTTAAGACCTTGACTTGATGTCTAATATGCTTGTTTAAGCATAGAAAACCTCGCATGGAAAGTACGAGATCAACTGGCTTCGACACGAGAGAGAACATAAACTAGGGTTCTTTATCCACCTTAGAACGCTCGGGAGTTCAAGGTAGGAAATTTATTTTTGAGGAAGACACTATGCATGTTTGAGGACTTGATCTTTTTCATTAGGTGTTGAGGAGTCCATGTTTCGAATTTGAGGTCAATTGGATTTCAAACGAGCTCAGAATGTGATGAAACGCGCGAAGTAGGGTTTGCTGATTTTGCTGGTAAACTTGGTCCACGCTCGAGCGTGAGGATGTCCTCGCTTGAGCGTAAGGATGTCTACTCTGGAGTGTGAAAAGTACTTAGTGGCCAACCATGCGTCAAAATTTGACAGAACACGTGTCAGCTTCCTTCATGTTGAAGTAGTTAACTTTGGTCAACGCTCGAGCCTGCGTACGCTTGAGCATAGGGATTTTCATGCTTCAGCATGAGCAGGCTGAGAGACAAAAATACAAAGGGACCCAAGGTGAAATTTTACAACTTTCACCATATTATTTCAGAGCGAAACAGAGGACAAAGAGACGGAAAGAGAGCTAGAGAGAAACTCTGGAGGGATTTCCGAGCGATCCGTTCGTCCTAACTCAATTCCGATTACACCGTAGTGATCGTGGCGATGACGTCTGATTAACCCTATCCTTATTTTCTTGATAAGGCTAAGGTAAGCCTATGACCTTTTTATGCCGAAATGGCATCAACGACGGTATTGAGGTTATCTTTTTATTCGTTTATCGGTTTCCAATTTCGTCTTCAGATTAGGGTTACCCGTAACATATGCTTCACAATGATGTGTTCAGGTGAATTTTTGTAGCCTCGAAGGGTATATAGAACCATGCGTGGAATATTTGAGTGAGTATCAGGAGTGTCCGTTTCATTGCTCCAGAGCTAGCCTAAGACATCTTAGGTGGGAGAAAGAAGCCACATATCATCGTAAATGGCTAAGTAGCATATTTTACAATATTAGCGTAGGGATACCTAAACCCTACTAGTTGGATAATAATTGCAAATGTCAATATCATATTGGCAACTACTTAGTGGTACCAATGATGATATGGAGATTGTAAGTTTATCGCCGTCAGGCTAAATTTATGAGATTCGAGGTTGCATGATTTTGCCTATTAAGCTGCTTGTTGTGTGTTATTTGGATTAATATGTTAATCTTAGTTAATTATGTTTATATAAATATTTTATTATTATTATATTGTTATTATATTATTATTATATGTTTAAGGTTTATATTATTATTATTATTATTAATATTATTATATGGTTATTGTTGTTGTTATTATTATTATTATTATTATTATTATTATTATTATTATTATTATTATATGAATATGGTTGATAACATGTGTGCTTTGTGATAATGATATTTTGTAGTGATGCATGATGGGGAACGTATGACGTATGACGTATGACTTAGTGTGCCTAACCTAAATAATTAATTAATATTTTATGCATGATGAAATTGATGATATGATGTGACTCGAGATATTGTATGAGATGACACTGGAAGGTTGAGGCACTAGGCTATGACCCGATACGAGTTGGCGAGAATCATATAGATGCATTGTGTTGATTACAGCCGTGTGAGTGGAACACACGAGGTCAGGGTGAGTCACGGGTGAGTGCCCTACGGACGATGAGGTTCGAGGAAGACTACCGTGATGCTTTCGTACCTAGTCACAGGTGAGTGCCCTGTGGACGACGAGGTTTGAGGAAGACTACTGTGACAGTTTCTTAGTCCTTGTGGACGATTGACTTACATCCCTAATCAGACTAGGGATGTGTGACAGGATTAGGTGGTGGCCACGTCAGCATACATGATCAGTTGCATGAGCGCAAAGGGTAGAGGATGATAATATAACTCGAGGATGGTTGTACCTATACATGTTACTATGTGATGCCAGTCTGTGTGCTGTTATTGTATATAAGCTATGTACCATTTTTCGTAAATGATGATAGCTAGTTTCCTATCTCCTTATCTCTTTCTGTATATGTTTTTTTTATGTGATCGTTATGAGAAGACCCTGCGGAGGAGCCAGTTACCGAGGAGCTAGATGGAACCCCCTATTAGCCAGATGCTGGAGGACGAGCAGTGGATCCGAGTATTGGAGTACAGAGTCTGTGGCCAGTGCGACTTTTGAGACGTTTAATCTTTCGTTGCTTATGTCAGTTTCTACCAGTATGTATATTGTGGGACCCTACTGATGGGGTGCCCTAGACAGTTCTGTACCTTTTATGGTTATATATGTGTTGTTTACTGCTTATATTTATCTCTTTTATGCTTGATGTTTTCAATATCTATGTCTTCCGTTATATATAAGTTTAACGTTTAAATCATGCAACCTCAAATATCGTAAATTTAGCCTTACGACGATAAACTTACAATCTCCATTTCCTCATCGCTACAACGAAATAGTCACCAATGTGATATTGACATTGTCGGTTACTGATGTGGCGTAAGTCGACGCGCGACGATGCCCGTGCGATTCCGGCAAGTGTACCGGATTGCCGTCAAGTAATAAAAGATATCGAACCCACAGAGACTGTATTCCCGAATCGCAATCAATTCTCAAATCGAGTGAATCTGGACTTTTTAGAGGGTTTTGAAAAAGGTTTGAATTGAGAGATAAACAAACAGAATCAAATAAAACAGAAAACAAATGTTTTTGGGGTTTTTATCTAAATGGATTCCTAGGGATTTGGGTTACCTTTGAGGCTGTTTATGTTGCTAATCTGATTTACCTTTGTTGATTACCGAAATTGCCTTGAAGGCGAGTTTATCCTCTGATAGCTTAAGCTCCCTCTCGGGTTACAAAAGCAGTGCCCAATCGCCCCGACCCCTACTCTCGTGGTAGTCGATCCCAGATTGGACCCTTTGCGTTCCGTGACAACTCATTGCTCCTCGAGGGACGGCTTCTAACTCTCGTGATTTCAGTCCCAAGTCTGACTTCTATAGGTCCGACACCTAAGTTCACCGCTAGGTTCCTCCTTAGAATATCCGCATCTCGCAGATAAGCGGTCGCCGGACTTTACGAGTGAAACACACTAGAAATCCTAAGTTCACCGCTAGGTTCCTCCTTAGAACGTCTACGTCACGCAAATAAGCGGTCACCGAATTTATGAGAGATTAACACACTAGAAATCAGATCTAAAACAATAACGAAATCAACAACGATTTTACATCAAATCAACAATATTTGCAAAACTCGGGCAGAGCCCCAATCCCTAGAAACTACGCTACTACTCCAGTCTTGCCATGGAGATGACAAGCTGGGTTGACAACATAATGAAAATACAAAAAATCAGAGAAGAGAGGAGAAGAGGAGAAGAGAGATCTATTCCTAAGTCCTTGTGTACAAGTCTAAGATGACGGATCTTCTGATATCCCCTGATGTGATCTGCCTGGTCCTTATTTATAGATGTGGAAAGTTAGAGTCCCAATCTAACTCAAATTCTGATCCAAATTCGGTTTCTTCAGGTCCAAGTAATGCGCGTCACGGCCGTGATGGCCATCACGGCCAGGCCATGACGGTATCTGTTTCTGGTATTTCTGGAAAATCCAGTATTCTCGCGTGGCGAGCCTAAGCTCGCGTTGCGAGCCCTCTGTTCATGGCCGTATTCTGAATTACGGCTGTGGCCGTGATGGTCTCTGACTTGTGGTGGTTTTGGGTCACGGCCGTGATGGCTATCACGGCCAGGCCGTGATGCGACTCGACTTGACCTTTCTTCTTTTTCAGTTTTGCTCAATCATGGCCGTGATGGGCATCACGGCTAGGCCGTGATAGGCTCTGTTTGGCTCATTTTCTGCACTTTTAAAGCTCCATCTTCATCCAAACTCCATCATGGTTGATCTTGAGCATTTTACCCTTGATATCTGCAAAACAACACCACGAAACCCGCCTTACCCATTCCAAAGGAAAATTAACCTAAAATCTAATTAATAATGCCTAAACTACATGAAAAATGCATGCAAAATGATAGACAAAGATGATGTGAAATCACACTCATCAAATCACCCCAAGCTTAAATCTTTGCTTGTCCTCAAGCAATTACTCAGGCCATAAGATAAATCAATCAAAGCATGGATAGTGAACCAAGAACCCTAGAAGCTAATCCAAGTGACAGGCATATTTAATAAGCACTCAAGAGATAATCAAGTTTAAGTCCAATTAGAAGCTTAGGTTCTTCAAGTTCATATTCTTACTGATTTGGGCACTCGTCTCACCTCACTCAAGTGTTTTAGGGTATATGACAATTCTCTCCATTTCCTCAAGGAAAGTATTTTACCATAGGCTTGACTATTAACCAAATCTCTACTTTATTAATGAAAACACTTAAGAATCAATAGGTCTTTTCCTTTGGTTGTAATGTGGCCATGGGATTTATTGTGAGGTGGGAAAATCAAGGAAAGGGAATTTCAAGAAGGCTAGACAGATCATCAAACATTGCAAAGCATGACACCTTCTAAAATACCCCTTTTTGGGCTTTGGTTTACTTTTCCACCTTTCTTCCTTCTATATTTTTTTCTTTTTCTCTTTCTTTTCTTTTCATTTCTCACTTTCTTTTGCATCCCCTTTTCCATTTTATTTTCTTTTGTTTATTTCATTTTTATTTGTTTGGAGAAGGGGATATTTATAGCTCAAGAGAAATTACTTTCTAGCTTTTTCATCCCATACTTTTTCCAACTACCAATTACCCTTTTTGTAATACTTTAAAAGGTGCCATACCAAGCATTATTTATCAAAGCAATTCAAGGTACCAAGAAAAGTATTTTTTTCTTTAGGCTCAAAATTGGGCAACTAAGGGGGTAGCATTTAAACATTCAAAGCTCGGGAGGCCGGAAAAATACCTAGTGCCTCAATCATTTCCAAAAATGTTTTCAAAAATTTTTTAAGTTTCAAAACGGTTTCAAGTCAAGTTCTAGAAAATACAGTCCAAGAGGAATTACAACACTCTATCACAAGAAATGGGGTAGATTTAGTGGATACCCCTATTTGGCTCAAAATCTTACATTTAGTAGTTCAAAAATCAGTGAGAAACACAAGTTTAAGGGACCACATGCTAATTATCAACTATCAAATGACTATCACAAGAATTTTTATTTTTAGCCATATCACAAGAATAATGAAAAAAAAATTGGGTTCGAAAATTCACTATCTCAATTCATTTGGCTCCAAGTTCTCACAATTGGATGCATATTCTAAGTGAGGGGCAATCTAGAGAATGTGATCATACCAATCTATGCCTATGTGAATGCAATATGAATGCAACAATGCAAATGCAAAAATAATGCAAAAATACCCCTACTCCAAGCTTGATTACTTACATTGTCTCCAATGTAAATAATCAAGTCGGAGAGAGGAGAAAAATTGGAACAACTTACCGAGTCGGTAGCGGGTGTTGGCTCACATTCCAGTCAAAACTGGGGTGGAAATTTCATCACGGCCGTGAGGCTCATCACGGGCATGCCGTGATCGTTTCTGGTCCTCAGGAGTTGCCCTGTCACGGCCGTGATCTACATCACGGCTAGGCCGTGATGCTCTCTGGCCTTGGCATCCTACTCATCACGCCCGTGATGGTTGTCACGGCTGGGCCGTGATCCTTTCTGTGCTCTTGTATAGCTTATCACGGCCGTGACAACTGTCACGGCTAGGGCGTGATGGCTTCTGACTTTATTTTTCTCTGCTCTTCTTCCCTTTCTCAACCTGAAAACACTAGACAAACCTATTAATGTTATTTTTGCCTCTTGATCTTCTCAAATTATTCAAGAGGTTAAATCAAAACAAAAGGAAAAAAAGGGAAAGAAAACTTGGGTTGCCTCCCAAGAAGCGCTTATTTATGGTCTTAAGCTTGACCATACTTCCTTTAATCAACCGGGGTCGGCTGGGCGTAGAAGTGCAGGAACATTTCTCTTCCAAGGAACTCCTTCAAAAAGCCGTTTCTGCTTATACGGCCAATAACGCTTCCACTTCGCTCTTTTCTCTCGGAGCTTCCTAGCCTTCTTTCCTTCCGGCGGAAGTTTTGTTTCCGCATGGACAGCAACTCCAATTCCATCACTGTCGGGTGCATCATTAGCCTTGCATATCTTCGGAGTTGCTTCCATGTTCAGTTCTTCTTTTACCACTGGAGACGTTGTATCAATTCTGCACACATGGCTCTCAAAAGGAGGGTTGTTATAAGAGTTAGTCAAATGAAAATCGATCCTACCTTCCTCTACAGTTAGAGAGAGTTTCCCATTCCTTACGTCTATTACAGCTCCAGCGGTTGCCAAGAATGGCCTTCCTAAAATGATGGGGAATTCAGAATTCCCTTTCATGTCCAATACCAGGAAGTCGGTAAGGATGAAGAATTTCCCTACCTTCACAGGGACATTCTCTAGTATGCCTAGAGGAGTCCTAGTTGAGCCATCCGCAAATTGTAAGGAGAATTTGAATGGTCTCAACTCTTTGCTTTCCAACCTTTCCATGATAGTGAGGGGCATCAAGCTCGCACTAGCCCCTAAGTCACACAAGGCTCGGTCTATTTCCACTTTTTCAATCGAGCAAGCGATAGAGAAACTACCTGGGTCCTTCAGTTTAGTAGGCATTTTAGTCTCTACATCTACTTGCTTTTTCCTGACTAGCCTTTGTGGGAAAGGTATCGGGGGTTGGTACGGTGGTGGAGGGACGTACTTTGGTTCTGGCTCTTCCTTTTCGCTCGTGTCCTCCTCCGGTTCCACCTCCATTTCAGCTACCCCCACCCCAAGCTTATCATCCCTCAAGTGTATGACATTGCAATGCTCATTGGGATTTGCTTCGGGTTGCCCCGGGAATGTACCCTTAGGTCTCGAGTACGTGCTGGCTTGTTGGGCAATTTGTGTTTCTAGCATCTTGTTATGAGTTGCTAAGTTGTCTACCTTAGATGCTAGCTCCTTTATTGCTTCACTCACTGCCCTTCCTTGTTGTCTAAACTCCTCATTCTGTTTTGTCTGAGTTTCAACAAAACTTTCAAATAAAGTATCGAGTTTAGATCTTTGTACCTGAGGATACCCCGGTGCTTCTCTCTTATTACCTTAACCTTCTTGGAACTCATGGTTGAGCGTGTTGCTGTAGTTGCCGTAGGAGAGGTAAGGGTTGTTCCTCCTTTGGTTGTAGGGATTTGGGGGAGCATAGTTGTGCAACTTCGGGTTTGTATCGTAGAAGTTGTGACAAGAGTTCACTTGTTCACCCGAAGCGCCGGATCCATGAGCGATACCATGTGGGCATTCCATGAATGTCATGTCCCTGCATTCCACAAATCTCACAAACAAGGTTAGTAGCACCTATTGCACTCACATTAGCTCTTTCAAGCCGATCAAAACGTTTGTTAAGTGAGTCTATTTTTGACATTATAAGATCAGTGCTATTTACTTCAAACTTACCCCCCGAAATCTTGTTCGGGTTATTACCTCTTTCTGAACCCCATTGGTGGTAGTTAGTGGCGACATTCTCAATGATGTTGAATACCTCAGTCAGAGGCCTATTCATAAACGCTCCACCGGCTGCAGAATCAAGTGACACCTTCGAAGAGTAGTCCAATCCGTTATAGAAGGTGTGCACTAATAACCACCTCTCGAGTCCATGGTGTGGGCAAGACTCCAGCAGTCCCTTGTATCGATCCCAAGCTTCCGATAATGATTCTCCGTCTTTTTGGAAGAAGCCGGTGATCTGGGTTCTTATGTAGGCCGTCTTGGATGGAGGGAAGAATTTCTCCAAGAACGCTTGCTCCAGTTGGTCCCAAGTGGACAAAGTGTTAGCGGGGATTTGCTTAAGCCAGGCCTTCGCCTTTCCAGTGAGAGGTGAGGGGAACAGTCTCAAACGCACAACATCGACTGAGGCTCCATTAATCCTGATTGCATCGGTGAACTCTAAGAATGTCTCTATGTGATCGGTCGGGTCCTCCGAAGGCAATCCTTCGAATTGATGTTGCCTAATCATGTTGATTAGCATGGGCGGTATAGTGTAGTTCTCCGCCTCAATCTCTGGCCTTGCAATCCCAGTTCGCAAGCCTCTCGCATTTGGGGCTGCGTAGTCCTTCAAAGGTTTTGTATCCGGTTGATTCGCCATGAGTGGAACGGGACTCAACCTTTCTCCCTCTCTTTGTAGTCTTCTACGTCTGTGGAAGGTCCTCTCGATCTCTGGATCAATCTCACTAAGGCTCCCAAGACTTAGGGATCTTTGCATATAACACACAGAGAGATGGATACAATAGAAGGAAAAGAAATTTTTGATTTTTTTTTATATTTCAGAAATAAAAATCAAATAAAAAGAAAAGGGTCCAGAAAAATCAATTTAAAAACTAATTGAAATTCGAAAAGGCACAGTCCCCGGCAACGGCGCCAAAAACTTGATGTGGCGTAAGTCGACGCGCGACGACGCCCGTGCGATTCCGGCAAGTGTACCGGATTACCGTCAAGTAATAAAAGATATCGAACCCACAGAGACTGTGTTCCCGAATCGCAATCAATTCTCAAATCGAGTGAATCTATACTTTTTAGAGGGTTTTGAAAAAGGTTTGAATTGAGAGATAAACAAACAAAATCAAATAAAACAGAAAACAAATGTTTTTGGGGTTTTTATCTAAATGGATTCCTAGGGATTTGGGTCACCTTTGAGGCTGTTTATGTTGCTAATCTGATTTACCTTTGTTGATTACCGAAATTGCCTTGAAGGCGAGTTTATCCTCTGATAGCTTAAGCTCCCTCTCGGGTTACAAAAGTCGTTCCCAATCGCCCCGACCCCTACTCTCGTGGTAGTCGATCCCAGATTGGACCCTTTGCGTTCCGTGACAACTCGTTGCTCCTCGAGGGACGACTTCTAACTCTCGTGATTTCAGTCCCAAGTCTGACTTCTATAGGTTCGACACCTAAGTTCACCGCTAGGTTCCTCCTTAGAATGTCTAAGTCATGCAAATAACCTAAGTTCACCGCTAGGTTCCTCCTTAGAATATCCGCATCTCGCAGAGATAAGCGATCATAGGACTTTACGAGTCAAACACACTAGAAATCCTAAGTTCACCGCTAGGTTCCTCCTTAGAACGTCTACGTCATGCAAATAAGCGGTCACCGAATTTATGAGAGATTAACACACTAGAAATCAGATCTAAAACAATAACGAAATCAACAATGATTTTACATCAAATCAACAACATTTACAAAACTCAAGCAGAGCCCCAATCCCTAGAAACTACGCTACTACTCCAGTCTTGCCATGGAGATGACAAGCTGGGTTGACAACATAATGAAAATACAAAAAATCAGAGAAGAGAGGAGAAGAGGAGAAGAGAGATCTATTCCAAAGTCCTTGTGTACAAGTCTAAGATGATGGATCTTCTGATATCCCCTGATGTGATCTGCCTGGTCCTTATTTATAGATGTGGAAAGTTAGAGTCCCAATCTAACTCAAATTCTGATCCAAATTCGGTTTCTTCAGGTCCAACTAATGCGCGTCATGACCATGATGGCCATCACGGCCAGGCCGTGACGGTCTCTGTTTCTGGTATTTCTGGAAAACCCAGTATTCTCACGTGGCGAGCCTAAGCTCGCATCGCGAGCCCTCTGTTCATGGCCGTATTCTGAATTACGGCTGTGGCCGTGATGGTCTCTGACTTGTGGTGGTTTTGGGTCACGGCCGTGATGGCTATCACGGCCAGGCCGTGACAGACTCTGACTTCAGCCTTTCTTCTTTTTCAGTTTTGCTCGATCATGGCCGTGATGGGCATCACGGCTAGGCCGTAATAGGCTCTGTTTGGCTCATTTTCTGCACTTTTAAAGCTCCATCTTCATCCAAACTCCATCATGGTTGATCTTGAGCATTTTACCCTTGATATCTGCAAAACAACACCACGAAAACCACCTTACCCATTCCAAAGGAAAATTAACCTAAAATCTAATTAATAATGCCTAAACTACATGAAAAATGCATGCAAAATGATAGACAAAGATGATGTGAAATCACACTCATCAGTTACTCACTCACAAGTAGGGTTTTGGTCGCCCTACACCATTATCGTAAAATATATTACTAAGCCAATTCTGACGATAGGTGGCTTCTTTCTCCCACATGAAATATAAGTAGCTAGTTCTGGAGCAACGAAACGAGCACTCCCCTACTCACGCTTGGTGCCACGCACGGTTCTTAGGTCTCTAGACCTCCTAAAATTCACCTGAATACATCAATACGAAGCACACGTCACGGGTAACCCTAATATGAAAACGGAACCTGAAACCGATAACCAATTAAAGAGAAAACCTCAATACTGTCACCGAAGGCATGTCAGCATAAAAAGGACATAGGCTTACCTTAGCCTAATCAAGAAAAGAAAGGTAGGGTTAAGAAGCAGACGTCGCCATGAGTATAATGATGTCTTTGGTTTCTCGATTGGACGAACGGATTGCTCGAAAATCGCTCTGGAATATTTTCTCTCTTCTGAACTCTATCTCTTCCTTCTATGTACCATTATTTCTTTCTTCACACGAACGGTAACTTAGGTTACCATTAAGTTACCTGTCTAATACTTTTTTTTTTGCAAGATTTTACGCCAACGCTTGAGCTTGGTTTTCCCAACGTCCGAGCGTTCTGGCGCTCGAGCGCTAGTAGCTCAATGCTCAAGAGTTAACTCTCAAGCTTGGATGTTCTGATGCTTAAGCGCTCCACGCTGCCCCAAAAACCTTAGTTTCTGTTCTCACTCGATTCATAGCCGATCGTTCATGTACTTTTCAAACAGGTTCCAAACATAAAAGCATGCAGCTTAAACACTTAAACAAATCCTTGAAACATGGATGTTACAAACTCCACCTTCTCAATCGATCATTGAGAATGTTGTTGATGATGTAGCTAGGTCTGTTAATATTCCTGTCGTGCCATCACCACTGCCACTGAATCAACTCACAACCTTCACTCAAGAACAACACACATCACCACCTCCACAAAACTGACCCCAACCATAACTAGAACACTAACCTATTCACAATTCCCCACCTCAACTACAATTTCCATCCATCATACCAGCAGATGATCCCTGGTTTAATGAACCAGATGTTGGAATTATCTATGGAGCCCCTTTCCTTAAACTACCAACAGTCCAATTTCCCTACACAAACCCAAACTCTCTCTATGACACCCAAGATGAGAATTGGGCCAAGGTTTAAAGGAACTGGAGAATTATTTACCACACTTTCCCTCATACCCCTGAACCTGGACCTTTATTCCCTCTTCCGGAATATGAATATGAACCTAAACCCATCCAGTATCCCTGGTATGTCCCCAACCCATATGAAAGTAATGATCCCCTAACTTCTACCCTCTTTACCCAACATGGACCTCTTCTCACTCACCTACCTCAAAAAGTTCCATCCAAAGAAAATCTACCCAAACCTTATCCAGATGGAACCCTTTATTCCCCACGTAGATGGTGTTGATAGGGATATTATCCCTGATTATAGGACTGTATCTTTGAAAAGAATACACAAGGATGTGGGTGAAATGAACAAATATAAAACATGAGAAGGGGGGTTGAATTGTGTTTTATTTAACTTTTTCGAAATCACAAAGTTTTCTTTCAAAAAACAATCAGACACAAAAAGGTGTCTGAAGTAAAACAGAAGGTATGAAAACTTAACACTTTCAACCCAGTTAGCACATAGTATATAAATCAAACTTAAAGAAGGAGATAAAAGAGTCAACATAGAGATTTATTCTGGTTCACCCCAAACCTTTGGCTACGTCCAGTCCTTGGTTTCCCTAGTGTTGTCACTATAACTGATAAGGTTACAGAAGGGTATTTTTTACACACCTAGCCTCCATAGGCTTAACTAGCATGTATTGTTTGCACATGTAGCCTATCCAGGCTCAAACAAGTATTCTTTCACCAAGCTTCTTCAGGCTCTACAAAAGATAAGAGTTGAATGAAGTAGCAGCATCACAGATTACAACTTTGTAAGTCAACCGAATAACACTCAATGAGTGAAAAAATATTTAAGGTTGGTATGACCACAATAAACACTTCTTAATAAATACAAATGATTGAGCAGAGAAGTTTTCTGGGAAGAACTTAAGAGAGCTTTGAATGAGAAGAGAGTATTGATTGCTTGAGTAAGTTCGTTCGGGTGTGTGTCTTCAACAGTCTTCAAAGTATTCTATTCATACTCATTAGTAATAAATCTGTTGAGGAGGATTCGTTAGATGAGTAACCTTTTGTTCTTCATTCATTAATGCCAAAGAGTCGTTCTAAACTTGCATTTAATGTTTATGGTCATTGGAGAGCATCAAGACAAGTTGAACGTATATGTTGGCATTGCTTTATCAGAGTGCAGCTTGATTCAGAGCAGTGATTGTTGCTTTTCAGACATGGGCAGCGCGACTTTCCTTTTTTGTGCAACGCGGGTCTGTGACTGAGTAAAGGTCATTTTGCCTTTTGCAATAAAAAAAATTTCAAGCACGGGTTGATGCTTTTGGCATATGAATTTGAATTTATCGATATGAAAGCGCAAAGGAATATTCTTTTCTATCGAATAGAAGTGAAGCGAAGAACATCCCGTCATAGTAGAGAATAAGACGCATCATCATAGCTTGTAGAAACTGAGTCTTTCTTAATGCATCGTAATACAGACGCAACTTTAAGACTTGTCTGCTCTTGCTTTATGATCTGCACACTTAATACACATATTAGTGGATTTCAAGAGGTTCACTTAAAATCATTCTTTTGTTTGGATTCATCAAAATTTAGAGATGTCAAAAACCTAGACTTAATAGTCTCCCCCTTTTTTATGATGACAAATGTAATCTTATGATTTTAATGAACTTTAAATATAATCAAGGTGAGAGCTTAAGAGAAATATATTAAAAGCAGTTATGCTCCCGTAAACTGATACTTTCTTTACACGGACTTTAGGGTATGATTATAAGATGATTTAGATAGAGCATGTTTGATGTATAAGATGTCATTTAGACGTATTATGATATGCCAAAAAAGTGTGTATCACTTTTTCTTTTTCTTACTCTTTCTCCCCTTTTGTCATTAGAAAAAAGGAAATAAACACAGAATAATGCAAGTATTTATTGAGAAAGAACATCATTGACTATTACATTGCTGATTCAAGGAAAACGCAAAAACTAAGGATTCTGCTTCTCAAGAAATTTTGTAAGCAGGGTCACAACATTGTCCATCATTTCACAAAGTCGATTAATTTCTGCTCTGGCAATAGGATCCATGCCAATGATGGTGGATGCCATTTTAGTGAAGTCATCATGAGCTGATGTAGTTGAAGGATCGGGTTCAGAAGAGGCATCAGATGACTTAGGAGGTTCATATGGAACAAGTTCAAGACAGTGCTAGGGAAGGGAGAGACCAAAAGAATAATGAAAGAAAGATCAAAGATTCTAGGAAAAAGAGAGAAGGTTAAAGGAAACAATGAATGAAGTGATCCAAAAGGTTGCAAACATGGAATTCGAAAAGAAATAAACTCGAGATTTGAAATAGAGCATATAAGATGAGATAGATGAGTGGAAAACCAAGTCAAATTTTCAGAAGAAACAGGAAAATTTAAAGTATAGACAAAAATGGTTTTTTATAAAAATGAAAATGTAAGATAAACAGAAATAAAGTCAAAATGAAGGTTGGTTGGAAGGGGTACAGTTGCCTTGCATCCGCTTGGGCTTCATCTGGATATCCAATCCATGGAATCTGATAGGAAGTGAGCCTAGCCTTGTTTGTAGGCGTCTTGAGCTTCTCTACCAAGGGTAATCCACAATGATGATAAGGATCTTGAATAATCCTTGGTTCAGGGTGGCTCATGAACGATGTGGACCAACGGGGAAACTTGAGCTTTATATGCTTTCTTTGCAGTCATACAAAAGGCTTCTTGGATTTAGGATTCAGCTTCTATTTCATGTGAAGGGTTCCTCTCTCAGGACATATTTTCATAATAGTATTTGGCCTCATACAAGCAGACGGATTCGGTTTGTATTTCGAAGAGGCTTGATTTAGTCTTACTGCAGCTTGCTCAGCAATTAGGTTGCTGATGGTCTTAAGATCATCTGAGGTAAAGAGGTTTGGGTTGATTTGATCAATTGGTTGTGGGGTAGCAGAAGGTGTCCTAATAGTGGTAGTGGTTGTGATGGTCGGATCAGGTAATGTTGGTGATGAATTGTATGGTGGTGACAAGTCAGAAAGTAGTAGAAGGATGGATTCAAAGACTCGTGTAGCAGGAACAAGTGTATGATGTTGTGGTGAAGTAGAGGATGACAGTGATGGGTGATGAGTGATGATCTAAGTTGTGATGTGGTGATGGATAAGATTGTGGTTCTGGTGAAGGGTTGTCAGGAGTGAGATTCAGATTGAAATCTCTGAGAGATAAAGCTAGAGGATTCTCGACAATGGTAATTTGGTTATGAAGGGGAGTAGTGTGGGATAAAGATGGAGAAGATGTAGTAGGTGAGGGTAGATTAACATGCGAATGTGGTGAAGGTTCAAATGACCTTACTGGAGAAACAACGGGTGAGATTATCTGTAGAGGGACCTGCATAGGCTCAGCAATCTTTAGCCTGGTAGACCTTCTAACTGGTGTAGCTGCAACTATAGTTTTCCTATTCAGTTCCCTGTGAGGAGTAGCAGCTTTAACCAATTCTTTCTTCAAGACTTTAGAATTTGGTTGGTCATCATCATCATCAGAATCCTCAGTGATGACCATGTTTCTCTTTACTTTTGAGTCATCAGAATCTTCAGATTCTTCTTCATTAGACTCCTTTGAATGCTTCTTGCCTTTTTCGTCTTCATCAGAATCAGGAATCTTTCCTGGTGGCCTTAGCTTCATCTAAGAGAGAGTCCTCTCATCTTTGGAAGTGGCCATATCAATCTTCCCAGTGAGGGGAATGCCTCTGATGTCCCAACAACTTGGTAATCAGCATCCCATAGGTATAGGATGTTCTCTTTTGAGGCTTTGTCATTCTCAACATGTACTTTAAGATTAGATCATTGATATCTATCTTCATCATACTTAAGAGATGAAATAGGGAAAACTTATCCATCTTGTTGACAGTGTCTCGATCATTGGTCCTTGGCATGACACAATTGATCAATAGAACATGTAGAAGTCTTCCTTTTGGGATTAGTTTGGAGGAAACCTTATTCCTAGGTTTAGATACCCCAAACATAACTTGATGAACAGTTTCCTTACCAAATTCATTTTCCCAGTCATCAGTAAAGGCAACACCTTGCCTAGGGCAGCTTGTTGCTTTCTGAATATTGTTGAGTGTGAAAGAATAGGGTCTTCCATTGCATTGTGTCCGAATGGAGATCTAAGATTGAGACATCCTTTCTTCAGCATTTTCCCATAATTCTTGTAGATGCAGTGGGTACACGGGTTCAAGTAGATCGAAGAACCTTACCCATTGTGAGGCTTCCAGTTCAGGCAACACATTTATACTTCCTTTTATGATTTTGTTCATCTTGACAAATCTTCCAGGGACAATCATGGAGATATCGTCGATATTCATACCAAGACGAGCATCAGCACGCACGAGTTTCTTCGAGGGTCCTTTAGGTTCCATGAATTTTTGTTGAGAGGAACAGATAGAAGGGTTTCGAAAGTGTTTTTCGCACGAGAGAGAGAAAATCTTTTTGAAACTGTAAAGGGTTTCTAACGCTTTTCTTGGATTAGACGCATTTCAACAGATATCATTCATTTATGAAATGCATGTTCAAATTATCTCTAATATATATGAACCTATCTTCAGCTAAAGATTTTGTTAATATGTCAGCTCACTTATTTTCAGTTTTGACAAACTTAATGTCAAAAACACCTTTTTGAACATAGCCTCTTATGAAGTGATGTTTAATTTCTATGTGTTTCACCTTAGAATGCTGTATGGGATTCTTAGATAAAAAGATAGCACTAGAATTATCACACCAAAAAAATATATTATGTCCAAAGATAGAATAATCTTTAAGTTGATGTTTTACCCATAAAAGCTGTGAACAATAGCTTGCAGCTGAACTATATTTTGCTTTTGCAGTAGATAGTGCAATTGTAGTTTGTCTTTTGCTTGTCCAAGAGACTAAACTTGCTCCAATGAAGTGACATCCTCTACCGGTACTTTTCCTTTCCACTCTGTCTCCGGCATAGTCAGCATCACAGAATCCAACTAATCTATACTCTTGTGTTCTTAAATACGTCAAACAAAGATTAGTGGTTCCAAGCAAATATCTAAATATTCTCTTAACAGCCTTGAGATGTGATTATCTAGGATCATATTGGAATCTTGCACACATGCATACACTGAATTGAATATCAGGTCTACTAGAAGTTAAGTATAGAAAAGAGCCAATCATACCTCTGTAGATAGTTTGATCCACCTTTTTACCTTCCCCATCTCTACTTAATCTTGCATTTGTTTCCATGGGAGTTTTCATTGGTTTTTCTGGATCCAATTTATATATCTTAAGATCTCCTTGGTATATTTCTGTTGATGGATGTGTATTCCATCATCTGTCTGTTTGATTTGCAGACCAAGGAAGAACTTCAATTCTCCCATCATGCTCATCTCAAATTCATTCTGCATAAGCTTAGAGAACTCTTTGCAGAGCTTTTCCTTTGTAGCACCAAATATAATATCATCAACATAGATTTGTACTATAATGAAATCCTTTTTAGTGCTTTTTCTAAAGAGTGTTGTATCATGAGAAAATAGCTAAGTCTATCATACCAAGCTCTAGGTGCTTGTTTCAATCCATACAGAGCCTTTTTGAGCTTATAAACATGTTCTGGTTTATCATTATCTTCAAAACCAGGTGGTTGTTTACCATATACTTCCTCTTCAATTATTCCATTAAGAAATACAGTTTTTACATCCATTTGAAATAAGGTGATTTGATGTTGTGCAGCATATGACATAAGTATGTGAATAGCTTCTATCCTAACTACTAGTGCAAGGGTTTCAGTGTAGTCAATACCTTCTTATTGGTTATATCCTTGAGCTACTAACCTTGCTTTGTTTCTGACCACTTTACCATCCTCTTCAAGTTTGTTTCTGAACACCCATCTTGTTCCAATGACTGATTTTCCTTTGATTTTTGGAACTAGTGACCAAACATCATTTCTTTTAAATTGATTCAACTCTTCTTGCATAGCTAAGATCCATCTTTCATCTTCGAGAGCTTCTTTAATATTCTAAGGTTCTATCTCAGATAGAAAATGATGTTTGAGTCTCTGAACGTTGATCTGGTTCTGACTCCTTGAGAGGGATTACCAATGATCAATTATTCAGGATGATGAGTTTTGAATTTCCAATCTCGTCTGAGTTCAGTGTCAGATATTTGTTAAGTAGATGAATCTGCTACATGTATAAGTGCTTCTGCATTCTTAGTCTTCAGGTTATCATGAGTTTGATCATCTTGTTTTCCAAGATCTAAGCCTCCAAGATCATCTTCAAGATCTTATAGTCTCCTATCAGTCTTCAAACCATCATTAAATCTTACATGAATAGATTCTTCAACAACTTCTGTTCTAGAGTTGTAAACTTTTAAAGCTTTAGAAGTGTCTGAGTAACCATGAAATATAGCCTTATCTAATTTTGATTCAACCTTTCCAAGTTGATCTCTGGTATTTAAAATAAAGCATTCACATCGAAAAGCATGGGAATAAGAGATGTTGGATTTTCTACCTTTCCACAATTCATAAGGAGTCTTATTCAAGAAGGGTCTTATCAGTATTCTGTTCTGCACATAACAAGCAGTGTTTACTGCCTCAGCCTAGAAGTACTTTGGGAGTTTACTTTCATTGAGCATCGCTCGAGCCATCTCTTGTAGAGATATGTTCTTCCTTTCTACTACTCCATTCTGCTGAGGAGTTCCAAGTGCAGAGAAGTTGTGAGATATACCATTCTCTTCACAAAATGTATTGAAGTGCTCATTTTCAAACTCTCCCCCATGGTCACTTCTAATAGCTAAGATACAGAATCCTTGATCATTCTGTACTCCCTTACAGAATATGGAAAACATCTTGAATGACTCATCCTTGTGGGTTAAGAAGAGTACCAATATATATCTAGAATAATCATCGACTAAGACAAAACCATATTTTTTCCTGCCTTACTAGCAACACTTACTGGACCAAACAGATCCATATGCAACAATTGTAATGGTCTAGAAGAGGATACTATATTTTTGGGTTTAAAGTTAGATTTAACTTGCTTTCCACATTGGCAAGAATCACATATGACATCCTTTTTGAAACTTATATCAGGTAGACCTTTCACAAGTCTATACTTCTGAAGTTTGGTTATTTGTTTCATACTAGTATGTCCTAGCTTCTTATGCCATACCCATCTTTCATCTTCTCTTGACACAAAACAAGTCACACTTTGATCAGATAGTTCAGTTAGATCAATCTTATAAAGATTTGTTGCTTGTTTACTGAAAAGAGAACTCTGCCATTAGTGTCTTTGACTATACAAGCATTCTTAGTGAAGGAAACATTGTATCCATTATCACATAATTGACTTATGCTAAGTAGATTATGTCTTAATCCTTCTACTTACAAAACATTAGAGATAGATGGTAAAGGTGATCTCCCACCAATTTTACCTATCCCAATTACCTTTCCTTTCTGATTTCCACCAAAAGTAACAGGTCCTCTGACGCGCTGTCGCGCACGCGTCAAAAAGCGAGCGGTTTACAAAAATATGTAGATAGGGAGCGACAACTCGAGTATCGTCTCACAAGGACTCTTGGGTTGCTATTATCAGAAAAGTCAGTTTTTTGGGGGGTTTTGGATTTGGAATTGAATTAAGAAAAGTAAGCAAAAACAGAGCAATAAAAACAGAGCTAATTAAGAGATTATCAAATAAGCTAAAAATGATTAACCTACTGTTCTCAGTTTCCCACTATCACCGATTTATATAATTCCATGCCCTAAGCAGATTCTAATCCCTTTTTGATTGTAACATCAATTAACAAGCGAAACCGATGCTACGAGACATATGTTCCTATTCCCGAATTAAGCAAACGAGGTGAAGCACTCATGAACTAAGCGAACATGATTGAACACACGCGAATTAAGCAAACGCGATTAAGTATAGGAACACACAATCATCGAAACAAATCAATACTAATTCTATACAATCCTGAATTAAGCAAACAGAATATATAGAACAAATATTGAAAGAAAATAGCATTAAGTTCAGGAATCACAAAACCTCAAGCGTCAATGGAACCCAATCGCAGTAGATTAATCAAGGAGACTAGTTCTCCATTACAAACATAAAACCTAAACCTACTGTTGCAGCCGCACTATGAAAAGAAAAGAAGAAGAGAAGATATAAAACTAACTACTGCAATCTGTCCTAGAACAGCAATTTATATCTGTCAGTTCTGCGCGATCTCGAGAGGCGAACACACACTCGCGACGCGAATCTTATGAAGAAATCTGCAACGTTTGGACTTATCGCGAGGCGAGCAGACATTCGCAAGGCGAGACTCTTCCAATTCCAAACTGTCACAGTCGTGACCTTCAACACGGGTAAGCCGTGATGGCACAGTCAGCCTTCAGGTTCGCGGGGCGAAAAACTCCATAACTACTTCTTTTTATTACCTGAAAGAAAAGGATTAACAGTAAGTACTTTATTCGACTCTAAATCAACTAAATTAACCTAAAAATACTCTAGAGACTCAAAATGCTGCTTGAAGACAATCAAGTCTAATTTGGGTGAAAAAGATATATAATTAGCACAAAACCATGGTCATACTAGTCATAAAACTAGATGAGCTAGCGGCTTATCAAAATACCCCAAACTTAAACTTTGCTTGTCCCCAAGCAAACTAAAACTCAAAAAGACTCAAGACATGTCAAGCTTAAAAGATTTAATCAACTTTGCACAAATTTCAAGCAATTCATCAAAATAATTTTTCCTTCAATGTCCCCCCCCCCCCCTTCAAACAAAGCAATCCCCACAATCATTTACTCTAAACAATTGAGAACTTCGTCATTCATGCAATCAGTAATCTAAGCAAGGGATACAAGTCACACACAAAAGGGAGATCACCAAATTCAAACAATTGCCTTCCTCACAAGGGCATTTAACATTTCACTCAATCGCTCAATTTTTGTCAGGCTAACAACATTTCACTCAATTTCACTTTTAAGAACACTTCCCATGAATTTGATTTTCATCTCAATCAAGGTTCCCACGAAAACATGCATGCAACATCAAAAGGTCTTTTAAAGGTTGTAATGGGGCCTGGCTAAGGGTAGGATATTCAAAGGTACTAGGCTTAAGTCCCTAGGAACTAAGAGAGCATGAGCATTTTGATACATTGAATTTCCACTCAAGTTCCTTTTTCCATTTTTTTCTTTATGCGTCTGGTGACTACAGCCTTTTTCTTTAGATATCCTTTTTTGACATTTTTGCTCTTTTCTTTTCTTTTTTTCTTTTTGCCCTTTGGCTCCAACTTTTTATTATTATTTTTTTTCTTTTTCTCACCCTAGAATGACATGTCACATCCTTGTAGCCACCCCAAACTTAGTTTCTTGCAACCATTCTCTTGCTAAGCTTCCATGCTCTCCTAATCCTAAGATCGGGTGGTTAACATGGTTTTTTTTCCAGATTTTGGCTCATAACATAGGGTCATCAAGAAACAATAGGCTTATTAGGCTCAAAGGGGTTAACTAGGGAACATGTAGCAGGGATGGTTCAATTTAGGCCAAGTGGTTATTTACAAAGAAAATGCCTAAATCATCTGATGCAACACATAAACATGCAAACCATAAAGAGATTCAAGCAAATTCGAGAAAGTACAGCTCAAAAGTGATTCACACAGTTAAAAACATGTTGGAGGCCCAAATCCTCACCTGGACATTTTTACGAATTGTTTGACCGAGATTCTATCCCTAGTGTGTGCATCCCTTCACCCCAAACTTATCATAAATCATGCCATCACAACAAAATATCTCAAAGTTCAGTTTTCAAATTTTTTTTTTCACATGGGGATCACTTTTCAAAAAAAAATATCAACCTAGGGGGAAAATCATCAACATAAATCATGACATGCAATCCATCTATGCAAATTCAATAAAACCCAATCAAGCTTGCCGACACAAGACTCAACACACATACTCCTGATCTTCTCAAATTATTCAGGAGCTAAAAGAAAACAAAAAAATAAAGCAAGGAAAAGAAAATTAAAAAGGAAAGGGTTCAAAGAAAACTCATTGGGGCGGCTCCACCGGGATCCCATTGCTTGTAACATAAGGCCCAAGTGATAGCCAAAGGACGGAAGCTCATTCCATGCTTCCATAACTTGCAGCCTTGATATGGGAGTGAGCACTTGACAATTATGGTGACCTCGTCCAGTGCGGCGGACTTCTCACTCCCCCTCTGGTCAATGTTAACCTCTTTCTAAACAAAGTCCTCCCAATAAAGGTGAGGTTCAACCTCTTGGACTGGCCATAGTGTCTTCATATCCAAGGGTGCAAAATCCAGAGGCTTGAACTCCATCGCTGGTGGTTCCACAGTGGGAGGTGGCAAATAGGTAGAGAGGGTCTCCAGTGCTGCTTCATCTTCTGCACAGTTCCCATCCACTGCATTACCAGATTCATCACCTTCTGTATATGCAGTAACCTCAGCACGCACCACACAAAAGTTAGTGTTAGTACAATCAGTACGTATGGTACAATAAACTGAATCAGAAAAGGCTCGAATGTCTGGAAATTCAACAAACAGTTCATCCATCCCATCACATTCAACACATGCATATGAATTAATTGAATCATCTAATTCCAAAGGTTCTTCATCATCCTCAAGCATGGTGAAGCAGATGTCCTCCTGATCCTCATTTTCTATATTCCCTGGCCGAACACGATCCTCAACCTCATGTGTCTCATGTTCCATATGGACGTTTTGCTCCTCGCACCCTGAAAAGAATGAGCTTTCAAAACATGCTACACATGAAGCAAAGTCAGTACAATCAGCACATGAAGTATAATAGATAGAATCAGGGGAGGCGTGAATATCTGGAGATTCAACACACAGTTCATCAATAGAAGTATTCTTGACATCATTATCAAAATTATCCTCATAGGAAGTATTGTCAAGAACAACTATCCGTGAATCTGTATGTTCTTCAAGGGGATGTGGAGTTTGCAGTGTAGCTAAGGCGGAAACGATGAAAGCATTTTGAGTGGCAAAATCCTGACGACTTGCCTCCATCCTCTGTTGAAATTCAAGATTACTTTCTTCCATCCTCTGTTGGAATTCAAGATTTTGTTCTGCCATCCGTTGATTGTCCTCTTCCATCCGTTGAGTGTTCTCGGCCAATTGTTGTATCAGAGAAGCTAACTCATTCAGGCTGCCTTGATCTCCACCATGTTGGCTATGATAGAAAGGTTTCTCCTCATTCAATCCAATCATGTCAAAACAACTGCTAAACTCATAACTTCCAGCAAAGTTAGGATAACATATGCATGGTGGTGGCTCATAATAAACATTAGGCATATAACCATACATGTAATTATCCATGGCAGTACTAAGATTCATAACCAGACAAAGCTGCCATAACTAATTCAGTAATGCAAAAGTTATTTATTTATTTATTTGTTATTATTATTATTATTTTAAATTTGTTATTTTCTGTTAATAACAACAAGAGTCCCCGGCAACGGCGCCAATTTTTGACGCGCTGTCGCGCACGCGTCAAAAAGCAAGCTGTTTACAAAAATATGTAGATAGGGAGCGACAACTCGAGTATCGTCTCACAAGAACTCTTGGGTTGCTATTATCAGAAAAGTCAATTTTTTGGGGGGTTTTGGATTTGGAATTGAATTAAGAAAACTAAGCAAAAATAGAGCAATAAAAACATAGCTAATTAAGAGATTATCAAATAAGCTAAAAACGATCAACCTACTGTTCTCGGTTTCCCACTATCATCAATTTATATAATTACATGCCCTAAGCAGATTCTAATCCCTTTTCGATTGTAACATCAATTAACAAGCGAAACCGATGCTAGGAGACATATGTTCCTATTCCCGAATTAAGCAAACGGGGTGAAGCACTCATGAACTAAGCGAACATGATTGAACACACGCGAATTAAGCAAACGCGATTAAGTATAGGAACACACAATCATCGAAACAAATCAATACTAATTCTATACAATCCTGAATTAAGCAAACAGAATATATAGAACAAATATTGAAAGAGAATAGCATTAAGTTCAGGAATCACAAAACCTCAAGCGTCAATGGAACCCAATCGCATTAGATTAATCAAGGAGACTAGTTCTCCATTACAAACATAAAACCTAAACCTACTGTTGCAGCCGGACTATGAAAAGAAAAGAAGAAGAGAAGATATAAAAGTAATTACTGCAATCTGTCCTAGAACAACAATTTATATCTGTCAGTTCTACGCGATCTCGCGAGGTGAACACACACTCGCGATGCGAATCTTATGAAGAAATCTGTAACGTTTGGACTTCTCGCGAGGCGAGACTCTTCAAATTCCAAACTGTCACAGTCGTGACCTTCAACACGGGTAAGCCGTGATGGTCTCTGCCTTTCAGGGTTGGATTACTCGCGAGGCGAGTCAAGTATTCGCGGGGCGAGGCAGAGAGGTTTGCAATTTCTGGCACATTCAGCCTTCAGGTTCGCGGGGCGAATAGCCTCTCGCGGGGCGAAAAACTCCAGAACTGCTTCTTTTTATTACCTGAAAAAAGGATTAACAGTAAGTACTTTATTCGACTCTAAATCATCTAAATTAACCTAAAAATACTCTAGAGACTCAAAATGCTACTTGAAGACAATCGAGTCTAATTTGGGCGAAAATGATATATAATTAGCACAAAACCATGGTCATACTAGTCATAAAACTAGATGAGCCAGCGGCTTATCATCCTCCTTCTTTAGGTTGGAGGTCTAAACTTAGACTTTTCTCCTATCATGTGTCGTGAGAAACCACTATCCAGGTACCATGATAGGTGTGCTCTTTGTCCTATTAAGGATATCTGCAACATGAATAATTAATGCTTTAGGTACCTATATTTTCTTGGGTCCTTTCTTATTAGTTTTTGAAGTTTGTGACAACTTCTTCCTTTTGTGGTTGCAGTTAGATGTAATATGTCCAGCTTTTCCATAATTTTTACAGCCATCCTTATATAAATTGACCTTATCATAAAGAGCTATAGGCTTTTGTCCTAAGGAATTGTTGGGTACTTTATGATGTGTCTGGTCAATGAATCCTAAACCTGTTTTACAAAGAGAGGGTTTCTTACTTCCTAAAAGTTTAGTCAGATTATCTCTACCACTGACAAAATGAGCAAGATCAAAGGTGAGCTCTTCTACCTTCTGTTGAAGTTTGACAACTTTTGCAGATTGTAGCATCTCAACTATGATCTCAGCTTTAGGCTTTTCAGCCTTAAGCTTACTGTTTTCCTGAGACAGTCTGTCACACTTTTGAGTCTTATGTTCATGCTCTTTTAGGAGTTTCAGATATTACCTCTTAAGTGTTGTGAAGGCCTTATTTAAACAGTTAGATTCCTCAATCAATTTATCATATGCATCTTGTAATTCCTTAATATCAGAAATTACCTCAGAATCGGAATTTGCATTTGCCATGAGACACAGGTTTGCTTCTTCGCTTTCTGCATCCTCATTTGATGAACTGCCATCAAGATCTTCCCATGTTGCCATCATTCGTTTCTTTTTATTTTTATATAACTTTTTGAAAGGTTGCTTGTAACTGAGGACATTCAGATTTGATGTGTCCTGGCTTCTTACATTCATAGCAAACAATATGACTCTTATCTGAACTGTTGTTTTCTTTGAAGTATTTTTCTTTGTGGAACTTCTTGAAAGGTTTATCCTTTCTGAAATTCTTCTTTTTCCATAGCTTCCTCATTTTTCTAGTAAGTAGTGATATTTCATCATCACTATCAGAATCTTCTTTAGAAGCGCCTGATTCTGGATCTGATTCTTCAACCTTGAGAGCCTTTGAGGGAGTCTTATCAGCTTTGAGAGCAATTGATTTTCCTTTATTTGTTGAGCTATCTTCATTTAGGTATAGTTCATGAACTTGTATAGTTCCAAGAAGATCACTCATTTGAAGAGTTGTGAGATCTTTGGCTTGAGTAATTGCTGTAACTAGAGGTCTCCACTGTTTGGATAGACTCCTTAGACTTTTGCCAACTTTATCAGCATTGGTGTATGTTTTTCCCAAAGATTTCAGATTATTTGTAATATTTTGAAATCTTCCTATCATTTGAGCAATACTTTCTCCATCTTCCATGGTGAATACCTCATACTTTCGTACAAGCATACTGATCTTAGTTTCTTTCACCTTTGTCGTTCCTTCAAGAGTTACTTCAAGAGTATCCCAGATTTCCTTAGCAGATCCACATGCATGGACCTTTTCGAATTCTTCTTGACTTAGGGAGTACATCAAGGAATACCTTGCTTTATGATTTAGCTCCCACTTAGTCTTTTCTACAGCAGTCCATTGAGCCTTAGGTTTGTCAATGTCATTATCATTCTTTGGAGTGTAAGGACCTTCAGTAATGATATCCCATAGATCAAAGTTTGTTGACATGAACCACTGGAATCTTTCTTTCCAATAGATATAATTTTCTCCATCAAAGAAGGGTGTTCTGGACATGGATGCTCCTTCGCCAGAGTTGCTTCCGCTTGTACCAGCTCCAACCGTCATGATTTCTGTTCAACATGATCTTTCCTCAACACTGTTAAGTGCTCAACCTAGAGATTAAGCTCTAATACCAACTGAAATGAATAGATATAAAACACGAGAAGTGGGTTGAATTGTATTTTATTTAACTTTTTCGAAATCACAAAGTTTTCTTTCAAAAAAGCAATCAAATACAAAAAGGTGTCTGAAGTTAAACAAAAGGTATGAAAACTTAACCCTTTCAACCCAGTTAGCACAGAGAATATAAAGCAAACTTAAAGAAGGAGATAAGAGAGTCAACATATAATTATACTGGTTCACCTCAAACCATGGGCTACGTTCAGTCCTTGGTTTCCCAATTGTTGTCACTATAACTCATTCGGTTATAGAAGGGTATTTTTTGCACACCTAGCCTCCACAGGTGTAACAGCCGTAATTTTATGGTTAGAGTGAGTTTGAACGCATACAAATCTTAGGGTTTCCCTATTTATCGTTTTTAAGGCTTAAGGGTGTGAAACAAGAAATTTGGATTTAAGATTAATATTAGGCATTTTTGATGGTTTGAGGCTGTTTATTAGGTCTTGATGAGCCTATATCTCAAATTTGAGATCAATCGGACGTCGAACGGACCCAGAACGCGACAAAACATTCTCTGTTCAATGGTCAATGCTCGAGCGTTGTAAACCCAACGCTCAAGCATCCACAGAGCTCAAGCGTGGGTACCTCAGCGCTCAAGGGTTCTGGTCAACATACAAGCCCTAACTTTGACCCCCACGTGTCACATGGGTGATGACATGGCATGACAGGAGTGGTTGCATGGAGCGGTGGCTACCTGCCTTCAACACTCGAGCGTGGAGAAGCCAACGCTCAAGCACTAGGGTTCCAGCGCTTGAGTGTTGGTACGCTGTCTTGCAAAAATAAAATGGGACATAAGTGACTTAAGTCACAAGTCCCAAATACAAAATAGAAGGCAGAGAACTCGGAAACAGAAGGGAGAGTTAGAGTGAAAGAGTTAGAGAGAGAAAAAGTCTCGTCTCCATTATCGACTCGACCGATCATCCCGTTACGATTCCGAGTACGTGGTTACAATCGTGGCGACGATACCTTCACTTCCCTATCCTTATTTTCTTCTCCAGTGAAGGTAATTCCTACCCTTTTTATGTCGAAATGCCGTCCATGACGGTATTCCACTATCTTTCGTTTCGGTTATTGGATTTCAATTCCGACTTTTAATTAGGGCTCCTTATAACGTACTCTTAGCAATGTGATGTTCATGTGATTCTTAGGAGGCTCTGGAACCCTTGGTCTACGCAGGGCATAATTGAGAGGAGTCGAGGATAAGTAGTTTCGTGATTTTCAAAGTATCGTACGACTTTCCATGTGGGGGAACGAAGTCATCTAACGTCAGAAATGGTAAAGTGGTATTTATTTCGATAATGGCGTAGGGCGACCTAAACCCTACTAAGGAGCGAGTAATGGACAATATCAATATCACATTAAGGACTACGTAGTGATACCAATGATGATATTGGAATTGTAGGTTTATCGCCGTTAAGTATAAAAATATATTATATTATTATTAATATTGACTGAATTGACAATTTTACTGTTATTGATATGTTTCTTGATATGTGTTGAGTTGTCTGGTAATATCATGATTATTGGACTGCTTGGATATAATTATATTATGTGTTTATTTTTGTTATATGTGGTAATGGTTATAATGATAACATGTTGATATGAAGGGTAATTATTGTGATTAGGGATTTTTATGAGTGTTGAAACATGGTAAGCTATGGTGATGTGTGTGGGGGTTCATGATACATATGTTCAGAAGTGTCGAACCAACATGATTATTGTGATGTTGAGATGAGATTAATAAGATATGAATATTTTTGAGGTTGTTTACGGATAGTGATGAGAGGTTCAGGCACTAGGGGATGACCAATAAATGGTCTGTGATATTTTCATATGCACTAGGGGTTTTATTCCCCGTGTGATGTATTTTCGTGGTTTAGATTATTTGCAGGATCGTCCCAGAAATTATAATTATAATTATAATTATAATTATAATTATAATTATAATTATAATTATAATTATAATTATAATAATAATAATAATAATAATAATAATAATTATTATTATTATTATTATTATTATTATTATTATTATTATTATTATTATTATCATCGCAGCTGTAGTTCATGCATTGCATGAGCACCCTCGTGTTGGGGCTAGGGTGTGCACCGATGTGTATTGTGCAACTATAGTGCCATTGCTTTGCATGGGGACTCTGGAGACGTGTTGTTGATTGAGATGGATATCTGAATATATGGCCGTACATGATAATACACATTGCATTGCATCATGATGGAGGGTAGAGGAAGATAATAGACGTATCGAGGATGGTTGTACTTACATATATATAGATATATGGAGATGTATGTTTAGTGTGCTGTTATGGATTTAAATGTTGCTAAACCCTTTCCACGTTTGGTGTTAAATAGTTTCTTATCCCCTTTCTGCTTTCTTGTATATTGCTTCTTTACTGTTTTACCTTAGACCCAGATCACGCGGATGGCGCATTGGGATCATCCATGGATGACGCAGCCGGCGGGGTTCCCTCTCATGGGGACTTTTGAGTTTGAGTTTGTGGATCCCAACGGGTGGCTAGTGGATCCAGTCACTCTGTTTGCGGTATATACGAGTCTCGTCTCAGTGACTACTGGATTAGTTCGGGGAGCTCGACTTGATTTGATTGATACTTTCCGAGCCGGCCATACATTTCCCTTTCCTATCGGATTTCCAGAAGTACCATTGTCGCCGATACCGTGGATGCAGTAGATGGTACCAGTTCCCTTTTTAGTACCCTTTGAGGTACCTGCACCAGAGCCCGCACCAGCATCAGCACCCGCACCAGAGCCTGTCATGGCACCAGTTCCGGAGGAGGACCCGGTGGTACCAGTCATTGATCCAATGCTTGTCTTGGAGGTACCCGTGCTTCTCGAGGTTAGAACGACAGGGTCAGAGTCCTCTAGAGTGTCATCCAGGTTGTCATCCAGGGACAACATAGCATACCCACGGTTGTTCCATAGGTCTTCTGATAGGAGCTCTTCTAGCGGGAGCAGAGGAGTAGTGGGACCATCGAGACTCTGGGTGACGGTGAGGGTAGTAGTCAGCGATGGTATATGCTAGTGCTTTCTACCTAGGTATGTAGGTATGTGTGAGGTTTTGATGTACTTTTGAGAGGGGACATGGATCTTGAGAGCCGGTGAGGTATCTTTGTTTTAGACTTTTGATGTATTTTTGTTTTAGTCCCCAGTTTGTATATATTCGGGATCCTACTTATGGGATTCCCTTTTACAGTACTTATATGATATATATGTTTATGTATGGATGTATATACATACATGTATGTGATGGTTGTTTTATGTAAGTTTTAATTTCCGCTGTTTTTAATATCATGATTAGGTTTTAATAATTTCGGCTTTTTCTTAATGGGACATCGGGACGTCTCATTTGGTGGTATCAGAGCAGTTCAATTCTAATCGAACTGTGAGTTAGGGTATACTGGCCATTTTAGTTGAATCCACATCGGATATCGACTATGCTTAGAAGTTGGGTAGTGAGTCCGTAGGCGATAATTAGCAATGATGTGACATATAGTATTTATATTCCAATTTTATGTAGTATTATATGTCATATTGATGTGGACTAATGAATTCTTTTAACAGGATCATGGCTCGAGGCAGAGGCATAGGACGTAGAGGACGAGGGGGTGGTAGGACCCCGGATAGAGTGGATGGTGAGACTTCTCTGCCTGAGGTAGGAGCTGGAGGTGGAGGAGAGTCATCTGAGACTCTCCGGACTATCCGTGAGTTAGCATCCATTCTGTTGCAGCAGGAGAAACAGAATGCTCAGAGGATGCAGAGAGATGCAGAGTTACAAGAGCAGTAGGACAGGAGGAGAGCTACTGAGGCCGAGGATGCAGGGTTGGCTACCTTCCTGAAAGGGAAGCCACCCCAGTTCAGAGGAGATTATGATCGAGAGCGAGATGAGTGGTGGATTCAGGAGCTCGAGAAGATTTTTCATACCATGAGGTTCAGAGACGACAGGAAGGTGACATATGCTGCTTTTATGCTGACGGGATGAGCAGAGTCATGGTGGAGAGGAAAGAGGAGGTTGTTAGCGACAAAGGGCCTGTTGATTAGTTGGAATTTGTTTCGAGATTGCTTCTTCGAGAAGTACTTCCCGCGGTTGGTCAGCCGCGAGAAGGAAAGGAAGTTCATGAGTCTCTGACAGGGGGACATGTCTGTGGGTGACTATGCAGCTAGATTCGAGTCCTTGATACAGTTTTCTGAGTTCTATTAGAGGTTTCCGAATGAGGACTGGATGTGTAGTAGGTTTCAGGAGGGTTTACGCCATGAGTTGAGGGGGGCTATAGTGCCCTCGGACATTCTGAGTTTTCCAGAGTTAGTAGAGAGGTGCAGTGCTATTGAGAGTATGGACTAGCGGCGGGCTGCAGAGCTGAGGTAGCAGCGAAGTGGAGGACCTACTAGGGAAGGTCATTAGAGGAGAGGACCTTATACCAAGCCAACATAGAGTGTTCAGACACCTACAACAGCAGCACCGGTTAGCAGAGAGGGCCACCAGTAGAGAGGCCCAGTTTATTTCAAATGCCGAGGTCCGCATAATATCAGAGTGTCTGGAGGGATCTGGTTGTTTCATATGTGGGAAACCAGGTCATTTTGCTAGGGATTGCAGGCAGAGAGGATTACAGTAGCAGCCAGTTGCAGGCAGAGGAACAGGTACTTACAGTGGTGGAGCTGGGAGAGGCGTTCCAGTGGCAGGACGACAGACGGCCAGACCTTAGGTCACAGGGAGTGTGTTTACCATGAAAGGGGTTGAATCCTCTCAATCTGCAGATCTTATTCAAGGTATGTATTTAATATCTGGCAGACTCTCGTCTGTGTTGTTTGACTCAAGCGCTACACATTCGTTTGTTTCACATGAGTGTGGGGATCATTTATATTTACCCATTTCCCAGTTACCATATACTCTTACCGTATCTACCCCAACAAATGATTCATTGATTACTATGATTGTTTTCCTACAATGACATATAATCGTTGAGAATAGGACATTCCTTGTAGATCTTATCTGTTTGCCTTTGCAACAGATAGACGCTATTCTTGGCATGGATTGGCTTTCGGCTAACCGTGTAGTGTTAGACTGTTCTAGAAAGACCCTATCTTTTCTTGATCCTTCTAGAATAGTATCTGCCAATGAAGGAGTATCTAAGAGGAGTGACGATTCTCGGCAGTATGTGATGATTTTATCTTTAGAAGCTAAGGAGACTCCGAGTATAGATTCTATGCCTATCATGAGGGAGTTTCCTGAGGTTTTCCCTCCTGATGTTCCAGGTTTGCCACCAGAGAGTGAAGTTGAATTCACTATAGATCTCATACCAGGTACATGACCTATACCAGTAGATCCTTATCGGATGTCACCTGTAGAGTTAGCAGAGTTGAAGAAACAATTGGATGATATGATGAAGAAAGAATTCATCAGACCTAGTGTTTCACCCTGGGGAGCACCATTGTTGTTTGTGAAGAAGAAAGACAGAAGTTCTAGTTTGTGTACGGATTACCAGCATTTAAATAAGGTTACAATTAAGAATAAGTATATGTTGCCTAGGATAGATGATCTGATGGATCAATTGAAAGGAGCTGCTGTGTTTTCTACAATTGATTTAAGATCCGGATGCCATCAGATTAGGGTGAAGAAGGAGGACATACCTAAGACAGCTTTCAGGACGAGGTACGAACACTATGAGTATTTGGTTATGCCGTTTGGTGTGACTAATGCTCCAGTAGTCTTCATGGATTACATGAACAAGATCTTTAGACCGTTCCTCGACAAGTTTGTAGTGGTGTTCATAGATGATATTCTTATCTATTCCCGTTCAAGGGAAGAGCATAAGGAACACCTGAGAGTTGTATTGCAAGTGTTGAAAGATAGGTAGTTGTATGCTAAGCTATCCAAGTGTGAATTTTGGTTAGAGGAAGTGCAGTTTTTAGGTCATATAATCAATAAGGAAGGGATAGCCGTTGATCCAGTTAAGGTAGAGGCTATGGTTAAATGAGAGAGACCTCAGTCAGTGAATGAGGTTAGGAGTTTCCTAGGTTTAGCAGGTTATTACAGGAGGTTCATTGTGTTAAGACTAAATCTTTAGACATCTCTGATTTTGATGAATCCAAACAAAGTATGATTTTAAGTGAACCTTGTGAAATCTACTAATATGTGTATTAAGTGTGCAGATCAGTATACAAGAGTATCATGATAAAGAAACAAAGTCTTAATGATGAGTCTGAACAATGACTCGATCTCTATCAAATTCTGATCAAGCGACTGAAAGTCCCTCGCTCAACAATAGTCAAACACGAAGAATATTCTCTGATTATTTCGAATAAAGAAATTCAATATCAGAAAGCTCAAAGCACTATTCCGCGCATGAAGAATCTTTTTGCAAAAAGAAAAAGTAAACTTTACTTGAATGCAGACCTGCTTAGAACAAATAAGGAAAGTCGCGCTGCCCAAGCCTGAAAAGCAACAAATGCTGCTCTGAATCAAACTGCACTCCGATAAAGCTATGCCAACCTATACGTTCAATTTGTCTTGAAGCTCACCAACGATCATAAACATTAAATGCAAGACCAAAATGACTCTATTGGCATCTATGGATGAAGAACAAAAGTATACTCAGATGAAGAACTTTCCTCAACAGACTTATCTCTCTTAAGTATAAATAGAAGACTTTGAAGACTATTGAAGACACACCTGAATACATTAACTCATGCATTCAATACTCTTAAGCATTCAAAGCTTTCTTAAGTTCTTCATAGAAATCTTTTCCGCTCAAATCATTTGTATTATTTATTGAGAAGTCTTAATTGCGATCTCACCTACCTCAAATACTTATTCACTCTGTGAGTGTTACTCGGTAGATCTGCAAAGTTGTAATCCGTGAAGCTGCTGCTTCATTCAAACTCTTACTGTTTGTAGATCCTGAAGAGACTTGTTGAAAGAATACTTGTTTGAGCCTGAAGAGGCTAGGTGTGCAAACAATACTTGTTAGCGGAGCCTGAAGAGGCTAGGTGTGCAAATAATACCTTCTGTAACCTAATCAGCTATAGTGCAAATACTTGGTGAAGTCAAGGACTGGACGTAGCCCAAGGTTTGGGGTGAAGCTGTATAAATCTTTGTGTCTCCTTTTCTTAGCTTAATCTTTTCAGTTTGCTTTACTTTAACTGTGCTAACAGGGTTGAGAATCTCATTTTTGTTAGAAGACGCATCTTTGTGTCTTATAGGTCAAACTACAACGTTTTTCAAAAAGTATTTAAAACTCAATTCAACCCCCATTCTAGTGTTTTATATCTGTTCATTTCACATTGGAGATTTCTCGAAGATTGCGTTGCCTATGACGCAGTTAACGAGAAAGGGTACGGCGTTTGTTTGGACAGAAAAGTGTGAAGAGAGTTTTCAGAAGTTGAAAGAAAAGTTGACTACATCTCCAGTGCTGACGTTACCAGACCCTTTAGGATAGTTTGACGTATATTGTGATGTGTCATATCAAGGGTTGGGTTGTGTTTTGATGTAAGAGGGAAGAGTGGTGGCATATGCTTCCCGACAGTTGAGAATTCATGAAAGGAATTATCTGACCCATGATCTAGAGTTGGTAGCGATAGTGTTTACATTGATGATATGGCGACACTATCTCAATGGAGCCAAGTTCGTTGTGTTCAGCGATCACAAGAGTTTGAAGTATTTGTTTGATCAGAAGGAGCTGAACATGAGGCAACGCAGATGGATGGAATTTATTAAGGATTATGAATTTGATCTTCAATACCATCCTGGAAAGGTGAATGTAGTGTAGGATGAATTGAGTAGGAAATCCTCGCATGTGTCCGTGGTGATGGTGAAGGAAATGGGATTGATTGAATACTTTAGAGATATGAACCTAGGTATAGATTTGACTAAGGATAGAATGTGCTTAGGTATGATCACCATTAGTAGTGAGTTTCTGAGAAATCTTAAGGGTAAGTAGGGTCAGGATGAATATCTGCAAGAGGTGAGTCGGGGCATAGATGAGGGTAAGGTTTCAGAGTTTAGGAGAGGATCAGATGGTGTGTTGAGATTTAGAGACCAAATATGTGTGCCGGAAGATTTGGAGTTCAGGAAGATGATCTTAGAGGAGGCACATAAGAGTAAGCAGAGTTTTCACCCAGGAGCCACTGAGATGTATCAAGATTTAAAGATGTTTTGGTGGCGAAAGATGAAGAAGGAGGTGGCAGAATATCTTTTATCTTGTCTAGTTTGTCATAAAGCTAAGATAGAGCATCATAAGCCTGTTGGGTTGTTGCAGTCTTTGGATATCCCAGAATGGAAGTGGGATACTATAGCTATGGACTTTGTGTTTAGGTTACCACGAACTCCGAAGAGGTTTGATGTGATTTGGGTTATCATTGATAGGTTGACGAAGTGTGCTCACTTCTTACCTATTGGTGAGAGCTACAGTTTGGATAAGTTGACCCATATCTATATCAAGAAAGTTGTAAGGTTGCACGGTGTGCCGTCGAGTATTATCTCCGACCAAGATCCTAGATACACATCTAGATTTTGGAGACAGTTACACAATGCTTTGGGAACCAAGTTGAGGATGATTTCAGCTTATCATCCTCAGATGGATGGCCAGTCAGAGAGCACGATTCAATCAATGGGGGTCAATGGGGGATCTTTAAAGAGCCAGTGTGTTGGAACATGTTGGCACTTGGGATGAGTTCCTGCCTTTGATTGAGTTCACTTACAATAACAGTTTCCACAGCAGTATAGGGATGGCTCCGTACGAGGATTTTTATGGGAGAAAGTGTAGGACTCCGTTGTGTTGGTATGTTGGGTCCTGATGTGGTATAGCAGACAACGGAACAAGTCAGGAAAATAACAGAGAAAATGAAGGAAGGGCAGGATAGACAGAGGAGCTACAGTAACAAGAAGAGGAGACCCTTAGAGTTCCAAGAAGGTGATCACGTGTTCTTAAGAATCACTCCGAAGACTGGAATTGGTAGAGCTATAAAGTCTAGAAAGCTTACTCCCCGGTCATTGGACCTTTCCCGATTCTCCGACGGATTGGTCCAGTAGCTTACCACATAGCCTTACCACTTAACCTTTCTAGCCTTCATGATGTCTTTCATATCTCTCAGTTAATAAAATATTATCCAGATCCTTCTCATGTCATTGATCCTAAGTCCATACAACTTCAAGAGAATCCATAATATGAGGCTTTACCGATTAAGATTGCAGATAGAAGGATTAATGAAATCCATGGTAAACAGATTCTCTTGGTTAAGGTCATATGGGATGTTTTTACTGGAGATGCTACTTGGGAGCGTAAGGTAGATATGTAGAGTCAGTATCCTCATTTGTTTTCAGGTATGTAAATTCTGAGGATGGAATTTATTTTAATGGGGTAGAAATGTAACAGCCATAATTTTATGTTTTGCTTACGTATGATGGTTAGGTTTAAGACTTGGATTATATAATTAAGAGATTGTTTAAGGTTTAGAGACCTTTGAATGGAAATTACGTAACTATCTAGAGTGAGTTTGAACGTACACAAATCTTAGGGTTTCCCCATTTATCGTTTTTAAGGCTTAAGGGTGTGAAACAAGAAACTTGGAGTTAAGATTGAGATTAGGCATTTTATTTATGGTTTGAGGTTGTTTATTAGGTCTTGATGAGCCTATATCTCAAATTTGAGGTCAACCGGACGTCGAACGAACCCAGAACGTGACAAAATATTCTCTGGTCAATGGTCAATGCTCGAGCGTGGTAAACCCAATGCTCAAGCGTCCATAGAACGCTCAAGCGTGGGTTCCTCGGTGCTCAAGCATTTTGGTCAACAGACAAGCCCTGATTTGACCCCCACGTGTCACATGGGTGATGACGTGGCATGACAGGAATGGTTGCATGGCGTGGTGGCTACCTGCCTCCAATGTAACACCCTTTTTTTCCTATGCTTTCTGCAGCAGTAAGTACATATTTAAATGTGTTTATTTTTATATTAAACTCAGAGTATGATTTTAATTAAACTAAAATCATTTTCTTATGTTGTTATATCATATGAACTCGCGGTAAAAATTTCGGTTGAAAATTCAGACGAAAGCCGATCTGCGTTTCCCTGCCGGTACAAGTTTACTGTGCAGAAAACCTAATTTTTACCCGTGAACGAAATGGTTGATGTTTTTGTAATGTTTTGTGGGGGGTTTGGCGATTTTCAAAATTTTCGTTCGAAAACAAATTATAATATTTTATTCAGGCAAAAACGTCGGAAAACTACGATTGGAAGTGCAACTGGATATGCAATGGAGCAGATTAGGGAACACAAAAGGAGTGAAGTAACGTAATGGAAGAGTTTATGACACACTCCAAAAGTATAATCATTACACTTTTCAAATTATAATACTATTCTAATCCAAAAGTTATTTCTCTCTCCTCCTTCCATCCCATCAAGCCTTAACTCCCAAACTTACTCAACAAGCCACTCCATTCTCCTCTCTTCTTCCTCATGGCCGTGAGCCTCTCCCCCTCCCCCTATATATACCCACTTCACCACTTTTCTTCTTCATCACTTCATTACTCTTATATTACTTCATCATCTTCTTCCTTTTCAACTACTTAATGCTTGCATTTTTATTTGTATTTTGCACTTGTGTTCTTCATTAAAGTTCTTCCTCTTGTTAAGGGTAATGCTCTCATATAAATTTCTTTACAAGTTTATCATTTTATTTCATTATTTGCATTATGTGTTCTTATTAAGCTTTAAACTTCTAAAATCTCTTAAAAATGGTAGAAAACTCCTTTTGAGTTGAAACCACTTCCTATAGTCTTGTATTTACTTGTATTTCACATACTAAAAGGTTGTAAAACAAAGCTCCCTAACCCTTTCTTTCTAAGGAGGCCGAAACCATGCAATATGGTCTAGGTGGGTTTTGTTTCAACTTTTGGAATATTATCATGTGTTTAAGTTTCTAACTATCCCTTGATCTTAAATCTATAAATCTTGGAAGGTTTGATAGCTTGTTCCTATGATGGCTGAAAATATGATTAAGTAGGCCAAGGATACTATGTTTCGACTTTCCAAGTATGAACATGGATTTAGAACTCTTAATACCTTGTGATTCTAAACCTAAGAGTTGTTATTAAACAAAGAATATTTTCCTCATCATCCTATGATGGCCGAAACTTAGTGTTTAGGTGCTAGGATGTTTGAGTTTTTTTCCCCAAAATGATCGTGAACTTGAGCTCCAGAAGATATTTGGATGCTAAGTCAAAGAGATTGGAATGTTTAAGTTTCCAATGTTTTCCAAAATGATCATGGACTTGAACTCCATAAGATATTTGGATGCTAAGTCTAAGAGATTGGAATGTTTAAAGATTTATAGCTTATAAATCCTATGAAGGCCGAACCTAGAAGGTTATGGACCTAGGATACTTTGTTCTTATTTTTCCAAGATGATCATGGTTTTGAGCTCCTTAATACATATGGATGCTAAACCTAAGAGATTGGAAAGTTTAGTGAATGCTAGCCTATTTTACTAGCCTTGGCCAAATACCCTAAGTTTATAACTCAGTGGGATTTTAATTCAACTTTGTTAAATTATCTTTGTTTATGAACTCCTAACACTTAAGGATCATAAATCCATAAGTTGTGTAATTTTCGGGGATCTCTAACCCTAATTTATTGTCTTGGCCGAACCTAATACCTTGTGGGTTAGTGTTCTTGGTTGATTTTAACTTATGATTTTGTGTTCATAACCTTAGACTTCCATCGTGAAGAAAATAAGGACGTTCGTGGTATATCTCTTCAAGCATCTAATCTCCTTACCTTCATGGAAGGTAAGAGGGGTTATCCTAGAGATATTCAATGACTATATGCATGTGTGTATGTGTTTACTTAAGTGATTTGACTATTATTATGATATGGAGCAAATACTTGAATGACTTGTTTACTTGAACTATTGTGATTATTACTTGAAGTTGATTATTACTTGCCTTAAAGTATTGTGAGTTGTATATATGTGATGAACTGTCATTAACTATGATATTATTGTTGAGAATATATTACTGTTGATTGAAGTTTGGGAAGCCGGACTTGAGTCTGTGCTTAATGATTATAAGGATTAAAAGCCTTAATAATCTTTGAATAGAAACTTTGAAAGTATTGGTTTCATTTATAAAAGTTCCTTGTTTAAAACGCTTACTTCAAGAGAATAAGATTCTTTTTTTGAAAAGAAATGTTGAAGTGTTTTTAAATCAATAGAAACTACTTTTTATGATCCAAATTTTGTACGAGAGAAAACCTTTTTCGAACTATGTGTTTTATGAAGGAAAAACGCCTTTGAAAATATTTGACTTAATTCCATCAAGGATTTCAAAAGCAAACGAATTTCCTAATTGTTTTATAAAAGAGTTTGTAAAGGAAAATATTTTCTCCTAAATGATTTAGAAACGTTCCGGTTACTTGGATAAGTGACCGAGGTTTTTTTTGGATTTTGATTTTCACCGAGCGAAAAGTAAGCACATGTGAAAGAGAATCTAGTTCACGAGACGTCGCCTCTAGTATTCAGTTATATGCATGCGATCTAGGATCCGTGTCAAGAATTATGGACCTACGGTCCTAATCGTGATATTATGGGTTAGGAGTCCTAATCTTGGAATTGAGGACTGTGTGTCCTAATTTCGTTATTATGGACTAGGAGTCCTTATCATGTTTAAATAAAACATGGATAAAATTATAATTGTTTTTACGACCACAACCTTGAACTGCGGCATCGGTCTAAGATGTTGTGATTGAGCACTCGGACTGCGCGTCCTGTGTTATTGATTTTCAAATGATGAAAATTGTGAATAGTCGTTAGCTTTTGGCTTCGACAATGGAAAAGAGTGAACAAAAAGAAAAGTCTTGATAATGAAAAGTCTTTTATTCATATGCATTTCCCCTTAGCAGACGTGCTTGAGTTACCGAATACCTGCTTAAGATGTGGTGTTCGATGATGTATACATCCGGATGGCTGTCGATAAGGGATTCGTGATGATGTTGATCCAGGTACATGAGGTGAAGGAGACAACTTGCCAATACGGCATATGGGCCTGATCAACTCTTTATTTCTTAATGATAAAATGGTGATGATATCTCATGAGATTAAGTTTAAAGCCTGATGATTTAAGTGTCATGCATTATCTTTATAAAACTGATTGATTCGGGTATGAGACCCACTGAAATAATACTTGTTGTTTACCTATGAATAATGTTTTAAATGTTAATATGCCAATGTGTTGTATGTATCATGTATATGGTTGTTGTGCGATATATCCGCTGTCGGTATCTCACTCTTTCATTTATGCTTGTTATTCTCTCTTCCTTTTTGGAATCGCGTATGTATATGAGCTCAGATGGATCCCAACATCGCTCTTGTGCCGATGATGTAGAAGACTGAGGTCTTCGATGACGCGGGGAACGCTGGGGCATGATAGATTCATCCGGGGGCGACGTCTGCTACGTACCACTGATCAATCACCACTGAGACACCCCGATGTGCCCCATCGTATTATTACATTAAAACCTTAATATTTATTTACTTAATCGCTCGCTTATCGTTGAAAATACGTAAAAATTAAAACTTAATTAATAATCATATAACTTCTACAAATATAAAACACACCAAAGTTGTAATATATAAATACACACATGTTTACTTATTACATTACCAAAACACTGTTGAGGGTATCCTCTCAGTAGGATCCCTCACAGGCATGAACTTCACTATAGAATCACCGCTCGACCTCCAGCATCTGGTTCGTAAGGAGTTCCCTCTAATTCCTCAGCAATTGGTTCCTCCATCGGGTCTTCTCGTACGATCACATCAGAAATAAAATTCCACACACAGAAAGATATAGGGAATAAGAAACAGTTCTATCACCAAAAGCGGAAAAGAGTAATAGTAAATTATACAGTAATTGTCACAGACACACATCACTCAAAATCAACAATCATCCTCAATTCACTATATCATCCTCTAACCTCAGCCCATGCAACTAAATCTTAATACTGATGTGGCCATCTTCACTCCTGTCACATTAGTCGGTAGTCCAGAACGATCCAGTACCAATAACTTTCGAACGCATCAAAGACTAAACAAGTATTAGTCTAAAATGGTCCAGTGCCAATAACATACGAACTCGTCAAGGAATATCATTCCATAACGGCCCAGTGCCAAGAACATACGAACTCGTCAAGGAGTATCAATCCATACGGTCCAGTGCCAATAACATACGAACTCATCAAGGAATATCATTCCATAACGGTACAGTGCCAAGAACATGCGAACTCGTCAAGAACTAAAGAGTATTACGGTAGTCTACCTCGGCATCCACATCCGCAGGGCACTCACCCGCAATATCCGATATCCCAAAATAGGATATCCTGACCTCGTGTGTTCCACTCACACGGCTGTGAATAACAATACATCTATAAATGAATCTCCCTAAATTACATCAATAACAACCTAGTGCCTCAACCTTCCATCAAAGTCTCAACACATTTCTCCTCATAGATAAAACCACTTAATTAGGCTAGGCACCTCTAAATCACCTTTATTCTCTCACCCAAACAATTATCTCCCGAACAACACATATCCTTACTTAAAAATCAGCTAAGCACAATATTAACAACCAGGCAGATCATGCATAACACATTAATCAACAGAATATTCAAATATCTCAATATCATATAAGGCAATTTATCATAACCAACTCATAATAATTAAACCAAATAAATAACAAAGTCAGATTCTGTCACGGCCTGACCGTGATAGCCATCACGGCCGTGACGGACAACAAACATCCTCAATATCATAAATATTCAAACACCGCAATAATACGTCACATGCAGATGGAATACCTCAACCAGCGTATCACAGTACATTTGATAACATAAAATCAAACATCCTCAAATACTTAAAATCAACTTAATGTCGATAAACCAACAATCCCCGAATCACCACCGGTTTTACAGAAAAGGTTTCCAATGGGATTTTGGACTTGTCGATTACTCGACTACTAGTAGGGTTTAGGTCGCCCTACACAATTATCGTATAATCTACTACTTATCGATTCCGACGATAGGTTGATTCTTTTCCCACCTGAGTTTGCACCGAAAACAAGTACACGACGATCCTCGTTATCCCGCCACGAGTTAACACAACCACCTTCAACCAAACAACATACTTATAATTAATCAACTAACACCCATCTATGACACTTTAGAGCAAGGTTCAGCCAAGACTTAGAAAATAGGTTTAGGATTATCTTCTTAATGCCATCTTTTGGATCCTAGTTAATAGAGTCTTAACTAACATAGATTACTTATTACAAGACTAAAATTTGAAACAAAATCCTCTAACCTTTAGGGTTAGGGTTTCGGCCAAGGGCTGACTTTTAGGGTTCAAAATCCTTAAAATTCCTAATCATGATTAAGTCATAGATTAATGATCCTTGATTAACCTAAATCATGGATTAGTGACTAAACAACTAAAGTTGAAACTCAAAACTTCCTATCTCTTTTATACAAGGATTCGGCCTCAACATGTTCATAGGGTTAGGGTTCTTAGTTTAATAAACCAACTTGGATTTATTAAGCATACATACTAATAGATTGATTAACAAGATCATTAATGAAAACTTTGAACAAAACTCATCTAGTTCCAAGAACTAGGGTTTCGGCCTTGATGAAATCACTAGGTTAGAGTTTGATTTTTGATCTTATATATACTTAAATACAAGAACTATCAAGATACTAGAATATTGAATCATGAATCAAGACATGAAAATGAAACAAAACCTATGAACATGATATTGACCTAGGTTCGGCCATGACCAGAAATCAAGGAAATAAATTTCTCATGATCTTATGCTTCTAGATGATGAAAATAGAGATGATTATAAGATCATAGCAATTGGTTTCATGTCAAAAGGATTTTTATAGAATTAGTTATGAATTTTCAAAGTTTTAGATCTAGAAACTTAAAAGTGATGAACAACTCTGAAATAAACTTTGAATCAAGAAATTGATTGAAGAACATAGACATGATTAGAGAAGAATAATAGGATTCACCTCTTGGATACCAAGAACAAGTGAAGATCCAAGAACTTTCTTCACAAATCTAACACTAGAAGACTTATAACTTTAGGGTTTTTAAACAAATGACAATAGAAACTAAGTGAAAAGTGAGAGAAGGTATTTATAGGCATGTGGGCTGCGCCACTTTTGAGGACCAAGTATAAAGTAGGTGGCTTTTCAAAGGATTAAAGTGCAAATAACTCATAGGGACCATTTTGCAAAGATTCCAAAAGTATAAGGACTATTTTGCAAATTGCTAATAAATTGTCATGATAACCACTTGCCACATTTAATGTGGTCTTATCTTGAATAACTTTGGCTGATTTTTGTCATAAATATCTTAGGAAAACCTAGCTTGTTGAAGAAGATTTGAGAAAATAGTATAATAATGTGGAAGAATGTAGAATGGTGTGGAATGTAGTAGAAAATTCTAGAATGTTCTTTGCTCTTTGCTCATCCAAGATGAGGGCAACCTTAAATCCATATTGGTATTGCGCATGGGCCTAGGGAATTTGGGCTTGAATTCATCTTTGTGGGGCCCACCAAAAGGATTTTAGGCTTATGATGACATAGGAAACTTATATGGCTTTCAAATAGGCTTTATGGAACTTAAGTCATGGGTAAGGAATTTGGGCCTCAAATCCACGGTCTTATATGGATTTGGAACAAGGATTCTAGCCCAATTCACTTAGAAAAACATAGAAACTAACTCAGGGACAAAAGGGTAATTAACAGAAAGTTCAAGGACTTAAGCGTAAAATTCATAAATTTTCTATTTAACCCTGAAAAACCTTCTAGACTTAAAAATATGATTCATCCCCTTGAATCATCTCAAAATCCAAATATAAACCCTCTATCGGTTCTGAGAAACTCCGAAATCTCTTCCGTCGTCTACCCGATTACGTGTTTCGCCCGAAAAACATAAATTATTTATTTTTTTCCAAAATAATTCTAAAAATATAGAATTGTAGGAAATAAAATAATAATCTTAAGTATTTCGTTCACGAATTAAAATTAGGTCTTTTGAGCAGTATAATTATCTTGTCGTAAAAACACGTAAAAACGGCAAACCTAAATCTCGAATTTTCAACCAAAAACTTCCCCGTAACCTTTTGAAAATAAGTATAACAAGGAAATGACCTTGGTTTATGCAAAATCATTTTCTAAGTCTCGGATAAAAATATATATTTATATATTTATTACCGATATTACAAAGCAGCGAAAATCGGGGTGTTACATTACTACCCCTCTTAGAAAAAATTCCGTCCTCGGAATTTCTTAACTCAACACTAGACAGAATCTTGTAATCTCATCTTAACCTAAAGCTCCAACAATATATTTCTCATCGCTGTTTTTCCCCTAGGTGACAGCGGTAACTTCATAACAAAATTCTTTCTTATATAGTTCTATTTATCCTCAAAACAATCCATCACTACATTATATTCATTGTCCTTAACGTTTCACCTTGATCTATCATCCTTGAAGGACATAATTAAGACTTAATCATTTCATTCTTCTTACTACTGATCCACTAGAGAACTTTATTTCAACATCTAACTCCCGCAATTAACACCACAATCAATTCCAACATCTAACTTCTACAATTAACACCGCAATCGAACTACCCTAAGGGCTCGTTTGGTGGTCAGGATAAGAGAGACAGGATAGGATAAGCTATCATATCCTGTCTGAAACTATTGTTTGGTGAGCCAACAGGATAGGATAAACCAATCCTGTCTCCTATCATATCCTGTCCATCTAGTTAAAATTCTATCCTGAGGGGGGAGCTGGGTTAGAACTCGACAGGATATGATAAGGAGATTTAAAGTATAATAAAGTATAAAAAAAAATTTATACATAAAATAATTAAAGTATAATAAATTATAATATGGTTACCGAAAAAGGTATAATAAAACATAAAATAATAAAAATATTAATAATTAATTTTAAAAATTATTAGTTCTTCTCACAAGGCTAATTTTGTTACTTTATATTATTTTTAAAAACTGAAAAATAAATAAAAATATTCTAATAATTTAACTATATGTAAAGTAAAAACTAAAAATGAATATTTAAAATTATAAAAAAAAATTAATTTAAGTTAAACAATATTTTAAAATTTTTAAATATTATTTGTAATTTTATCACAAGGACAATTTTGTCTTTTTATATAATCTTAAAAAATGAAAATTATAAAAAAAAAACTAAAATCTAATAAAATATGAAAACATTCAGAACAAGAACGAAAATTTTAAAATTTATGCTAAAATTACAATGCTATCCAGTTGGTTATCTGGTGGACACCAAACTTCGGATAGGATAACAACTTATCCAGCTCATATACTATCCTACTCATATGCTGATCCCTTATTCTATCCGCCCATATTCTATCCTGACCACCAAACGAGCCCTAACTTCCTACTTCATGTATCCAATCACAGTCTTAGTTCCTTAGAATGTATTTCACTATTCTAGATTATATCAAAATCACACCTTTCAAGTCTCCAAATAAACATCTCAACATTCCATAAGATAAAATCAAAAGAACAACACCTGTTAGGATTATCTAACTTAACAAATTTGAATTTCTCTAGTAACCTCAATTTACATCGAAAATCATCTTTTCTGCTCATATTCAACTTAGGTGAAAGCTCATATTCAACTTAGGTGAAATTACTATATACATTTTCGTTTACTCTTCCCAAACTCATACAATCCATCTTAACTACGATCCTTAATCATTGCCCTAGGTTCCATAATGATACTATGCCTCGATCAACATTTGACTTATAGTAATTGTCTTACTCACTGATATTGATCTTAAGGGTGCACATCCTACCTGTCACAACTATACATCAACAAAACTCTCATCACTTTCTTGTCTATCATGCTACTTAGACAAACAAACAAAGTCTACCAGATATCAAATACATACCTTGTATAAGATCCCGGATTGAGAATTCAGCTCGCCTCACGGTAAACACTCTTTTTGTGCCTGAGGTCTGGCCATTTGCTGTCCTACTGCTGGAACTCCTTTTCCAGCTCCACCTCTCTGAGCACTAGTGTACAACATATAATGCTACATAAAATATATATATGCCATATAGCTGTTAACTATCGCGTCGGGACTCACTACCCAACTTCTAAGCATAGTTAAAATCCGATGTGGATTCAACTAGACACGGCCAGTAACAACATCCTAGACCTCACAGTCCGATTAGGATCGAACTGCTCTGATACCACCAAACGAGACACCCTGATGTGCCCCATCGTATTATTACATTAAAACCTTAATATTTATTTACTTAATCGCTCGCTTATCGTTGAAAATACGTAAAAATTAAAACTTAATTAATAATCATATAACTTCTACAAATATAAAACACACCAAAGTTGTAATATATAAATACACACATGTTTACTTATTACATTACCAAAACACTGTTGAGGGTATCCTCTCAGTAGGATCCCTCACAGGCATGAACTTCACTATAGACATACTTAGCGGAAATATAAATACCCTTTAGACACACTGGCCCTAATGTCTATACTCTAATCGCCTTGAATCACTTCGCTCGACCTCCAAAGATCTGGTTCGTAAGGAGTTCCCTCTAATTCCTCAGCAATTGGTTCCTCCATCGGGTCTTGTCGTACGATCACATCAGAAATAAAATTCCACACACAGAAAGATATAGGGAATAAGAAACAGTTCTATCATCAAAAGCGGAAAAGAGTAATAGTAAATTATACAGTAATTGTCACAGACACACATCACTCAAAATCAACAATCATCCTCAATTCACTATATCATCCTCTAACCTCAGCCCATGCAACTAAATCTTAATACTGATGTGGCCATCTTCACTCCTGTCACATTAGTCAGTAGTCCAGAATGATCCAGTACCAATAACTTTCGAACGCATCAAAGACTAAACAAGTATTAGTCTAAAATGGTCCAGTGCCAATAACATACGAACTCGTCAAGGAATATCATTCCATAACGGCCCAGTGCCAAGAACATACGAACTCGTCAAGGAGTATCAATCCATACGGTCCAGTGCCAATAACATACGAACTCATCAAGGAATATCATTCCATAACGGTACAGTGCCAAGAACATGCGAACTCGTCAAGAACTAAAGAGTATTACGGTAGTCTACCTCGGCATCCACATCCGCAGGGCACTCACCTGCAATATCCGATATCCCAAAATAGGATATCCTGACCTCGTGTGTTCCACTCACACGGCTGTGAATAACAATACATCTATAAATGAATCTCCCTAAATTACATCAATAACAACCTAGTGCCTCAACCTTCCATCAAAGTCTCAACACATTTCTCCTCATAGATAAAACCACTTAATTAGGCTAGGCACCTCTAAATCACCTTTATTCTCTCACCCAAACAATTATCTCCCGAACAACACATATCCTTACTTAAAAATCAGCTAAGCACAATATTAACAACCAGGCAGATCATGCATAACACATTAATCAACAGAATATTCAAATATCTCAATATCATATAAGGCAATTTATCATAATCAACTCATAATAATTAAACCAAATAAATAACAAAGTCAGATTCTGTCACGGCCTAACCGTGATAGCCATCACGACCGTGACGGACAACAAACATCCTCAATATCATAAATATTCAAACACCGCAATAATACGTCACATGCAGATGGAATACCTCAACCAACGTATCACAGTACATTTGATAACATAAAATCAAACATCCTCAACTACTTAAAATCAACTTAATGTCGATAAACCTACAATCCCCGAATCACCACTGGTTTTACAGAAAAGGTTTCCAATGGGATTTTGGTCTTGTCGATTACTCGACTACTAGTAGGGTTTAGGTCGCCCTACACAATTATCATATAATCTACTACTTATCGATTCCGACGATAGGTTGATTCTTTTCCCCACCCGAGTTTGCACCGAAAACACATACACGACGATCCTCGTTATCCTGCCACGAGTTAACACAACCACCTTCAACCAAACAACATACTTATAATTAATCAACTAACACCCATCTATGACACTTTAGAGCAAGGTTCGGCTAAAACTTAGAAAATAGGTTTAGGATTATCTTCTTAATGCCATCTTTTGGATCCTAGTTAACAGAGTCTTAACTAACATAGATTACTTATTACAAGACTAAAATTTGAAACAAAATCCTCTAACCTTTAGGGTTAGGGTTTCGGTCAAGGGCTGACTTTTAGGGTTCAAAATCCTTAAAATTCCTAATCATGATTAAGTCATAGATTAATGATCCTTGATTAACCTAAATCATGGATTAGTGACTAAACAACTAAAGTTGAAACTCAAAACTTCCTGTCTCTTTTATACAAGGATTCGGCCTCAACATGTTCATAGGATTAGGGTTCTTAGTTTAATAAACCAACTTGGATTTATTAAGCATACATACTAATAGATTGATTAACAAGATCATTAATGAAAACTTTGAACAAAACTCATCTAGTTCCAAGAACTAGGGTTTCGGCCTTGATGAAATCACTAGGTTAGAGTTTGATTTTTGATCTTATATATACTTAAATACAAGAACTATCAAGATACTAGAAGATTGAATCATGAATCAAGACATGAAAATGAAACAAAACCTATGAACATGATATTGACCTAGGTTCGGCCATGACCAGAAATTAAGGAAAGAAATTTCTCATGATCTTATGCTTCTAGATGATGAAAATAGAGATGATTATAAGATCATAGCAATTGGTTTCATGTCAAAAGGATTTTTATAGAATTAGTTATAAATTTTCAAAGTTCTAGATCTAGAAACTTAAAAGTGATGAACAACTATGAAATAAACTATGAATCAAGAAATTAATTGAAGAACATAGACATTATTAGAGAAGAAGAATAGGATTCACCTCTTGGATATCAAGAACAAGTGAAGATCCAAGAACTTTCTTCACAAATCTAACACTAGAAGACTTATAACTTTAGGGTTTTTAAACAAATGACAATAGAAACTAAGTGAAAAGTGAGAGAAGGTATTTATAGGCATGTGGGATGCGCCACTTTCGAGGACCAAGTAGAAATGAGGTGGCTTTTCAAAGGATTAAAGTGAAAATAACTCATAGGGACCATTTTGCAAAGATTCCAAAAGTATAAGGACTATTTTGAAAATTGCTAATAAATTGTCATGATGACCACTTGCCACATTTAATGTGGTCTTATATTGACTAACTTTGGCTGATTTTTGTCATAAATATCTTAGGAAAACCTAGCTTGTTGAAGAAGATTTGAGAAAATAGTATAATAATGTGGAAGAATGTTGAATGGTGTGGAATGTAGTAGAAAATTCTAGAATGTTCTTTGCTCTTTGCTCATCCAAGATGAGGGCAACCTTCACTCCATATTGGGCTTGCGCATGGGCCTAGGGAATTTGGGCTTGAATTCATCTTTGTGGGGCCCACCAAAAAGATTTTAGGCTTATGATGACATAGGAAACTTATATGGCTTTCAAATAGGCTTTATGGAACTTAAGTCATGGGTAAGTGGTCGCGCTGTCGCGCACGCGCCAAAAAGAACGAGCGGTTTTTAAAACTATAGTTTAGGGCGACAACTCGAATGTCGTCTCACAAGGACTCTCGAAGTGTTATTTATCACAAAAATCAGTTTTTGGGGGGGTGGATTGGAGTGCAAATAAGAAAATAAGCAATAACAAAGCAATGAAAACAGGGCAGTTGAAAAGGTTATCAAATAGCTAAAGATGATTAATCTATCGTTCTCAATTTCCCAACTATCATCGGTTATGTGAATTCCTAGCCCTAAGCAGATTCTATCCCCTTTCAGTTGTAGCAACAATTAACAAACGAAATTGCCACTACGGATATATGTTCCTATTCCCGAATTAAACAAACGGGGTTAAGCCCTCATGAACTAAACGAACATGAATGAACGCACGCGAATTAAACAAACGCGATTAAGTATAGGAACATAACATCACTGAAACGAATCAATACAATACTATACACTCCTGAATTAAACAAACAGAAATGCATAGCATAGTATTGAAAAGGGAAAAACAAGTAAAATAGGAATCACAAAACCTCAAGTATAATGGAAATCGATTACAATAGATTAATCCTAGAAAATTAGTTCTCCATATGAAAAACGAACACACAAAAATAAACAAAAACAATGGAGAAGCAAAAGTCTTTCCAAACTGTTCAGAACATCAATTTATACTAGTCAGAAATTAAGCCCACTAGCGAGGCGAGCTCTAATTCGCGAGGCGAATGTTGTGAAGAGTCAGCAACCTTTGGCATTCTCGCGAGGCGAAGCGTATCTCGCGAGGCGAGAGAACTGAGGAGTCTGCTTATTACGCCCGTTATGAACATCAGGGGTCAACCGTGATGCTTTCTGACTTCCAGGCTCGCGAGGCGAGTTATTGTTCACGGGGCGAAACTCTTCAACTTCAAAACTGCCACAGCCGTGACCTTCAACACGGGTAAGCCGTGATAGTCTCTGACTTTCAGGGTTGCGAGGCCTCGCGGGGTGAGATCTTATTCGCGGGGCGACCCAGAGAGCTTGCATTTTCTTGGAACAGTCAGCCTTCGGGGTTGCGAGGCGAAGAGCTGTTAGTGAGGCGAACCAGAGAGGATGTCATTTTCACTGTTCTGCTGGCTTTCAGGTTCGCGAGGCGAGGGAAACTCTCGCGAGGCGAATCCCCTGTTTCTTTATTCTCTAAACTTCTACTTAACCTGAAAACAAAGAAATAACTATAAGTGTATTATTTGACTCAAAACTGGGTAATTTAACCTAAAACTACTTTAGAGGCTCAAAACCTTGCTTGAGGACAATCTAATCTAATTTGGGTGAAAATAGGATATAATTTGCACAAAACCCTGGTCATACTAGCCATAAAACTAGATGAGCCAGAGGCTTATCAAAATACCCCAAACTTAAACTTTGCTTGTCCCCAAGTAAACTACAACGCAAAAATCAAAAAGACTCAAGACCTGACAACCTTAAAAGATTCAATCAACCTTACACAGAATTCAAGCAATACATTAAAACAGTTTTCTTCAAAGTTTCCCCCCTTTTTCAACCAAAGTAGTCCCCACAATCATTCATTCTGAACATTTGAGAAATTAGTCATTCAGGCATTCATTAATCTAAGCAGGGGAATCCAAGTTACACACAAAAGGAAGATCACCAAAATCAAACAACTGCCTTCCTCACAAGGGAAATTTGTGTTTCACTCAACGCTCAGTTTTGGTCAGGCAATCAACAATTCACTCAATTCACTTATCAGAAACACTTCCCATAAATTTGATTTTCATCTCCAAAAGATTCCCACAGAAAACATGCATGCAACATCAAAATGTCTTTTATGGGATGTAATGGGGCCTGGCTAAGGGTAGGATATACAAAGGAACTAGGTTGAAGACCCTAGGAACTAAGAGAGCATGAAACACTTCAAAACATTGAAATTTCACTCAAGTTCATTTTCTCATTCATCTTTTCATTTGCCTTAGGTGACTGCAGCCTTTTTATTCAAATACTTTTTTTTTCTTTACATTTTTACACTTTTTTTTTAGCTCCAAACTTTTTATTATATATATTTTTTTTTCTTTTTCTCAATCCCAAACAACACATTGCACCTTGTAGCCACCCCAAACTTAGTTTCTTGCACCCATTCTAAGATTCCATGCTCTCCTAATCCTAAGATCGGGTTAACATGGTTTTCCAGATTTTTGGGCTTATAACATTAGGTTATCAAGAATTAACAGTCTAATCAGGCTCAAAGGGGCTAACTAAGGAACATGCATTAGGAATTGGTTATTTTTGGCTAAGTAGTTATTTACAAAGAAAATGCCTAAATCATATGAAGCAAACACATCAACATGCAAATCAAGAAGAGATTCAAGCAAATTCAGGAAAGTGCAATCCAAAAGTGATTCTCACAGTCAAAAATATGTTGGAGGCTCAAAACCTCACCTGGACATTCATGCAATTTGTTTGACAGAGATTCTACCCCCAGTGTGTGCTTCCCTTCACCCCAAACTTATCCTAAATCATGCCATCACAACAAAATCTCAAAGTTTAATTTTCAATCACATGGGGATCACTTTTCAAAAACAAACATTTTTCAGCCTAGGGGGAATCATCACATATCAATCATTCAAGCAATCTGTGCAACATCAATCAAAATCCATCAAACTCGCCAACAAAAGACTCAACACACAAATACTCCTGAGCTTCTCAAATTATTCAGGAGCTTTATTCAAAGAAAAGGAAAAACTACAACTAGTTCCCTCCCCCACACTTAAAATATGCATTGTCCCCAATGAAACAACATGACTATAAAATTAGAGTGAGGGAAAGGAAAAGTGACTCCCTGATCAAGTGGCATTATAGGTTGGAGCTTCCAAGGAGAGCTCCTCAACATTAGCATCCGCAGGATCACCAGCCTCCACACCATGGAATGGCTTCAGCCTCTGCCCGTTAACCTTGAAGGTCTTGTTGCTACCTGCATCTTTAATCTCTACTGCACCATAAGGAAACACATTAGTAACAACAAATGGTCCAATCCACTTGGACCTAAGTTTCCCAGCCATCAATTTCAGGCGGGAATTAAACAGTAAGACTTTCTGGCCCACAAAAAATTGTTTCCTAACAATCATCCTATCATGAAAATGTTTTGTTTTTTCTTTATACATCCTGGAGCTTTCATAGGCTTCTAGCCTAAGCTCCTCAAGTTGCTGCAGCTGTAGTTTCCTTTCAACACCGGCTTTCTTCATGTCCATGTTACAACTCTTTACTGCCCAATATGCCCGGTGCTCAACTTCCACCGGGAGGTGACATGCCTTGCCAAATACAAGCCTGAATGGAGACATTCCTATAGGCGTCTTGAAAGCGGTCCGCTGAGCCCACAGTGCGTCTTCCAGACGGCGGCTCCATTCCTTTCTATTCGGCTGCACCATCTTCTCTAGAATCTGCTTGATCTCCCTGTTTGATATTTCAGCCTGGCCATTGGTCTGGGGATGATAAGCAGTGGAAACTCTATGCACAACTCCATATTTTGAGTAAGGCTTCCATGGTTCTGTTGCAGAAGTGAGTGCCCTGGTCACTGATGATAGCCTTAGGTATGCCAAACCTGCAAAAAATGTTGGACCTAACAAATTTGGAAACAATTTTAGCATCGTTAGTCCTAGTGGGGATTGCTTCCACCCACTTTGAAACATAATCAACAACCAAAATAATATACAAATAACCAAAAGAAGCAGGGAAAGGACCCATGAAGTCCATCCCCCACACATCAAAAACTTCACAATAAAGCATGGGCTGCTGAGGCATCTCACTCCTGCGAGTGATGGCAGGGCCTGCTGTTTGACATTCCTTATAATTCCTGTAGACCTCATAGGCATCTCTAAAAATTGTGGGCCAGTAGAACCCAGAATCCAGGACTTTTCTTGCCGTCCTCTGAGGTCCAAAGTGTCCTCCAACTGGAGAGGCATGAGAGAAATGCAGAATGGACTCTGTCTCATGATCGGGGACACACCTCCGAATAACCTAATCACTGCAAAACTTCCACAGGTACGGATCATCCCACACATAGTACTTTGCATCGCTTCTGAGCTTGTGGAACTTGGATCTACTTGTACCTGCAGGAACAACACCAGCAACTAGAAAATTAACTATGTCAGCAAACCAGGGGGTTACCCCATACAGATGCAGTAGTCTCTCATCAGGGAAATCATCTTGGATGGGAGAAGGATCCTCATCCTTTGCTATTCGGCTCAAGTGATCGGCTACCAAATTTTCAGCTTCATTCCTATCTTTTATTTCCACATTGAACTCTTGGAGCAAAAGCATCCACCGGATCAGTCTTGGCTTAGCTTCTGGCTTCTTTAACAGGTACTTTAGAGCTGCATGGTCAGTGAAAACAATTACCCTAGAACCTAGCAAATATGACCTAAATTTGTCAAGTGCAAATACAACAGCTAGCAGTTCTTTCTCAGTGGTGGTGTAATTGGATTGTGCGGCATCTAATGTCCTAGAAGCATAATGTATGACATGGGCAGCCTTGCCCACTCTTTGTGCCAGAACCGCTCCCACAGCAAAATTAGAAGCATCACACATCAGTTCAAAAGGGAGTGTCCAGTCAGGGGGTTGGATGACAGGGGTAGAAGTCAATGCTCTTTTCAGGTAGTCAAATGCCATCTTTCACTTTTCATCAAAAAGGAACACGGCATCATTCTTCAGCAGGTTTGACAATGGCAGTGCTATCTTGCTGAAGTCCTTAATAAAGCGCCTGTAGAAACCTGCATGGCCAAGAAAAGAACGGATCTCGCGTACGCAAGATGGGTAAGGCAATGAAGAAATCACATCAATTTTTGCAGGATCTACTGAAATGCCTTCCTTAGAAATAACATGACCTAAAACTATCCCCTGTCCCACCATGAAGTGACATTTTTCATAATTCAAAATCAGATCAGTCTCAATGCATTTTTGTAGAACAAAACTCAGACTATGCAGACATGCATCAAATGAAGAGCCATATACAGTGAAGTCATCCATGAACACCTCTATGCAATTTTCAATAAACTCAAAGAAAATGCTAAGCATGCATCTTTGAAAGGTGCCAGGAGCATTACAAAGGCCAAATGGCATCCTCCTATAAGCAAATGTACCGAAGGGGCACGTGAAAGTGGTTTTTTCCTGATCCTCAGGGGCAATATGGATCTGGAAATACCCGGAAAAGCCATCTAGAAAACAGTAATGAGACTTACCAGCCAGCCGTTCCAGCATCTGATCTATAAACGGCAAAGGAAAGTGATCCTTTCTGGTGGCCTGGTTCAATTTCCTATAATCTATACAAACTCGCCAGCTATTCTGGACTCTAGTAGGCACAAGTTCATTATTATCATTTCTAACTACTGTGAGACCGGACTTTTTTGGTACAACTTGCACCGGACTTACCCAAGTACTATCAGAGATGGGGTATATAATACCTGCCTACAGAAGTTTAGTCACCTCTTTCTTTATCACATCTAGAATCAATGGGTTTAGCCGCCTTTGGGCCTGCCTTACTGGTTTAGCCCCATCCTCCAATAGAATTCTGTGCATACATCTAGAGGGATTAATTCCTGGAATGTCAGCTAAAGTCCACCCAATAGCCTTCTTGTGCTTCTTCAGAACTTCCAATAGTTTTGCTTCCTGGTCAGAGTCAAGGCTGGAAGAGATGATGACTGGAAGTCTTTCATTTGTCTCCAGGTAAGCATACTTCAGGTTCTCAGGAAGTGGTTTGAGCTCCAGGGAGGGCGGCTGCTCAATGGATGGTACATTGGGAGTAGCCATGATGCCACAGACTTCTGCAGAACAGACAGCTTCACTCTCACTATCATTATCACTATCACTATCACCCTGCAAGGTTGAATCAAGAAACTCAGCACAAACAGAACAAGGGTTAGTGTCAGTACAGTTAGTACAAGTATATACATCATCAAAACCAGAAATGAATGGAAAATCAGAAATAAAGTCCTCATGGGTATCCTCAATAAGCTCAGAAAGCAACTCTAAGTGGAAAAGCAGTGCTCCTCCAATAGGTGTTTCATAGCATCAAAGATCTTGAATCGGGCCACAATACCACCAAACTCCATAGACAAAGTCCCATCATACACATCAATCTTAGTCTTGCTGTCATCATGAATGGTCTGCCCAAGATTATTGGTGATCTCTTTGGAATGAGTCTCTTACGCCATGTCTAGGATGTAGAAGTCCGCAGGGAAGATCAAACCATCAACTTGCACTAGCACATCTTCTACCATTCCCATGGGTCGCACCTTGGTCCCGTTAGCCAATCTGGATGGTAAGGCACTGTATCTTGCAAAGGCCCAAGATCAAGGTTGTTAAAGATGGAGGTAGGCATGACATTTATGGATGCTCCCAAGTCCAAGATGCAGTTTTCAAACTTCCTGTCCCCAATAGTGCATGGAATAGTAAATGTGCTCGGGTCCTTGCACTTCGTGGTAGTGCCGAGTAGGGGTTAAAGCAAGCAACTCTTTCTGATGCAGGCCTAGACTGGATAAGAGCTGAGACATTTCTTCCCAAATCAACCCTCTCATTATTCTTCATCTTCCTCTTGTTGGTGCATAGATCCTTCAGAAATTTGGCATATTTGGGCACTTGCTTGATCACATCTAGGAGAGGAATATTCACAGCTACCTTTCTGAACACATCTAAGATCTCCCTTTCCTTGTCTTCACCACCAATCTTCTTATTTTTCGAATTACGTGTGGGAATGGGATGGGTGGTCTGTACACTTTCTCAACTTCAACTTCAACAGTAGGCTCAGGAGTTACCTCAATAGTTTCTTCATCTTTTCCAGAGGTGGCCTCAATAACTTTTCCAGATCTAAGAGACATGGCACTCACATTAGGGTTGGAGGCATTGGGATTTATCACTGGTTGTGCCGGCAGCTGGGTTGACCATTGAGCTTGCGGTATGTTGTTTATGGATGTGGCCAGCTGTCCAATCTGTGTATGCAAGGCCTGAATACTAGCATCCGTCCTCTTTGAAATCGTACTGCGAAGGCCGCAACTCAACCCAACTTCTTTGAAAGCGTGTTCTGTGAGGCTGAATCCGCCCAATTCTTTGCTGGAACTGGAGATTTTGTGCAGCCATTTGGGCAGCCATTTGTTTGAGCATGTCATCTACTGAAGGTCCGGAAGGTGCAGAAGTGGTCACTGGAGGAGGATTCTGAGGTGCCATCGGTTGTTGTTGGGATGAGTTCCCATACCGCAGATTAGGATGATTTCTCCAGTTAGGATGGTACCTATTTGTTGTTGAGAGGTTCCGAGTGCTGTACCTGTTATGGTTATTGCCTTGATTATACGAATGGACTGCAAAGGCTTGAGGCGATTCAGTAACTGATCCTCCTTGTAGAATGGGGCATGCCTCATATGGGTGCTCAGGAGAGCTGCACATGCCACACAACACCGCAGGCTGAACCCTATCCATTGCCAATATCTCTACCAAAGAAGTGAGCCTATCAATTCTATCATCACGGTCATGGTTGGAAGTAGAACTGTGGACCTCATGCACTCCTCTTGTCTCAACCGAATTTCTTCTGGTAGTAAACTGCTGGGAATTCAGTGACATATTTTCAATGAGTAGCTTGGCAGCAGGTGGGGTCTTATCAACAAGAGCTCCCCACTAGCAAGATCCAAAATATTCCTATCCATTGGCGGTAACCCTTCATAAAAATATTGGATGAGAAGCTGTTCGAGAAAACGATCTTTCGGGGCAATCGGATGTCAACTGCTTGAACCTCTCCCAATATTCAGCTAGTGACTCATTTCCTTGTCTGATGCCACAGATTTCTTTCCTGATTGAGGCGGCTCTGGAGGCAGGAAAATATTTCTCTAAGAAGAGCCTCTTCAAATCGTTCCATGTGGTGATGGAGTTTGGCTCAAGATACAACAGCCAATCCTTTGCAGCTCCCTGGAGTGAGAACGGAAAAGCTTTCAACTTAATGTGATCTTCAGTTACTCCCTCTGGTCTCAAGGTTGTGGAGCAGACGACCTGGAATTCCTTCAAATGCTTGTGTGGATCCTCACCTGCAAGACCATTGAACCTAGGCAACAAATGTATTTTGACCAGATTTTAATTCAAATGGAGTATCAGCACCAGGATATGAAATACACAATCCATTGTAATTTACATCAGGGGCAGCAAGCTGTCTTAATGTCCTTTGGTCTCCCATGTTTTCAAAAACAGTTTTGGAATTAGAATCACTACTAGTACTAGCCCGAAATTCTCTACGGAGTGTGTGCAGTGTTCTTTCAATTTCCGGATCAAATTCACACAGTTCGGGGCAATTAGATCTAGTAGCCAGACTAATTCAAAATAAAAGAAAAATAAAAGAGAAAAACAGAAATAAAAATGCAAAAATAACAAAACAAGAGTCCCCGGCAACAGTGCCAATTTTTGGTCGCGCTGTCGCGCACGCGCTAAAAAGAAAGAGCGGTTTTTAAAACTGTAGTTTAGGGCGACAACTCGGATGTCGTCTCACAAGGACTCTCGAAGTGTTATTTATCACAAAAATCAGTTTTTGGGGGGGTGGATTGGAGTGCAAATAAGAAAATAAGCAATAAGAAAGCAATGAAAACAGGGCAGTTGAAAAGGTTATCAAATAGCTAAAGACGATTAATCTATCGTTCTCAATTTCCCAACTATCATCGGTTATGTGAATTCCTAGCCCTAAGCAGATTCTATCCCCTTTCAGTTGTAGCAACAATTAACAAACGAAATTGCCACTACGGATATATGTTCCTATTCCCGAATTAAACAAACGGGGTTAAGCCCTCATGAACTAAACGAACATGAATGAACACACGCGAATTAAACAAACGCGATTAAGTATAGGAACATAACATCACTGAAACGAATCAATACAATACTATACACTCCTGAATTAAACAAACAGAAATGCATAGCATAGTATTGAAAAGGGAAAAACAAGTAAAATAGGAATCACAAAACCTCAAGTATAATGGAAATCGATTACAATAGATTAATCCTAGAAAATTAGTTCTCCATATGAAAAACGAACACACAAAAATAAACAAAAACAATGGAGAAGCAAAAGTCTTTCCAAACTGTTCAGAACATCAATTTATACTAGTCAGAAATTAAGCCCACTCGCGAGGCGAGCTCTAATTCGCGAGGCGAATGTTGTGAAGAGAAAGCAACCTTTGGCATTCTCGCGAGTCGAAGCAGATCTCGCGAGGCGAGAAGGCGAGGAGTCCGCTTATTACGCCCGTTATGAACATCGAGGGTCAACCGTGATGCTTTCTCGACTTCCAGGCTCGCGATGCGAGTTATTGTTCGCGGGCGAAACTCTTCAACTTCAAAGCGCCACAGTAGTGACCTTCAACACGGGTAAGCCGTGATAGTCTCTGACTTTCAGGGTTGCGAGGCCTCGCGGGGCGACCCAGAGAGCTTGCATTTTCTTGGAACAGTCAGCCTTCGGGGTCGCGAGGCGAAGAGCTGTTCGCGAGGCGAACCAGAGAGGATGTCATTTTCACTGTTCTGCTGGCTTTCAGGTTCGCGAGGCGAGGGAAACTCTCGCGAGGCGAATCCCCTGTTTCTTTATTCTCTCAACTTCTACTTAACCTGAAAACAAAGAAATAACTATAAGTGTATTATTTGACTCAAAACTGGGTAATTTAACCTAAAACTACTTTAGAGACTCAAAACCTTGCTTGAGGACAATCTAATCTAATTTGGGTGAAAATAGGATATAATTTGCACAAAACCCTGGTCATACTAGCCATAAAACTAGATGAGCCAGAGGCTTATCAGTAAGGAATTTGGGCCTCAAATCCACGGTCTTCTATGGATTTGGAACAAGGATTCTATCCCAATTCACTTGGAAAAACATGGAAACTAACTCAGGGACAAAAGGGTAATTAACAGAAAGTTCAGGGACTTAAGCGTAAAATTCATAAATTTTCTATTTAACCCTGAAAAACCTTCTAGACTTAAAAATATGATTCATCCCCTTGAATCATCTCAAAATCCTAATATAAACCCTCTATCGGTTCTGAGAAACTCCGAAATCTCTTCCGTCGTCTACCCGATTACGTGTTTCGCCCGAAAAACATAAATTATTTTTTTTTCCAAAATAATTCTAAAAATACAGAATTGTAGGAAATAAAATAATAATCTTAAGTATTTCGTTCACGAATTAAAATTAGGTCTTTTGAGCAGTATAATTATACTGTCAGCGAAAACACAGAAAACGGCAGACCGACTTTCGTCTGAATTTTCAACCAAAAACTTCCCCGTAACCTTATGAAAATAAGTATAACAAGGAAATGACCTTGGTTTATGCAAAATCATTTTCTAAGTCTCGGATAAAAATATATATTTATATATTTATTACCGATATTACAAAGCAGCGAAAATCGGGGTGTTACAACCACCACTGATTTGAATGCTAACGGAGACCCGATTTGTAGGAGCCAAACTGTGGAGACTAGGAGAGTTGCTCTGCCTCTGACTTGGTACTACCTTCACGCACTGCAAGTTAACGGACTACTACATGACCTACCACCTCTAGACGTCGAGCAGGCAGCACCTATCGAGGAGAACCCTGAGGAGGATCCTGAGGAGGACCCTGAAGAAGATCCCAAGGAGGACTTCTATGAGATCATGGAGGAGGATGAGCCTGAGTATTACGTTCTGGATCATGATGACGATGACGATTCGGTGGATGAGGGCAGCGACATCATAGACCCATTATCTGATGTCTCGTCTCATGGGAGTTTTTGTGGAGACCTTGCTGGTAGCCAGTGTCAGTGACCAGTTTGGAATGTTTTGTGAATAGTCTTTCGTCTTCTGACTTTCTAGAGTCACTTTTTTTATGTGGTTCCGGACCCTCTTTCCCCGTGTTTTTGCTTACTCTCTTTTCAGTTGTATCTTCTAGATTTCTAACTTTGTTGCAATGGCCATTGATAAGGTCCTAGCTTATGTACTAGAACTTAGGTCTCACTGGGACCTGTTATGATATGTATATACATGTTGTCTTCAATTCATGTTCTGAGTGTTCATCACTTTTATTTCAATTATCCTTTCAAAAAAAAAATCACCGTTTTAGTGTACGTATCCATCGAGAAAATGATATTTTCCGAAAGTAACCAGCATTGTGGTCAGTTTTATTTTTTCAATTGGGTAACCATGTGATGTCGGGTTTAGGGTGTCGCATCCAACGCTCGAGAGTGGAGAAGCCAACGCTCAGTGTTGGAGCGCTCAAGCGCTACGGTTCCAGCACTTGAGCGTTAGTGCGTTGTCTTGAAAAAATAACATGGGACTTAAGTGACTTAAGTCACAAAGTCCCAAATACAAAATAGAAGGTAGATAAATCTGAGAAATAGAAGGGAGAGTTAGAGTGAGAGAGTTAGAGATAGAAAAAGTCTCGGCTCCATTATCGACTCGATCGATCGTCCCGTTATTATTCCGAGCACGTGGTTGCCATCGTGGCGACGACGTCTTCACTTTCCAATCCTTCTTTTCTTCTCTAGTGAAATTAATTCTACCCCTTTTATGTTGAAATGCCATCCGTGACGGTACTCGACTTATCTTTCGTGTCGGTTATCGGATTTCAATTCTGATTTCGTATTAGGGTTCCTTGTAACGTACTCTTCACAATGTGATGTTCAGGTGATTTTTAGGAGGCTCAGGAACCCATGGTCTGCACAGGGCAGAATAGAGAGGAGTTGAGGAGAAGTGGTTTCGTGACGTTCAAAGTATCGTACGACTTTCCAGGTGGGGGAAAGAAGCCATCTAACGTCGGAAACGGTGAAGTGGCATTTATTTCGATAATGACGTAAGGCGACCTAAACCCTACTAAGGAGAAAGTAACACACAATATCAATATCACATTGAGGACTACGTAGTGGTACCAATGATGATATTGGAATTATAGATTTATCGCCGTTAAGTACAAAAATATATTATATTATTATTGAGATTGACTGAATTGACTGTTTTACTATTATTGATATGCTGCCTGATATGTGATGAGTTGTCTGGAAATATCATGATTATTGGACTGCTTGGATATAATTATATTATATGTTTATTTTTGTTATATGTGGTAATGATTAGAATGATGACATGTTCATATGATGGGTGATTATTGTGATTAGGGATTTTATGAGTGTTGAAACATGGTAAGATATGGTGATGTGTGTGGGGGTTCATGATACATATGTTCAGAAGTGCCGAACCTACATGATTACTGTGATGTTGAGATGAGATTGATGAGATATGATTATTTTTGCGGTTGTTTACGAGATAGTGATGAGATGTTCAGGCACTAAGGGATGACCGAGAAATGGTCTGTGATATTTTCATATGCACTAGGGGTTTTATTCCCCGAGGGATGTATTTCTGTGGTTCAGATTATTTGCAGGACCATCCCAGACATTATTATTATTATTGTCACAGTTGTAGTTCATATATTGCATGAGCACCCTCGTGTTGGGGCCAAGGTGTGCACCGACGTGTATTGTGCAACTATAGTGTCATTGTTTTTCATGGGCATTCTCTCTCCGCGGATGAGGATGTGCACTGGGGACTCTAGAGACATGTCGTTTATTGAGATGGATACCTGAATATGTGGCTGTACATTATCATACACATTGCATTGCATTGCATCATGATGGAGGGTAGAGGAAGATAATAGACGTATCGAGGATGGTTGTACTTACATATATATAGATATATGGAGATGTATGTTTAGTGTGTTGTTATGGATTTAAATGTTGCTAAACCCTTTCCACGTTTGATGTTAAATAGTTTCTTATCCTCTTTCTGCTTTCTTGTATGTTGCTTCTTTATTGTTTTACCTTAGACCCGGATCACGCGGATGGCGCATTGGGATCATCCATGGATGACGCAGTCGGTGGGGTTCCCTCTCACGGGACTTTTGAGTTTGAGTTTGAGTTTGTGGATCCCAACAGGTGGCTAGTGGACCCAGTCACTCGATTTGTGGTATATACGTACCCCGTCTCGGTGACTACTAGATTAGGACAGGGAGCTCCGCTTGGTTTGATTGGTACTTTCCGTGCCGGCCAGACGTTTCCCTTTCCTATCGGATTTCCAGATGCACCATTGTCGCCGATGCCGTCGATGCATAGATGGTACCAGTTCCCTTTTTAGTACCCTTTGAGGTACCTACACCAGAGCTCGCACTAGCGTCAGCACCCGCACCAGAGCCTGTCATGGCACCAGTTTCGGAGGAGGACCCGGTGGTACCTGTCATTGATCTGATGCCTATCACGGAGGTACCCGTGCTTCCTGAGGTTAGAGTAACAGGGTCGGATTCCTCGAGAGTGTCATCCAGGTTGTCATCTAGGGACAGCAGAGCTTACCGACGGTTGTTCCAGAGATCTTCTGATAAGAGCTCTTCTAGTGGGAGCAGAGGTGTAGTGGGACCGTCGAGACTCTGGGGTGACAACGAGGGTAGTAGTTAGTGATGGTACAAGCAAGTGCTATCTACCTAGGTATGTAGGCATGTGTGAGGTTTTTATGTACTTTTGAGAGGGGATATGGATCTTGAGAGCCGATGAGGCATCTTTCGTTTAGACTTTTGATGTATTTTCATTTTAGTCCCCAGTTTGTACATATTCGGGATCCTACTGATAGGATCCTCTTTTATATTACTTATATGATATATATGTTTATGTATGGATGTATATACATACATTTATGTGATGGTTGTTTTATTTAAGTTTTAATTTTTCGTTGTTTTTAATATCATGATTAGGTCTTAATAATTTCGGGTTTTTCTTAATGGGACATCGGGACGTCTCAACAGGCTCAACTAGCAAGTATTGTTTGCACACCTAGCATCTCCAGGCTCAATCAAGTATTCTTTCAGTAAGCCTCTTCAGACTCTACAAAAGATAGGAGTTGATTGAAGCAGCAGTATTACAGATTACAAGTTTGCAAGTCAACCGAATAACACTCAATGAGTGAATAAATATTTAAGGTTGGTATGACCGCAATAAAGACTTCTTAATAAATACAAATGACTGAGCAGAGAGGTTTTCTGGGAAGAACTAAAGAGAGCTTTGATTGCGAAGAGAGTATTGATTGCTTCAGTAAGTTCGTTCGGGGGTGTGTCTTCAACAGTCTTCGAAGTTTTCTATTTATACCAATTAGTAATAAATCCGTTGAGGAGGATTCTTTAGACGAGTACGCTTCTGTTCTTCATTCATTAATGCCAAAGAGTCGTTCTAAACTTGCATTTAATGTTTGTGGTCGTTGGATATCTTCAAGACAAGTTGAACGTATATATTGGCATTGCTTTATCAGAGTGCAGCTTGATTCATAGCAGTGTATGTTGCTTTTCAGACTTAGGCAGCGCGACTTTCCTTATTTATGCAACGCAGGTCTGTGACTGAGTAAATGTCGTTTTACCTTTTGTAATAAGAAGAATTTCAAGCACGGGTTAATGCTTTTGGCTTTTGAATTTGAATTTCTTGATATGAAAGAGCAAAGGAATATTCTCGATATGAAAGACGCATCATCATAGCTTGTAGAAATTGAGTCTTTCTTCAGACGCATCAAAATACAGACGCATCTTTAAGACTTGTCTGCTCTTGCTTTATGATATGCACACTTAATACACATATTAGTGGATTTCAAGAGGTTCACTTAAAATCATTCTTTTGTTTCGATTCATCAAAATTTAGAGATGTCAAAAACCTAGACTTAACAGTGGGGTATAGAAGGTCCAGAACCAATGAGTACAGAAGGTTCATTATGTGCAGAGATGTCAAATGGAAGTAGTTTGTGCATCCAGGCGAAAATGGCAAGCTAGCAGACTATGGAGACTATCTGATGTATGGTCATCTCCAAGCTGAATTATCAATGCCTCGATTCTACAGAGCTGCCAATTTTGAGCCTCCAACCTGGTTGGATGATAAACCTCTAGCTGATCTAGTTTTATAGCTAGAAAGGCTAAAGATTTTATGCCAATTGAGCGAATCAACCTCGCTAATTACCCAAATTTAGCTTTCTTTGTGCCTAAGCAACGTTTTTAGTCACTTAGGTAACTTTTAGGATAATTTGTGACTTTTTGAGTCAATAAAGCATTCTAATGCCGCTTTTATTTTTAGGCTAAAAGTGAAGCTCGAGGAAGCAAGAAAAATTGAAGAAAACAAGCAAAAAGGAAAGCAGGAGTGTCTTGCCTCGCGAGCCAGAGCTGAAGACTGATCAAGAATTTGCAACCTTTCAGGCTCGCCTTGTGAGCAAGTGCTCGCCTTGCAAGCCAGACAGCAGGAAATTCTGAATCACATGGTCCCGCCTCGCGAGACAGCTCTCGCCTCACGAGAATTCAAATTTGAACTGGATCCAAAATAAGGGCTCATGAGCTCACCCCTCTAGCGTACGCTATTTTCAGTTTTGAATTTAAAGCTTGTTTTGGAGCAGATTAGGGATCCTAGTTTTAGATCTACTTTCTTGTTTCTCTTGGAGCTGCGTCTCCCTTAGTTTTTCGTAGGATTATTTCAATTGTAATGACTTCTTTTCTTTTGGATTTGATTATACCTTCGATGAGGAACTAATACTCCTTCTAATGGAACGATGAAGCCGCTCATGACTGCATATTAATTCAGTGATGTTTTCTTACTCCCTCCTCTTAATTTCTTGTTTCCTAATTCTGACTTTATTAAGTTAATCAAAAGAGCTCGTGGTTAACTAGTCAAGCGCGACGAGTCCGACCGGAGATTCGCGCTTTAGGACTTGGATTAGGAACTGAGGGCTTAATGAATCTAACTTGTGTGTTGTCGAATAGAGATAGAGGCAATTTGCAGGCGTAGGTGTTTCCTTTTGTGCTTGACCGAGACATTAGGATAACTTAGGGTTCCTAGTTGGCAAAAAAATTGAACTTAGGGATAAGAAGATAATCACTTGGGTTGTATGCTTAATTGGGCAAGTGGATTCTGGACGTTAGATATCCAAGCCATAACTAAATCTAGATTTGTTTGTTTAAGTTTTAGATAATTGAAATTGATAATTAAGTAGATAACATATTTTATCTCGACCACCTCTCATAGTTGAGTTGGTCAATTAGTTGTTATTTTCTTTGAATTGGAAATAATTGGTCTCCCAATCCATGTGTTAGACTTCGGTAATTACTTGTCGTGTTTTTATTACTTGTTTCGATCCGGTACACTTGCCGGAGCCCATCAAGTTTTTTGTGCCGTTGCTGGGAATTGGCCCACTTCAATCCAATTCCCACTTCACTTTTTAAATTGCAAATCCAATTGAAATAAACTTTTGTGCCTTCAAATTTTCTTTATTCGCGTACAAGAACACTTCAACTTGGCAAGGCCAAATTCCTTGCTTCCATCTTCAATAAAATTCACGTTGGACCCATGTTCCTTTGGATTCAATTCAATTTCTCCATATAGCTTCCATTTCTCTTGCTGGACCCACGTGGATATACATATAAACATTATGCACTTCAGCTTCAATTAATATTGTGCCGCTTCATCTTTTATTGTTGTTTTCTTTCTTTATTTTCTTAAGCAGTGCTTCATTTTGTTCTTGATATCTTCCTAAAAATTAAAATAAGAAAAACATAAGAAAATTAACTAAAATCTAATTAAAATTAATTAAATGCATGCATTCACTCTAAAATATCCAAAATAGGAAAACAAAGTCTAATTTGGGTTAAATCAATCATTCAACAAAATTTAATTGATGAAATCCACTCTAAAATAATAGCTAAAACATGATAAGCCAGTGGATTATCAAAATACCCCAAACTTAAACTTTGCTTGTCCTCAAGCAAACTAAAACTCAAAAAGACTCAAAACTGGGTAAGCTGAATAGACTCAATCAAACCTTACATAAAATTCGTGCAATTTTCTCAATACAATTCCAATCAATGTTCCCCCTATTTCATTATAGTAATCCCCACATACATTTACTTCAAACAAAGAGAATTTCATCATAAGTACAATCATCAATCTAAGTTGAGGATCCAACATGCACATAAAAGGGAGATCACCAATTTCAAACAATTGCTTTCCTCACAAGGGCATATAGTATTTCACTCATTCGCTCAATTTGTCTAGGATATAAACTTTCACTCAATTTCACATTTTAAGAGCGCTTTCTATGAATTTGATTTTTATCTCAAAAATACTTCCCATGAAAACATGCATGCATCATAAAAAGGTCTTTTAAAGGTTGTAACGGGGTCTGGCTTAAGGTAGGGTAATCAAAGGTACAAGGCTAAGACCCTAAGAACTAAGAGAGCATGGACATTTTTATACCTTGACTTTCCACTCTTATTCTTTTTTCCATTTTTTTTTTCATTCTTTCACTTTGGACGGCTACAACATTTTCCTTTTAATACCCTTTTTGATACTTTTGTACTTTTTTTCCTTTTCTATTTGCCTTTGGCTTCAACCTTTTCTTTCTTTTCTTTTTCTCAACCCAAAATAACATATCAAACCCTTGTAACCACGCCAAACTTAGTTTCTTACACCCTTTGTCTTGCTAAGCATCCATGCTCTCCAAAATCCTAAGATTGGGTTAGTATGGTTTTTCCGGATTTTTGACCTATATCATAAGGTCATCAAGAAACAATAGGCAATTAGGCTCAATGTGGCTAACTAGGAAACATGCATTAGGGATGGTTCTTTTTAGGCCAAGTAGTTATTTCAAAGAAAATTGCCTAAATCATTTGATGCAAACATATAAACATGCAAACCATGAAGAGATTCAAGCAAATCCGGGAAAGTACAATTTAAAAGTGATTCACACAATTCAAAAACATGTTGGAGGCTCAAATTCCTCACCTGGACATTTTTAGCAAATTATTTAACCGAGGTACAATCCCTAGTGTGTGCACCCCCTTCACCCCAAACTTTTCATAAATCATGCAATCCAAACAAAAATTCTTAAAGTTAAATTTTCAATTTTCACATTGGATCAATTTTCAATTTTCAAAACATAGGGGGAAATCACCATAAATCAACATTTTTCATGCAATCCATCTATCGTAAATTTAATTAAAATCCATTCAAGCTCACCGACACAAGACTCAACACACATATGACTCGAAGCAAAGCAAAGCAAAGCAAAGATAATTAAAAATAGAAGGGTTTAGAAAAACTCATGAAGACGCTTCTACTAGGATCTCATTGCTTGTGGTACAATGGCCAAGAGGGGACCAACTTTGTAACATCCACACATGCAAGCAAACCAACATACTTATCCAACTCAACTTCTATGCTCCTCAACAGGAATGGTGAAGGAATAGTTTTCTACATTATTCTTCTTAATCGTCCCTTGCAAAGGAATAATGGGGGATAATTCCTCCTTGCACTCTGCTTCATTATCCTCTCCTCTTAAATCATCTTCCACCATGACTTCATCTTCATTTAAGTCCATATTGGCAACAACATTTTCTTCAATTTGAGTCTCGTGCGGCTTTTCTGCTAGCAATTTAGAAAATTCGCCAGCTTGCTCTTCTAACCTTTGAAAGTTGTTCCTTAGCATCTCCGCTATCAATTGAGAACATTTCTTATGCATTTTATGCCTTTGAATCATGACACTAAATTCATCTTTGCTACGCTCTATGCTCTGGATCAAACATTGAGAATCTATATCCCAAAGTGATTCCAGCACCTTGGGATCCAGCTTAATGTGTGGTGGTGGTTGTAAGGATGACAAATAGGATCTCCATTCCTCGTTGGAGTATATCTTCACATGCTTATCAACAATACAATCAAGCACGACCCAATCAATTTGAGATTCCCTGTTTAGATAGAAACAATGGTTCATGTGTGGCATCCACCTAACACAAACAAAACTCAAAAGAAAAGATCAAATATACACAAAACAGAAAAAAAAAAAAAAAAAAAAAAGTCTAAAGTAGTTGTCTTCTTTGTTACTAATGATATTGGTAGTGCCAATCCCTGGCAACGGTGCCAAAAACTTGATAGGATCCGGGAAGCGTACCGGATCGAAGCAAATAATAATAAAATGGTGAGAAATCGAGTATTGAACTCAAGGATTGGGAAACCAAGTACCACTTCACAAATTAAACAACTATTTGAACTAAGAAATATGTATGAAAAGATTTCAAGAAAATAAAAGAAGCAATAAAATAAATCAAATATTTTTGGGTTTTTAAATATGAGAATAGATTTCCAAGATTGAGACTGCCACAATGATCAATTATGAATTCTGATTGACTACCACTTTATTAATATCTAACTCAATTGAAAGTGAATCATCCTAACTTAGTTAATGTTCCCTCTCGAGATACATGAACCGTGCAACACCTACTCTCGTGGTAATTGTATTTAAATTGAACCGATTACGATTTATGATAATTCAATTGTACCCTCGAAGGACCGCTTCTAACTCTCCTGATTTAAGTCATCAGTTCAGTTCCTATGGATCCAATACCTAGGTTCACTTCTCAGTTCATCCCTAGAATATTTAAGACATCCAAAAAGGTGATCAATTAATTTACATAGATTAAACACAATAAGAACCAAATCAAAAAGTGAAATATTAAAAAAAAAAAGATCAAATATTCATCATAATAATATCAAAGGACATTGTCCAATCCTAAAAACAAAGAAAACTAACAAGAAGAAAAGAATAACAAAAATGCACCATTGTGGCCTATGGAATGGAACTCTGCGGCGCTGTCTGTTTTTTTTCTGCGCAAGAAAATCGCTCTATATATATTGCAGCAAGTCTCAATATCCTCATTGAATCAGGATTAAATTCTCGCACGAGCCCCAGACGATTTGCTTCACGCTGCTATCTCTCCAATTTATTTTTCTGATCAGCAATTATTATCCATATCTTCAATTTCATTATGTCAGCTCCTTCACAATTTACTTCATGTTGACTATCTCTCTCTCTTAATTCCAATTGATCTTTTTTATTTTCCTGGATGCAATCACCAAGTGATCACGTGGGCCCACTTCAATCCAATTACCACTTCACTTTTTAAATTGCAAATCCAATTGAAATAAACTTTTGTGCCTTCAAATTTTCATTATTCCCGTACAGGAACACTTCTACTTGGCAAGGCCAAATTCCTTGCTTCCATCTTCAATAAAATTCATGTTGGATCCATGTTCCTTTGGATTCAATTCAATTTCTCCATATAACTTCCATTTCTCTTGCTGGACTCACGTGTATATATATATAAACATTAAGCATTTCAGCTTCAATTAAGATTGTGCCGCTTAATCTTTTATTGTTCTTTTCTTTCTTGATTTTCTTAAGATGTGCTTCCCTATATCTTCCTAAAAATCAAAATAAGAAAAACATTAGAAAATTAACTAATATCTCATTAAAATTAATTAAATGCAAGCATTGACTCTAAAGTAATCAAAATAGGATTACAAAGTCTAATTTGGGTTAAATCAAGCATTCAACAAAATTTAATTGATGAAATTCACTCTAAAATAATAACTAAAACATGATAAGCCAGTGGATTATAAAACCCGTGGATGATCGAACCGAGAAGATTCCCCTAACGGGGACTTTGGAGTTCGAGTTTATAGATTCTAACGATTTGTGGACCTCGTCACCCGGCTTGAAGTATATACCGCCCCACTCGGTGACTAAGGACTAGGGCAGGGAGCTCCTTTAAGTTTGATGGGTACTCTCAGAGCCGGCCAGACGTTTCCCTTCCCTATTTGATTTCTGGATGCACAGTTACCGCCAATGCCAGAGATGGCACCAGTTCCCTTCCTTGTACCATTCGAGGTACCTGCTCCAGAGCAAGCACCAGCTCCCGCACCGGAACCCATCCTTGCACCAGTTCCAGAGGAGGACCCAGTAATACCAGTTCATGATCTGATGCCTGTCCCGGAGGCACTCGCTCTTCCCGAGGTTAGAGCGACATGGTCGGAGTCTTGCAGAGTGTCCTCCAGGTTACCATCCAGGGATAGCAGGGCATACTGATGGTTGTTCCAGAGATCTTCAGAGATGAGCTCTTCCAATGGTAGTGGAGGAGTAGCGGGACCGTCAAGACTCAAGGGTGACGGCGAGGGTAGTAGCCAGTGATGGCTCAGGCCAGTGCTATATGTATAGGTATGTGTGTGTGTTCGGTTTTGATGTATTTTTAAGAGGGGACTGGGTGTTAAGAGTTGGTGAGGTATCTTCTGTTCTAGTCTTTTGATGTATTTTTTTATTTTATATCAGTCTGTATATATTTGGGATCCTACTGATGGGATTACCTGACAGTTTTATGTATGTATATTGATATATATGTGGTTGATGGTTGTTTTATTCAAGTTTTAAATTTTTCCACTGTTTTAATATAACCGTGTAACGCTATTATCAGGGTTAGGTTTTAATTAATTCGTGTTTTTCTTTAATGGGATGTCAGGGCGTCTCATTTGGTGGTATCAGAGCAGTTCGGTTCTATATGGACTGTGAAGTAGGCTGTATTGGCCATTTATTTGAATCTACATCGGATATCGACTATGCTTAGAAGTTGAATAGTGAGTCCGAAAGCGACATTTGTGTGACATATAGTATTTATATTCCAGTTTATGTAGTATTATATGTCATACTAATGTGAGTTAATGATTTCTTTTGATAGGATCATAGCTCGAAGTAGAGGTAGAGGACATGGTAGACGTGGTGGTGGTAGAGCTACAGAGGGGGACCCTAGAGTGGGTAATGACGATGATTATCAGCCAGAGGTAGGAGCTGGAGGTGGAGGGGAGTCATCCGAGACTCTCCATACTATTCGTGAGTTAGAATCTGTTCTGTTGCAGTAGGCACAGCAGAATGCTCAGAGGATGCAAAGAGATACAGAGTTACAGGAGCAGCAAGATAGGAGGAGAGCTGCTGAGGTTGAGGATGCAGGATTGGCTACCTTTATGAAAGGTAAGCCACCACAGTTCTGAGGAGATTATGATCCAGAGCGAGCTGAGTGGTGGATACAGGAGTTGGAGAAGATCTTTCACACCATGAGATGCATAGATGATAGGAAGGTGACTTATGCCGCTTTCATGCTGATAGGAGGAGCAGAGTCGAGGTGGAGAGGAAAGAGGAGGTTGCCAGAGGGAGAGGGCATGTTGATTTGTTGGGATTTGTTCAGAGACTATTTCTTTGAGAAATATTTTTCGTGGTTAGTCAGACGTGAGAAGGAGAGGGAGTTCATGAGTCTCCGATAGGGGAACATGAGTGTTGGAGACTACACAGCCAGATTCGAGGCTTTGATACAGTTTTTGGAGTTATATCAGAGGTTCCCATATGAGGATTGGATGTGCCAGAGGTTTGAAGAGGGGTTACGGCACGAGCAGAGGAGGGCTATAGTGCCCTTGGATATTCTGAGTTTTCCCGAGTTAGTTGAGTGGTGCAGTGCCATCGAGAGTATGGACCAGAGGTAGGCTGCAGAGTTGAGGCAGCAGTGGAGTGGAGGTCCTACTAGGGCAGGTCATCAGAGGAGAGATGATAGAGGTTCGTAGTGGAGGAGAGGACCATACACTAGACCCGCGCAGAGTGCTCAGACCTATGCACCAAGTACCGATTCTGGCAGCAGCACCAATTAGCAGAGAGGGCTAGCAGCAAAGAGGCCCAGTTTGTTTTAGATGCGAAGGTCTTCATTACATCGGGGAGTTCCCAAATAGATCTGGTTATTTCATCTGTGGAAAACCAGGTCATTTTGCTAGGGAGTGTAGGCAGAGAGCAAGACAGCAACAACCAGCTGCCGGCAAAGGAGTCAGTACTTCTAGAGGTGGAGCTGGGAGAGGAGTTCCAGTAGCAGTACGACAAACGGCCAGACCTCAGGCCACAAGGAGGGTGTTTACCGTGAAAGGAGTTGAATCCTCTCAGTCTGCAGATCTTATTCAAGGTATGTGTTTAATATCTGGCAGACTCTCGTCTGTGTTGTTTGACTCAGGCGCTACACATTCGTTTGTTTCCCATGAGTGTGTGGATCACTTGCATTTACCCGCTTCCCAGTTACCATATACTATTACAGTATCTACCCCAACAAATGATTCTTTGATTACTATGTCTGTTTTCCTACAGTGTCCTATAGTTGTTGAAAATAGGACATTCCTTGTGGATCTCATCTATTTGCCTATGCAACAGATAGATGTTATTCTTGGCATGGATTGGCTTTCGGCTAACCGTGTAGTATTAAATTGTGCCCGAAAAACCCTATCTTTTCTTGAGCCTTCTAGCATAGTATATGCCAATGAAGGAACAACTATGAGGAGTGACGATTCTCGGTAGTATGTGATGCTTTTCTCTTTGGAAGCTAAGGGGACTCCGAGTATAGATTCTATGCCTATCATGAGAGAGTTTCCTGAGGTTTTCCCTCCTGATGTTCCAGGTTTGCCACCAGAGAGGGAAGTTGAATTCATGATAGATCTCATACAAGGAACATGACCTATATCAATAACACCTTATCGGATGTCACCTGTAAAGTTGGCAAAGTTGAAGAAACAATTGGATGATATGATGAAGAAAGAATTTATTAGACTGAGTGTTTCACCGTGGGGAGCACCAGTGTTGTTCGTGAAGAAGAAGGATGGAAGTTCTAGGTTCTGTATGGATTACTGGCAGTTAAACAAGGATGAAATTAAGAATAAGTATCTGTTTCCTAGGATGGATGATCTGATGGATCAGTTGAAGGAAGCTGCGGTGTTTTCTAAGATTGACTTAAGACGCGGATATCATCAGATTAAGGTGAAGACGGAGGATACCTAAGAGAGCTTTCAGGATGAGGTATGGTCACTGAATACTTGGTTATGTCGTTTGGTGTGACTAATGCTCCAGCGGTGTTCATGGATTACATGAACAGGATATTTAGATCGTTCCTCAACAAGTTTGTAGTGGTGTTCATAGATGATATTCTTATCTATTCCCGTTCTCGGGAAGAGCATAAGGAACACCTGAGAGTTGTGTTGGAGGTGTTAAAAGATAGGCAGTTATATGCGAAGCTATCCAAGTGTGAATTTTGGTTAGAGGACGTTCAGTTCTTAGGTCATATAATCAATAAAGAAGGGATAATAGTTGATCCAGTTAAGGTAGAGGCTGTGATTAAATGGGAGAGACCTAAGTCAATGAGTGAGGTGAGGAGTTTCCTAGGATTAGCAGGGTATTACAGGAGGTTCATTGAAGGTTTCTCGAAGATTGCGTTGCCTATGACTCAGTTAACGAGAAAGGGTACGACGTTTATCTGGACGGAAAAGTGTGAAGAGAACTTTCAAAAGCTAAAGGAGAAGTTGACTACGTCTCCAGTGCTGACGTTACCAGATCCTCTAGGATAGTTTGACGTGTATTGTGATGCGTCATATCAAGGATTGGGTTGTGTTTTGATGCAAGAGGGAAGAGTTGTGGCTTATGCTTCCCGACAACTGAGGGTTCATGAAAGGAATTATCCATGATTTGGAGTTTGCAGCTATATTGTTCGCATTGAAAGATATGGCGACACTATCTCCATGGAGCTAAGTTTAATGTGTTCAGCGATCACAAGAGTTTAAAGTATTTGTTTGATCAAAAGGAGCTGAACATGAGGCAGCGTAGATGGATGGAATTTATTAAGGATTATGAGTTTGATCTTCAATACCATCCTAGGAAAGCAAATGTAGTGGCGGATGCACTGAGTAGGAAATCTTTACATATGTCCGCAATGATGGTGAAAGAGATGGAGTTGCTTGAATAGTTTAGAGATATGAACCTACCTAGGTATGGATTTGACTGAGGATAGAATATGCTTGGGTATGATCACCATCGGTAGTGAGTTTTCGAGAGACCTTAAAGCTAAACAGGTTCAGGATGAATATTTGCAAGAGGTGAGTCGAGGCATAGATGAGGGTAAGGTTTCAGAGTTTAGGAGAGGATCCGATGGTGTGTTGACCTTTGGAGATTGGATATATGTGCCTGAGAACTTAAAGTTTAGGAAGATGATCTTAGAATAGGCACATAAGAGTAAGTTGAGTTTTCACCTAGGAGCCACCAAGATGTATCAAGATTTGAAGAAAATGTTTTGGTGGCCAAAGATGAAGAAAGAAGTGGCGGAGTATGTTCTATCATGTTTGGTTTGTTAGAAAGCTAAGATAAAACATCAGAAGCCTGCAGGTTTGTTGCCGTCTTTGGATATCCCAGAGTGGAAATGGGAGAGTATAGCCATGGACTTTGTGGTTGGATTACCACGAACTCCGAAGAAGTTTGATGCGATTTGGGTTATCATTAATAGGTTAACGAAGTGTGCTCATTTCTTACCTATTGGTGAGAGTTATAGCTTAGAGAGGTTAACCCAGATCTACATCAAGGAATTCATAAGGTTGCACGGTGTGCCGTCAAGTATTGTCTCCAACCGAGATCCTAGATTTACATCTAGATTTTGGAGTCAGTTACACAATGCTTTGGGAACCAAGTTGATTATGAGTTCAGCTTATCATCCTCAGTCGGATGGGCAGTCAAAGAGAACAATTCAATCATTGGAGGATCTTTTAAGAGCCTGTGTGTTGGAACATGTTGGTAGTTGGGATGAGTTCCTACCTTTGATTGAGTTCACTTACAATAACAATTTCCACAACAGTATTGAGATATCACCGTATGAGGCTCTGTATGGGAGAAAGTGTAGGACTCCATTGTGTTGGTATGAGACTGGCGAGAGCCAAGTGTTGTGTCCCGATGTGGTACAGCAGACAACGGAGCAAGTCTGGAAGATAAGAGAGAAAATGAAGGAAGCACATGATAGGCAGAGAAGCTGCAGTGACAAGAGGAGGAGACCCTTAGAGTTCCAAGAAGGTGATCACGTGTTCTTGAGAGTCACTCCGAAGATTGGAATTGGCAGAGCTATAAAGTCTAGAAAGCTTTTCAGATCCTTCGACGGATTGGTCTAGTAGCTTATCAGATAGCCTTACCCCCAAACCTTTCTACCCTTCATGATGTCTTTCATGTTTCCCAGTTAAGAAAATATTATCCAGATCCTTCTCATGTCATTGAGCCAGAGTCCATACAACTCCGAGAGAATCTAGAATATGAGGCTTTACCGATTAAGATTGCAGATAGAAGGATTAAAGAACTTCGTGGTAAACAAATTCCCTCGGTTAAGGTCATATGGGATGTTAGTACCGGAGATGCTAATTGGGAGCGTGAGGCAGACATGCAACAGCAGTATCCACACTTGTTTTCAGGTACGTAAATTCTGAGGACGGAATTTCTTTTAAGAGGGGTAGAAATGTAACAGCCCGATTTTATAATTTGTTTTATGTATGATTTTTAATTTTAAGACTTGAATTATATGGTTAATATGCTAGTTAAGGTCTAGGAACTCTTTCATGGGAAGTACGCAATCATCGGGAGTGAATTTGAATGTGAACAAACCCTAGGATTTTCCTATTTATCGTCTAAAAGGCTTAGATGTGTGGAATAAGAAACTTGGATTTAAGAAAGATATTAGGCATTTTTGAGGATTTGAGGTTGTTCATTAGGTATTGAAGAGCCTATATCTCAAATTTGAGGTCAATCGGACTTCAAACGAGCTCAGAACGCCAAGAAATGTGTGAGGTCAATGTTGTTGACCAGAGGCCAGTGCTGAGCGTGGGGAAGCTGACGTTGAGCACTGGGAAGTGGTGCCATGTACAAGGACGCGTGGAGGGTGATGTGGCACGTGTATAGACACTCTAGCACTGAGTGCTGGAAATATGGCGCTGAGTGCCAACACGAGAAAATTGAAAAAAATTAAAGATGCCCCTTAAGTTACCTCAGATGAAAATAAGAAGACAGAAGGCAGAGAGCGGAAAGTGAGAAGTAGAGAGAGATAGAGTGAGAGAGCTAGAGAGAAGGAGTCTCGGCTCGAATTACAACTTGATTGATCGTCCCGTTATGAATCCGAGCACGTGGTTGCTTTCGTGGCAACGTCATCTTCATCTTTCTCCTTCTCTTGTCTTCTATATCGGGGTGGCGTCGGGTGGATGAGTAGATAGGTGGTTCATCACAGAACCACTTGTTTCCATTGTTGGATATTTTTATTTAACCTTATGTTATATTGAACGGTTGGGATAAAACAGGTTGGTTGATCACACTTAATTTTTCATATTTGCTATCTGGTCCTTTCGCGTGTGTTAACGGTAAAATAGAGCGTCATGACACCCTTAAGTGGATCGGTTATTTTGTGCCATGTGAATTGGTTATCATCAAAATGTTACTTAAAAATGAACCGGTTACCTATGTCCTTAGTGAATCGGTTATTTGACCTCATGTATACATGTGACAACAGTAAGTAGTGAATATGGTCACGCGCATAGTCACAAACAAACACAAGTATGTTAACTTATAAAATGTTCCATTTTTTACACTAGTCCTATACAAACACACAAAATTAAACCACACTATAGGAAATCAAACACACAAAAGAAAACCACAATGCATGGAATGAAAATACACAGAATTCAAACAAGGCTTTCAAACAAGTAGAACTCTAATCATTAGCTTCATCATCATCTTCATATTCTCCTTCATAATAGTCTTCAATGCATGCAAGTCTGGTATCTATCTGATCAAAGCGAGTATCTATACGAGTATTAAGATGAGTCATGTCTAGCCTCATATCTCTAAGCTGTTCCATTACTGCATTCTGAAAATGATTAGTGAAGATAGTACCACTATAAGTAGTACCACTAACCGTAGAAGGGGCAACATTTGTTGGATCAGTTGGAATCTGAAGTCGATTACTTCCACCACCAGTACAAGCAATACACCAATGACCATTTATTTGTCTTTTTATTCCCAGGTGAGCAGAGGTAGACTTAGCAAATTCACTTGTTGGATTGAGAGGATCACATTTTACGGCACTTGTATCTATTCCAAAAATAGTCAATGATCCTGCTAATTAAAATTGCATATACAAGAAGACCTAAGGAATCCTTACGTTTAGTTCTCATCATCTTCTCAGAAAAGAAGAAAGGCCTGTTCACAATTATCCTATTCTTTAGGATCCATAAAAGATAGATGTCATTTTCCTGGACTTCAGTACCATTTCCCGTATGAGGGTTGACTATGGTACATATGGCATAATGAAGTAGTCTACTTTCCATTGTTAAGAAACCTATTATGATTGTTTTTCCAAGTTGGTTATGCATGCTTGGGTCTGTTAGCATTTGCTTAAGGCTCTCATTGCGGTCATACCCATCCAATGCATGTTCATTGGAGAGTTTTAACTGCACACCTTCACTCTTCAATCCATTAACAGACTTCCAAACAGCAGGGGTTAATAAGATTTTTCTATCCTTGAAACTTGAAACTAAATAACCTTCTTCAGTTGTATTGAGATTGTAGTAGAATATACCTACTAGATCAGGATAGAAATCCCCTCGCAGACTTACCATTTGTTCTAAGCCTTGAGCAACGATGTCTTCCTGGAATTTGAAGCCTTCACTTGTGAAGTATTTGCACCTCATCCATCATGGTTCCATGACTGGCCTTGGTATAAAAGTCCTGAAGAAGTCCAAGGCTTGTTCTTTAGTTGTGAACCAAACATAAATGTTTATTCTTTCATGTATAGGATACCTGAATTGTTCAGAGAGGGAGTGGGACCAATGAGATGGGGTTGGTTGTATCTCAGATGGTAGAGGTTGAGGGGGTGGTGGATGAGATGAGCTAGGTTGATCGTGTGATGGTTGGGTGGGTTGGCTTGGGTGAGGAGCAGAAGATGAATCTCCTTTAGTGCGGCCAAGAGATGGTCTTGTATCATGAGCTACTTTTGGCCTCTTTGAAGCTTTCTTTGCTTTGGGCGGCATTATTGCAGAAGTTTGAAGATAAGATGCAAAGATGGTATATGGCAATGAGATGAGATGATGATGTCGATGGAGTTATAGTGAAGTTGATGTGAGTTTGTGAGTTGAGATGGGAGGGTAGCTACGAGTTATGAGGGGAGTTATGAGGGCGTTAAGAGGGATTTATGGAAGTTAGGGGGAGGCAGTGTAGCGATGCAAATGGAGAGACCATAACCGGATATTTTGTTTCCATGAATCGGGTACCACAAATGTGTATTTGATTCAGATCATTTGTGCCTTGTGAACTGGTTACATAAAATGCCCAGTGATTCGGTTACCGATACCGTGAACCGGTTATATTGAATGTCATAATACACAACGAATCGAGTACTTAAAAGTTTGAATACGTTAAAAAAACGGTTACCGTATAGATTAAAATTTTATAGGGTAAAGGCCAAAACTGGTGGTTGACAAAACAACCAGGTGACATTTTGGTCCAAAATACCAAATTTGTCCTAAAATGCATGTCAAAATAGTCATTTTTAGGACAATTTTTAGGGACATGATGGTCCCAGGGACTATTTTGACACGCATTTTACATTCTTGAAGACCAAATTGATACTTTCCATTTTTCAGTGACCAAAATGTAGCATTGTTTTTTTGTTAAGGACTAGTTTGTGCCTTTACTCAATTTTATTGTTTCATTTCATAGTAAAAACTATTTGTTATTAATAATATAATAAATAGTAAATTTAATATTTTATATTAAATACGTAAAATATCAACTTGGTTGTGGCGAAGTATGAGAACCAATAAAAATATTTTACTTCGGTTGTAAGCAATTTTCCAACAAAGCCCAATTTTAAAAATCAAAATAATTAAATTTTAAATTTATACAAGATGAAATTATAATAGATACTAAAATGTAATCAACAGTATGTATTTAAAAATAATAGTAAATATTTAAAATAATTTTAAATATTAAGATATATTGTTATGTTCGGTTTGATTGTCATTAAACCCTAGAACTAAACCAATCATAATCGAGTTTTGTTAGGTTTGGTTGGATTGGAACCAATTGGTAACAAATCTGAACCAAATAAGTTGGTTTGACTGAACAACGGTTTGGTTCGGTTCGGTTCGATTCGGTCACAAAAACTATTAAATATTAAAAATATATAAATATTAAATCTAACGAATATTATAATATAATGAATAGTAAATAATTAAAAAATGCAAATAAATATAATGAATTGTAAATATTAAAAAATAGATTAATATTAATCTAAAAAATATCAGAATATATTAAATTGGCTTGTTAAGGCCTAGTTAGGTCATATTGGCCCAAGTTAGGGTGACAATTGTCTATACAAACATTTTAGTAATGTTGGGCTAACTAAGTCACAATGGGCTAGTTTAGTCATATTGGACAAAGTCGACTTGGGGTGTAAGACCCGACCAATGAGATGATGAACCTGAAAATACATATCAAACCAAATAATTTGGTTCAGATTTTGTGGTGTTTAAAGTATCGATTATAATGCTATGTAATGAATTCGTTACGGTTAGGGTTAGGGTTTGGGTTAGGGTTTATAACATGAAATGCAATATTAGCCCATGAATCGATCTAAGGGTAGAAAATTAATTTTATCAATAAAGCAATATTGCCATGAAAAGCCGGATAAGTCATATTTGACCAAATAAGTCGAATCAGGCCAATATAGTCATGTTAGGGCCTAGTTAGGTCATATTAACCCAAGTTGGGTGGCATTTGTCTATATGACCAATTTAGTAGGGTTGGGCTAGCTAAGTCACATCGGGCTAGTTTAGTCATATTGGACAAAGTCGGCTAGGGGTGTAAGACCCGACCAATGAGATGATGAACCGAAAAATAAAGATCAAACCAAATAATTTGGTTCAACTTTTGTGGCGTTTAAAGAATCGATTATAATATTATTTAATGGATTTGTTAGGGTTATGGTTAGGGTTATGGTTAGGGTTGGGGTTGGGGTTTAGAACATGAAATGCAATATTGGTCATGGAATCGATTAAATGGTAGAAAATTTAATTTTTCCAAAAAAGTAATATTCTCCATGAAATACATATTGAGCTGGATAAGTCATATTGATTTCCCTTTGTTTGTTTGTATGAAAATAAAAAAAATTAAATAAAAAGTGAGTAGTGTGGGACCAAATGCATACTTTTTTTACATATGACGGGTTTAATAAAATTTTTTATGAATATGAAACAAATTGAGATTTGCCCAAAATATTACCTTAACCCTTTTTTACTTATTTATAAATACTATATTGGAAAAATTAAATTTGACTAAATAAAAATTATAATTATAATGCACTTTATAGATAATAAATTACCTGTTTACATTTTATGGGTTAAATATACTATACTTCTAAATACTCCAACTCACCTTTGATGCTAGGCTTAGAGTAAAAATAAGAAATAAAAATAATAATAAAAACAAGACTTGATCCAAAATAATAATAATAATATCGTGAAAGAACATAACAATCGTTGATGCGAATTGACCTTCAACAATCGAACGGTAAGAGGCATTTACATGTCAACAATTCGTGTAGTCATTTGACCTTAAATATGAATGTGACTATGGTGAGAATAAAGTGTGACGATGCACATTTGAATGTTGTATCCAGAATGCGATTAGGGTAAAGGGTTTCGTGAATTGATTATTATGGTTACATGAATCGAGTAGTCAATGGAATGGATTCTGTGAATTGGTTAACCTACCTTGGTGAACCGGTTAACTGAATAAATTACAAATAATAAATTATTATGGTAAATTATATCTGACCTTAAGTAAAAATTTGACAACGGTGAATATAAATTGTGACTACGCGAACAAAAATTTCATAGCCCGAACATGATTGGTTCATGCTTTCCTGAATCGATTAGTATGTTAAAATGAATTGAATATTTGGTGGATTTCCTGATTCGATTATTACGTCCATGTGAATCAAATCATCAATATTTTGGAAAAAATTCATACGTTAAATAGAGGTTAAGTAAAATGATATTGCAAATATTGTTGAATGTAAATTTTTCTTAGGAAAACTAGGTGCTTGGGCTAATTAAGTCACAACGGGCTAGTTTAGTCATATTGGACAAAGTCGGCTAGGGGTGTAAGACCCGACCAATGAGATGATGAACCCTAAAATCTAGATCAAACCAAATAATTTGGTTCAGATTTTGTGGCGTTTAAAGTATCGATTATAATGCTATGTAATGGATTCGTTAGGGTTAGGGTCCTGGTAATCCATTACAAGGTTAGCAACTCTGCATGATGGAAATAAACAATGTCCATGTATAACGAGAATAGTCATCCACAATAACAAGCGCATAGTAATTACCACCAAAGCTCATGGTTCTAGATGGACCAAACAAATCCATATATAAAAGCTGTAAAGGCCGGTTTGTAGAAACAACATTTTTAGTTTTGAAAGAGGTCTTTACTTGTTTTCCTTTTTGACAAGCATCACACGTCTTGTCTTTTTCAAAATGGAGCTTTGGTAAACCAATTACTAGGTCCTTGCGAACCAACTTATTAAGATGGTCCGTGTGAATATGAGCCATTCTCCTATGCCATAGCCAAGTTTCATCCTCTTTAATTATTAGACAGCATACATCATTTGAAGGTAGGTTATCCAATCAAACCATATAGATATTTCCAATTCTTTGTCCAATTAATTTAGTTTGATTATTAGAATCCTTGACCATGCATTTTGAGTTATCAAAAACGACATTGAAGTTTTTATCACAAAGTTGGCTAATACTCAAAAGATTGTGTTTTAGACCTTCAACATACAAAACATTTTAAATGATGGGATTCAGACTCTTACCAACCGTTCCAATTCCTAAGATTCTACCTTTGTTGTTGTCACCATAGAAAAATATCCACCCTTTTTAGGTGTGAGTGATGAGAACTTGGTTTTGTCTCCCGTCATGTGCTTGGAGCATCCACTGTCAAGAAATCAATTTGAGTTCCTTGCTTTCAAGCACACCACATCCTCGTCGTCCTCATGATTGGCCATGAGGCAAAGGTTTGTTTCCTCGTTGTCATATTCATCGAAGGAGTCCATGTAATTGTCTTCCCAAGAAATGTATGCTCTCCTTCCTTTTCTATCCTTTTGTGGTCTCTTTTCAAACTTGTCATTCTTATTTTGACTTAGAGGACACTCGAGCCTTATGTGACCCTTCTTCTTACAGTTGAAGCATGTTGGCACGTAAGTGGTTCCTTCTCTATCAACTTTCTTTTGAGGACTGAAGGTTTTTTGTGTTTTGCCTTTGTTCCTCATAAATCTCTTAAATTTTCGTACCATTAGACTCATGTTCTCATCTCCTTCACCAAGCTCATCAAGTTCATCAAAGTCACTATATTCCTCATTTGTTTCACTTATACTTGCCTTAAGACCAAGCCTTTTCTTTTTCTTGTCACTTTCCTAACTTTCAACGAGGTGGTTCAACTCAAGTTCATGTTCCTGCAATTTACCAAATAAAGTAGCCAAAGACATAGTAGATAAATCTCTTGATTCAGATATAGTAGTCACTTTTGGTTGTTAACTTCTATTTAAGCATCTAAGAACTTTGTTAATTAAATCTTCGTTTAAAAACGTTTTCCCAAGAGACCTAAAATGATTAATTATATGAGTGAAACGTTTTTGCATATCTTGTATGCTTTCACCCTGTTTCATCCTAAATAGCTCATACTCATGGGTCAATGTGTTCATCCTAGCCCTTTTGACCTCGATAGTACCTTCATGGGTCAATTGAAGGGTGTCCCACATTTCTTTCGCGGTCTTGCAATTTGAGACCCTATAGAACTCATTGTAGCTTAAATCTGAGGTGTTGATGTTCCTAGCTTTCAAATTGTATTGGACCTTTTCCTTTTCCTCGTCGGTCCAAAGGGTTTTTGGTTTATCCATCGAAGCACCATCGACTTCGTGCTTGGGGACAAATGGACCATTTTCCACTACATCCCAAATATCTATATCGGAAGCTTCCAAAAAAATTGCATTCTTTCTTTCCAGTATCCATACCCCTCACCATCGAACGATGGAGGTCTGTTTACGGAATTACCCTCATTACAAAAACTGTTTGAAGTCATCTTTCCTCTTGAGACGGTTTCGTCCTTTATATCCAAGAGTTAAGCTATGATACCACTTGTTGAAAAGTGATCTGAAACACAAGAGGGGGTGAATTGTGTGTGACTTGATTTTTGAAAACTTTTTGCAATTTAAACTAAGTTTAAAACTTGCTTTGCGAAGTAATAAGTTAAAAGTAACACATTACAAAACAAAACATATGAAAGTAAAAATGTTGCGATAAAGTAAAGAGATAAGGGAAGAAGATGACACAACGAAGTATCCTGGTTCGGTCACACAACTACCCATGTGGCCTACGTCCAGTCCCCAAGGCAATACGACCAAGGGTTTTCAATCAACTCTAGTTTTTAAAAGAGGCTAAACTAGAACCTTTACATATTTAGAGCAACCTTAACACAAATCACAAGACATACTATCCCTTGTGTAAGAGTCTCAAAAACTGTTTCGTGAGATCACAATCACTTAAGAAAACTTTAAAAAGATTACAAGTAGAAAGCACTCAAAAGTGCAGATATAAAATCACAAATTGAACCTCAGTTACAAAGGCACCTATATGGTGTATAGAACTCTCAAAGTAGTATGGTCAAGTGATAGTTCAAGATAAAAATAGTATAAATGAAAATGATCAGAGTTTTAAGCAGAGTATGATAGCAGATAATTGTGGAACTGAGGCAAGGCTGCCCATTCTCCTATTTATAGAAAACAGGTGAAAGTTCAAAATAAATTAGGTCAAGCCTCTTAAAATTCATTTCTGTCGAGCCATAATCTATTATTGCATGACCATAATCGATTATTTAATTAAAAACTCAGGAAGCGCGCGTTTGACAGAAAGGTTGTAATCGATTATACTAATTGATTACGGGTACACTGACTTTTGTATAAAAAGACATAATCAATTATATAATCGATTATGGGGTTTATATTTGAAGTCCAAGAGAAGTCAGAGAGGACCTAATCGATTTTACCAAAGTCATAATCGATTATATTATTTCAAATTTTAAATCCAACGGCTTTAATGTCATAATTACTCATTAACACCAATTAAAGCCAATTAATCTCGACTCATAATCGATTATAGTAAGACCATAATCGATTATGATACGTGTAAACTTGAATTTTAAATACTTGACAATTAAGGAAAATGATTTCTCATTAAGGTTAGTTAATAGTCAGTTTTAACCCATTTAAAACACATGTCAAAAATATTTCAGCACATGTTAAGCATTTAGGCATATGTTTAAATAAGTGTGTGTGGGGGACCAATACTAAGTTGATAATTCTACTTACCATTTACATATGATTCTAAAACAAAAAATACAAATAATAAAATTCCCATTTTACACCTTATGCTTGCTTGCTTTATAATATTCCGCTTTTTGCACTTTAGTCCTTATGGACCTTTTTCTTTCTTTGTTCATCATAAAAAAATGACCTATTCAAGGCATATATTCACACTATTTACACATTATGAAAACTAGGTGAGTTCAACGGCATGGAGAGACATGGAGACAAGAGTTGACTAAATATTATCAGCAATACAGGACCTTCGACAGATCCCTGAGGTATGCGCCCTTATCATAGTTGGTGCCTTTTTTTGTTCTGGTGTTCACAACATATGACCTCCTATTTGTAGAGTACGTCGCAAAAAATATGCAAAATGGACAAAAAATGTGACCTAATGCAATGGAAGCTCTCAAAGATAGAGATCGTGAATGAAGTTGGAAGACGTGAAACTGTTGAGGAGGTGCCACCAAAGAGGAAGGATAAGTCCTCAGTTGGTTCACAAAAGGCTCCCACAAATGCAGCTGCATCTCCACCTAAGTGATTATTTAGTCGTAGGTCAACTACTCCAACCACACAATGTCGACCGATGATGGACTCATCATCCTTCAATATTATAGATGTTGCTTCCGATGATGATGATATGAAAGTTAGCAGGAGAAGCATCCCTCATGGTAAGAGCATGCTCGGATCATCGACTTAGTCTCGCCCTCCCACGTCAACAATTGGGATGTCCTCTAAAGGTGGACGTAACTTGGGTGCCATGAACAAATCCATCAAGATTGAGCCATCCCAAACCTCTTTCAACATAGGACTCCACAAAAGGTTCATTGCCTTTACCAATATTTATATTCAAAACTCATGTATTGGAAAGTTTCATGTTCATGGTTTTACTTATATGAAATTACAGAGAAGTGAAGGATCCTCCAATATCCCTATCACCGGAAACATAGGCATAGATAGAAGGCTATCTTTCTGCTAAGAGGAGTCTTTGTTCAGCCAAGAGGAGTCTCGGCCGGAAATGGTGCCGAAATTTTATTCTCAATGTAGCGATACACAAGGTAAGGGAGATACATCAAAAAGAAATTCCAAAATGAACAAGAGTCCGTGTAGTGATGAGGACAATGATGTTTACAAAGTGGAGGTAATGGGCCACACGTTGCCTCTGGTAATAAACCTAATATAGCTTATTTGTGTTTGTATGGTTTTTGTTTTTGTATTATGTAGGCATACAAGCGCTAACAAACAATGTCCCCAATATTATACACGATCAACATTCAAGCCTACAACAGACATGGGACTTTCACAAGAAGAACGTCAAGTTGTTGCATACGTATATCATGTAGAAAATCCTTCAAGGTATTGTTTGAAAGTCAGTTTAATTCATACACATCTAACACCTTATTACTGCCATAATCACTTGGATAATGACAATCATGCATGTAATTAATTAGCGAGGTGATATTCTAGATGGGCTACACTGAGGGGACTAGACTAGATTTTCATTGTTTGTGTCCTGGAAACACTATAAAGAGGGAGGTACCATACAATCCTATGTTCTTGGTCATTGTAAATATATTTACCACCAAATTGAATCATAATGATCATAATCCTAACACTTCTTTTTTGTTGTTTTTGTTGGCCCATTAGATCTTTCGTTGGGTAGCATTAAAGGCCACTTGGAATCAAAATCATGTAACTGAACAAACTATTTGGTCACTCCCTCCGTCATTTTCGGTATGCGGACATCCATTTAATATTGTCTACAAATATAACACCTTCCAGAATGATGAACAGATTTAATAAAGTAACTAATTCCTGACTAATTCCTTTCATACATGGATGTCAAAAATTCCGCCACAATACAAGATTTACTGAATGAATATGTCAAATAGTGGATGAGACCTTACAAGGATCTGAGATATGTACTAGTTTCATTCTAATTTTTTTATTAAGTGTCACCTTATTATTCTTGGTTTTTAATGGTTATGTGTTTTGAGGACCAAATAATATACTACCTTGACTTGAATATTAATGATGAAACTATTGGATACAGCCAGGAAACAATGAGGATAATCATGAGTAAAATGATAGATTCCCCTTATCAAATAGTGTTAATCTGTGTTTACTTCACTAACATCAATATTATGTAATTTAGAGCAATGACATCATTCAAATGATGGGATCACCATACTTTCTAGAGGACTATGTCAATGAAATTTGCGAGGGAGACAGATGGGACATTGTGCAAGTGAGGGGAATACCGACTTGTGGCCAGAAGTATCATGCTATACATCACCTTGTTATCATACATCATATATTCATGTTCATTTGTGTCTATATACTATTAACAACATATCTCTGTTTCCACTACTTGTCTTTTATGGTTCTATCAGCTGCAATTCTGCGGTATGGGTGTTGCAATGGTTAGACATGGAGTGGGGATTCAATCCCAACCAAATATACACTGGTGAGATCTTGATGTTTTAATTTTACTTAAGTTGTTGTTGCAATTTTGGACATAAATTTGATGTCATTTAAATAAATTACAGGAACTTGATGAACCAGTTGTTAGAATGACAGTTGCAAGAAACTTGCTGGTCGAAAGCCATAATGAATGCAAGGAGGCCTTAATGGCTAAAGTAGCTCCATTTTGGAGTGCAGTGATAATACCTAGACCAACAATGACAATTACAGTGATGCAACATTGTATGGCTATATGGACTATAACGATACAACATTGTATCATTTTATGCTTGTCCATTTTGAAAAAAAAACTTATGGATGTCACATGTGAAAGGAGGCCATGGCTCATATAAATTTCTAGTTACTACCAATGTTTTTTTTTAGGGAGGGGGTCACTTTATAATTATACAGAACAATATAGTGATACTTAAGTTATCTGGGTTTTTTTTATTTTGGGCCTATTATATTTACGATTAAAATTAGGGACTATATAGCTGATGTGTTTTGTGTAATCATCAGTTTACAGTGTATTTATGTCTTCTCAAATATTATAACTGAATTTATAACTGACTGCTGCGTGTTCCCTCGCCATCCTACAATCGCCAAAATGCTTGATTGAGAATATTCACAAAAGTCAAATGAACCGATCAATGTACACAACACACACGTGCCACTCCAATATAATATTTTTTTTTACAAAAAAAATCTTTTTCTAATACAATCCATAAAGTTTCAGTTCTACATACTATTAGACGATGTGATTGATTCATTTGATCTAATGTTAGTGTTATGGTTTAATGTATAGTCATTCAGATGAATTGTTTGGGAAAACGGAAAGAGAAATAAGATGAATTTAACGTAGAGAAGATGTTAATCGACTTCTTATTATTTGGCCTCATTTGACCTTACAAGGCCATATATAGGGTTCAGGCTTAAGTTTTAAGAGGTGGGTATGATATGTGCGCGTGGTAACAGTTGAGGTCAAACGTAACGACATAACTATTTGATTCCTAAAGGTCGATTTAAAGAAGCGAGTATAATGCTATATATTATGGATTCATTAGGGTTGGGGTTTGGCTTAGGGTTAGGGTTAGGGTTAGAGGTAGGCTTAGGGTTAGGTTCATATCATGACTTGCGCATGATCACAGTTGTTGGAAACGCTATAACTAGGTCCTCGAATCTATTATATGGTAGAAAATTAAATGATTCCCTAGAGTGGATTTTAAGAACCACTTCATTACAAATGGTTACACGGTTCGCACAGATATTCGATTTTGGTAGTGAACAGTGGATGAATTGATTCTATTGTAACAGGAAAAATCGATTATTATCCTATATAATGGATTCATTAGGTGCAATACTCGATTATGTGGTAGCATAATAATTCATTCACTAGATGGATTTAAAAGAACCGATTCATTTATAATGCTTTACTCGGATGCATGGCTTGAGATGGATATGTCATACGTGCGTGGCAACATTAGAAGGGGACCATTACAACATAAACAGATATGATTCGATTACAAATGGTTACTAGGTCTGCAAAGAATACTTGTCTTGGAGCCTGAAGAGGCTAGGTGTTCAAAGTGAGACACCCCGCTGTGCCTCTTTGTGTCATTAGATTAAAACCTCATTATCTAATTAATTAAATGCACGCTTAACGTGAAAATATGTAAAAATTAAAACTTAGCTTATATACAACTTCATATAGAATGACATATCACAATATAAGTATATTATGCATATTACAAAAACACTGTTGAGGATATCCTATCAGTAGGATCCCTCACAGGCATATGCTTAGACAAAAAGTTAAACAGCAGAAAACATAATAAAAATATGCCTCACGAGACGCACTGGCCATAACTAACTAGACCCTAATCACCATGGGTCACAGCTCGTCCTCCAGTCTCCGGTTCGTAGGGAGTTCCATCCAACTCCTCCTGGTTACGCTCATCTACAGGGTCTTCTCGTACGATTCCACAAGGAGATAAAATACAGCACACGGAAATATACAGGGGATAAGAAACAATTCTATCATCAAAAAGCGGAAAAGAATCATAGTAAATTATACAGTAATTGTCACAGACAATCAACACACATAACTAACGAATCATCCTCAGGTTAATATATATTATCCTCTACCCTTACTCTCAGGCAATCAAACATGTTATTTTAACGTAACCACTCTAATCATGTCACCATGTCTTTACGTTATCGTGGCCACTACCACTCCTGTCACCATCTCTCACTGGCATCGGGGAACACCCTCATTCCCGTCAGGATGTTCCACCTAGTACACACCTCCATTCCCGTTAAGGTGTTCCACCCCCATTCCCGTTAAGGTGGAAGTTGTCTCGCAAGAACTCTTGATTTTACGTGTATTATATTACCAATACATGGTGTATTATATTACCAATACACAAGCATTTTACATGTATTATATTACTAATACACGGTGTATTATATTACCAATACACGGATGTCCTTGCGTATTATATTACCAATATACAGATGTCCTTGTGTATTATATTACCAATACACGGTTGTGGACAACAACACCTATACTTGAATCTCACCAACCCGTTTTAACAACATCCTAGTGCCTTAACCTTCCATTAGAACTTGACACATATTCTATGCCATAACACCTCTTTAACATACATCATCTAGGTTAGGCACTTCTAAATCATTATTATCCTCACACCCAAAACAATCATCTCTTTGACAACATATATATTTTTGCTTAAAAACCACTAAGCATAACAATACAAACCAGGCAGATCATGCATAACACAATATCAATCAAAATATTCCTATATCACCAACATAGCACAAAATCAATTCAATAAAGGTAATAAATCAAATCAACCATCAACAATATAAAATCAACCCAATATCGATAAACCTACAATCCCCGAATCACCATTGGTTTTTCAGAAAATGTTTCCAATGTGATTTTGGTCTTGTCGATTACTCGACTACTAGTAGGGTTTAGGTCGCCCTACACAATTATTATATAATCTACTAGTTATCCATTCTGACGATAGGTTGGTTCTTTCCCTCACCTGGGTTATCACCGAACTCCCGAACTCGAAGCTCCTCATTGTCACACCACCAAGTACTAACTCCACCTTCAACCAATCAACATAATAACCAATAAATCAAACAAACTCATCTATGTTCTCTTGAGACTAGGTTTGGCCATTTAGTTCAAATTAGAGTTAGGATTCTTTTGTCAACATAGGCCTTTGGATACATATCACTTAGGTTCTAGGTAACTTATATAAATTGCTATAACTTGAAAATATGGAATAAAAATCATCCAACCACTTAGGGTAGGTTTCGGCCTTGTATTACAACATAGGCTAGCAATCTTTAAACTTTCCAATCTCTTAGACTTAGTATCCAAATGTATTAAGGAGCTTAAGTCCATGATCATATTGGAAAATGAAAACAAAACATCATGGGTCCACAACCATCATAGGTTCGACCATCATAAGATAAATAGGCTAAAAATCTTTAAACTTTCCAATCTCTTAGACTTAGCATCCAAATGTATTAAAGATCTCAAGTCCATGATCATTTTGGAAAATGAAAAACAAAGTATCCTAGGTCCATAACCTTCTAGGTTCGGCCTTCATAGGATTTATAGGCTAGAAAACTCTAAACTCTCCAATCTCTTAGACTTAGCATCCAAATATCTTATGGAGCTTAAGTCCATAATCATTTTGGAAAACAATGGAAACTTAAACATTCCAATCTCTTAGACTTAGCATCCAAATATCTTATGGAGCTCAAGTCCATGATCATTTTGGCAAATAAGAAATAACACATCCTAGGTTCAATAACATAGAATAAACAAGTTAGAAATCCTTAAACTTTCCAATCTCTTAGACTTAGAATCCTTCTATATTAAGGAGCCTTAGTCCATGATCATTTTGTAAAATGAAACTCAAACATCCTTTCTCTAAAACATTTAAGTTTCGGCCTACATAGGATAATAAGGAAAAATATTCTTTGTTTGATAACAACTCTTAGGTTTAGAATCACAAGGCATTAAGAGTTCTAAATCCATGATCATACTTGGAAAGTTGAAACATAGTATCGTAGGCCTACTTATATATATTTTCAGCCATCATAGGAAAACAAGCTTTCAAACCTTCCAAGATTTATAGATTTAAGATCAAGGAATAGTTAAAAACTCAAACACATGATCATATTCAAAAAGTTGAAGCAAAAACTCCTAGGCCACATATGCATAGCTTCGGCCTTCATAGGAAGAGATAGGTAGATATTTTTGTTTTACACAACCTCTTAGTATGTGTAAATATAAGTTAATACAAGACTATAGAAAGTGGTTTCAACTCAAAAGGAGTTTTCTACCATTTTAGAGAGATTTTAGAAGTTTAAAGCATATAAAGAACACATAAAGCAAACTAAGAAATAAAATATGAAACTTGCAAAAAGATTCAACTAGTGGAAAATATACATTAGACGGTAAAGGTTTACGTCAGTTAACCAAAAACTAGACGTTAAAAAGGGGGCGGTGGCAGTTTTGTAAATAATTAATTCACTGTTAACGTCAGTTGTTTTAAGGACTGACGTTAAAAGTGAGGCGGTGGCAATTTTGTAAATATAAAATCACTATTTCTGTCAGTTGTTTAATAAACTGACGTTAAAAGTGTTTTGGAAGAAATTATTAAAACTTTTAACGTCAGTTGTTTATAAACCTGACGTTATAAGTGTGATTTTTACTTCAGTTAAATAAATAACTGACGTAAATAATCAACTCATTCCTATCTTTCTTTCGTTGTCATCTCAGGGTTGTCACTTTTAACGCAGATCATCACTCCATATAGTGCAGTTTATTTCTAATCTTTTTTTTAAAAAAGTTTATTTTTAATCTTAATTAATTAGCTTGAATTAGTAAATTAACAAATTCTTGTGCAAATTAAAATAAATAAACACTTAACATAAAACAAGTTATATATGTATAATCAAATCGTATCTCATTGAAGCGATTCATAAGTTACAATTACATGTTTAAAAGATAAAAAATTTCCTCAAGATATATAGCACTAAAATTAAAAAAGTTTCTGCTTCAACATCATTTTCTTCTCAGTCCTGTGCTGATCAGAATCTCCAACATTGATTCTTCTCATTGAAGCGATTCATAAGTTACAATTACATGTTTAAAAGATAAAAAAATTTCCTCAAGATATATAGCACTAAAATATAAAAAAGTTTTTGCTTCAACATCATTTTCTTCTCAGTCCTGTGCTCAGAATCTCCAACATTGAATGCATCCCCTCCCTCATTTGAAGTTGATGCTCCATCTGAATCCACAATCACTTTGGAGTCGTGGCAGAGTGAATGGTGCACTCGATCTGTTTCAGCAATATTCTTGGAATAGCCACTTGGTTCCAAAGCCGAAGTTTTGGAACTGTAGCTGCTGATTCTCCAGAAGGATGATGGTGTGTGCAAATCACATTACGTGATTCACCCAACCTTACCATCCATGTTACGTGATTCACACAACCTCAGAAGTTGTTTTGACCATTAAGACAGAGACCTTTAAGTCTAGGTATAGGAAGAAAGAGTGATGAAGTTAATCTTCATGGCAGAGCCATATTGTGAAGCAGAAAAATTAAAGGAAGGAAGGAAGCTATTTATAGGAGTAGGGGATGAAGTTACTAGGCGTCGTAAGTTGCTAAAAAATTAAATTGATCATTAAGAGCATTAGGTTCCAAGGCGCATTGGGAGTTGGCCTGGCAGTCATATATTATAAACGTGCAGAAAAGAAAACGCCAGAAGGAATAGGAAGATACACTTTTAACGTCAGTTGTTGAATAAAACTGACGTTAAAAGCGTTTTTAAAATAAAAAATATTTATTTTTAACGTCAGTTGTTTATACAACCGACGTTAAAAGTGTGATTTTTACTTCAGTTAAATAAACAGCTGACGTAAATAATCCTATCTCCCTATCTGAAATGCCCTGTTGTCACACAAGTCTGTTAACGTCAGTTGTTGAATAAAACTGAAGTTAAAAGTGTTTTTAAAATAAAAAATATTTATTTTTAACGTCTGTTGTTTATACAATTGACGTTAAAAGTGTGATTTTTACTTGATTAAATAAATAGCAGGCGTAAATAATCCTATATCCCTAGCTATCGAAATGCCCTGTTGTCACTCAATTAACACAGGTCTCGAGCCATTTTGTGAAGGAATAGAAATATAGAGGAAAAGAAGAGGCGTGTGTGATCACATTACGGAAGAATGTTACTTTATACGAGAGACACAACACTTTTAACGTCGTTGTATTCAACAACGGACGTTAAAAGTGTTTTTTTAAAAAATATTAATATTTAACGTCGGTTTGTTAATAAAACCGGCGTTAAAAATTAATTTTAACGTCGATTGTTTAATACCACCGGCGTTAAATGTTGTTTTATGTTTACACCCGCGCCTTCTCGCACTTCGCTGCAGACGTACGTCTCTTTTCTCTTTTCATCATGCTCAACCTTAAATCACTCTCAACCCTCACTCTCACTCTCACCCAGCACAGAACCCTAATCGCGAGCTCATCTCCACCGCAACCACCGCGAGGGCTTCGTCGCCACCACCGTGAGGTACACTATTAACCCTAACTCTGTCTTTCCATTCATTCTTTGCAATAACTTGACGTACATCTCTCTTTCCCCTTCCCGCGCACTAACTCTCCTTGTCCCTCTGCTCTCAGTAACCACATCGAACGTTGGCCACCACTCGAGCTCCCCTCCCCACCACCACGCGAGCACCTATTTCTGGTGAGTATTTAGGGCACATTTTTGTATTTTTGGTTTTGAGTGTATGTTGAAACTGTAGTCTCGGTAGTTGAAACTTGAAACCATGAGTTTGATTTGTTTGGAATGTACGTCTCTGTTTTTGGTTTTGAGTGCATGTTGCTCTGCTGGTTGATCTGTCATCACGGCTAGGCCATGATCAGTTCTGCCTGTAATGGCATGGTCTGTTCAGTTGGCACGTTACGGCCGTGGTGGACATCACTGTCAGGCCGTGACCAGTGCTTGGCAATTAATCTTTAAAAACTATAGTTTTCAATCTCTCGTATTGTCCTTATATTGGATATATATATGTTTTGTATATCTACAGGACCTATCTAGTTATGGATCATAGTTGGATGGTTTGTAAGCGTACTAGTGCTGAGTATTTGAAGGGGGTGGGAGAATTTATAGAATTTTCTCAAAGGAATGTTCCTAATAGTAATGGAATGTTCTGTTGTCCTTGTGTCAAGTGTTTGAATACGAGGAAATGTACGGTGAAGGATATACGTACTCATTTGATTTGTGAAGGGATTTGCTTTAGTTATACAAGATGGATATGGCATGGTGATATGTTGTTGAGTAGTAATATGGCGAGTGTCTCCCAAAGTGAGGACGTTGACGTAGATATGAAGGATGATCGAGTAGAGGACATGATCCGTGATATTGGACAAGAATCTTTTCATCGAGCGCATGTGTATGATAGGTTGTGCGGTGATGCGGATAAGCCTTTATATCCAGGGTGTACTACTCATACACGGTTGTCGGCGGTGCTAAAATTGGTTTGTGTGAAGGCGAGAAATGGTTGGACCGATAAAAGCTTCACGGAATTGCTTGAAGTGTTGAAAGACTTGCTTCCGAAGGACAACACATTGCCTGACCGTAACTATGAGGCCAAGAAGGTATTGTGTCCTATGGGTATGGAGTATAAGAAGATACACGCATGCCCCAATGATTGCATATTGTACACCGGTGTTCATGAAGACAAACACGATTGCCCCAAATGTGGGTTATCACGATACAAAGTGAAGGGTGGTGATGATGATGATGATGTTGATGATGTGAGAAAAAAGGGTCCTCCTGCGAAGGTGTTGTGGTATCTTCCAATAATTCCAAGGTTCAAGCGATTGTTTGCCAATGGGAAAGATGCGAAGAATCTTAGATGGCATAATGATGAGAGGAAACGTGATGGAAAGGTTCGTCATCCTGCTGATTCTATTCAATGGAAGAATATCGATACTATGTTTCCGGATTTCGCCGATGAGCCAAGAAACCTAAGGCTTGGACTTGCTACGGATGGAATGAATCCTTATGGTAACATGAGTAGTATTCATAGTTCATGGCCTGTTCTGTTGGTGATTTACAACATGCCCCCTTGGTTGTGCATGAAACGCAAATACATGATGTTGTCTATGATGATTTCGGGCCCAAAGCAACCGGAAATGACTTAGATGTTTATCTAGGTCCCTTGATTGAAGACTTGAAAGCGTTGTGGGTGGAAGGTGTTGATGTAGTTGATGGGTATTCTCATGAGACTTTCAAGCTTCGTGCCATGTTATTTTGCACCATCAACGACTTTCCAAAGATACGGTAACTTGTCCAGATGCAGTGTCAAGGGGCATAAAGCATGCCCTATATGTGAAGAAGGCACATGCTACACTCGGTTGCATCATGGAATGAAGACGGTTTACCTTGGGCATCGGAGATTTCTTAGACGTGATCACCCATATCGTAAGATGAAAAAAGCTTTTAATGGATGCCAAGAGACGGAAGAAGCGCCAGACGGCCTTAATTGGAGAGCATGTTTATCGGAGGGTAAAGGACATCGATGTTATATTCGGCAAGTCCAAAAAGAAAGGTAAAGCTGTTGAGAAAAACATATGGAAGAAGAGGTCGATATTCTTTGATCTTCCATATTTGGCGCAAGCTTGATGTCGATAATCTTGCATTGATGTGATGCATGTGGAGAAAAATGTGTGTGATAGTTTGATAGTGACGCTTATCAAAAATAAAGGCAACACAAAGGAAGGTGTTAATGCTTGACACGACCACCTTGCTATGGGTATACGAGAGCGATTAGCTCCAGTTGTTGAGGATGGTAAGCGGACTTATTTGCGCCAAAGCATGTCATACTTTGTCAAAAAAAAGAGAGACAAAGTTTTTCGGGTGTCTTGAGGGCATCAAAGTTCCACATGGTTACTCTTCAAATATGAAGAGGCTTGTCTCTAGTGATCTTAAATTGGTTGGCTTGAAGTCTCATGATTGTCACATCTTGATGCAACAACTTATGCCCGTTGCTATTCGTGGTATTGCTACAAAAAATGTGAGACATGCCATTACTCGGTTGTGCTCATTCTTCAATTCTATATGTAGCAAAGTCGTTGACCCCCGTATGTTGGATGACTTGGAAGTTGAGGCTGCTACAATCTTGTGCCAATTGGAGATGTATTTTCCTCCTTCCTTTTTCGACATAATGGTTCACTTAATTGTTCATTTGGTGAGGGAGATTAGATTATGTGGGTCGGTTTTTCTGAGATGGATGTACCCAGTTGAGCGCTACATGAAGATCTTGAAAAGGTACGTGAAGAATCCTCATCGTCCAGGAAGCATCTATTGTTCGAGGTATGTTGCGAGAAGAAGCTATTGAGTTTTGTTCGGACTACCTTCATAACACGGATCCTATAGGGGTTCCTAAGCCTCGGCATGATGAGATCAGATGTCAAGGTAAGGGTACACATGGCTTAAGAATTAATAGGAAGGATCGGGAGGAAGTGCTTCCAAAGCACATTTGTATGTATTGAACAACATCGAATGTGTTCAGCCTTTCTTATTTGAACATAAAAGAAAAGTCAATCAAGAAAACCCTCGAATGAGCGAAAGGTGGTTGTTGAACAAGCATAACAAGACTTTCTTACCATGGTTCAAGGAAGAAATGCTTAAGGATGGTAGAATCGCTTACGATGACGTAAAATGGCTAGCACGTGGGCCTAACTTCAACGTCATATGTTGGAGTGGATACGACATAAATAACTTTTCCTTTTATACAAAGGAACAAGATAACAAGAGTACCATGCAAAATAAGTGGGGTTATGATCGTGGCTGAAGCAATGCACTTCTCTAGTGCAAAGGACACAAAACCCTATAAAGAACCGACACCTTACTTTGGATATATTGAAGATATTTGGGTGCTCGATTACACTAAGCTTACGGTTCCGGTATTTAAATGTAAGTGGGTTGATAGTAACGGTGGTGTACAAACCGACGAATTGGGGTTCACATTGGTAGACCTCAACAAGTTAGGTCATATAAATGAGCCTTTCATAATGGCTTCCCAAGCAAAACAAGTGTTTTACATCACTGATCCTTCTAACAAAAGGTTGTCCGTGGTTCTCCAAGGAAAAAGCATGTATAATGGTAGTGATGAAAATGAAGATTCAAATCTTGATATTCCTGAGACTCCTTCTTTTTCAACAAACATGCCTACTATAATCGAGGAGACACAGGTGGACGATGTACATGCCACTCGTGATGATCATCACGAAGGGATATTGATATAGGTAGTTTAAACTTAGTATACATTTATAACCTATGTTAATAAATTAATATATATTGTTTTGAACAGGCATACATTATATGGATCGTTGTTCCATTTTTCCTTTGCAATTCTGTAATGTATGTGATATTACGTATTCTTGGGATATTTCTTGAATGCAGGGATGGCTTAGGGGAGTGATATTTTAAAACTGAATTTTAAAAAAAAAAATACTATTAACGTCAGTTGTATCATACAACTGACGTTAAAAGTATTTTATAAAAATATACAGTACACTATTAACGTCAGTTGTTTACTACAACTGGCGTTAAAATTAAGACCTTTAACGTCAGTTCTTTATAACAAATGATGTTAGTTTTAACAAAATTTACGTCGGTTATGTTAAAGAACTGACGTTAATTTTGACAAAATTAACATCAGTTGTGTTAAAGAACCGACGTTAATAGTGTTATATTTAACGTCAGTTCTCAACTGACGTTAAAAGTGTAACTTTTAACGTCAGCTGTATTTACGTCAGTCAGTATTCTGACGTAAAAAATCAATTTTAACTGACGTAAAAAGCACTTATTGCACCAGTCATTACCCTTAGTATAAGGAAAAACTTTAATGAAGAACTCAATTAGAAAAGATGAATAAAAACTAAAGCTTTAAGAGCTTGAACTTTTAAAAGAAAATGAAGTAGATGAAGTTTTAAATGGAGTTTTTGAAGAAGGAAAGTGATGAAGTGAAAATGAGAGGTGTATATATAGAAAAGGAAGAGAGTGGCACAAAACTGAGGAGAGAGGAATGAGCTTGGAGAGCAAGTTTTGACCATGTGCCTTGTTTGGTTTGAGAAGAGAGAGAAAAATAGGTTTTTAGAATATAATATGATATAATTTGAAATGTGTGATGATTAGACTGGTGTGTCATAACCCATTTCTATCAAGTCTCATCAAGTCACTTCACTTCTTTTGTGCTCCCTAATCTGTTCTATTTCGTACCCGGTTGTATTTTCCGATCGTAATTATTCCGACGTTTTCGCCCGAATAAATATTTTATTTTATTTCTGAACTCAAATTTTCAAAAAATTTCAATATCATACAAAACATCACAAAAACACTAACCGTTTCGTTCACGGTTCAAAATTAGGTTTTCTGCTCAGTAAACTTATACCGGCAGTGAAAATGCAGACCGTCTTTCGTCTGAATTTTCAACCGAAAATTTTACCGTAACCCTCTACCATAAAGTAGACTATGAATATGATTTTATTTTAATCAAAAACACTTTCTAACTCTCAAATTAAAATATAACTAATTATATTTTAACTGGTTAAACTGCATAATTAAAATCAAGTTGTTACACAAAGAATACTTGTCTTTGAGCCTGAAGAGGCTAAGTATGTAAACAATACTTGGAGTCTATAACCTGATCAGTTATAGTGGATAAAACTTGGTGCTGCCAAGGACTGGACGTAGCTCTTTGCTTTGAAGAGTGAACCAGGATAAATAACTGTGTCAATCTCTCTTTCCTTATAAACTCTTTAGTTACTTTAGTTTTCTTATCTGTTTATCAAGTGGAGTGTTTGCCTAAGTCACTGTTAAAATTTCATCAGACAGGTCATCTGCATGTCCTATATCTTTCCACTCGTCTGAACCAAGCTTCTGTATGCGAATATTTTTCAACTTTGTTTAAATTCTGATAAACACAATTCAACCCCCTTTTGGTGTTTATAGTTGTCTATTTCAGTTGGTATCAGAGCTCAGCCTATGAGTTGAGCATCTAACAGTGTAGAGGTAAAAGGTCCTGAAGAATAGACATGACTGTTGGAGCTAGTTCAACTGGAAGTCACCAGACGGAAGGAGCTTCCCTAACCAGACCTCCTTACTTCAATGGAGAAAACTACAACTATTGGAAAGATAGATTTCAATGGTCCATTCTATCTACAAACTCTGATCTCAAGGATGTCATTACAGATGGTCCATTCATTCCTAAGAATGACGATGACACCGACAAGCCAAAAGCTTAGTGGACTACTAAAGAAAAGACAAAATGAGAGCTGAACCACAAGGATAGATATAACATCGTTTGTACTCTTGGTCCTGAGGAGTTTGAGAAGGTATGTGCTTGTGATTCTGCCAAAGAAATATGGGACACTTTAGCTGTCACACATGAAGGAACAACCAAAGTCAAAGAGTCAAAGATTGTCATACTTGTCAGAAAGTATGAACTGTTTGTCATGGAGGAAGGAGAATCTGTTGCTCAAATGATAGGAAGATTTCAAACTATAGGCAACAGTTTAAAATCTCTTGGCAAAGTCTATACCAATCTGGAGAAGGTTGGAAAGATTCTGAGAAGTCTACCTAAACAATGGAGACCAATGGCCACTGCTATCTCTCAAGCCAAGGATCTCTACCTTGACTGTGGATGAACTTCTTGGAACACTTATTGTTCATGAGCAAGAACTTGGAGATGAAGTTGCACCAAAGAAGGGAAAGTCAATTGCTCTGAAAGCTGATCAAAAGTCAGCAAAAGCTTCCAAGGCTCTAAATGCAACCGAGTCATCCAGTGATGCTGACCTGTCTGAACACGAGGATTCTGAGAGTGATGAAGAATTGTCTCTCCTGACTAGGAAGATAAAGATTCTCCTACAGAAAAATAAGTTCAAGAGGGATAAGCCATTCAGAAGGTTCAACAAGGACAAGACCTTCAAAGAATCCACTCCAACAGACAAAAGTCCAATTGTCTGCTATGAGTGCAAGAAGTCTGGTCACATCAAGGCTGAATGTCCTCAACACAAGAAGGCCCCATTTAAGAAATTCTTCAAAAAGAAGAAGAAAGGAATGATGGCTACTTGGGAGGATCTGGAGTCAACATCTTTTGATGAAGAAATAGAGGAAGAAGCCAATCTCTGTTTGATGGCCAACACTGACTCAGACTTAGACGATGAGGTACATCCTGACTATGAGGAATTACTTGATGCCTATGAGGTGTTGCTGGAGGAATCCAACTGCTTATCTAAGGCTTTCAAATCCATCAAGAGAGAGTATGTAAAGCTCACCAGTGCGCATAAACAAATCTCAAGAGTGTGAGAAGCTGACTAAAGAGAACAGTGAGCTGAAGACTGAAAAGTCTAATGAAGCTACGATCTCAAGTGAAACATCGCCATCTGAAGAAGTTGAAAAACTTCAACAGAAAGTGGAAGGGCTCACTTCTGATCTTACCAAATTTGTTAATGGTAGAGATAATCTAACTAAGCTACTTGGCTGTCAGAGGCACTCTCTTAACAAAGAAGGTATTGGATATGTCCATCAGACACATCATAAAGTATCAACTAAAGCTTCTATAGTATCTGTTAAGTCAACTGTAACCAAATCTATACTTGTCTGTAACTTCTGTGGAAAAACTGGACATGTTATGTCCAAGTGTATTCACAGGAAGAGAAGGAAGTCTTCACAAACTCCTAGAACTAACATAAAAGGACCAAGAAAAATATGGGTACCTAAACATCAAATAATTTTTGTTGCAGATATCCTCAACAGGACAAAGAAAACACCACTGCTGGTACCTAGACAGTGGTTGCTCGCGTCATATGACAGGAGAAAGGTCTATGTTCCTAGACCTCCAACTTAAGAAAGGAGGACACGTTGCCTTTGGAGGGAATCAGACAGGAAAAGTTATAGGAATTGGTACTATTGGTGGTAAACCCCCTCTTCCCTCTATATCTAATGTTCTTATGGTTAAAGAATTAAGACACAATTTGCTTAGTGTAAGTCAATTATGTGATAGTGGATTTGATGTTTCCTTTACCAAGGATGTATGCATAGTTAAAGACTGTTGTGGTAAAACCCTCTTTTTAGCTAAAAGGCAACAAAATCTTTATAAGATTGGACTGTCTAATCTCTCATATCAAAGTGTAACCTGTCTGATGTCTAAAGACGATGAGAGATGGTTATGGCATAAGAAACTAGGACATACTAGTATGAAACTAATTTCTAAATTAAAAAGGAATAACCTTGTGAGGGGATTGTCTGATATTAGTTTTAAGAAAGATGTCTTATGTGATGTGATGACGTGCGTCGCGCGTGTGTTGCGCGCCGCGCTTGCGATTCCGGCAAGTGTACCGGATTGCCGTCAAGTAATAAAAGATATCGAACCCACAAAGACTGTGTTCCCGAATCACAATCAATTCTCAAATCGAGTGAATCTGGACTTTGTAAAAAGGATTTTTATGTTTTGAGTGAAAAGGATTTTGAATTTGAAATTAAAAGATAGATAAGCAGAAAACAATTAAAACAGAAAATAAATGTTTTTGGGGTTTTAGATTTAAACGGATTCCTAGGGATTTGGGTTGCCTTTGAGGCTGTTTATGTTGCTAATCTGATTTACCTTTGTTGATTACCGAAATTGCCTTGAAGGCGAGTTTATCCTCTGATAGCTTAAGCTCCCTCTCGGGTTACAAAAGCCGTGCCAAATTGACCCGACCCCTACTCTCGTGGTAGTCGATCCCAGATTGGCCCCTTTATGCTTCGTGACAACTCGTTGCTCCTCGAGGGACGGCTTCTAACTCTCGTGATTTCAGTCCCAAGTCTGATTTCTATAGGTCCGACACCTAAGTTCACCGCTAGGTTCCTTCTTAGAATGTCTAAGTCATGCAAATAACCTAAGTTCACCGCTAGGTTCCTCCTTAGAATATCCGCATCTCGCAGATAAGCGACCGCCGGACTTTACGAGTGAAACACACTAGAAGTCCTAAGTTCACCGCTAGGTTCCTCCTTAGAACGTCTACGTCACGCAAATAAGCGGTCACCAAATTTACGAGAGATTAACACACTAGAAATCAGATCTAAAACAATAACGAAATCAACAACGATTTTACATCAAATCAACAACATTTACAAAACTCGGGCAGAGCCCCAATCCCTAGAAACAAACTACTACTCCAGTCTTGCCATGGAGATGACAAGCTGGGTTGACAACATAATGAAAATACAAAAAATCAGAGAAGAGAGGAGGAGAGGAGAAGATGATCCTAAAATGTAGCCAAAAGGTTTCCTAGATGATCCCGGTCTGTATGATGATGATAGATCCCTGGTGATTCTGCCTTGATCCTTATTTATAGAAATTGGGAAGTTAGAGTCCCAATCTAACTCAAATTCTGATCTATTTCGGTTGCTTCTGATCCAAGTAATGCGCGTCACGGCCGTGATGGCCATCACGGCTAGGCCGTAACGGTCTCTGCCTCTGGAAATTCTGCAAACTTCAAACCCTCGCGACGCGAAATATGTCTCACAACGCGATCCCTCAGATTTTGCCCGTGATCTGATTCACGGCTAGGCCGTGACGGTCTCTGACTTGTGGGGGTTTTTGGTCACGGCCGTGATGTATATCACGGCCAGGTCGTGACAGACTCTGACTTCAGCCTTTCTTCCTTTTCAGTTTTGCTCGATCATGGCCGTGATGGGCATCACGGCTAGGCCATAATGGGCTCTGTTTGGCTCATTTTCTTCACTTTTAAAGCTCCATCTTCATCCAAACTCCATCATGGTTGATCTTGAGCATTTTACCCTTGATATCTGCAAAACAACACCACGAAAACCGCCTTACCCGTTCCAAAGGAAAAATAACCAAAAATCAAATGAAATATGCCTAAACTACATGAAAATGCATGCAAAATGATAGACAAAGATGATGTGAAATCACACTCATCATGATGCATGTCAGCGAGGTAAACAGATAAAATCAAGTTTCAAATCTAAACACCAAGTATCAACGTCTCGGCCTCTTCAGTTGTTACACATGGATCTGTTTGGACCAGTTACTGTTGCCAGCCTGGTTGCAAGAAAATATGAATTTGTCATAGTTGATGACTATTCTAGATTCACATGGGTACTCTTCCTAACACACAAGGATGAGTCTTTTAAGGCTTTCTCAGTATTCTGCAAAAGAGAACAAAATGAGCAGGGTTTATGTATTTCTACCCTTAGAAGTGATCACGGGGGAGAATTTGAAAATGAGTAGTTTAGACAGTTCTGTGAGGACAATGGAATCTCTCACAATTTCTATGCACCTAGAACTCCACAGCAAAATGGAGTGGTTGAGAGAAAGAACAATCTCTGCAAGATATGGCTAGATCTATGCTCAATGAAAATAATCCCCCTAAGTACTTCTAGGCAGAAGCTGTAAACACTGCTTGTTATGTACAAAACAGAATACTTATTAGGCCTTTTCTAAATAAGACTCCTTATGAATTATGGAAAAGAAAAAGCCCCAACATATCTTATTTTCATGCTTTTGGATGTGAATGTTTTATTCTGAATACCAAAGATAATCTTGGAAAGTTTGATTCTAAGGTAGATAAAGGTATTTTCGTAGGATATTCTGAAATGTCTAAAGCTTTTAGAGTTTATAATTCAAAAACTTGTGTCATTGAAGAATCTATTCATGTTAAATTCAATGATGGACTAAAGACTGATAAAGAACTATTAGATCTAGAAGATGATCTTGCAGGTCTTGATATAAATAATCCAGAAATTCAACAACCCGATCTGACCAAGACAGAACATGTGCTTGAGGCTGGCAGACAAGTGGAGCAGACAAGTCAGCAGACTAGCCAACAGACAAGTCAGCAGACAAGTCAACATCTTCATGATGATCTAAAAAGGGATTGGAAGTTCAAAACTCATCTCCCTAAGGATCTTATTATTGGAAATCCTTTCGAAGGAGTAAGAACTAGATCCACGTTAAGAGAATCAAGCAATGTGGCTTTTATATCAGAATTGGATCCAAAACGCATTGAAGAAGCTCTTGAGGATGAAGGCTGGATTCTTACAATGCAAGAAGAACTCATTCAGTTCACCAGAAATGATGTCTGAACTCTTATCTCTAGGCCTAAAAACAAGTCTGTTATTGGAACAAGATGGGTCTTCAGAAACAAATTGGATGAAGATGGTAAAGTTGTCATAAATAAGGCAAGGTCAGTAGCTCAAGGATATAACCAACAAGAAGGTATTGACTATACTGAAACTTTTACACTTGTAGCTAGAATAGATCTATACGCATCTTAATGTCGTATGTTGCACAACACCAAATCCAACTGTTTCAAATGGATGTAAAAAGTACTTTTCTAAATGGTATAATTGAAGAAGAAGTGTATGTTAAACAACCCCATGGGTTTGAGAATACTGATAAACCAGATTACGTTTTCAAACTTAAAAAGGTATTATATGATTTGAAACAAGCACCTAAAGCATGGTATGATAGGCTTAGTTCCTTTCTCATGCATAATGGTTTTTCTAGAGGACAAGTGGACACTACTCTATTCAAGAAATGCTATAAAGAGAACTTTATTATAGTTCAAATATATGTTGATGATATTATTTTTGGAGCAACTAATAAAAATTCGTGCAATGAATTTTCAAATCTAATGCAAGCTGAATTTGAGATGAGCATGATGGGAGAATTGAAGCTCTTACTTGGCTTACAATTCAAGCAGACAAGTGATGGAATTTACATTCATCAACACAAGTATACCAAGGAAATACTCAAGAAATACAAAATGGAAAATGCTAAGCTCGTGAAAACCCCTATGCAACCCAGTGCAAAACTAAGCAAAGATGATGAAGGTAAAAAGGTAGATCAAACTGCCTACAGAGGTATGATTGGCTCTCTACTGTACTTAACTTCAAGCAGACCTGACATTCAATTTAGTGTCTGTATGTGTGTTAGATTTCAATCTGATCGTAGAGAATCTCATCTTAAGGTTGTTAAAAGAATATTTAGATATTTGCTTGGGACTACTAATCTTAGTTTGTTGTATTTAAGATCAAAAGAATACAGATTAATGGGATATTATGATGCTGATTTTGCTGGAGACAGAATAGAAAGAAAAAGCACCAGTGGAGGAAGTCACTTCATTGGACAAGCTTAGTCTCATGGTCAATCAAGAGGGAGACAACTATTGCCCTGTCTGCTGCTGAAGCAGAATACATCTCAGCTTGCTAGTTGCTGCTCTCAACTCTTATGGGTAAAACATCAACTTGAGGATTACTCTATTTATGAACATCACATATCTGTATAGTGTGATAATTCCAGTGCTATATGCTTATCTAAAAATCCAATTCAGCATTCTAAGGGTAAGCATATTGAAATCAAACATCATTTTATTAGGGATTATGTTCAGAAAGGCATCTTTGATATTAAGTTTGTTAAAACTGAAAATCAATGGACTGATATTTTCACTAAACTCCTAGCAGAATAAAAGGTTTTTATTTATTAGAGATCATCTAAACATGCATTGCATTGTTGAATGACATGTCTGAGTGTTAACATGTCTGTGCTTTATCACCTGTCTATGCTTACCTGTCTGACTCTGCTGAGTCACTATGCTAGAACTCAACAGTTTTGTTGAAATGGTTATTAATTAATCAATGTCATTCCCTTATCTGAAGCTAATCATGTGCACAGTAGTTTATATATCTCGAAACCATGTTTTCATTATGTCTTAAGTAGGCACTGTTGTTCCCCATATGAATCGTGCCGTTTTGATTTTTTTAAAAAAATTACTCTCTCCTACCTTTATGTCAAGAAAAGGCAGAGGATCAGAAAGGCTCAATCTTTACGTTTTCAAAATTCCAAAATCTCTTTGTATTCTCATCTTTCAAACCATTTTCTCTTTCAAAACCCTAGAACCGTCTTCTCTCAAAAATGGCATCATCCAAGCGTCTCTCTACAAAGGAAATTGCTGGGTGTTGACGGTCTTGGCAAGTATACCAAGTCGCACAAGTAGTAAAGAGGTAAGAGGGATATCGTTCCCACGAGGACTGAGACAAGTACTAGCACGTAACAAATCAACTACTATCTAAGTGGATATTTGGAAGGAAGGGAGCTCAATATTAAATACCAATCCCAACAAGAGTTAAAATTTAAAATAGACAAAATAAATGGAACAAGTTCTTTTAGGATTTTTATCAAATACTTAGAATGCAAAAAAAAAAAAGGATTCTTCGAATATGATGAAAGATGTTGGGATTAAACATCACTAAACCTTTGCCTCATGCAATACTAAGACCACCAATCCAATTTATGCTTCAAATATTAAAATCAACCCACAAGATTACTCAAGTCCTAATTCCTTAGATGACAAGAGCCTAAATCCCCTAATTAGACCCTAATTCCTTAGGTGGCTTAATTAATGAATTTGCATTAAGAGTAGGGATTACACGATTATTAATAAACCAAAATCCATTCCTAGATGCAAGGTTTACTAGGTGATTAATTTCAGATCAAGAAATGATAAGAACTTCCCAATTGCAAATCAAATCTCAGAACAATTCATGGATGATCAGACCACAAAAAGCATTAAGTATAGGAATCAAACACTAATAAAGAAGCATAAATATAGATTAATAAATCAAGGCAAATACATGAGATTCGGTTTAGCTACATCTAATCCCAACAAAAAGGGAATTTAGCTACTCATAGTCATAGAGAAAACCAAAATAACAGCAATAGGAACAAAGGAAAGAAGAAACTCCATGGAAGCTTTCCACAGCAGTCACAGCAGCCCCTGGTTCAGAGAAAACGTTCTTTTAGGGTAAAAAGTGTCCCCTATGTTCTGCCCAGATGCCTTATTTATAGATTAGGGAAGTTTTAATCACAATCTAACACAAATTCAGATCCAAATAATGCGTGTCACGACCGTGATGGGTTCTGCCATGGGTGTTTCTTTAATTTTTGGTCTGTCACGGCCGTGATGCTCATCACGGCTAGGTCGTGGCCAGTTCTGACTTTTGCCTTCTTTTCTTTTGAGTTTTGCTTGATCATGGCCGTGATGGTCATCACGGTTAGGTCGAGATGGGCTCTGTTTGGCTCATTTTCTTCACTTTTCAAGCCCCATCTTCATGCAAGCTCCATCATGATTGATCTTGAGCATTTAATCCTTAATTTCTGCAAAACAACACAATAAAACTGCCTTACCTGTTCCAAGGTAAAAACTAACAAAAATCAAATTAAAATTGCCTAAACTATATGAAAATGCATGCAAAAATGTAAATGAAATATGAGGTGAAATCACACTTATCAAATCACCCCAAGCTTAAGACTTTGCTTGTCCTCAAGCAATTACCAAGGCCAGAAGATATAGATAATCAGAGCATGGATAGTGAACGAAGAACCCGGGTAACTAATCCAAGTAACAGGCATTTTCAAATAATTCACCAAGAGGCAATCAATTTCAAGTCCAATTAGATGCTTAGGTTTCCTAGACTCATATTCTCACTGATTCGGGCACTCTTTCTCACCTCACTCAAGTGTTTAAGGATATATGACAATTCGCTCAATTTCCTCAAGGAATGAATTCTACCATAAGCTTGACTATTAACCAAATCTCTACTTTATTAATGAAAACACACAAGAATCAAGAGGTCTTTTACTTTGGTTGTAACGGGGCCATGGGATTAATCGTTAGGTGGGGAAATCAAGAAAAGGAAATTTCAAGAAGGCTAAACAAAATATCAAGCATTGGAAAGAATGACACCTTCTAAAATACCTTTTTGGGTTTTGATTCATTTTTCCACCTTTCTTTGTTTCTTTTTATTTTATTTCTCACTTCCTTTTGTCATCCCCTTCTCTATATTTATTTTTTTTTTTTTTGGAGAAGGGGAGATTTTTAATTCAAGAGAAATATTTTTCTAACTTTCTCATCCCATACATTTTCAAACTACCTTTTTACCCTTTTGTGCAATACTTTAGAAGGTCTCCTACCAAGCATCATTCATCAAAATATTTCAAGGTACCAAGGAAAGTATTTTATTCTTGTAGGCTCAAAATCAGGAAACTAAGGGGTAGCATTTAATCAATCAAAGCTCAGAAGGCCGGAAAAATACCTAGTGCCTCAATCATTTTCAAAAATGTTTTCAAAAATTTTTAAGCTTCAAAACGGTTTCAAGTCAAGTTCTAGAGAATACAATCCAAGAGGAATAAAACACTCTATCACAAAGAATGGGGTAGATTTAGTGAGTACCCCTTTTTGGCTCAAAAATCTCACATTTAGTAGTTCAAAAATAAATGAGAAACACAAATCTACGGAACCACATGCTAATTATCAACTATCAAAGATCATCTCAAGCATTTTTATTTGTAACCTTATCACAAGAATAAAAAAATTGGGTTCAAAAATTCACTATCTCAATTTATTTGGCACTAAGTTCTCACAATTGGATGCATAATCTAAGCAAGGGGCAATCTAATCATGTGATCCTGCAAAACTATGCCTATATGAATGCAACATGAAAAATGCAAAAATTTGCAAAAATACCCCTACCCCAAGCTTAAAAACTTACATTGTCCCCAATGTAAATAATAAAGTCAGAGAGAGGAGAAAAATGGAACAACTCACCGAGGTGGTAGCGGGTACTGGTTCACATGCCTAGTCGAAGAGATGCTGGAAAATGTGTCACGACCGTTATGCTCGTCATGGGCAGGCCGTGATCAATTATGGTCTATAGGAGCTGGCCTGTCACGTCTGTGACCTCCATCACGGCTAGGTCGTGATACTCTCTGATCTTCAGGGTCCTTCTCATCACACCCGTGATGGATATCATGGCTGGGCCGTGATCCGTTCTGATCTTCTCATTAACTGATCACGGCCGTGACCACTATCACGGCCTGGGCATGATGACTTCTGCTTTATTTGTCCTTGCCTTTTTGCTCTTCCTTCCTTCAGAACCTAAAAATACTTGGCAAAGCCATCAATTAGTGATCGTTCTTTTCTTATCTTCTCAATTTATTCAAAAACAAAATTTAAAAAAAAAACAAATGGAAAAGGGAAAGAAAACTTGGGTTGCCTCCCAAGAAGCGCTTCTTTAACGTCACTAGCTTGACGGGCCGGTGATCTCAAGGATCACGAAGGCGCACAGCTGTGGTCAATCTCTTGATGTCACCACCCAAGTAGGCCTGGAGCCTTTGGCCATTGACTTTGAATGTCCTTTTTGAAGTAGGATCCTCCACTTCTATAGCTCCATGAGATGAGACTTCTTTGACAATGAACGGTCCCGACCACTTAGACTTCAACTTGCCCGGAAACAATCTCAGTCGGGAATTGAATAATAAAACTTGTTGTCCCGGCTGAAATGCTTTCATCACGATCTTCTTGTCATGATAAGTCTTGACTCGCTGCTTGTAAATAGCTGCATTCTCATATGCATTAAGGCGCATCTCCTCTAATTCATGCAGCTGATGGACTCTTTTCTCGCTCGCCAAAGTGGCGTCAAAATTCAAGAACTTCAATGCCAAAAAGGCTCGATCCTCCAACTCTACGGGTAGATGACATGTCTTCCCATAGACCATCTGAAACGGAGATAGCCCCAAAGAAGTTTTTAATGCAGTCCGGTAAGCCCACAAGGCATCGTCAAGCTTCTTTGCCCAATCTTTTCTTGAAGTGCCACAGTTTTTTCCAGAATTCGCTTAATCTCCCGGTTAGAGACCTCCGCTTGCCCATTTGTTTGCGGATGATATGGAGATGCCTTGGTCAACACATTTTTCAGTTGTGAGTTACAGAAGTGAGATCCCCCATCACTTATAAGGACCCTTGGGACAGCGAACCGGGCAAAAATGTTCTTTTTGATGAACTTAATTACTGTTTGTGCATCATTCTTCGGTGTTGCAACGGCCTCCACCCATTTAGAAACATAGTCCACCGCCACCAAAATATATTGATTGGAGAATGAAGGTGGAAGTGGACCCATAAAATCTATGCCCCAACAATCAAATACTTCAACCTCCAATATGTTTTGAAGTGGCATCTCATCCCTTTTAGATATGTTCCCGTTCCTTTGGTACTTGTCACAACTCTTCACATGGTTGTAAGAGTCCTTGAAGATTAAGGGCCAAAATAGCCCAGATTGGAGGACTTTTGCAACTGTCCTCTCCCCATTGTAATGTCCACCATATGGAGAGTTATGGCAATGCCACAAAATACTCTTCGCTTCCTCTTGACTAACACACCTCCTCCATAAGCCATCCGGTCTAACCTTGAACAAAAATGGGTCATCCCACATGAAATGGTTGGTATCCCGGAAGAATTTTTTCTTTTGTTGCCAAGTGAGGTGCTCTGGAACAATGATGGCTGCCTTGAAATTTGCCATGTCGGCAAACCATGGTCTTTCATGCACTAAAAATAAAGCCTCATCCGGGAACTCATCCCGAATGTCCTTTTATTTTGCAGTAACCTCTTCATTCACTAACCGAGATAAGTGGTCAGCCACCATATTTTCGCTGCCCTTTTTGTCCTTAATGACTAAGTCAAATTCCTGCAACAATAAAATCCACCTTATGAGTCTTGGTTTTGAATCTAACTTAGTCAAAAAATATTTAATTGCAGCATGATCAGTAAAAATAGTGACTTGGGACCCAATCAAGTATGAACGGAATTTTTCCAATGCAAACACTATGGCTAGCAACTCTTTTTCAGTTGTTGCATAACTTATTTGGTTCTCATTGAGAACCTTGTTAGCATAGTGAATGGCATGGAAAAACTTTTCCCTTCGCTGTCCCAAAACTTCCCCAACTGCGTAGTCACTGGCATCACACATTAATTCAAATGGTGACTCCCAGTTGGGTGCAACAAGAATGGGAGCGGTGATCAACTTTTCTTTCAAAATCTGAAAAGAAGTAAGACAAGTAGTATCAAACACAAATGGTGTGTCCTTGTTCAAAAGGCTACACAACGGCTTGGCTATCTTTGAGAAGTCTTTGATGAACCGCCGGTAAAAGCCTGTATGACCAAAAAAACTCCTCACACCCTTGACATTCACTGGTGGAGGTAGTTTCTCAATTACATCAATCTTGGATCTATCCACTTCGATCCCCTTAGCTGAAATCTTGTGCCCAAGCACAATGCCCTCCTGCACCATAAAATGACACTTCTCCCAATTTAAGACTAAATTGGTGTCCATGCACCTCTTTAACACAACAGCAAGGTTAGACAAGCAATTATCATAAGAGGAACCGAAAACAGAAAAATCATCCATAAAAACTTCAATGTATTTTTCTACCATATCAGAGAAAATGGAAAGCATGCACCTTTGAAATGTTGTAGGTGCATTACAAAGATCGAAATGCATCTTCCGATAGGCAAAAACTCCAAAAGGACATGTGAAGGTAGTTTTCTCTTGGTCTTCCGGGTTAACCGCAGTTTGGTTATAACCCGAATAACCATCCAAGAAACAACAATAAGCTTGCCCGGCCAACCTCTCCAACATTTGGTCCATAAATGGAAGTGGGAAGTGATCTTTCCTAGTAGCTTGATTTAGCTTCTGGTAATCTATACACATTCGCCAACCGGTGACCGTTCTAGTTGGGATTAACTCATTCTTCTTGCTTTTCACAACGGTCACAGCACCTTTCTTGGGAACCACTTGAACCGGACTCACCCAAGCACTATCGGAAATCGGATAGATCATTCCGGCTTCAAGGAGTTTCAGCACCTCCTTCCTTACCACTTCTTTCATTGTAGGATTGAGTCTCCTTTGCGGTTGGACCACCGGTTTAAATTCAGGCTCCATCATAATCTTGTGCATACAAAATGTAGGTCTAATACCTTTCAAATCTAAGATGGACCATCCAATAGCTGTTTTATGCTCTCTAAGCACCCTTACAAGTTTCTCCTCTTCCAATTTGGACAATACATTGCTCACTATGACAGGATTTTCATCATTCTCACCAAGAAACACATATTTCAAGTGGGGAGGTGGATGTTTAAGCTTTAACTTGAGCTTCTCTTGGACTTCATCCTTTTTGAGCTCTTCTTTCTTAGTATTGACAGCAAGTTGATTGGGTTGAGCTTCCAAATCACACAAACACTCCTCTATTTCCTTCTCCTCTTTCTCATCAAGATTTTCAATAGAATTCATAATTACCTTCTCAAGAGTAGAGGAGTGGTGCTAATGTGCAAAGACTTCTTTAGCCACTACATCCACAATGTCCATGCGGAAACAATTCTCTTCAATACTCGGGCGATGCATAGCTTCAAATACATTGAAAATAACCTCTTCATCTTGCACTCTGAGTCGAAGTTGGCCTTTTTGTACATCTATCAAAGCACGACCAGTTGCTAGAAAAGGTCTCCCTAATATAAGTGGAACTTCTGCATCCTCCTCCATGTCTATTATAACAAAATCCGCTGGGAAGATAAACTTATCCACTTTAACCAAAACATCTTCCATAATACCAAGCGGACGCTTGATTGATCTATCGGCTAGTTGCAATGCCATCCTTGTTGGTTTCACTTCACCACCTCCAAGCTTGTTCAAGATTGAAAGCGGCATCAAATTGATACTCGCCCCCAAGTCACACAAGGCCTTCCCAATAGCCACACTCCCAATTGTTCAAGGGATTGTAAAACTACCAGGATCTTTAAGCTTTGGAGGTAGCTTCCTTTGAAGTATCGCACTACATTCTTCCGTCAAGGCAACAGTCTCATCTTCTTTAAACCTCCTTTTCTTCGTAAGTAACTCCTTCATGAACTTTGCATAAGCTGGCATTTGCTCTAGTGCTTCAGCAAAGGGTATGTTGATTTGTAACCTCTTAAAGATGTAAAGAAATTTGGCAAATTGCTCTTCCTTCTCATTCTTCTTGCTTAAGTGAGGATATGGCAATTTTACATAAGAAGGGACCTCTTGAGGCTTGTCCCCATCTTTCAAAATCTGACTTTTACTCTTCCTCAAAATTGAATCTTCATCCACTAACTTTTCTCTCTTGTCTTTTTCACTATCTTTTTCTTCTTCCTCTATTACAACCTCTTTGCCTTTTTCCTCATTTTTCGCTCTTTTTTCAGTACTCAACTCAGTTTTTTCAGCAACTCTCTTATTTTTCAACAAAGGCTCACCGCTCACTTTCTCAAGACTTTTACCACTCCTCAAAACAACAGCCTTACAATGCTCTTTAGGATTTATTTGAGTATTACCTGAAAAACTGCCGCTAGATTGTTCCGCTAGGTGCTTTGCAATTTGTCCAACTTGAACCTCCAAGTTTTTTATGGAAGCATCGGTGTTTTTCTGGTTTGACATGGACATTTGCATGCATTGATTGAGGGTGTTCTCCAAGATAGAAGTCCGGTCTTGAGGCGGTTGTGTGGGATGAGTCTTACTTGCTTGTCCGGCATCTTGTTTCCAACCAAAACTTGTTTGATTCCTCCACCCTTGGTTGTAATTGTTAGAATATTGGTTGTTACCTTGCCGCCAATAGTTCCCCATATAATTATCTTCCTCATGGGAACGAGGTGTGACCTCACAATTTCCATTATCATGATCTCCTCCACAAAAATCACATATCATTACCTGTTGAGGTGGCATGGTTGTCCCTTGCATGGTTTGGAGTTGTTGTGGGAGTTGAACTAGTTGCTTGGTAATGGACTCAAGTTGTTGTGACATAAGCTTATTTTGAGCCAAAAGTGCAGTTTGTGAGTCTAACTCCAACACTCCCTTTCTTGATGTGGTACCTCTGTCATGATGCATCAGATAGTCATTAGATGCCATAGCTTCTATCAAAGTCAATGCTTCCTCCGGTGTCTTTGTGTTCATGGAACCTCCAGCTGAGGCATCCAACATAAGCTTGGTTGACGGCCTCTTTCCATTGCAAAATGTTTGCATTTGGACAAGATCATCAAACCCACGATTTGGACATTTTCGGAGCAAGTCTTTGAACCTTTCCCATGTGTCATGAAGAGTTTCACCCTCTTTTTGAACAAAGCTTGTGAGGTCACCCCGTGTCTTCACAAATCTTGACGCGGGAAAGAACCTTGCAAGAAATTTAGCCTCTAAGTCATCCCATGTAGTGATACTCCCCCTTGGTTGAGATTGGAGCCAAGCCTTGGCTCTATCTTTTAGAGAGAAAGGAAACAACCTTAGGCGAATTGCATCATCGGTAGCACCATTTATCTTCACCGTATCACATAACTCAATGAAGTTGGAGACATGATTATTAGGATCCTCCTTCTCCATCCCGGCAAATTGATTTTGTTGCATAATATTCAAGAGAGCCGGCTTGATATCAAAATTGTTGGAATTCACTGGAGGCCTCACTATGCTAGTGGCATGCCGATTGACATTTGTATTGGCATAATCCCCAAGTGTCCTCCGTGGAACACCCTCACTATTGCCTGCCATCTCTAGTGGTTCTTGATGAACTTGTGAAGTAGAGGTCTCTTGTTCTCTTTCTTGTCGTGCTAATAACTTCCGCTGTCTTGCTTAACTCAGATTCTCCCTAGCCGTTTTTTCTATTTCAGGATCGTGGAGAAGTTGGTCAACTGGGATAGTACCTCGCATGCACAAAAGCCTAGAGACCAAGAATGTTAGCACTAAATGATAGCAAAGAGAAACAGATAATAAAACAATAAAATTGTGCTTAAATTAGTAATCGAAATGGGTATGCTAATATTGAAACACAAGTCCCTGGCAACGGCGCCAAAAACTTGTTGACGGTCTTGGCAAGTATACCAAGTCGCACAAGTAGTAAAGAGGTAAGGGATATCGTTCCCACGAGGACTGAGACAAGTACTAGCCCGTAACAAATCAACTACTATCTAAGCGGATATTTGGAAGGAAGGGAGCTCAATATTAAATACCAAGCCCAGCAAGAGTTAAAATTTAAAATAGACAAAATAAAAGGAACAAGTTCTTTTAGGATTTTTATCAAACACTTGGAATGCAAAAAAAAAAAAAGGATTCTTTGAATATGATGAAAGATGTTGGGATTAAACTTCACTAAACCTTTGCCTCATGCAATACTAAGACCACCAATCCAATTTATGCTTCAAATATTAAAATCAACCCACAAGATTACTCAAGTCCTAATTCCTTAGATGACAAGAGCCTAAATTCCCTAATTAGACCCTAATTCCTTAGGTGGCTTAATTAATGAATTTGCATTAAGAGTAGGGATTAGACGATTACTAATAAACCAAAATCCATTCCTATATGCAAGGTTTACTAGGTGATTAATTTCAGATCAAGAAATGATAAGAACTTCCCAATTGCAAATCAAATCTCAGAACAATTCATGGATGATCAGACCACAAAAAGCATTAAGCATAGGAATCAAACACTAATGAAGAAGCATAAACATAGATTAATAAATCAAGGCAAATACATGAGATTCGGTTTAGCTACATCTAATCCCAACAAAAAGGTAATTTAGCTACTCATAGTCATAGAGAAAGCCAAAATAACAGCAACAGGAACAAAGGAAAGAAGAAACTCCATGGAAGCTTTCCACAGCAGTCACAGCAGCCCCTGGTTCAGAGAAAACATTCTTTTAGGGTAAAAAGTCTCCCCTATGTTATGCCCAGATGCCTTATTTATAGATTAGGGAAGTTTTAATCACAATCTAACACAAATTCAAATCCAAATAATGCGTGTCACGGCTGTGATGGTCAACACGGCCAGGCCGTGACGGGTTCTGCCATTGGCGTTTCTTTAATTTTTGGTCTGTCACGGCCGTGATGCTCATCACGGCTAGGCCGTGACCAGTTCTGACTTTTGCCTTCTTTTCTTTTCAGTTTTGCTTGATCATGGCCGTGATGGGCTCTGTTTGGCTCATTTTCTTCATTTTTCAAGCCCCATCTTCATGCAAGCTCCATCATGGTTGATCTTGAGCATTTAATCCTTAATTTCTGCAAAACAACACCACAAAACCGCCTTACATGTTCCAAGGTAAAAACTAACAAAAATCAAATTAAAATTGCCTAAACTATATGAAAATGCATGCAAAAATGTAAATGAAATATGAGGTGAAATCACACTCGTCACTGGGAAATATAATCTCAAGGTTACTGAGATAGAAAAGATCATTCCGGGAAAGATTGTTGATCTTCAAAAGATGAAGAAGCTAGGTATTGATGTCACTGAAGAGTTGGAGTACTTCAAGTGGACTATTTTCTTCGACATCAAGGAGCTCGCTCACCCCAAGCTACTTCAAACCTTCTGGAGAAATGTTGCGGTTGTCACCAACAAGCTCAACCGAACCAAGAGCTTTAAGGCTGAAATGGGGGATAGAACCCTTCTCTTCCCCATTAGCTCTTTGGAGCTTGTTACAAAGTGCCCGAGAATCGGAGCTGGCATCACACCCAACTGGGAAACTGAAGCGAGAGTTGACAATGTCAACATTGCCATCTATGGTGTTCCTAAACCTATGAACCCTAAACCCATCAACATGGTGGCCAAGTGCAGATTCCTGCACAAATTGCTGTTCGAGTGCGTGATGCCAAGGAAAGGCTCACGAGACAATGTGACCAAGATGGACAGATTTGCTTTGTACCACTTGATCCACAAAATCAAGGTGGACATCACCGACCTCATATATATGTACATGGAGACTTTGATCAAGAGGAATAATGTGCAAACCTATCCTTATGGGATGTTTCTAACAAGGATCTTTAGGAACAAGTTGTTTGTTCCCAATGATGTTCATTTTGTGGACATGTCACTGCCCACAGACAGGAAGATACTGTCTATGATGGATATCAATGGAATCCCACTTGTTGATGATGAGGAAGACAACAAGAAGAAGAAGCAGAAGAAGAAACTTGTTGTTGAACAGAAAGAAAAAGAACCAGTGGTTTCCACTGATGAATATGAAGTCCCTCTTTCTGAGAAACTATTCAAGTCGTCTGGAAAGGTGACCAGACAAGACCAAATTCCAGAGCTGCAACAATCCTCAGCATCTGAAGAAACTGCTGAGACAGTTGAACCCTTGAGGTTCAAACTGAGGAGAACCTCTCCAAAGAGGAAGGTGGGTGAAGCTAAAGAACCCGTTGCTGTATCAGCTCAGCCCAGTAAGAAAAGGAAGCTGGTGAAGACCTTTGCCAAGGTCAGACAAGTTGAGTCTGAGCCTAGCAAAGAGGAAGCTTCTGCTTAGGGGGAGCAGACAACAAGTTCTGGAAGAACCAAAGAAGACTTTCATTTTGGGAATCATTCCCAAAAAGAGAAGATTTGGTTACCCAGTGCCTACAAAGACCGAAGTGCCTGCAGAAGCTAACACTGCAGAAGACCTGTCTGGAGGAGCTCAGACAGTTGTACCAGAGAATGACCAAGTGTCTCATTCTCACAAGAAGTTGAAGATATCTGAAAGCAGACATCTCCTTCATTCCCTTCCCCCCTTACATCAAGGTATCATCACCCTATATGTCTCTTCTCCATCTGCCCTTCTTGTCCAACCCCTTTCTGTAGCACCTCCTTCTCCCTCACCCGTCTCCACTTTACAAACTCAAAAATCGTCTTTCACTGTCGTACCTGATGAATGTCAGTACACAGTTGTTCATAGGGACTCTGCTCTCAAAGAATAAACCGGCATATCATCGAGACTCTTTGTGTCTGATCTGCAATCTCTTTTATTTGCAAGTATCTCACATGTCTCTGTCATTCCTTCTCCTCCACCTCATATTCTTAACCCCTGTAGAGAACTTTTGTTCTACCCACCTATTGTTGTCTTCATTAGAACATTAGATGGAACTCACTATCCTGCTTCTGTTGTGATGTTACCCCGTATATATAGGTATTTCTTTATGTTAGTCATAGGATCTAATTCTTTTTTCTGTCATATTGATTCTTTATTACCTCTTCCTCCCTCTATTTTAGCTTAAACACCTCTTTCCCCACCTATCCCAATAACCATCACCAGACTGTCTCTGTCCGAGATACTTTCCTGTGTGTTTCCTTCACCTGATACTGACTTTGTCAGAATCAGTCTTCTCTTCAAATTCGTCTTTCTTCCTTTCTATGCCCTTCAAACTCTCCATGAACTTTTCTTCCCTTCCATCACCTCTCCCCTATCTCTACCTAAGGCACCCCCAGTTTTAGCCTTACCCTAGCACTATTCTCTGTCTATATCTTCCTCAAGTCTGTCTACAAAAGCCTCCACTTCTCAGACAATGGCCTTACAAGACTTTCATTTGCTTCAAACACAAGTAGAAGACTTAAGAAGACAGCTAGATGAAGAAAGGAGATCTAGGCTGCTCTTAGAGCAAAAGGTTGCTGCTTTATTTTTGTTAATTAGTCGATCTAGGTAGTTTTTGGTTTCTTTGTATATAGACTACCTTGTACTTGTAAACGTTCATGATGAATAAAATAAATTTCTCCTTTATTTCTTTAATGCTTTCAAAGTTTATTCCTTTTTTATGTTGACAAATGGGGGAGAATGGGAGAAATGTGATATATGAGAATGGGAGAAATGTGACATATGATATGATCTTCATAAGAAAATAATATATGAACATGATATGATCAAAGTATGTTATGATAATTGCTATAATTGCTCTGATAAATCTCAAGTAAGATTGCTCTGATAATTTCAAAGTAAAACACGTCAAATATATGTGTGACTAAGTTAACTAGAATATATGATCAAGCTCGTCTGATTAAGAAAATTTCAACTTGTCTGAAATATGCTACTTTCATTTGTTGATATTTTGAGGTTCATCTCAATGTTTGTCATCATCAAAAAGGGGGAGAATGTTAAGTCTCTAAAATGTCTGATGTGCATTTCCCTAAAGTTTTGATGAGAACTAAACATTGGTTGATGATTTAATTAACCGTCATATTGGTTGCTAAACTGTCTATCTAGTATGCAGATCAAAACAATAAGAATCATCTATCTGCTCATATAGATGACTAACTATCTGGATAAGCAAAAGTCAACCCGTCTGCTGACTAGGATTATTGACTTCTTTCAAGAGACGTTTTCAACCTGTCTCTCCACGAGTTCCTACACTCGTCTGAGGTTACTCGTTGAAGAACCAAGGACCCAACAAGCTTTTATGAGCTGTCCTATCAGAAAGAGACTCGAAGCCTTCTCTCCTACTTGGTCTCACTCTTATCAAGAAAAATCATAAGTCACTCTCTCAAGCAACCTAGGATATCAAAACCAAAGACCAGTTAAAGAATGCTTCCAACGTTCTTTATTCCCTAGTACCTCTGGTCTTTACACAAAAAGGGAATTGTACTCAGCAAAGTACAAAAAGCTCTCTGCAAAACTCTGATATGGCTGATTCACGATGCATAAATCCATGACCCTACAAGTTAGAGTACAACCAACATTCCTATTGCATTAATGGCTGCCCATAACGACTCTATTGCATTTAATGAAGTTCTGCTTGAAGCCAACATCTGAAGGAATGTCTCTAACGGATCTTAAATGCTTGAAGACTATAAATACAGAAGTCATTGAAGATGAAGAAAAAAACACATATAGCATTTAAAAGAGTCATTACTATGTGCATTAATATCTTCATTCTTTCATTCTGTATTCTTCAATCATTTGAAGTTATTACGCAGACTTTTCTAAGCTTTACATTTAAATCACTTTGAGTGTTAGTGAAAGATCTTTCTGTCTGAAGTTGTATTTATTACAAACCAAATTTTTCAAACAAATCTGAGTGAGCCTGAAGAGGCTAGATGTGTAAAGAATACTTGTCTTGGAGCCTGAAGAGGCTAGGTTTGCAAACAATACTTGGAGTCTGTAACCTGATCAGTTATAGTGGATAAAACTTGGTGCTGCCAAGGACTGGATGTAGCTCTTTGCTTTGAAGAGTGAACCAGGATAAATAGCTGTGTCAACCTCTCTTTCCTTATAAACTCTTTAGTTGCTTTAGTTTTCTTATCCCTTTATCAAGTGGTGTGTTTGCCTAAGTCACTGTTAAAGTTCATCAGACAGGTCACCTGTCTGTCCTGTATCTTTCCACTCATCTGAACCAAGTTTCTGTATGCGAAAAGTTTTCAACTTTGTTTCAATTCTGATAAATACAATTCCACCCCCTTCTCGTGTTTATAGTTGTTTATTTCAAAAGCTGCACAGTTGGAGTTGGAAAAAGCATTACAGTTCCAAGAGGATTTCTGGCAGGAGAAGTCTAGATTGAGCTAGTATCTGCAAGGAGATAGAAACACTCAATTCTTCCATAAAATGGCCAAGGTAAGACATGTTACTAAGAAAATGAGTATACTCAAACATGATGATATGACTTTGAATTCTGCATCTCAAATTGAAAGTCATGTAGTCCAGTATTTTGAAAATCTGTTCATCTCTGACAATAATTTTATAGTCAATGATTTGGTGGATGAAGTAATTCCCAGCATTTTTTCGAATAATGACAATATAATGCTAAAGAGTTTACCTTCTGAGGAAGAAATTAAACAAGCTGTTTTTTCCATGAACTCTGATGGTACACCAGGTCCAGATGGTTTTAGTGCATACTCTTATCAAACTTATTGGGACATTATAGCTAAAGATGTGGTAGGATGCTTCCAAATTTGAATGCAAATCTAGTGGTTCTCATTCCTAAAACTCCTGAAGCAGAGAGAATAGAGCAATATAGGCCGATTGTTCTTTCAAATTTTAAATTCAAAATCATTACTAAAGTGTTGGCTGACAAACTAGCTAAGATTGCTCCTCAAATTGTGTCTTCTAATCAAAGAGGTTTCATTCATGGAAGGCAAATTTCTGATTGTATTTGTCTTACTACAGAGGCCATAAATCTGATTGATAAAAGGAATTTTGGTGGGAATTTGGCAATGAAAACCGATATTACAAAGGCATTTGATACTTTAGATTGGAGGTTCCTTTTGAAAGTGCTTCATGCTTTTGGTTTTAATCAAAAGTTTTTCAATTGGATGGAAATTATCCTTCATCCAACTTAGTTATCCATCTCTGTTAATGGCAAGGCTACTAGTTACTTCTCTTGTAGGAGGGGAGTGAGACAAGGGGATCCACTATCTCCCTTGTTGTTTTGTCTTGCAGAGGAGGTGTGATGTCGTGCGAGTGCACGTGCGATCCGGCAAGTGTACCTGATTGTCGCCAAGTAATAAAAAGATATCGATCCCACAGAGACCGTGATCTCAAATCGCAACTAATCGTTAAATGATAAAACTGGACTGTATAAAAATATTTTGATTTTTGAAATAAGAGATAAAATGCAATCAAGTAAAACAGAAAGTAAACAATTTATGGTTTTTCAGATTTAAATGGATTCCTAGGGATTTGGGTTACCAACAAGATCGTTTATGTTACTAAATTGATTAACCCTTGTTAAATATCGAAAATGACTTGAAGGCGAATTTATCCTCAAATAGTTTAAGCTCCCTCTCGGGTTACAAAAACCGTGCCCAATTAAACCAACCCCTACTCTTGTGGTAGTCGAATTTAGATTGAACCTTTACATTTTGTGACAATTCGTTAATCCTCGAAGGACGACTTCTAACTCTCGTGATTTCAGTCCTAAGTTTGATTCTATAGATCCGATACCTAAGTTCACCGCTAGGTTCCTCCTTAGAATATCTACGACACGTAAATAAACACACACCAGATTTACGAGTAATTAAAACACTAGAAATCAGATCTAAAGCAAAATCGCAATTAACAAAGATAAAACGTCAATTCATTATCATAAACAAACCATGGGCATAGCCCTAATCCCTAGAAATGAAACTACTACTCAAGCATTGTCATGGTGAAGACAAGCTTGGTTAACAACAACATGAAAATAAAAATCAGAAAAAAAGGAGGAAGAAGAAGAGAGATCCTAAATAATAGCCTAAGAGTAGCAGCCAAAAGTCTTTTTTTGTCTCTGGTCAGATGCCTTATTTATAGATTTGGGAAGTTTGAATCCCAATCAAACACAAATCAGATCCAAATCAGTTGCTTCTAATCCAAGTAATGCACGTCACGGTCGTGATGGATTCTGCCTTGGGCGCTTCTTCAATTTTTGGTCTGTCACGGCAGTGATGCTCATCACGGCTAGGCCGTGACAGATTCTGACTTGTGGGGGTCTGGTTTAGTTGACAGGTCACGGTCGTGATGGGCATCACGGCTAGGCCGTGACCAATTCTGACTTTTGCCTTCTTTTCTTTTCAGTTTTGCTCGATCATGGTCGTGATGGTCATCACGTCTAGGCCGTGATGGGCTTTGTTTGGCCCATTTTCTTCACTTTTAAAGCTCCATCTTCATCCAAGCTCCATCATGGTCGATCCTGAGCATTTTACCCTTAATTCCTGCAAAACAACAACATAAAACCGTCTTACCCGTTCCAAAGTAAAAACTAACAAAAATCAAATTAAATATGCCTAAACTACATGAAAATGCATGCAAAATGATAAACAAATATGAGGTGTAATCACACTCATCAAATCACCCCAAGCTTAAGACTTTGCTTGTCCTCAAGCAATCACCAAGGCCAGATGATATAAATAATCAGAGCATGGATAGTGAACCAAGAACCCGAGTAACTAATCCAAGTAACAGGTTTATTCAAATAAGAAACCAAAAGACAATCAATTTCAAGTCCAATTAGAAGCTTAGGTTTCCTAAATTCATATTCTCACTGATTCGGGCACTCTTCTCACCTCACTCAAGTGTATAAGGGTATACGACAATTCGCTCAATTTCCTCAAGGAAGGTACTCTACCATAAGCTTGACTATTAACCAAATCTCTACTTTATTAATGAAAACACAAAAGAATCAAGAGGTCTTTTACTCTAATTGTAATGGGGGCATGTGATTAATCGTTAGGTGGGGAAATCAAGAAAAGGAAATTCAAGAGGGTTAAACAAAATATCAACATTGCAAAGCATGACACCTTCTAAAATACCTTTTTGGGCTTTGATTTATTTTTCCACCTTTCTTTCCTTATTTTTATTTTATTTCTCCTTTCTTTTTGTCATCCCCTTCTCCATTTTTTTTTGTTTATTTTTTTATTTACTTTATTTGGAGAAGGGGAGATTTTCTATTCAAGAGAAATATTTTATAACTTTATCATCCCACACTTTTTCAAACTACCTTTTTACCCTTTTTGCAATACTTTAAAAGGTGCCATACCAAGCATCATTCATCAAATTAGTTCAAGGCACCAAGAAAAGTATTTTTTTTATTATGGCTCAAAATTGGGCGACTAAGGGGTAGCATTTAGTCAATCAAAGCTCAAAAGGCCGGAAAAATACCTAGTGCCTCAATCATTTTCAAAAATGTTTTCAAAAAATTTTAAGTTTCAAAACGGTTTCAAGTCAAGTTCTAGAGAATACAATCCAAGAGGAATAAAACACTCTATCACAAAGAATGGAGTAGATTTAGTGAGTACCCCTTTTTGGCTCAAAAATTTCACATTTAGTAGTTCGAAAATCAATGAGAAACACGAATCTAGAGAACCACATGCTAATTATCAACTATCAAAATATTATCTCTAGCATTTTTATTTTTAGCCTTATCACAAGAATAAAAAAAATTGGGTTCAAAAATTCACTATCTCAATTTATTTGGCACCAAGTTCTCACAATTGGATGCAAATTCTAAGTGAGGGGCAATCTAGAGAATGTGATCGTGCAAAACTATCCCTATATGAATGCAACATGAAAAATGCAAAAATGAAAAAAATACCCCTACCCCAAGCTTGAAGACTTACATTGTCTCCAATATAAATAATCAAGCCGGAGAGAGGAGAAAAATGGAACAACTCAGCGAGGTGGTAGCTGGTGTTGGCTCATATGCCTAGTCCAAAACTTGTTGGAAATTGTATCACGGCCGTGATGTGTATCACGGCTAGGCCGTGATCAATTCTGGTCTTCAGGAGCTGGCCTGTCATGGCCGTGATGTGTATCACGGCTAGGCCGTGATGCTCTCTGATCTTAAGGTCCTTCTCATCACGCCCGTGATGGATGTCACGGTTGGGCCGTGATCCTTTCTGATCTTCATGGTTAGCTCATCACCGCCGTGACCGTGGGCGTGATGACTTCTGACTTCATTGGTCACTGCCCCTTTTGTTCTTCCTTCCTCCTTAACCAGAAAACACTCAACAAATCTATCAATTTATGATTTTCTTTTTCTCTTGATCTTCTCAAATTATTCAAGAGCTAAATTCGAAAACAAATGAAAAGGGGAAAGAAAACTTGGGTTGCCTCCCAAGAAGCGCTTATTTACAGTCTTAAGCTTGACCATACTTCCTTCAGTCAACCGGGGTCGGTTGGGCGTCGAAGCGCAGGAACACTTCTCTTCCATGGGAGTCCTCCAAAGAGCCGATTCTGCTCATATGGCCAATTGCGCTTCCTCTTCGCTCTTTTCACTCTAATCTTCATGGCCTTACTCCCTCCCGGCAGAAGTTTTGTTTCCACATGATCAGCAACTCCATCACAGCTGGGTGCATCATGCGTCATGCAAATCTTCGGAGTTGCTTCCATGTTGACCTCTTCTTTTACCACTGGAGACGTTATATTGATCCTGCACACATGACTCACAAAAGGAGGGTTGTTATATTAGTTAGTCAATTTAAAATTTACCCTACCTTCCTCTACATTCAGATACAGTTTGCCATTCCTTACGTCTATTATTGCTCCAGCGGTGGCCAAGAATGGCCTTCCTAAAATGATGGGGGATTCAGAATTCCCTTTCATATCCAATACCAGGAAATCGGTAGGGATGAAAAATTTCCCTACCTTTACAGGAACATTCTCTAGTATGCCTAGAGGAGTTCTAGTTGAGCCATCCGCAAATTGTAAGGAGAATTTGAATGGACTCAACTCTTTGGTTCCCAACCTTTCCAAGATAGAGAGCAGCATCATGCTCGCACTAGCCCCCAAGTCACATAAGGCATGGTCTATTTGCACTTCTTCAATCGAGCAAGCGATAGAGAAACTACCTGGGTCTTTCAGCTTATGAGGCATATTAGCTTCTATATCTACTTGCTTTCTCTTGACCAACCTTTGTGGGAAAGGTATCGGGGGTTGGTACGGTGGTGGAGGGACATATTTTGGTTCTGGCTCTTCATCCTCGCTCATGTCCTCCTCACGTTCCACATCCTTTTCAACCACCCCAAGCTTATTATCCCTCAAGTATATGGCATTACAATGCTCATTGGGATTAGCTTCGGGTTGCCCCGGGAACATACCCTTAGGTCTGGAGTATGTGCTGGCTTGTTGGGCAATCTGAGTTTCTAGCATCTTGTTATGGATGGCTAAGTTATCTACCTTAGATGCTAGCTCTTTTATTGCCTCGTTTACTGCCCTACCTTGTTGTCTAAACTCCTCATTTTGTTTTGTTTGAGTTTCCACAAAACTTTCCAACAAAGACTCGAGTTTAGACCTCTGTACCTGAGGATACCCTAGCGCGGGTTTCCTATTACCTTGGCCTTCTTGGAACTCATGGTTTAGCGTGTTGCTGTAGTTCCCGTAGGAGAGGTAAGGGTTGTTCTTCCTTCCTTGGTTGTAAGCATTTGCAGGAGCATAGTTTGGCAACTTCGGGTTCGTGTCGTAAAAGTTGTGACAAGAGTTCACTTTTTCCCCCGAAGCGTCGGATCCATGAGCAATACCACGTGGGCATTCCATTATATCGTGTCCCTGCATTCCACAAATCTCACAAAAGATGTTAGTAGCACCTATTGCACTCACATTAGCCCGTTCAAGCTGATCAAAACGTTTATTCAGTGAGTCTATTTTTGACATTATAAGATCAGTGCTATTTATTTCAAACTTACCCCCCGAAATCTTGTTCGGGTTATTACCTCTTTCTGAACCCCATTGGTGGTAGTTGGTGGCCATGTTTTCAATGATGTTGAATGCCTCGGTCAGAGGCCTATTCATAAAGGCTCCAACAGCTGCAGAATCAAGTGACACCTTCGAAGAGTAATCCAATCCGTTGTAGAAGGTGTGCACTAATAACCACCTCTCGAGTCCATGATGTGGGCAAGACTCCAGCAATCCCTTGTAGCGATCCCATGCTTCTGATAAGTATTCTCCGTCTTTTTGGAAGAAGCCGGTAATCTGGGTTCGTATGTAGGCCGTCTTGGATGGAGGGAAGAATTTCTCCAAGAACGCCTACTCTAGTTGGTCCCAAGTCGACAAGGTATTAGCGGGAATTTGCTTTAGCTAAGCTTTCGCCTTTCCCGTAAGAGATGAGGGGAACAACCTTAAGCGAATAGCTTCAACCGGGGCGCCATGAATTCTAACTGCATCGGTGAACTCCAAGAATGTCTCTATGTGGTCAGTCGGGTCCTTCGAGGGCAATCCTTCGAATTGATGTTGCCTAATCATGTTGATTAGCATAGGCGGTATAGTGTAGTTCTCCGCCTAAATCTCCGGCCTAGCAATCCCAGTTCGCAAACCCCTAGCATTTGGGCCTGCGTAGTTCTTTAACGGTTTCGTATCCGGGAGATTCGCCATTAGTGGAATGGGAATCAACCCCTCTCTCTCTCTTTGTAGTCTCCTACGCCTATGAAAGGTCCTCTCGATTTCGGGGTCAACCTCAGTAAGGTCTCCAAGACTCAGGGATCTTTGCATATAAGAGAAACAAACACAGAGATAGATACAAAGAAAGGAAAAAAAGAGATTGAAAATTATATATATATATATATATATATATATATATATATATATATTCTTAATAATAACAAAAATCAAAAATTAAATAAAAAGAAAAGGTCCAGAAAAATCAATTTAAAAATTAAATTGAGATTCGAGAAAACACAGTCCCCGACAACGGTGCCAAAAACTTGATGTCGTGTGAGTGCACATGCGATCCGGCAAGTGTACCGGATTGTCGCCAAGTAATAAAAAGATATCGATCCCACAGAGACCGTGATCTCAAATCGCAACTAATTGTTAAATGATAAAACTGGACTGTATAAAAAGATTTTGATTTTTGAAATAAGAGATAAAATGCAATCAAGTAAAACAGAAAGTAAACAATTTATGGTTTTTCAAATTTAAATGGATTCCTAGAGATTTACGTTACCAACAAGATCGTTTATGTTACTAAATTGATTAACCCTTGTTAATTATCGAAAATGCCTTGAAGGTGAATTTATCCTCAAATAGTTTAAGCTCCCTCTCGGGTTACAAAAACCGTGCCCAATTAAACCAACCCCTACTCTCGTGGTAGTCGAATTTAGATTGAACCCTTTACATTTTGTGACAATTCGTTAATCCTCGAAGGACGACTTCTAACTCTCGTGATTTCAGTCCTAATTCTGATTCTATAGATCTGATACCTAAGTTTACCGCTAGGTTCCTCTTTAGAATATCTACGACACGTAAATAAGCGCGCACCCGATTTACGAGTAATTAAAACACTAGAAATCAGATCTAAAGTAAAATCGCAATTAACAAAGATAAAACATCAATTCATTATCATAAACAAACCTTGGGCATAGCCCTAATCCCTAGAAATTAAACTACTACTCAAGCATTGTCATTGTGATGACAAGCTTGGATAACAACAACATGAAAATAAAAATCAGAAAAAAAGGAGGAAAAAGAAGAGAGATCCTAAATAATAGACTAAGAGTAGCAGTCAAAAGTCTTTTTTTGTCTCTGGTCAGATGCCTTATTTATAGATTTGGGAAGTTTGAATCCTAATCAAACACAAATCATATCCAAATCAGTTGCTTCTAATCCAAGTAATGCGCGTCACAGCTGTGATGGATTCTGCCTTGGGTGCTTCTTCAATTTTTGGTCTGTCACGGTCGTGATGCTCATCACGGCTAGGCCGTGACAGATTCTGACTTGTGGGGGTCTGGTTCAGCTGACAGGTTACGGCTGTGATGGGCATCACGGCTAGGCCGTGACCAATTCTGACTTTTGCCTTCTTTTCTTTTCAGTTTTGCTCGATCACGGCCGTGATGGTCATCACGGCTAGGCCGTGATGGGCTCTGTTTGGCTCATTTTCTTCACTTTTTAAAGCTCCATCTTCACCCAAGCTCCATCATGGTCAATCCTGAGCATTTTACCCTTAATTCCTGCAAAACAACACTACAAAACCGCTTTACCCGTTCCAAAGTAAAAACTAACAAAAATCAAATTAAATATGCCTAAACTACATGAAAATGCATGCAAAATGATAAACAAATATGAGGTGTAATCACACTCATCAAGGTGTTGAGCATAGGCATTTCAAAGCTAGTTCAAGATGGAACGCTCTCATTGATGTCTGGTCCTAGAGGAACTCATGTAACAGCCTGATTTTTAATTACGCTGTTTAACCGGTTAAAATATAATTAATTATATTTTAATATGAGAGTTAGAAAGTGATTTTAAATAAGTTAAAATCATATTCATAGTCTCTCTTATGGTAGAAGGTTACGGTGAAATTTTGGGTTGAAAATTCAAACGAAGCCCGGTCTGCATTTTTTAACTGACAGTATAATTTTATACTGACAAAAAACCCTAATTTAACCCGAAAAATGAAATTTGTAGATTTTTTATATTTTGTCCGTGAGGAAGTCTACTTTCCAAATTTCTGATCAGAAATAAAATATTATGTTTATTCGGACGAATTTTGGAAAAAGTTCGGACGGAAAACAGTCGGTTTTTTCACTGACAGTAAGATTTTAATGATCAGAAAACCTAATTTTGACTCGTGAACGAAATGGTTTATATTTAAATCATATTTCCAACGAGTTTGATTAGTTTGAAAGTTTTTCAGTCGAAAGCGAAATATTACGCTTTTATACGGGCGTAAAACCCTAATCGGGGAGCCGACGGAGTCGAAAACGGAACTGCAGATACCCGTCAAGGGATCGGGACAACGAGTCATACATGATGACTCATGGAGGATGAGTCACCAAGCATTTATGAGCATTAAATGCATGTAATCATGACATTTAGGTAAAAAGACCAAAATACCCCCAAGCTTTTGCGGGTATTAACAAGACGCATCTACGCACTCTTAACCACTCATTTTACGTGGTTGAAAACCTCCCACATCTCTCCAATTTCGTGCATCCACCTCCAATAAATCTTACCTATTTCATTTTGCTTTCGTTTCATTATTTTCCTCTCAAAAACCGAAATCGGGTAAACGACGGAGCTGCGTACGGAATTTCCGGGAACCGCTATCGGATAAGATCGGTGACTCATTATTGAGTCACTTTGTGTGGCCCAAAATCAGCCACACCTCCATCAAATGTGAGCCACATATTTAATAACCATAGTTAAGCAAAGTAACCATGGTTAGGTTAATTATTAACTATGGTTAAACTTATATTAACTAAATAATCACAAAACCCATTAAATCAATTCCTTATAACCAAACAAAGCCTAAATCTAGCCTATAAATAATATTCAAAACCGTGGCCTCCCTCCCCTTTCACTCACACCTTCATTCTCTTCATCTTCCTCACCAACTAAGTTACAAAACCCTAAGAACACCGAATTCCCACCAAACATATGACCCTCTTCCTTTCTGCAACACGGAAAACACTAAACATCAAAGTTGTTACTATTTCTCTCTTCTTTCCAACAAGCTAAATATCATCAAAAACGGATAAGTGGATTGGGAGATAGGATCAAAATACCGAAACTGCCCAGAAATCTCAGCAACCCACGAAACAGCAGAAATAAGTCCCTTTTCACCCCTATTATGATCCGAACCAAATGAAACCTTCAACACCAAAATTGTTCCTTTTCTTATTATCTTTCTATCAAGCCAAAGTTCATGATTTTTGGATGAGTATACTGTGAGATACACTCACAATACCATCACACCCTCAAGCTGTCCAGTTTTCAGCTTAGTGAAGGTTGATCATTTTCTTCATTTATTCAATCTTCAAGAGGTAAAAGCTCATCTCCTTGATCATATAAGCTTTCATATTCATGTATTTCTCATGTTTATGCCATGAATCATATTTTTCCATTCCTAGATCTAGAACTTCAAATAATTCTAGAAAATTGTAGAAAAATCATAAAAATGTGAAACCAATTTCTATGATCTAGTTATGATCCCTCCTTTATTTATCCAAGAGCATGTGATCAAAATCATTTTCCTTCCCTATTAACCATTAATGGCCGAACCTAGGTAGGGAAATGGGTTTGGTGTTTTGTTGTTTGTTTTGAAAGTTAGTACTTGACTTAAGTTCTATAATACATGTATAGCTTAAATCCAAGAGCTTAGGTCCAACAAAAATCCCTAGCTTAAATTCCTAATATGGGCTGAAACCCTAACCCTAAAGGTTAGAGGATTTTGTTTCAAATTTTAGTCTTGTAATAAGTAATCTATGTTAGTTAAGACTCTGGTAATTAGGATCCAAAAGATGGCATTGAGAAGATAATCCTAAACCTATTTTCTAAGTCTTGGCCGAACCTAGCCCTAAAGTGTCATAGATGGTTATTAGTTGATTAATTATAGTTATGTTGTTTGAATGAAGGTGGTTGTGTTAACTCGTGGCGGGATAACGAGGATCGTCCTGTACGTGTTTCCGGTGCTAACTCAGGTGGGGAAAAGAATCAACCTATCGTCGGAATCGATAAGTAGTAGATTATATGATAATTGTGTAGGGCGACCTAAACCCTACTAGTAGTCGAGTAATCGACAAGACCAAAATCCCATTGGAAACCTTTTCTGTAAAACCAATGTGATTCGGGGATTGTAGGTTTATCGACATTAAGTTGATTTTAAGTATTTGAGGATGTTTGATTTTGCTATTGAATTTACTATGATACGCTGGTTGACGTATTCCATCTGCATGTGACGTATTGTTTCGGTGTTTGAATAATTATGATTGTGAGGATGTTTGTTGTCTGTCACGGCCGTGATGGTTGTCATGGCCAGGCCGTGACAGGCTGTGTTGTAGGATTCTTGTCTTTGTTGTCAGTCACGGTCGTGATGGCTATCACGGTCGTGATGGCTATCACGGTCAGGCCGTGACAGAGTCTGACTTTGTTATTTATTTGATTTGATTATTATGCGTTGGTTGTGATAAATTGCTTTATATGATATTGAGATATTTGAATATTTCCTGATATTGTGTGATGCATGATCTGCCTGGTTTTTAATACTATGCCTGGTTGATTTTAAGTAAGGATATATGTTGTTCGGGAGATGATTGTTTGGGTGAGAGAATGAATTGACTTAGAGGTGCCTAGCTTAATTAAGTTATCTAATGGATGAGATGTGACATAGAATGCGAGTTGAGGTTATGATGGGAGTTTGAGGTACAAGGTTGTTATTGATTTGAGATAGTGAGATTCATATAGAGGCTTTGATGCAAATACTTTTTCAGTCCATGACGCGTAGATCTGATTTATCCTATCGAAAGATAGAAGGGCACTATGTCGAGTCTTATCCTATCGAAATATAGAAGGGCACTATGATGAGTCTTATCCTATCGAAAGATAGAAGGGCACTATGTTGAGTCTTATCTTATCAAAAGATAGAAGTGTATTATGCTGAGTTCTTTGCATCGGACTACCCTGGACTACTAACGAATGTGAAAGGAATAGAGACAGTTATGATAGTATAAGTGTTTAGACTACATGAGCTGAGGGTAGAGGATGATATAGTGAATTGAGGATGATTGCTGATTTTGAGTGATGCGTGTCTGTGACAATTACTGTATAATTTACTATTACTCTTTTCCGCTTTTTGATGATAGAATTGTTTCTTATTCCCTATATCTTCTGTGTGTTGTATTTTATTTACGATGTGATCGCACGAGAAGACGATGGAGGAACCAATTTGTGAGGAGTTAGATGGAACTCCTTACGAACCAGATGCTGGAGGTCGAGCTGTGATTCAAGGCGATTAGAGTATAGACAGTATGGCCAGTGTGTCTAAAGAGTATTTATATTTCCGCTGAGTATGTCTGTAGTGAAGTTTATGCCTGTGAGGGATCCTACTGAGAGGGTACCCTTAACAGTGCTTTTGGAATGTAATAAATAACAGGTGTGTATTTATGTAATATAGTTTTGGTATGTTTTATATATGCATAAGTTATATAATTATTAATTAAGTTTTAATTTTTACGTATTTTTAATGATAAGCGAGCGATTAAGTAAATAAATATTAAGGTTTTAATATAATAATACGATGGGGCACAACGGGGTGTCTCAACTCATGTGCCATCTCATGTATTATATGCAGATGATGTAATGATTTTTTTGTAGGGGAACTCAGAGTAATTTGAACTCTCTTATGGATCTGTTCTAAAGATATGCTACTGTGTCTGGACAGGTAATTAATCCTTCCAAATCTACTTTTTATTCTGGAGCATTTTCAAGTAGAAGACAAGCAAAAATTGCTGATCTTTTGGGGTTTGTTGTTGGCAAATTACCCTTCACTTATCTTGGAACCCCAATCTTTAAAGGGAAGCCTAGAGCCATTCATTTGCAACCAATTGCTGATAGAATCAAGTCTAAACTTGCAATATGGAAAGCATCTTTGTTATCAATTTGCTGGGAGAGTTCAATTAGTGAAGACAACTTATACATGGTATGATGTTATACAGCTTCTTGGTCTATAGTTGGCCTGTTAGCCTGCTGAAAAATGTGGATAGATGAATTAGAAACTTCATATGGACAGGAGATGTTAACCAAATAAATTAGTGACTGTTGCTTGGCATAGAGTTTGCAGTCCAATGAATGAAGGCGGTTTAGGAATCAGATCTCTTAAAGATGTTAATAGTGCAGCAACTTTGAAGTTTTGCTGGGAGTTTATCCAATCAATTAACCAATGGGCTTGTTTGCTAAGGGCAAGAGTCATCGAAATAACAAACCAATTCCATATCATGTTGGTTCATCAATTTGGCATGGTTTAAAATGCAAATTAGCAGCTGTGCAGCGGAATTCAACTTGGCAAATTGGTTCAGGGAACTCTGTTTGATTTTGGACAGGTTCACGGCTATCTCAACCATTGATTTCTTTGCTAGATTTGCATGTGCATACTCATGATCGACTTGATGCTAAAGTAGTGGATTTCATCGGTAATGGTAAGTGTAAAATTCCAAGCTCCTTGCTGCTGAAATTTCCAGATTTGTGTACTAAATTGCAACAAATATGCATTCATGTTATTCCTTGTGATGATAAGCTGATATGGAAGCACTCAATCTCGGGTGATCTGACATTTAAGGAGGCTTATTTGTTCCATAGACCGAATGGTCAAATTATTCAGTGGACTAAGCTCATTTGGAAAGTTGTCATTCCTCCTTCTAGGTCCATTCTTGTTTGGAGAATTCCTCGGGACAGATTAACAACTGTCCCGAAGAATTATTATTCTCAAATTAAGGATGTGATTCTTGCTGTTGTTATTAATGGCTTTTGGGTTATCTGGAATTGTAGAAACAAACTCAGATTTGATAACCATAGAATCAATTTGCAGGTTGCCATTCATATGATAACTGTAAATGTGTCTTTAGGAGGGAATAACAGTAAAGGTCATTTAAATTCCTCAATGCAGGAGTTTAAGATCTTGAAAGCTTTTGCAGTTGATGGGAAGCCTAGGAAAGCTCCAATCATTATGGAAGTCAAATGGTGTCCTCCGACTTGCTATTGGATTAAATGTAACACGGATGGAGCAGCTAGAGGCTCACTTTGGGTAATGCTGCTGTGGAGGCATTTTCAGAGATAGGAGTGGTGCGACCTATGGGCTGTTTGGAGTTTAATATTGGTATTACATATGCACTGCATGCTGAGCTTATTGGAGCAATGTTAGCTATTGAGTTAGCTTTCAATAAGGGATGGCATAAGTTATGGTTGGAATGTGATTTCAAGTTAGTAACATTGACTTTCAAGTCTAATAATCTTGTTCCTTGGCAATTAAGAAATAGATGGAATGATTGCATTGAGCTAACCAAGAAGATGAATTTTATAGTTATTCATATCTTTCGTGAAGGCAACAATTGTGTAGATAAGCTTGCCTCCCATGGGATTTCTATTCATGGTTTTCTTTAGTGGAACACTATTCCTATGTACATCAGTGAAGATTTTGTTAGGAATAGAGTAGGATTACCTAATTTTAGATTCAAATAATGTTTGCAAGGGTTTTGTTTTATGTTTCCCCTTGCCTTTTTGTAATTCTTTTATTATTTTTTAATAAATTTTTAGTGTGTTGTAAATGATTGATGAGATTGGGGTGTCAATCTAACTCGGATGTCAGTTTTCACGGTGATGCTTTGCTTGCCAATTTTTTGCCTCAAAAAAAAGAGATGGGATGTAAGAAGTGCAATGTTTTTTTAGGTGTAACATGGTCTACAGGGCCATAGATTCCTCGGCTTTTTGACCAAACTGGGTTCCTTTTAGAAACTATTTATCAGTTTAGGGTTATTCTGAAACTATTTACCAATGGGGGGTCGTTTTGGACAAGTGACATATTTTATTTTTTTTCAATCTGACAAGTCAAAGGCGCCACTGCAGTTGACGCCTACCCCTATTTAAAAAAAAAAAAAAGTAAAAAGCAAAGGCACCACTGCAGTGCCCCCCCTCCCCTACCATTAAGGTCTTTGTCGTTAATGTCCCTGTCTTGTCAAATGCAATAGTGTAACAAGAAGCTAGAGCATCCAGAACATGTCCACCTTTGAGTAATATCCCCTGCAAATTGAGATGAATGTCACACCCATGATAAAAGGAGCATCCCGTGCTTAAATATTTTTGAGTGCTGCTAATTTGACACACTTTTTGCGACACAAATACGACACCTGCTATAGTAGCGCACTGTAGCGCTACTGTAGCAGCATTTTTTTTAAAAAAATTTTGACTTTTTTAAAAAAATAAAAATTTTATTTCTAAAAAAACTCATTCACCAGATAATGAACTGAATTCACCAGATATTTATACATGATTCACCAGATATTTGCACATACTTAACCAAAAAATTTATTTCTCAAAAAAACTTATTCACCAGATAATGAACTGAATTCACCAGATATTTATACCTGATTCACCAGATATTTGCACATACTTAATAAAAAAAAATATTTCTCAAAAAAACCATTCATCAGATAATGAACTGAATTCACCAGATATTTGTACCCGATTCACCAGATATTTACACATACTTAACCAAAAAAATTTATTTCTCAAAAAAACTCATTCACCAGATATTTACACATACTTAACCAAAAAATTTATTTATAAAAAAAACACATTCACCAGATAATGAACTGAATTCACCAGATATTTATACCTGATTCACCATATATTTGCACATATTTAACCAAAAAATTTATTTCTCAAAAAAACTTTTTCACCAGATAATGAACTGAATTCACCAGATATTTATACCGGATTCACCATATATTTGCACATACTTAATCAAAAAAATTATTTATCAAAAAAACTCATTCACCAGATAATGAACTGAATTCACCAGATATTTGTACCCGATTCACCAGATATTTACACATACCTAGTCAGGAATTTTTCATGAACCATTTAAAAATTAGTTTCACCAACTAGAAGACAATACTTGTTTCCCTGTTAGAAGCATTAAGCATGCTTATGGCTTAGTTTTTCTTCAATCAAGTTTCAAGTCAACATTCGATGTCTGAAATTATTACTTATGAGGGATGTGGGTAGGAAAATCAGTATTAGAAAGAAATACATATTATTCCGTATAGAATACCTGGTATAAAAAAGCTTCAAAAGTTTGTTCTTCGCCTGACAGTTAATGACATATTTTTCCTCTTTCTTGAAATTGATAAATAGATCATCTATATGTTAAATTCAACATTAACCTAAATGATAAAGATTTTGTAACTTTTTTTTTAATAAAAAAATTACATTTTAATAAAAAATTTACATTACATTATTTACAAGGATATCCAATATTTACCCATAAGTTTCCGAAATTATAGCTAAGCAATTGATATTTGATGGTAGATACATACAGGATCATATTAGTGGGTTCGAAAGGTGCATGATTGTAATTGTTTAAAATATAATGTTGAATACAAAAATGAAAAGCACAAAATCATACTGACAGGTTGAAATACTTCATAATTCAAACACTAGGATAACACTTGAGTGTGGCAAAAGGAAAAAAAAAATGTTAAAGATTTGAAGTACAATCTATTATGTGATAAGTTTGAATTTGAAACATACTCTGATAGTGTATTAAAAACAGTATACTATTGTACCCCCAGTGTAGATTAGCTAACCTTTCTTGCGCAGGAGCTGATTGCATATGCCAGTGACCAATGAGTTATCTGAATTTACGAGCCTATTTGTTTCAATAAGTTACAATGTCAAGACATCCAATAGTCATTAAATAAACCCCATCAACTGCAGTGGGAGGCGCCAACTGTAGTGGCGCCTTTAAAGGTCATCTGCAGTGACGCCTTTAACTTGTCAAATTGAAAAAAAATAAAATATGTCACGTGTCCAAAACGACCCCCATTGATAAATAGCTTCAGAATAACCCCTCCCACTGATTGGAGTGTGTACGGTGATTATTCCCCAAATAAGATGACACACGCGATTATTTGAGATAGAGTAAAATAAGATGCTATTAACTCATTATCAACTAAATGTACTTTAATTTCTTTTTATACAAAAATGTACTCTAATTTAATTAATATTTATATTTATTACAATTCAGATAGAATTTTAAAAAAAAAGACTATAAAAGAAAAATATTTAGAATTTTAGAGATTTTTCTAAATCTGACTATAGCTTTAAAATAGGTTTAATTATTGTACTGGCCGAGGTTATTAACCCGGCCACCGAGCTCAAGTACCCGGCCCAGTCCGGAAATTAAGGATAATAAATCAAAGATCATTTAATTAAAGAAATAAGATATTGATATTAAATCCTGATATTATCTAAAATAACCTTATCTGGTTAAAAGAGATAATATCCCTTAAATTAAGAAATCATATCTCAAAAGAGATATCAAGAGACAAATCATATCTCAAAAGAGATATTAAGAGATAAATCAAATCTCTGAAAGATATTAAGAGATAAATCAGATCTCTAAGAGATAGGGGAATCCCATTATAAAAGGAGGAGTACCCCTCATAAGAAACTCACTTTTCACTGAACACCGGTGACTCTCCCTTAAGCGTGTTAGAGGAACTAGCGTCGACCAAGAGACTATCAAACAGTCCTTGCTCCCTAGTACTCGTCCGATACAAAATTAAGGGATCGAGATCACCGCCCCGCCAAGGGATGAACCTAGAACTACGTCTGGCTTTGATTCCCACTGGGATACGTAGGACCGGAATCACTGAATTCTGTCAAGCCCAAATCATAAAATAACCCCCTTGGTTTAACGTTCTATAGCGAGATTCCGACAAAACGGATCTCGGCAGGAACATTTGGCGCCCACCGTGGGGCCGGGTAAAACTCTTCCCTGGCCACACATTCACCGTCTCTAGTCGTCGGGACTCTGACCTTCGACGCTAGCGCTTTCTCCATTTCAAGAGCCGGAGTTTTCACATCTGCGCCATTCTTGGCCGTCAATGGTTGAGACGTCCCTCTTCCATGATCTCAGTCGAGCACAAGAGGAACGAAGACTTATGGTCGCTGCCACAGCCCGGATCGCTAGTTTCCCCTGCCGTTTCTCGCAACCATGTTGTCGTCGTCGCCAGGGAAGGTCCTCCTTCTTTGTGACCGTCAATACTCAACGCAACGCCACCCTCCTCCGCCCCACCGGAAAACACCCCTTCAATTCCGAACCACTCCTCCCCCGCCTCATGCACCACGGCTTCATCACCCCGGTCCCACTCCACTACGTCCGCAACCACGGACCCGTCCCGAGAGCCACCTGGGACGCCCGGACCCGTCGAGGTGACCGGCCTTGTGAACCGCCCGCCCGGTTCACCACGGACTCGATCGGTCGCGAGTTCCCGTCTTGGGAATTCCCAAATCACGCTTCGTTTGCGCTGGTAACCGTCGCAAGGAAGCAGAACATGGTTAAGCAGAGCATCGGGTTCAATTGGGCGCTGCTGCTGGTATCCACTTCGGTGTGGAAGGGTGTACCCTTGCGTAGCATGCTCAAGCGGTGTGGGATCTATAAGCGCACGCATAGCGGCATTACACGTGTGCTTTGAGGGGCGAGGATTTGCCAGGTGGTGGTGGGTCCAAGTACGGGACAAGTATTCTAAGAGAGGTTGCACTGGATCCCTCCCGTAACATCATATTGGCTTACATGCAAAACGGCGAGCGTTTGGCGCCGGATCATGGGTTCCCCGTACGGATTATCATACCGGGTTTTATTGGTGGACGAATGGTAAAATGGTTGAAACGCATCCTCGTAACTACACAGCAATCTGATAATTATTACCATTACAAGGACAATAGAGTACTTCCATCCCATGTTGATGCAGAGCTTGCCAATGCAGAAGCTTGGTGGTACAAGCCGGAGTATATTATCAACGAGCTGAACATAAATTCGGTCATAACGACGTCGTGCCACAATGAGATCTTACCCATTAACTCATGGATTACTCAAAAGCCTTATTTACTTAGAGGCTATGCTTATTCCGGAATGGTGTACTGAGATAAATAGCTACATGGAGATAAAACTGAAGGAATGCATCTCCGAAATGAAAAATACAATTCGGATCTGAGAATTCTCTATCAGCGAGACTCTGATTGAAGCTGCAAGTTCTCAATCCTGTGTTAGCTTTCGAATTCAAGCGGAATTCAATCTAATTACGCAGAATGAAAAGGAAATTCAAACGACGGAAAATAATATAATTCAACTGCCCAACAAGATCCAAGGCCACCTTCTCAAGTATGATAGGGAGGCGACCGCCACAGCGGGAAGCACGGCTACCACAACTCGTCCTCAGAGCTCAACCAGCACAGCTCGGTCTAGGAGAGCTCGACCATAGCAACTTCAGAGAATGCCTAGATCAGAGGCCGCAAAATGCCCAGGTGATATTGTTCCTTAAATCTAGTTTAAAACTAATATGATTTGGTATGTTTTGCTCCACGCCTTTAATGTTGTGTTATGTAGCATCATATCATGTTATTTATTTGAGAAAAGTGATGCTCGGCTGATGCCACTCCCAGAGCTCGACCATAGCAACTTCAGGGAATGCCTAGATCAGAGGCCGCAAAGTGCCCAGGTGATATTATTCCTTAAATCTAGCTTAAAACTAATATGTTTTGGTATGTTTTGCTCCACGCCTTTAATGTTGTGTTATGAAGCATCATATCAAGTTATTTATTCGAGTAAAGTGATGCTCGGCTGATACCACTCCCAGAGTCACAAGATTTGCGGCTACAAAGTGATTGAGCTCCGGCTCCCGAAAGATCAAGCTCTCCCTTGGAAAGTAAAATTCCATCGGCTTCAGCACTCAGACACCATACTTGACTCCTAAGCAGGGGATGAAGCCTAAGCAGGCACTTGACTCCTAAGCAAGAGAAAAAACTACTTGACTCCTAAGCAGGAGATAAGGCCTAAGCAGGCACTTGACTCCTAAGCAAGAGGAAAAACTAATTGACTCCTAAGCAAGAGGAAAAACTACTTGACTCCTAAGAAGGAGATAAAGCCTAAGCAGGCACTTGACTCCTAAGCAAGAGGAAAAACTACTTGACTCCTAAGCAGGAGATAAAGCCTAAGCAGGCACTTGACTCCTAAGCAGGAGATAAAGCCTAAGCAGGCACTTGACTCCTAAGCAAGAGGAAAAACTACTTGACTCCTAAGCAGGAGATAAAGCCTAAGCAGGCACTTGACTCCTAAGCAAGAGAAAAAACTACTTGACTCCTAAGCAGGAAATAAAGCCTAAGCAGGCACTTGACTCCTAAGCAGGAGATAACACCTAAGCAGGTGCTAAACCTTGAAGAGGCCAAAACGAAGCCTCTACAGGTACTTGACTCCTAAGCAGGAGACTCCTAAGCAGGAGATAAAGCCTAAGCAGGCACTTGACTCCTAAGCAGGAGATAACACCTAAAGGTGCTAAACCCTGAAGAGGCCAACCGAAGCCTCTAAAGGTACTTGACTCCTAAGCAGGAGACTCCTAAGCAGGTGCTAACCCTGAAGAGGTCAACCAAAGCCTCTAAAGGTGCTCGAATCCTAAGCAAGAGCCACATTCGACCGATCAGGGTCGAAGTGCCGAGCCTATATAAATATATCAAGTTAATAAGTGATCATTCAGGATCAACCCATAAAACATCAGAAAATTCACCAAAGTATAAATAAATCCACAAGTAAAATAAGAAATTTTAGGGGCAAGTCCCCAAGTACATAAAGTCTTACAAAAACAAAGATATTTCTAAACCGCTTATACAACTTCAGGAATCTAGGTTCTCCTCCGCCTCGGAAGCAACGGTATTAATCTGGCCAGTTTGGCCCACTTCACCTTCGGGTCCCTCCTCGTCCAATTAATCCTCGCCCTCTTCGCCATGAGTTGCGGCCTCATCCTCATCCTCCAGCTCGGCCAATGCCACAAGGATCCCGTCTCGGTTGAAATCCTTGTCCACATCGGCACTGGAGAAGTCGACGGTAGGGTTGAAGTGCTGGAGTTGCTTCATGGTTCGGGAGAAACCGTTAACATGCTCCCTCATGATTAAAGTCTCAGCTTCAGCTAGATCAGCACGGAGCCTCTGGTTCTCCTCCTTCTCGGCCTCCAGCAACTTCCGCAACTCCTGGCTGGCTTCTGTCTCGGCTTCCAGCCCTTTCACTACATTTTGAAGATTAAGTCGGTCAGTTCTCTCCGCTTCTAGCTCGGTCGTAAGAGTAGCTCGGCCTTCTTCCAGCTGCACCTTCTGGGCCTTCAACTGACCGATGACCCGGCCTTGTTCCTCACACTTGGCCAGAGCCTGAGCATTCTCATCCTCCTCATCCTCTAGCTCGGACATTGGAACTAGGATTCCATCTCGGGTAAAATCCTTGTCCACGTCAGCACAGGAGAAGTCAGTATTCGGATTGAAATGTTGAAGCTGCTTCACGACTTGGGAAAAGCCATTAACATCCTCCCTCATGATAAGCCTCGGCTTCAGCCAGATCAGAACGGAGCCTCAGATTCTCCCCATTCTCGGATTCCAGCAACTTCCACAACTCAAGACTGGCTTCCTTCTCGGCTTGAAGCCCTTCCACGACCCTCTGAAGGTTGAGCCGGTCGGTTCTTTCCATTTCCAGCTCGGTCATAAGGGTAGTATTGCCTTTTTCAGCTCCACCTTTTGGGCTTTCAACTGCCCGATTAGCCGAGCTTGCTCTTCACACTTTGCCATGGCTTTTTTAAGCTCATCCCCAGTGCGCAAAGTTCGGGCAGCTTCCGCCTTCATACTTTTCATTATTAGAAAGCTCGCGGCTCGAAAAACAGGTAATGGAGGAGACTCAGAAGAGCGTAAGCGACCGCAGCTTTCCTGCTCGCATCATGGACCAATTCTAGTAAAAGCCGAGCATATGCTGGCTTAACAACTAGAGAACCCACTATAGGGCCAGAGTTAAAATCATCCAGCTAAGAACAAAAGGCAGAAGCCCAGAAAGCCGAGGTCGAGCATTGCCCCCTCACACCAAAAAGCCGAGGTCGAGCTATGCTCCCTCGCACTATGCACCGGAAAAAGTCGAAGTCAAGCAATGTTTCCCTCCGCACAAAAATCCGAGCAGTGCTCGGCCAAGCAAGACGATAACCCAAGAAAGGATTGGTTCTACAAAAAACAGATTTCCGAGCAATGCTTCCGTGGATCATAGTCCAAAGTCCTCGGCACCAAAAGGCATGTTAAGCTCTTTCGCTTATTTCAATCTCGGAGCTTGGGTGGCTAACGGGGATAAAGGAAGGACATCCCTTAGCCTACAACTCGAAGAACCTGTATGAAAACTATTTTCTCATACAAAAGATATTAGGAAATTTTATTCTGAGACACGCCTTCAAGATCGGGAAAAATAATTCAAGGTTAGTGGGTATTTCAAAATCCACCAAATGAAAGGGTTATGAGCTACTCGAAGAAAATGTTAAGAGCTCTCAAGAACTTCAAAGACCAAGCTACATTCGGCAAAAGGCAGGTCAAATTCAAACTCTCAAGATAAGCATCTTGAAAGCATCAAAAGTTAAAGGATGAAATACAAGCACCGAGGTAAATTCCTAATGACCGAGTTTGAACTTGACTCTTCAAAAGATCGGTTCAAACCTGAACCACTGCTAAGTCGAATCTCAGCTACCAGCTTCTAAACTTGTCTTAAACAAAGGTAAGATTGAAGTATCTTATGTTCAAAGCATGTTACTGGCCGAGATGTGAACCTCAACCACTAAACTCGAGTACTGCCCGAGAGGTATTAACCGAAGTAAGAAGATCTATGCAAATCCAGTACCTTATCAACACCAAGGACAAGCTCAGCTTCATTCACAAAACTCTTTCGCTTATTCCGAGCTCAAAGCTTGGAGAGCTTATATACTGATCGAAATGTTAAAATCGGCCACTGAGCCCACCAAACTAAAATATTGGATGAGAAATAAAGCTAGATCTCCAAACCCAAACAATCAAAGGGAAATGATTACTAGACTCGCCCACCGAGTCCGTTGAACTTAAGAATTGGCCGAAATGAGAAGCTCGGCAACTTGAAACGAGAAGCTCAGGCTCTCGACCACTCGGTTGAGCTTCGGCTCTCGACTTATCGTTCGAGCACGCAACTACAGCGCAAGCCTCAGAAATGATGCCGTGAAGGCCACGCGTCACACACAGTAACGTCTCTTTTCCATCTCGGGAACCGAGAAAGTATGGCCTCAACGGGAGACGAGTAACCATCCCCACCTCGGCTCGGTACCTCGAAAGCGTCAAGCTCGGTCACCCGAGATGCTCACCGAGTTGGAGGATGTGAACACATATATAAGGTATGAAGCTCGGTCACTCACCTTGGGGGGCTTGTGTATGGGCCGAGATATAGAGCTCGGCTAAAACATCATGAAAGCTTCTACGCCTAATCAGCTCAAAGCTTGGGGGGCTTGTGTACTGGCCGAGGTTATTAACCCGGCCACCGAGCTCAAGTACCCGGCCCAGTCCGGAAATTAAGGATAATAAATCAAAGATCGTTTAATTAAAGAAATAAGATATTGATATTAAATCCTGATATTATCTAAAATAACCTTATCTGGTTAAAAGAGATAATATCCCTTAAATTAAGAAATCATATCTCAAAAGAGATATCAAGAGACAAATCATATCTCAAAAGAGATATTAAGAGATAAATCAAATCTCTGAAAGATATTAAGAGATAAATCAGGTCTCTAAGAGATAGGGGAATCCCATTATAAAAGGAGGAGTACCCCTCATAAGAAACTCACTTTTCACTGAACACCGGTGACTCTCCCTTAAGCGTGTTAGAGGAACTAGCGTCGACCAAGAGACTATCAAACAGTCCTTGCTCCCTAGTACTCGTCCGATACAAAATTAAGGGATCGAGATCACCACCCCGCCAAGGGATGAACCTAGAACTACGTCTGGCTTTGATTTCCACTGGGATACGTAGGACCGGAATCACTGAATTCTGTCAAGCCCAAATCATAAAATAACCCCCTTGGTTTAACGTTCTATAGCGAGATTCCGACAAAACGGATCTCGGCAGGAACAATTATATTACATTGGCAGTGTAAAAAAATTTATATTATCAACCAATCATATATTGACTTATAGGATGATTTGTGATTGATTGAATTTGTGTATTAAAATTAAACCCTTTTCAAATATATAAATGAAAATAGATTATTATTTTTTTATATTAAACGAGGTTATAGTACTAATAGTAGTCTATATGAGACAATTGACTAATCATGCGAGGATGAGCCACCCCAAAGACCCAAACTAGTCTTGCTAAATGACATTAATAAAGGGGGTTGACAAGAGAAATCTAATTAGATGGACAAGAAAAGAAACTTAATTGTCTTAGTCTCAAGAAAGTCAGCGCTTATGTTACTTTCTCTAACAGAATGTGGTAGCGTCAATAACATATTGATTAGTCTATGAAGTATGAACGTTCTTTGAAAAGAAAAAAAATGAATTGAAAATGGGATATACTCACATACATATTTATTTAGTAGGATTTTAAAATAAAACAAACGGTTAAAATAACGGCCATTCATATATTATTCTTTAAGAGTGTAATAACTGTAATTTAATATTTTAGTGCAAAAATTTAATATATAAATGCTTATGGGTGGATAGGTGGACGAGGAGTCTAAGTGGAACTTTAGTGATTTATCCATGTTTTGCGATTGATTGCTCTCCTCCCACTGTCTCTCTAATTCACAACCTACCTAAGCCTTATTCCTCGAGTGCTCCTCTTTTGTCTCCTGAAACTAAGCTATGAATCACAACCACTAGCTCTCGCAAAAAAGCTTTGGTGACAATTATTGATCATTAGTAACACAAAAAATGAGAAAGGAAAAATGTCCTTAATGATTGAGACTTTAAACAAGAAGAAAGAAAACAAGATCATAATCTAGAGAAAAAGCAAAAAAACAAGATATCGAAACAAAAAGAAAAGTAAATATTTTGGCTTGTCAATATGGCTTTTGGCTTGCCAGTGGCTAAAACCGTATGCGGGGACAAGCTAGGTAATCTCATTTTTGAAGTGAGTAAAAGCTTCGTTGTATTTCTGGGGATGGTGATTTTGTGCAATGGCTTACATTTCATACTAAAGCGTTATTCACAACCTCGCATTACTTCTGGCATGATTGTAAGCTTCTCTCTCTCAGATCGATCTCAATAGCCATTATCTATTTGAGCATTGTAATACAAAGTTTGACAAGTTTCCCACAACTTTCCTCTTTATAATGCAAAGTACAATACTTGGCATTATAAAAATCAATGATGTTAAAAATGGGACAACAAAATACAATAACATATTTCAATGCTAATGCATTTCAAAAACGTGGTTAATGAAGTGTTGAGTTTGGTTAATAGATATATAAGGCTTCTAGTTTCTAATGATTTTATCCATATTGATGCAGGTAGGACTAGTTGTGGGCAACGTTGGATTTATACGTAATCTATTTGAGAAATTCAATAGAACCTTTGGGTTTATTATTGATTTTGGTATGATGTGTTACATGTTTGCGTTGGGGATAGAAATGGATTCTTATGTACTCTTCAAACGACCAACTAAACATACTCGAGTTGCTTATGGAGGACTATTCTTCACATTCATCATAACAACTTTGATAACCCCATTATTGGTATATTTCAAAGAAAAAAAAGTACTAGAATTCACTCTATGCCTTGCTACTTCTGTTTCTAGCACGGCCTCGCCTGTCCTGACTCGTTTAATAACTCGCCTCAAAATAGGCAAATCAGATATTGGTAAGCTTGTCATTGCAGCAGGGATGCACACAGATTTTGTGTGCTCTCTGCTCCTTTCAATTGGCTACATAGGTATTCCATTGGCTTTATTGTGCAATCAATTTGAAGAAAAGCAAGGTATTAAGAAGGCTATTATCATGGCTTGTGCAGTTTTGGGGCAGATATTGTTCACAGCCATTGTTTCACCATTATTTATGAATTGGGTTAACAATGAAAACCCAGAAGGTAGACCCATGAAAGGTTCACATCTGGTACTGGCAATTGCCTTCATGGCCTTAACATGTGCCATCTCTACTATATATGATTATAGTCCAATTTTGAGTGCCTTCCTAACAGGGGTTTGTTTGCCCCGTGAGGGTAGAGTTTCCAAGTGGGTTATCACCAAAATCAACTATATGTTGAACACTATTTTCTTTCCCATATTTTTCTTGTGGATGGGGTATGAATCTAATTTCAGGCAGTTTAAGCCTAGAAACTATGGAACATGGGCAAGATTGTCTGCACTTATAGTAGTAGGAACAACTGGAAAAATTGCTGGAACAGTTATTGGTGGAGCAATTCTGGGCTTTCATTGGCCTGAATCAGTTGCAATAGGATTGCTCCTCAACACCAAGGGACATTTTCATATCTACTTAGCTGTCAAAGCAGTAAGTCTTTGTTCCCAACATTTCTCTCTTCACCAACTCAAATAGTTGCCCGGTCATCATTACCTATAATGTCACTTTGACTTTCTACAAAAAACATCCTTGAAAAGATCATGAAATTTCAATATAACTTTTTATAATATCTCCAAGTGATGTCGATAAGGCATACTTAATACTATGGTTTTAAATTGTGGTTGTGTCGTGCTTACCGCAATTGAGGGATAATACGACTAATGTGGTCGCAATTGGAGTTGCAATGTGATTATAGAGACTATCAAAATCACAATATTATGACAAAAATAACTGAAATCATGTTTACCATTTGGTTACTTGAATCTTATAGGCTCACATTACTTGTTTCTTTATTACCAGATGCATTGTGGTGCAAGTACTTCCACAGGCATTGGGATGATAATTGCAATCTTTTTCACACTTGTACATGCTCCAACAGTTGTGGGAAACATCATCAAACGTGCAAGGAAAAGGGCACCTACTCATCGCATGGCAGTCCAATTGCTTGACCCAACAAGTGAGCTAAGGATCCTCCTATGCCTTCATGGACCTCAAAATATTCCTTCTTCTATCAACTTCATGGAGATCTCAAGAGGGTCATCAGACCCTGGCATTCTGGTATATGTCGCGGACATGATTGAACTAACTGATGAAATATCAGCCACTTTAGAGAGGGATGAAGGAATACATACTGCCATTGTGAAAGACAAGGAAGTCATGGACATGAGAGACCAAGTAACCAACTCATTCCAAAACTATGTGGCAGAACATTGTGATGGCATTACTCTCAAAAGAACCATGGCACTTTCAACAATCAACAACATGCCACAAGATATATGCATTTTAGCAGAGGATTTGATGATTGCTCTCATCATACTACCATTCCATAGGACCCAACGTCCGGAAGGAACCTTGGATGGTGGTAATCAAGGGTTCAGATATGTTAACCGAAAGGTAATGTCTCCAACACTATAACTTATTAATTGTTTGCTAATGCTTATATTTTTGAGAAATAAATTTTTTTTAAAACCTCTCTTAGGTAGCTTTTGAATATAAAATAAGTTTATTAAAACACTTACTAACTTTATCTGAACCTTCACCCACCTTAACCACTTACGTGCCTCTTAATACATACATATTTGGTACTTTAACAAAATGAAAAAGTAGCCTACCAACAGAACAAAAGTAAATAGAAGATGTTTATATTTTACATCTTACATACTCAAATTGTGACATGAAGTTAAACAAGATTTGAAGAACTTACTTTGAGAGAAATATTAGTTTTATAAATTATTTTTTAATTTTCCTTTTCCTTCATAACTTGCGATTTGCATTATCAACTTGGGGGCTTATAAAGGCTCGTCATTCCTAATTCAAAAGCTTATTTACAATTGCATTAACAACTTCTTTGTCCATTGAAATGTAAATGAACTTCTAGAAGAGTGGGTACCTATTTATCTTAGTTTATAGCTTCAGAAAGTTATATTTACAAAAATAAAACAATTGATTGCAGGACATGATAATAAATCAATCAGGGTAATGCTTTTTAAGTATTAAAAATATCTATTATAAATTGTTGCAAATGAAACAAGCAAAACTATATTGATTCTAATAACAATTGTCTCATCCCAAAACGATTTGAAAATCTTAGACAGCAACAAAGTTCCAAGTTTTAATCTATCATATACAACACTACTTATGGTTTTAAATTGCAGTTATTGTCTCAATCGTGATACTGCAATTTCAAAAATTGCGAAAAAATCAACTGATGTGGTCATAATTGTGGTTGCTATATGGTTACAGAAATTACCAAGATCGCAAAATTACAATATTAAAACCATGTTTCTATCTTATAATAGATTATAAGAAATAACTTATTTCAAAAAAATTATTTAATATATTTTGTTGAACAGGTACTGAGAAGTGCCCCTTGTTCAGTTGGGATTCTAGTGGATAGAGGATTTGGTTCGGTTGAACAAATATCAAAATCTAAAGAAACAATCAATATGGCAGTTATATTCATTGGTGGAAAAGATGATAGGGAAGCACTTGCCTATGCTGGCCGTGTAGCACAACATCCAGGAGTAAAACTCACAATAATAAGATTCTTGGTAGATACCAATGCAGAGGTGTCCAGAATGGTAGGGTACAGGGTCATGCTTCCAGAGCAAGAAAATGAGATGAAGTTGGATGATGAATACTTTGCACAGTTCTATGAAAGGCATGTAGTTGGAGGCCGGATTTCCTATACTGAGAAGCATCTTGCAAATGCTGCTGAGACATTTTCTACTCTAAGATCATTTGAAGGACAATACTCATTGGTCATTGTAGGAAGAGAAGGAGGATTGAACTCTATATTGACAAGGGGGATGAATGACTGGCAACAGTGCCCTGAACTAGGACCAATAGGGGATGTTCTTTCAGGACCAGACTTCTCAATGACTATCTCTGTGTTGATCATACAACAACACAAAATTAAAGGAGAGCTTGATGGGTTGGATGATGACTTCTCTATCATGTAGGTGTGAGATGGATAGGTAGTGTAGAAGTAGATACTAATCTTAGCAAGGAAACAGAACAAACAAATTATACACTCTTTGTTTGTGACAAATATACTGAATTACTTATAATTTTGCAAGAATTCAAAGAATAGAATGAATTTTTTACTAACAAGATTGAAAAGGGGAATTTGTACTCTCCAATATTACCTGGTAAAAGAATATATGGTGAGTGTGGAACACTTCTATCTAACACTTCATTACCACAACGACTATGTTGGGGAGTTTTGAAGGAGATTGAGTAGAATGGTTAATAATCAAATGGAGTGCTAAGTAAAGTATACACTCCGTTATTTAGAAGTTTAATGAGAGAATGAAGGGAAATCTCAAACCCCACATTGGAGGCTTTGAGTGGGATAGAGTGATTTAGGTTATCGTCCTTAATCAACACACTCTATTACTTAAGAAACTCTCAACCAATGCCTTAATGTTTTTTTACCACTCTCTCCATTACTAATAATCATCCCACCACATCTATCCAAACATAATTTATTTCTCTTCTCAATAAGTTTTACTTTGTAAAAAAGAAATAAAAAAAATGTTTGTTCGGTCAACTTAAGCCAAGTGTATGTGAGAAACTTTATTGTTATGAAGAATGTTGAGATATGTCTCAAAATCAGCGATATGAAGTTAAAGTTGCAGAGGCATAATCGATTAGGGTAATGGTGTAATCGATTATAAGTTTGGCAGAAACATAGTAATCGATTAGGGTAATCGATTATGGCTAGTATCAGAAAAGGCGCCTGAGACAGAGATAGCATAATCGATTATTTCAACTGGATAATCGATTATGGGGTGACTGTTTGCAATCTGTTGAGAAGTTGGTTAGTTAGTTGGTGTCATAACTAACTTGGATAAGCTTCACAAAGAATGGTTACTTCATATGGATAACTCATGTAACAGCCTGTTTTTAATTACGATGTATTACCGGTAAAAATATAATTAATTATATTTTTATTTGAGACCAAGAAAATGATTTTGGATTAAAAAAATCATATTCATACTCTATCTTATGGTAGAGGATTACGGTGAAATTTTGGATTTAAAACTCAGATGGAAACCGGTCTGTGTTTTTACTGACAGAAAAATTTTATACCGGCAGAAAACCCTAATTTGACTCGAAACTGAAAATTGTAGACTTTTATATTATGTCCGTGAGAAATTCTAATTTCCAAATTTCTGATCACAAATAAAATATTATGTTTATTCGGACGAATTTTGGTGAAAGTTCGGACAGAAAACGGTCTGCGTTTTCACTAACAGTAAGATTTTACTGATCAGAAAACCTAATTTTGACTCGTAAACGAAACGGTTTATGTTTACATCATATTTTCAACGAGTTTGGTTATTTTGAAAATTTGCGATCGGAAACGAAATATTATGTTTTTATTCCGGCGTAAAACCCTAATCGGGAAACAAATGGAATCGAAAATGGAACTACAGAGATAGAACCGGACACCGGAGGAGCTGAGTTATGGGATGACTCACCAAGCATTTATGAAGCAGTTAGTGCAAGTAATCATGTATTTTGGGTGAAATGACCAAAATGCCATTAACCTTAACCTAACCTATCCCAGTTAATTATTAACCATGGTTAAGGCAAGTCATGGACAAGTTGGCTTCTTCCTCCTCCCTTGTGCTGTAAAATTCGGTCACACCAACCCCTTCACTTATTCACCACATATTTTTCTACTCATGATTACATTAACTATAGTTAAGTTATTTTATTATTTTCTAACTTAACCTATGTTAATTAATTCAACTATGGTTTACACTTACCTAATTAAACAAAACAACTTCACTCACTCACTCCCTCACAATACACGACTACCACACCCCATTCCCACACTTAACCAAATTTCTTTCCTTTCTATTTTCATTCAAGCTTGTTCTTCACAAAAACCCAAAGAACTTCATAGTGTTCTTGATAAGTTCTTCATTTCTTCTCAAGTTCTTGATCAAACTTCTTCATTCCAAGGGGGGGAATCTCTTCCTCATCATCTTAGCTTCATTAATCGTTCATCAATCTTCATTTTCATCAACTATTTCACAAAATTCTATTCTTAGATCTAGATTTTTTTCTAACTGCTTAGTTACCTCTTCTTTGATCTTTAGTGACATATCTGGATGCATCCTCCTCAACCTTTGTTTCTTCACCACCGTATCTGGGTACAGTGGGATTTTATGTGATGCTATCTCTGGATCCAATCCTGGCATATCTTTGTAGGACCATGCAAACACATCAAGGTACTCCTTAAATAGCACGACCATTTCTGCACGTTCTGGATTATCCACTATTTTCAACTCCTTCTTGTCTTCCTCAGTCCCCATATTAATCACTTATATAACTTCATCATTTGAAGTGAACCTATTTTCTGAGTGCTCTATTGACTTTGTAAATTCCTCAATGACTTCTTCTTCCTCACTAATCCCAGAATCATCTTCGTCAACAGCCGCAAGGGAATCAGTAAATGAGGTTTCAAGGTTCCGTTTTTGAGACAAACCTTCGACGGTGGTGAGGTTCCTGAAAGAAGATGTTTGAAACAAGAGAAATATAGGCAAGGATATTATTCAAGAAATGAAACGCAATTGATGTAAGATAAAAAGGGTAGAGAAAGGAAGACACCAAGAAAAATGCTGAAAAATCATACTAACTCATTTTATTCATTTCTCAACTAAAGTAAACATCAGTTTATACGAGATACAAAAAGGTAATTACTTTATGGAAATAACATCAACAAATGGTTCAGACTGCCAATTGCCAAGGACCTCATTGTCAGCAGAGAGATAAGTAACAGGGTTTATTGCTTGCTCCTCTTCAAGTGCACTGATAGTGAAATGAGGGGAAGTCAACTTTTTTGGCGAGATCACTTCAGTTGATGCTAAGAAAGTATCTGTCAAGTGGGGAATATAATTAAATTCCTTTCTTTCTTCTTTCTTGCCTCTGAGAGTCAGGTACTTCATATTTTCTGCTAGAGAAGGATTGTATCATAGTCCATGTCTTCCATCTCTTGTAACTGCTGCAATCGGTTGAGGGATCCCTTGGAGGCTTGCCCCTAGACCTCTTCCTTTCTGATAATCGTTCCTTTCCATTATACGGACTGCCACTTCATTTACATTTTGTATTGGCAGCTCCTCCTTCTTGCTCTCTGGCTTCAGGATTTCAAAACTACGTAGGGAATCATCCTCGACTAGCTCTGTACTTTCTACGTATGGTACCGAAACAGGCTTTGAAAGCATGATTTCCTCTTCGCCGCGGATGGTAATTGCAGCTCCATCCTGAATATACTTCAGACACTGATGCAATGTTGATGGAACAACACCAGCTTCATGAATCCAAGGCCTTCCTAGGAGCATGGTATAAGCTGGCTGGATCTCCATGACTTAAAAGAGAACATGAAAACAACTAGGCCCTACTTTGAGGGGCAGAGTTATTTCCCCTAAGATCCCTCTGGCTGTCCCATCAAAGGCTCGCACAATCATCTCTTGGGGTGTCAAATCCGTCAAGCCTATGTTTAGCTGCTCTAGAGTGGACAACGTAATCACATTCAATGCCGAGCCACCATCTATAAGCACCTTCGCAATCACAAATCCTTTGCACCTTAGTGTAATGTGGAGTGCCTTAGGACTACCTCTAAACTTCAAAAACTCCTCATCTTTCGAGAAATCGATCATGTTGATCCGCCTCACCGGATCCACCATGTTTATTACATTCTCTGGCGTGACGTCACGATTAACATAAGCTTCGTTCAACACCTTCAATAATGCCTTACGATGCATCCCTGATGTGAGGACAAGCGACAAAAGGGATATTCTTGCTGGTGTTTTCTTCAACTGCTCCATCACATCGTATTCACTTTGCTTCATGATCTTCAGGAACCCTTCTTCTTCTTCTTCTTCTTCCTTCTCTTTTCCTTCATCTTTGGTATTCTTCCTTGCTTCTTCTTCTACCGGGTCATAGTATCGCCCGCTCTTTGTGATGCCTCCAATTCTCACAACATTAGTAACTTGGGCCTTCGAAGTTTCTCCTGCCCCTCCTACCAGCTCAACTTTCTATTCATAATCCCATGGTACAGCGTGTGTATCGTTATAAGCAACAGGAGTTGGCTTTTTCACCTTTACAATCACTTTTTATGGCGCGGCGCATCATTCATAGGTGGTATCCGGAGCACAACCTTTTCAACCACATTAACTTCTTCAGTCGTACCTCGCCTAGCTTGGATCACCCCCAAGGTAAGTAATCCTTGGACTCGAACCTTAAAGTCCCAACAAGTTTCGATATCATGCCCTACCTGTCCATGATGATAATCACAACTTAAATCACCATCATACTTCTCTTTTTCCCCAATCTGCTTCACCGGTGCAACAATATCATATCCTGCTTTCTTGAGCCCCGCAAATACTTCTTGCATCGGGGTTCGCAATTCCAAAACCTTCTTAACTTGAGGCCCTTCCACTTCCAAGTTATTCACACTATTTCCCGCATTATGGTTTGGGATTGGATTATTAACAATGCTAGGCCCAGAATCTTCTTCGAAACCCAATCTTCCACAAGCAATCAATTTTCTTACTGCTATCTTGAAGGCCTCACATTCTTCAATGGAATGCCCCAGGGCATCCATGTGATACTTGCAAGTCAAGTTTGGATTGTACCAAGCAGGGAAAGATGGTTCCATAGTCCGTACAAGGTTTCCAGCGATTAGGTGACGATCAAATAATTGTTTGAACAAATCTGCATTGGAGATAGACAGTCTTGGGAAAGGAGGCAGATTTTGATATTGGGAACGTCCCTGATTTGGAAAATTTGGGCGAGGTCGAGGGTAGCTTGGATGGTTTTGTTGAGGTGCAGGTGGATAATGAGTATATGTTGGGCGAGTGGGGTTGTATGGTTGAGGGGTAGGGATGTTATTTATTTAGTTTTGTGGCTGGGTGATGGTTGGCGAGGCCTGTTGAGGTGGGTAAAATGGTGTTTGGGTCTGATATGGTGCTTGGTACCTTGGGTATGAAGGGACATGTCGAGGTCCAAAGTTTTGCTGGTGTTGCACATAATTTGCTTATGCTTCCTTCTTCATGGGCTAGAACCCCTTCTTGGATGCACTGCCTTCCATGTCAGTTGGCAACTTCCCGGCTATGGCTAGGATTTCAATTCTTTCCCCTGCAGCAATCAAGTCAGAGAAATCCCTATAAGCTACTCCTGCCATTGCTCCGATAAAGGGGGATCCCAGGGTTCCCAAAAAGTATGAGCACATTTCGGACAACATCAGCGGCGGCTGAACCTGAGCAGCCGAACTCCTCCACCTTTGTGCATACTGTTTGAAGGATTCATCACTCTTCTTCTGCATTGTAGTCAACTGTTCACGGGTCGGAGCCACGTCCAAATTAAATTTGTATTGATCCATAAACAAATCGACTAATTCTGTCCACCGAGAGATCTTAGAATGGTCTAACTGAAGGTACCACTCTAGTGCGGTTCCAGTCAAACTTTCATGGAAAAAACCAATAAGGAACTTGTCATCCTTAGACCAGATGGCCATTTTGGTGGCATAGCTAATCAAATGGAATTGTGGGTTCCCACTTCCGTCATATTTGGAAAAATCAGGAATTTTGAAATCCTTAGGAATCACGACATTTGTGGCAGGACAAAGTTCTTCAATCTTGAGAAGGCCATAAGTATTTGAGCCCTTGATCTCTTTTATTTGTTCTTCTACCTTCTCCATCCACTCTTCCTTCATCTTATCGGGTCCAAACTGAATTCCCCTTGATTGTTCAGGAATGGATGCATGGGGCTTTTCCCATGTAAGTCCTGCATAGCCAGCAGCCTCATGATACACATTCTCGATGGGGCAATATCCTTCCCCGATGGGGATCACTATGGGTTCTGTGTAACCCGACATTCCCTAAGTAAGGCTATGGCTTATGTTTGAAAACATTGGCGCAGTTACCATGGAGAGGGCAGGCTGTATGATTACACGTGGGTCATCTTCATTTCCAGTTCTATTTGCACCAAGCCTGCTAAGAGATTCCCTCATATCCTGCAGTATAGCCTCCAACCTTGCTTGAGTTTCAGAGATTTCAGTCACCCTTCCCTTCATTTCGTCTACTTCTAAACTCAAGTTCCTTCCTGTCTTAGGATCGTTGGCAGCCATCCTGGTCCGAGATCTTGTGTTGTGAACTCGGGTTTGATTGGTATTGTCTTTCTTAGGTCGCGAAATGATTCTCGAGCCCTCAGATTCGTGTTTTTAGCTCTGTCCGAAAAATCGTCAATTATTCTAATCAGTAAGCCTTTTTTTATTATTTATTTATTATTATTTTTTATTTTTATATAATTTTTGGCATTATTATTATTATTAAAAGAAAGATAAAAGTATGCTTCTAAAAACCATGAATTCTTTCTTTTGCAAAGGAAAGACCATTTTTGTAGCAAGCAACAACACCCCGACACATAACTCTAGGGGCACATCCCCCTTAGGTTAATACGTGGTTGACGACAAATCCATGGGAACATGTGTCCCTCAATAGACAGCATCATTCGCTAGCAATGCAATCATACAGGCCTACTTGTATCACACCATAAGATAGAGCATAATTCATTGATGGATGTAACCCTTAAAAAAGGCTTTTATTTCTTTGAAGAGAAAATACAATGTCTCCCATCTAACAGAATTACATCAAAAGCTTTAAAGTCTTCCTTTTGAATCCGCTAGCAAGACCCCTACAATACTTCATGAAGCGAGCTATTTTTGGAGGTATTGTAGATCCGTCATTCACGTGAGTTTGGACTAATGCTTCCTCGAGGTGACCCACAAACTGATAGGTATGGTATTGCAAACTTCCTGAGAGGTGTTCATATCTTTTCTTCCAAGCATTCGTCAGCCTTCAAATATTTTGCCACGGATTCCCAGTTCTCTAGCCATTATTCCTGTTGTCTGATCTCATCCTCATACTGTTTTTTCTCCCTTTCGAACATCCGGACTCTCATCCATAACTGTTGCTCTTTCTCTTGTGATTTTTTCAATGATCCGTGCATAGTTGCAGCTGCATTCCAACCTTCATCCGAGTAGCGCTCAGCATGAGTTAAGGCTTCTTGTAGAGATCCTATGCTTCCAACATCCAGATTGTTTGAATGTGCACTTCGATTTTTGCCCCCAAGTCTTCTTTTTCTTTGAAGATTTGTGCCAATACCTTTTTTTGATCTTCTATCCTTGCTAGTAATCCTCGAACTTTCGACTCTTTCATATTCCCCTTCCTTGCTCTCTTTGCTGGAGCTGCGGCTTCATATGCATCGGCACATTCATCTTTCAAATGTTCTATCCTCATGTTTAACTTCTAGATTTGGTATTGGAGCGTGACGATGGTGATTTGATCTGTTTCATTCTTTTCCTCTAGTACTCCCATCTCGGCCGTCATAATCTCGATCTTCTTTAACATTTCTGCTTCCATTTGCGGATTTTCATCTTCATGCGGGATTGGTTTCGAAATAACAAGGTTGTCTTTCCTTGCTTTCCTCCATGCCTCGCAGTTTTTAGTACGAGAAATAATTTGTCTTCCCAACTCATTGGATCCCAGTACCCGGATGCTGCTCCAGGCGGATCTAACAACTATTGTTGTATTCTTGACAACATCGCATTCTTGATATAAGAACGAAATTCCACCTAACACTTCTTCAAGTGGTTCCTGTTGAGTCCATTTCAATTGTTGAATCACAAGTGCCGGAGAATATGACACGCAACCCCTCGGTCCCATCAAAGGAACATTCGAGAAATTCCCACAACTGAAGATGACTGTATTTCCTTTATACCAAGGACACATCCAGCAAAAAGCTTTCGAATCAACCTCATAAAATTCTTGTCTCCATTCGTTGGGTTTGTGCGGCTTTATCGGAATGTGATGGAATCTCCTCAAAGGGTCATCAATCCCACTAACATAATTTCAAGCATACATGTGAGTCACGATCCAAACATACAACATTTGTGCACAACATCGCAATTTGCCTTGTCGACTTTCATGGCAAACTTGCAATGATAGGAATGTTTCTGCCAAAATTGTGGGAACAGGGTTCACAATATATTCTTCGACCTTGTATTAGACATCCAAGGCAGCGTAATCCACCATGTCTGGTATAAAGGGGAAAAGAACCAGCCCATAAATGGTTAAAGCTAACACCCGCTTGAAGATAACCCAATTATTTTGTCGTGCTAGTTCCTGGAGATAAACTTCAAGGAATCTTTGCCTCAGACCTCTGACAGCTCCTTTTTCCATTTTGTCTGATGGCTTCCATAGAATTCCCAACAACACTCGCAACCTTCCCATCACTAACATGCTGGCCATAATAGAAATAAACACGAAACTCCCTTGGAAGAGGCATTCGTAGCATGTATGCATATTCTTCTATAGTCGGTGTCGTATCCAAATTCGGCAATTCGAAACACCTCAAATTCGGGTTCCAATATTGGGCCAAAGCACTCAAGCCCAAAGCATCTACATGTATGTGTAATAAGTCCAAAATCTTCCCATACTTGCTTTCAAACTCTGAACATACTTCTTTTGGCATCAAGCGACTGATTTCCATCAAAGTCTTCACATCATTGATTTTCACGTCAATTCTAATATTCTTCTTCAGGCCAATTGCATTGCTAGAGTTAGACATTTCCGTTACTTGCTACACAGATAGTGTCTTTCCTCCACAAAAGAGAATCACCTAAATAAATATATATATTATTTTACAAAAAAAAAATAAAAAATAAATAAAAAATAAAAAATAAATATATATATATATATATAATATGTATTTTATTTATTTATTATTCATTAGTTAAAACACAAAGGGAAATGAAGTATAAATAAATAAATAAATAAGTAAATGGATAGAAAAACACAAGAGAGATATGGTAGGCCTCCAATTGTCTTAAGAGGTAGGGCCTAATCAAGGGTACCTATGATGGAAACTTCTAAGTCGAGCGACCACTAAGTCAATTTAGGAGTATAAACTTTAGGATGCGTCTAGACTTCTAAAGGTCATGGTCCCCAGATTGCCCTTGTCAAGGACCTAGTTCATGAACCTAATCACAAGTAGGGATAAACCCTCTAGGATGACTAGTCTATGACACTAGTAACAATCCGAGTGGTGAGTCAACAAATATCAGAGAGGCACGAGGCCTTCAATGACAATGCTGAGTCACCACCTAATCCTTAAGGTCCCACAAGCTCGGGTATAGAGCCGAAAGTGTGTGAAAATGAGTGTCGGTGTTGTGTGTGCTAAAGGCATACAAACCTGTACAATCCTAATACAGAACTACTTGAACCTGCTCGACAAGCAAACAAAATAAAAAAAAAAATATCATGGTCTTCTATCCTAATGTAAAAAATAATTATTAAAGCAAAAAGGGGTCAAATATATACAAAAAATAAAAGTAAACAATAAAAATGGGTAAACAATAAATACCAAAATGCATAACTCATTACTTAGGCTTGACTCTCGAAAATTCCCCATTGGAGTCGTCATCTGTCGCAACCAAAAATTACGACGAGGACGATGATAAAAAGATATTTTAAGGATAAGTAGAGTCGCCACCAATTTTATTTAATTTAGAAAAAAAATTGGAAAAAAACCTTTAAAAATGGTCTTTGAAACCAAGTTGAGTTCGGGAGTCGGTTACGAGTAGGGAAGGTGTTAAGCACCCTACATCGCCCATTCTAAGAATGATACCTTAAATGAATTGCGCAAAATTAAATTATTTATTATTTTACCCAAAAATATTTACAAGGAAGAATTTATTTATTTATTATTTTTTTTATTTTATGTTTCTTTATTGTTTTTTTTTTTTGCATTTTTAATTTTTTTTAAAAATATTGATAAATCCTAAATGAGGTTGAACATGGTACATAAGTCCATAGGGCAACCTCAAAGCTAGGGGATTGAGCATGACACTTGTCATAGAGCATCCCAAAAAAACGTTAAATAAATTATTAATTAATTATCTACATTAAACAAATTAAAAAAACACAAAAATAATGGAAAAATTAATTTTGGCTTGACGAGATGATTGATCCCGCTCCTATGTATTCCCTGCTTCGATGGGAAACTCAAAGCCACGTAGTTCTTGTAGAAAATGTTTTATTTGTTGATTGATTTTAAATTTTTATGAAAAGTTTTTTTTTTAAATTTATTATTTTTTATTGCATAATTTTAAATATTCCTAAACGAGATAGAACGTGGCACATGCTTCCACAGAGCTATCCTAAATCTAGGGAATTGAGTATGATGCCTTTCACAAAACAACCCCAAAATAATTATTTTCTAATATCATAAAATATTTCATAAGACAAGCACCAAAAAAAAAATATATCAGGTCTATTTTCCCACATATTTTATCAGCCCAATTCTTTTAGGTTATTCAGACTCACTTGGCTTGGGCCACAAACTAACCCATTAGCCCAACAATCCATTAGGTTAATTCTGCCACATAACCAAATGAAATAGGGACAATAAATATAATAAAAGAAAGAGTAGAAAGTAAACAACATGCATCTGGACACAACACAACGACGACAGAAACATTGAGAGTCATGGAGGGAGAAAATAAAAGACAACCAAAAGACCTTTGTCCCTTAGCCTGAGCGCAAACGAACAGCAAAACGAAAAGGAGGAAGCAGTGAGTTCGTGCACGCCAGACAATGGTGGCCAGCGGTACGGGTTCCGGTGGTAGTGTGGTGGTCGGGTCGTGCAGGGATAGGTCGCGATCGGACCTGGGCGGTATGTACGCGGCGGCTCGAGCTGAAGGGGGTGACGACGCACGGTGGTCACAAGAGTGGTTCCTCCCTCTCTGTATTTGTTGTATTTATTTTTATTCTCTTCTCCCTAGTTGTTGTTCTACTCTCACTATTCTGTTTCAGAGGAATTTTTTCTTCCTGTCACCGCTCTCTCAAATTTTTCTCTTCTCCTCACTGGTCTCGCTATTGTTGTTCTGAAATTATCCCCCCATATTTTGTAGCCCCTATTCTGATTTTATAACGCCAAATTGTTATGATTTTGATCCTAAAAATCTGTTAAAGATTAAAATTTTTATCTCAGATTTAAAATAGAACTAAAACTGCTGAGCCTTATCTGCCAAAATTAAGAGATTTGCCCCTAGATTCAAATTCAAAATAAAGTGGTTACTAGGGCTTGTTGGAGGAGGATGAAATGGGTTTAACTGACCTGACCCAATTAAAAATATTTTTATTATTTGTATTATTTTTATTTTATTTTATTTTATTTTTGAAATTTTTAGTGAAGACTAAAGGACCCGGTCAAAATGGGGTGTTCACAATATTCTATTGTGGATTTTCTAATGTATTGTAAAGATACAATGACCATAATTGGAACTTGGGTTATGCATGCATCCTTTGTGGTGATTTAATTACTTGGAGATCAGCCAAATGTTAAAATTTATTCTTAAATATACATGAGGCTAAGTGGTTGAAAACTTTTAGCAAATATTTTATGTGAGTTAAATTAAATCCTTACATGTTTATATATTATGATTGTCGGTGGCAAAATGAATATATTTTATAGACATACGTATTTGTTGTAATTCCGAAAAGTAGCTACTGAATGATGATGCCTAATTATTGAGAGATGAAAAATGAATTTGATCTACTTACTCACAAAGCAAAAAGGCTAGTGAGTAAAACATCGAGGGGAACATGAGACTTGGCCAATGTGAAATTAACGGTGATAGTAACCCTACCTTTGTAATTGAAGATCTCGTGAAAAAGGTTCATGTAGGTAAAAATAAGTCACTTGTTAGTTATTCTAGAACAATAATTTTGTCACTTACTATGATGTGAGAAGTGCTAGGTTACATTTATTGAGGGATAAACTAAAAACTTTTAATGAATTTCATATCCCTTATGGGTGGTGTACAACATACAATTAATAAAATCACCTATAAAAATATCAAGTGGGGCTGCTTGTATGAGATTGTGGCATAATCCCTAGAACAGTCATGAATTACCGGGCGTACGCTTGGCCTACTAGAGCAAAATGGTGTCAACAACGAGAATTGTGGGGGTGTAGTGTCGGGTTTGTGGAAGTGTCGAGACACCCAGAGTGGGTTGCTAATGTCGTACCAGTACCAAAGAAGGATGGAAAAGTAAGAATGTGTGTGGATTACAGAGATCTGAACAAAGCAAGTCCAAAGGATGACTTCCCATTGCATCATATTGATGTCCTCGTAGACAGCACAGCAAGGAACCACAGATTCTCCTTCATGGATGGGTATTCGAGATACAATCAGATTCTCATGGACGTTGATGACAAAGAGAAGACGACTTTCATCACCCCTTGGGGAACTTTTTGTTACAGAGTAATGCCATTTGGGCTGAAGAATGCCGGAGCTACCTACCAGCGTGCGATGGTAACATTGTTCCATGATATGATGCACAATGAAATAGAGGTATACGTGGATGACATAGTGGCTAAGTCTAAGGAGGGGGAAAGTCATGTAGCAGTTTTGCATAAGTTATTTGAGAGATTAAGGAAGTACAATATTAGACTCAATCCCACAAAATGTGTGTTTGGAGCCTCAACTGGGAAATTGTTGGGTTTTGTGGTCAACAGGGAAGGAATACAAGTGCAGCCAGAAAAGGCAAAGGCGATCAGGGACATGACAACTCCCTAGAATGAACGAGAAGTAAGGGGTTTTCTAGGGAGATTAAATTACATTGCCCGATTCATTGCTAACTTGACAAGCACGTGTGAGCCTATTTTTAAGCTATTAAAGAAGAATAATTCGGGAGATGGAATGAGGAATGTCGGGAAGCCTTTGACAAAATAAAGGCATACCTATTAAACCCACCAGTGTTGGTACCGCCCACTCAAGGTCGTCCTTTGATACTGTATCTCACGATCCTACCAACCTCGATGGGGGCAATGTTGGGGCAACATGATGAGTCTGGCAAGAGAGAACATGCAATTTACTATTTGAGCAAGAAGTTTAATGACTGCGAAGCCCGATACATGGCAATTGAGAAGACTTGTTGCGCATTGGTATGGACCTCCAAGAGACTCAGGCAATACATGTTATACTATACCACTTGGTTAATCTCTCGAATGGACCCTTTGAAGTACATCTTTGAAAGTCCTCACATATCATTAAGGGTCTCAAAGTGGCAAATGATATTATCAGAATTCGATATTAAGTATATGACCCAAAAATCCGTTAAGGGAAGTGCAATTGCTGTCACTTAGCTGAAAACCTTCTTGAGGGAGGACAGCCAATTATATCCGAGTTCCCTGATGGATAGATACTGTCATTAGAAGAAGGTGAAACAGAGGAAGATGATATGTGGAAGATATATTTTGATGGAGCAGTTAATATGCATGTAAGTGGCATAGGAGCGGTGGTTGTCTCTCCGGAGGGCAAGCAATACCCAGTGGCTGTTAAGCTCGAATTTGAATGCACCAACAATATTGCTGAGTATGAAGCATGTGCAAGTGGATTACAAGCAGCAATTGGTCTTGGAATAAAACAGCTAAAGGTCTTTGGAGATGCAACTTTAATCATTTATCAAGTCAACTGCGAATGGCAAACTAAAGATCCCAAGCTTATCCCGTATCAGAAATACTTGACTCAATTAGTTGCGAAGTTTGATGAGATTACTTTCTCGCACTTGACTCGAGACAAGAATCAATTTGCGGATGCTTTAGCCACATTAGCCGCTATGACCAAGCTGGGTCTCCATACCACCGTCCAGCCTATTCAAGTGAAGGTACAAGATGAGCCAGCATACTGTGCACATGTGGAAGAAGAGCTCGATGGTAATCCTTGGTATCATGGCATCAAGCAATATATGAAGAGTAGAATGTACCCAGCTGGAGCAAATGAAGTGAATAAGAGGACGATTCGTAGATTATCAATGTCCTTTTACTTAGATGGCGAAATTCTATATAAGAGGAACTATGATGGGGTCCTCATAAGATGTGTTGATGCTCGTGAAGCTCGGACTATCATGATAGAAGTTCATGAAGGGATATGTGGAACACATGCCAATGATCACATGATGGCATGCAAGATCCTACGAAATGGTCACTATTGGCTAACAATGGAAGTCGATTGTCTGGAGTATGTCCGAAAATGCCGTAAATGCCAAATATATGCAGATCAGATCAAAGCTCCACCGTTCCAACTACACAATCTGGTGTCTCCATGGCCATTTTCCATGTGGTGAATAGACGTCATTGGACCAATCAATCCCAAGGCTGCAAACGGACATCGCTTCATCCTGGTTGCAATAGATTACTTCACTAAGTGGGTAGAAGCAGCATCATATGCCAATATAACTCAAAAGGTGTTTACCAAATTCCTAAAAAGGGATATTATTTGTCGCTATGGAATACCAGAAAGAATCATTACAGATAATGCTGCCAATCTTAATGGGGCGGATGTAAAGAAGTTATTAGAGACTTTTAAAATCAAGCACCATAATTCCACCCCATATAGACCTCAGATGAACGGGGTGGTAGAAGCGGCCAACAAGAATGTCAAGAAAATTGTTGCTAAAATGGTCGTAAATTATAAGGATTGGCATGAAATGTTGCCATACGCTTTGCACGCGTATCGTACCAATATACGATCGAAATCTTGGGGCAACGCCTTTCTCATTGGTGTATGGAATGGAAGTTGTTTCTCCTATAGAAGTTGAAATCCCTTCAATAAGAGTGTTGATAGAAGCTGACTTGGAAGAATCAGAATGGGTGAAAGCTCGATATGATCAGTTAAACATGATTGAGGAAAAAAGATTGGTGGCCCTTTGTCATGGACAACTATATCAGAGAAGAATGGCTAAAGCCTTTAATAAGAAAGTCCGTCATAGAGAGTTTCAACCAGGTGATTTGGTGTTAAAGAAAATACTTCCCAACCAAGAAGATGCCCGAGGAAAATGGGCACCCAATTATGAAGGGCCATATATAGTAAAGCGGGCATACTCAGGCGGAGCCTGGGTCTCGACAGATGAAAACGGACGAGAGCTACAGAGACCTGTAAACTCCGATGCCGTGAAAAAGTTCTATGCCCGATAATAAAAAAAAGAAAGAAAAAAGAAAGGGAGAGCCCGTTAGGTCGAAACCCCGCGAGGGCGGCCTAAGCAAAAGTTAGGGTATTAAAAAGAGAGAGAGAGAGAGAGAGAGAGAGAGAAGTCCGTTAGGTTGAAAACCCAAAAGGGCGACCTAAGCAAAAAGTAGGACAAAGAAACTGAATCTTAGTCTGAAAACCCGCAAGGGCAGTTTAAGAGATATTTTAATATTCACCACATTGGTGCAATTTTGCTCATGACTTGCTACACTGGGGCAATTTTGTTTGTGATTTGGCTACAATGGGGCAAAGAAAATCCTTGAAATATTAATGAAAGGATGTATGTGGAAGCTAAGACCAGGATCTGCGACGTCAAACAGTTGTTGGGAATCAGTCGAGAGGATCAAGGAACCAATATTGGGGCAAATTTTTATGCGGTTTTCTTTCGTTCCATCATCCCTTTTCATACAATTCCCATAAACCCCTTTTGTATTTCCCCTCTTTCTTTCCAATTTCCTTGTGTGCAATGTAAATTCTCATATTAAGGCAAGGATTTTATTCATCCATTCTTCTTGTGCTTAAATCATGCTTGCGCATTGAAATCATGTCTCAATTTAAGTAAATTTAAGTTTAACAGTATGATTGGATAATTCTAATGGATACTTCAATGAATGGTTTGAACCAAAGAAAGCCCAGAATTTCAAAGTCAATAAGGGAGATAACGGTGCACAATGGGGAGAAAAGAAAAGCAATAATGAAAGTCTCCACGAGTCCTAGTCTTGCAAGATCCTACGAAATGGTCACTATTGGCTAACAATGGAAGTCGATTGTCTGGAGTATGTCCGAAAATGCCGTAAATGCCAAATATATGCAGATCAGATCAAAGCTCCACCGTTCCAACTACACAATCTGGTGTCTCCATGGCCATTTTCCATGTGGTGAATAGACGTCATTGGACCAATCAATCCCAAGGCTGCAAACGGACATCGCTTCATCCTGGTTGCAATAGATTACTTCACTAAGTGGGTAGAAGCAGCATCATATGCCAATATAACTCAAAAGGTGTTTACCAAATTCCTAAAAAGGGATATTATTTGTCGCTATGGAATACCAGAAAGAATCATTACAGATAATGCTGCCAATCTTAATGGGGCGGATGTAAAGAAGTTATTAGAGACTTTTAAAATCAAGCACCATAATTCCACCCCATATAGACCTCAGATGAACGGGGTGGTAGAAGCGGCCAACAAGAATGTCAAGAAAATTGTTGCTAAAATGGTCGTAAATTATAAGGATTGGCATGAAATGTTGCCATACGCTTTGCACGCGTATCGTACCAATATACGATCAAGTACTGGGGCAACGCCTTTCTCATTGGTGTATGGAATGGAAGTTGTTTCTCCTATAGAAGTTGAAATCCCTTCAATAAGAGTGTTGATAGAAGCCGACTTGGAAGAATCAGAATGGGTGAAAGCTCGATATGATCAGTTAAACATGATTGAGGAAAAAAGATTGGTGGCCCTTTGTCATGGACAACTATATCAGAGAAGAATGGCTAAAGCCTTTAATAAGAAAGTCCAGTCACGAGAGTTTCAACCAGGTGATTTGGTGTTAAAGAAAATACTTCCCAACCAAGAAGATGCCCGAGGAAAATGGGCACCCAATTATGAAGGGCCATATATAGTAAAGCAGGCATACTCAGGCGGAGCCTTGGTCCTGACAGATGAAAACGGACGAGAGCTACTGAGACCTGTAAACTCCGATGCCGTGAAAAAGTTCTATGCCTGATAAAAAAAAAAGAAAGAAAAAGAAAGGGAGAGAGATAGGTGGAAGTGACCCCGAGGGGCGCCTAAGCAAAAGTTAGGGTATTAAAAAGAGAGAGAGAGAGAGAGAGAGAGAGAGAGAGAGAGAGAAAAGTCCGTTAGGTTGAAAACCCAAAAGGGCGACCTAAGCAAAAAGTAGGACCAAGAAACTGAATCTTAGTCTGAAAACCCGCAAGGGCAGTTTAAGAGATATTTTAATATTCACCACATTGGTGCAATTTTGATCATGACTTGCTACACTGGGGCAATTTTGTTTGTGACTGGCTACAATGGGGCAAAGAAAATCCTTGAAATATTAATGAAAGGATGTATGTGGAAGCTAAGACCAGGATCTGCGACGTCAAACAGTTGTTGGGAATCAGTCGAGAGGATCAAGGAACCAATATTGGTGTAAATTTTTATGCGGTTTTCTTTCGTTCCATCATCCCTTTTCATACAATTCCCATAAACCCCTTTTGTATTTCCCCTCTTTCTTTCCAATTTCCTTGTGTGCAATGTAAATTCTCATATTAAGGCAAGGATTTTATTCATCCATTCTTCTTGTGCTTAAATCATGCTTGCGCATTGAAATCATGTCTCAATTTAAGTAAATTTAAGTTTAATAAGAGTATGATTGGATAATTCTAATGGATACTTCAATGAATGGTTTGAACCAAAGAAAGCCCAGAATTTCAAAGTCAATAAGGGAGATAACGGTGCACAATGGGGAGAAAAGAAAAGCAATAATGAAAGTCTCCACGAGTCCTAGTCTTGCAAGATCCTACGAAATGGTCACTATTGGCTAACAATGGAAGTCTATTGTCCTGGAGTATGTCCGAAAATGCCGTAAATGCCAAATATATGCAGATCGGATCAAAGCTCCACCGTTCCAACTACACAAACTGGTGTCTCCATGGCCATTTTCCATGTGGTGAATAGACGTCATTGGACCAATCAATCCCAAGGCTGCAAACGGACATCGCTTCATCCTGGTTGCAATAGATTACTTCACTAAGTGGGTAGAAGCAGCATCATATGCCAATATAACTCAAAAGGTGTTTACCAAATTCCTAAAAAGGGATATTATTTGTCGCTATGGAATACCGGGAAAGAATCATTTAAGTATAATGCTGCCAATCTTAATGGGGCGGATGTAAAGAAGTTATTAGAGACTTTTAAAATCAAGCACCATAATTCCACCCCATATAGACCTCAGATGAACGGGGTGGTAGAAGCGGCCAACAAGAATGTCAAGAAAATTGTTGCTAAAATGGTCGTAAATTATAAGGATTGGCATGAAATGTTGCCATACGCTTTGCACGCGTATCGTACCAATATACGATCAAGTACTGGGGCAACGCCTTTCTCATTGGTGTATGGAATGGAAGTTGTTTCTCCTATAGAAGTTGAAATCCCTTCAATAAGAGTGTTGATAGAAGCTGACTTGGAAGAATCAGAATGGGTGAAAGCTCGATATGATCAGTTAAACATGATTGAGGAAAAAAGATTGGTGGCCCTTTGTCATGGACAACTATATCAGAGAAGAATGGCTAAAGCCTTTAATAAGAAAGTCCGTCATAGAGAGTTTCAACCAGGTGATTTGGTTATAAAGAAAATACTTCCCAACCAAGAAGATGCCCGAGGAAAATGGGCACCCAATTATGAAGGGCCATATATAGTAAAGCAGGCATACTCAGGCGGAGCCTTGGTCCTGACAGATGAAAATGGACGAGAGCTACTGAGACCTGTAAACTCCGATGCCGTGAAAAAGTTCTATGCCTGATAAAAAAAAAAGAAAGAAAAAAGAAAGGGAGAGCCAGTTAGGTCGAAACCCATGCGAGGCGGTCTAAGCAAAAGTTAGTGTATTATAAAGAGAGAGAGAGAGAGAGAGAGAGAGAGAGAGAGAGAGAGAGAGAAGTCCGTTAGGTTGAAAACCCAAAAGGGCGACCTAAGCAAAAAGTAGGACAAAGAAACTGAATCTTAGTCTGAAAACCCGCAAGGGCAGTTTAAGAGATATTTTAATATTCACCTCATTGGTGCTTTTTTGGTCATGTCTTGCTACTCTGGGGAAATTTTGTTTGTTTGTGTCTACAATGGGTCAAAGAAAATACTTTAAATATTAATGAAAGGATGTATGTGGATGCTAAGACCGGGATCTGCGACGTCAAACAGCTTGTTGGGAATCATCGAGAGGATCAAGGAACCAATATTGGGGCAAATTTTTATGCGGTTTTCTTTCGTTCCATCATCCCTTTTCATACAATTCCCATAAACCCCTTTTGTATTTCCCCTCTTTCTTTCCAATTTCCTTGTGTGCAATGTAAATTCTCATATTAAGGCAAGGATTTTATTCATCCATTCTTCTTGTGCTTAAATCATGCTTGCGCATTGAAATCATGTCTCAATTTAAGTAAATTTAAGTTTAACAGTATGATTGGATAATTCTAATGGATACTTCAATGAATGGTTTGAACCAAAGAAAGCCCAGAATTTCAAAGTCAATAAGGGAGATAACGGTGCACAATGGGGAGAAAAGAAAAGCAATAATGAAAGTCTCCACGAGTCCTAGTCTTGCAAGATCCTACGAAATGGTCACTATTGGCTAACAATGGAAGTCGATTGTCTGGAGTATGTCCGAAAATGCCGTAAATGCCAAATATATGCAGATCAGATCAAAGCTCCACCGTTCCAACTACACAATCTGGTGTCTCCATGGCCATTTTCCATGTGGTGAATAGACGTCATTGGACCAATCAATCCCAAGGCTGCAAACGGACATCGCTTCATCCTGGTTGCAATAGATTACTTCACTAAGTGGGTAGAAGCAGCATCATATGCCAATATAACTCAAAAGGTGTTTACCAAATTCCTAAAAGGGATATTATTTGTCGCTATGGAATACCGAGAAAGAATCATTACGAGATAATGCTGCCCAATCTTAATGGGGCGGATGTAAAGAAGTTATTAGAGACTTTTAAAATCAAGCACCATAATTCCACCCCATATAGACCTCAGATGAACGGGGTGGTAGAAGCGGCCAACAAGAATGTCAAGAAAATTGTTGCTAAAATGGTCGTAAATTATAAGGATTGGCATGAAATGTTGCCATACGCTTTGCACGCGTATCGTACCAATATACGATCAAGTACTGGGGCAACGCCTTTCTCATTGGTGTATGGAATGGAAGTTGTTTCTCCTATAGAAGTTGAAATCCCTTCAATAAGAGTGTTGATAGAAGCTGACTTGGAAGAATCAGAATGGGTGAAAGCTCGATATGATCAGTTAAACATGATTGAGGAAAAAAGATTGGTGGCCCTTTGTCATGGACAACTATATCAGAGAAGAATGGCTAAAGCCTTTAATAAGAAAGTCCGTCATAGAGAGTTTCAACCAGGTGATTTGGTGTTAAAGAAAATACTTCCCAACCAAGAAGATGCCCGAGGAAAATGGGCACCCAATTATGAAGGGCCATATATAGTAAAGCAGGCATACTCAGGCGGAGCCTTGGTCCTGACAGATGAAAACGGACGAGAGCTACTGAGACCTGTAAACTCCGATGCCGTGAAAAAGTTCTATACCTGATAAAAAAAAAAAAGAAAGAAAAAAGAAAGGGAGAGCCCGTTAGGTCGAAACCCCGCGAGGGCGGCCTAAGCAAAAGTTAGGGTATTAAAAAGAGAGAGAGAGAGAGAGAGAGAGAGAGAGAGAGAGAGAGAAGTCCGTTAGGTTGAAAACCCAAAAGGGCGACCTAAGCAAAAAGTAGGACAAAGAAACTGAATCTTAGTCTGAAAACCCGCAAGGGCAGTTTAAGAGATATTTTAATATTCACCACATTGGTGCAATTTTGCTCATGACTTGCTACAATGGGGCAATTTTGTTTGTGACTGGCTACAATGGGGCAAAGAAAATCCTTGAAATATTAATGAAAGGATGTATGTGGAAGCTAAGACCAGGATCTGCGACGTCAAACAGTTGTTGGGAATCAGTCGAGAGGATCAAGGAACCAATATTGGGGCAAATTTTTATGCGGTTTTCTTTCGTTCCATCATCCCTTTTCATACAATTCCCATAAACCCCTTTTGTATTTCCCCTCTTTCTTTCCAATTTCCTTGTGTGCAATGTAAATTCTCATATTAAGGCAAGGATTTTATTCATCCATTCTTCTTGTGCTTAAATCATGCTTGCGCATTGAAATCATGTCTCAATTTAAGTAAATTTAAGTTTAACAGTATGATTGGATAATTCTAATGGATACTTCAATGAATGGTTTGAACCAAAGAAAGCCCAGAATTTCAAAGTCAATAAGGGAGATAACGGTGCACAATGGGGAGAAAAGAAAAGCAATAATGAAAGTCTCCACGAGTCCTAGTCTTGAAGGAAATAATCACTCTATGTGTTTCCACCGTTTTGAATAAAGCCCCTCTAATCGAAAGACCCTGAATCAAAGATGTTGATAAACAAGGGTTTGATTGGTCGAAGTCTTTTAATGGAGCATGTGGTTCAGTTGTAATTGAGAAAAAGGTAAAAGAAAAGTTTTTAAGAGAAAGTAAATTACCATCATTTTATTTCTGGGATCTGAGGCCCACTGTAATTTATTTTTCGAGCTCTGAAGCTCACTGCAAATTTACTTTTGGGATCTGAGGCCTGTCGCAAATTTATTTTTCGAGCTCTGAGGTTCACTACTAATTTTATATTCGGGATCTGAGGCCCGCTGCAATTTATTTTTCGAGCTCTGAGGCTCACTGCAAATTTACTTTTGGGATCTGAGGCCCGCTGCAATTTATTTTTCGAGCTCTGAGGCTCACTGCAAATTTACTTTTGGGATCTGAGGCCCGCTGCAAATTTATTTTTCGAGCTCTGAGGCTCACTACTAATTTTATATTTGGGATCTGAGGCCCACTACAATTTATTTTTCGAGCTCTGAGGCTCACTGGAAGTTTATTTTTGGGATCTGAGGCCCGCTGCAAATTTATTTTTCGAGCTCTGATGCTCACTACTAATTTTATTTTTGGGATCTAAGGCCTACTGCAATTTATTTTCGAGCTCTGAGGCTCATTACTAATTTTTATATTTGGGATCTAAGGCCCACTGCAATTTATTTTCGAGCTCTGAGGCTCACTACTAATTTTATATTTGGGATCTGAGGGTCACTTCAATTTATTTTTCGAGCTCTGAGGCTCATTGCAAGTTTATTTTTGGATCTGAGGCCCGCTTCAAATTAATTTTTCGAGCTCTGAGGCACTGCTAATTTTGTATTTGGGATCTGAGGCCCACTGTCATTTTTATTTTCCAAGCTCTAAAGCTTAATTTTCTCCAGCCTGTTTCCCATCCCGGCTAAAATGTGAGTTCATTTTCTTTACTAGTTCCTTACTACTATCACATGAAAAAAATCGTTCTTTCTTCATGTATTCTAGTAATGAACAAGTAAAGAGGGGCAACTGTGAACATCCCATTTTGACCGGGTCCTTTAGTCTTCACTAAAAATTTCAAAAAAAAAATAACAAAATAAAAATTGCAAAGAAAATAAAAATAATACAAATAATAAAATGATTTTTAATTGGGCCAGGCCAGTTAAACCCATTTCATCCTCCTCCAACAAACCCTAGCAACCACTTTATTTTGAATTTGAATCTAGGGGCAAATCTCTTAATTTTGGTAGATAAGGCTCAGCGGTTTTGGTTCTATTTTAAATCTGAGATAAAATTTTTAATCTTTAACAGATTTTTAGGATCAAAATCATAACAATTTGCCGTTATAAAATCAGAATAGGGGCTACAAAATATAGGGGGATAATTTCAGAACAACAATAGCGAGACCAGTGAGGAGAAGAGAAAAATTTGAGAGAGTAGTGAGAGGAAGAAAAAATTCCTCTGAAACAGAATAGTGAGAGTAGAACAACAAATAGGGAGAAGAGAATAAACATAAATACAACAAATATAGAGAGGGAGGAACCACCACTGTGACCACCGTGCGCTGTCACCCCCTTCAGCTCGAGCCGCCGCGTACATACCGCCCAGGTCCGATCGCGACCTATCCCTGCACGACCCGACCACCATGCTACCACCGGAACCCGGAACCCGAACCGCTGGCCACCATTGTCAGGCGTGCACGAACTCACTGCTTCCTCCTTTTCGTTTTGCTGTTCGTTTGCGCTCAGGCTAAGGGACAAAGGTCTTTTGGTTGTCTTTTATTTTCTCCCTCCACGACTCTCAATGTTTCTGCCATCGTTGTGTTGTGTCCAGATGCATGTTGTTTACTTTCTAGTCTTTCTTTTATTATATTTATTGTCCCTATTTCATTTGGTTATGTGGCAGAATTAACCTAATGGATTGATGGGCTAATGGGTTAGTTTGTGGCCCAAGCCAAGTGTGTCTGAATAACCTAAAAGAATTGGGCTGATAAAATATGCGGGAAACTAGACATGATATTATTATTATTTTTTTGGTGCTTGTCTTATGAAATATTTTATGATATTAGAAAATAATTATTTTGGGGTTGTTTTGTGAAAGGCATCATACTCAATTCCCTAGATTTAGGATAGCTCTGTGGAAGCATGTGCCACGTTCTATCTCGCTTAGGAATATTTAAAATTATGCAATAAAAAATAATAATTTTTTTTTAAAAAAAACTTTTCATAAAAATTTAAAATCAATCAACAAATAAAACATTTTCTACAAGAACTACGTGGCTTTGAGTTTCCCATCGAAGCAGGGAATACGTAGGAGCGGGATCAATCATCTCGTCAAGCCAAAATTAATTTTTCCATTATTTTTGTGTTCTTTTTTAATTTGTTTAATGTAGATAATTAATTAATAATTTATTTAACATTTTTTTGGATGCTCTATGACAAGTGTCATGCTCAATCCCCTAGTTTTGAGGTTGCCCTATGGACTTATGTACCATGTTCAACCTCATTTAGGATTTATCAATATTTTTTAAAAAAATGCAAAAAAAAACAATAAAGAAACATAAAATAAAAAAAATAAAAAATAAATAAATTCTTCATTGTAAATATTTTTGGGTAAAAAAATAAATAATTTAATTTCGCGCAATTCATATAAGGTATCATTCTTAGAATGGGCGATGTAGGGTGCTTAACACCTTCCCTACTCGTAACCGACTCCCGAACTCAACTTGGTTTCAAAGACCATTTTTAAAGGTTTTTTTCCAATTTTTTTTCTAAATTAAATAAAATTGGTGGCGACTCTACTTTTCCTTAAAATTTCTTTTTATTGTCGTCCTCGTCGTAATTTTTGGTTACGACAAATATCATAGCCCATCACCCCCTACAAAACTTTAGAGGTAAAAACACCCTTATTTACACAAATTTGCTTGGTAGCCCCAAAGTCTACCATATATTATTGTACATTTGACACAAGATAAGCCTCTGAAATGACTGCAACAATTATATCATCTCCTTAGACCAATTTTGTCTTGGCCAAGGAGGATTGTCATACCTCTTCATATTTATATGTATTTTTTAAGCAAAAATTGGTATGCAAAAGCATCACTGTCACAATTGACATCCCAACTATGTTGGCACATCGGAATTCACTAATCCTTTGCAGCATACCAAAGAATTTATTCATAAAAATGAAAGAATACAATAACAAAGCAAGGGGGACATGGACCAAAACCCCTGCAAAAGCATTATTTATGCAAAGGCAAGGGGGGACTTTAGGCTCAGAAGCATGGGTAAGGTTTCCCGGAGGCATGAGGGAGAGTGCTAGAAGTCATTGAGACTCTTACACGTGGTGGGTGAGATATCCCAGGAGGCGTGATTGGAGTGCCACTAACAGGCGTGCAAGTACCCTCTTCCCTATCTCCTTATTGTTTAATTCTTAATATTGTTCATATATTCATACTTTGTTTATTGTTTCTTGTGTGGCTCAAGATTTTATATTGAGAAAATCATTTATGACAAATTATTTTAGAAAATTTAATAATCTCAATTCACCCCTTTTTGGATAATGGTTGTCATGACCAACATGCACGTTTAAATGTTATTTCACATTTTTTTCATGTTTTGTATAGGGAAAGAAATAAGAAATTATATCAATAAAACTTCTTATTTCCTACCAAAATTTTTTTTTATATCAATACAAAATCTCTCCATAAATGCCATGAAAGCACTGTTTTCCTTTGATTGTAGAATGAATTATTGGCTTGCACTAATTTTATTTAAAAGTTTCCATAACTAAAAGAGAAACTTTATTTTTCTCCCAGCTATAACATTAATTTGATATCAATTTGCCGTAATCAATCCTTCTCAAAAAATCTCACCGTTTATTAATATATGTCATAAAATGATATGATTTATCTAATATTGTGTGCTTGCTTTTGTAATAAAAAAAATGTAATATTATGTGCTTGAGGTGATATTACATTGGCATTGCAAATTTGTCAACCAATATTTCTGAGAAGATAAGTTTGATTGCTTTGAATAATTTTTCACTATGATTGGTTGGAAGAAGCCTTCATTCAGTTCATTGGCTCAATTCAATAACGAAAGGCTCTTTGAACGGAATGAAAAAAATTAGTATCCGAATGTGGAAGAGATATTTTCGCATACATTGTTTCCTTATAAATTGCATAATTCTTCCTTATCCCACTTGAATTCCATTTTTCGGCGATTCAAGTGAATAACTAAAAAGGTTTTTTTTTTTAAAAAAAAACTAAAAAGCTTTTATTTCTTTTTATAAATTTCGTCCCTTAAATTGAAATAATTTGAATTTGAAAAATTGATGTCTTTTAATACATTAAAATATCTCTCTCTCTTTTTGTTAACACTAAAAGAACTTCACTCAATAGAAGAAACAAGGGACACTACAAATTGATTCAAGCAAATATGTTGGGGCATTCCCCATCCACATATTAGAGTAAAAACTAAGAGTTAAGCCAACAGAGACAAGAGCATCACTACATAAAGATTGATGAGAAACCAAAGGAGCATGACCAAACCAATATCTAAATCCTAGCTTTCAGTCTATCAACATCTTCCGCACCCAGTCAAATACGACTGAGAAGTGAGAATCCACAATCTTTTTTTCTATCTAGTTACAAATCAAATTTTTAGCTTCTGCAGGCACATTTCAACTACAAGTGGCTGGGGATTGGTCACATTGAACCCTTGCTTGGAAGACGATTGACCAGAGAGGAGACAGACATTGTTATCAGCCACACATGTTCCTGCACACCTCATGCCTTTCCAAAAAACCTTCTCTGTTGGGACTTTCCATCAAATAGCAGGAGGACATCCTTTCCCCTACTGATTTGAAATCCCATCCTGAACAAAAAGGGACCCAAATAGGCACCATTAACAGCAACCCTAACAAGATACGATTTTTTACTTGCATCTGGAGGCTTTTGTGGGGGGCGTTTGAGACCTAGCTCTGATGGAGGTGGAGCGTCTGCATATTTCTTCATATCGGAAGTTTGTAGGAGCTATTGAGACGGTGGCTTAGGTGGGGGCTGCTCCACCGAGGCATGAACCGAGCGGTTGGGGGAGAGAGCTGATGGGGGTCGGGCGCTGGTTCGGTGGCTCGGGGGGGGTGGCGAGTTGAGTGAATCTCCAGTTAAGGAGCTAGTCCTCCATGGGTGGCTGAGCCAGAGATGATTAGGAGGAGGTGGAGGTGGAGCCGAACCCCAACAGGTGGGGGGAGGAAGCCTCCATGAAGGAGGGAGTATGACTCCAAACTAGTGGAGGAAATGACCCTAATAGATGGCGGCCCATAGGGAGGAAGAAGAGAGAAGGCAGAGCTTCTCTCTCTAGGGTTGAAGAATAAATCTCTCCTTTTATAGGCAACACATAACACATGTAAAATAGATTCCTACGTACATTTTTAGTTTGTATAGATTAAAGAATATTGATATAGATTGTAGATTATATATAAATTTTCCAACAAGCACATGGATAGCTAAAATCATAGCAGAGACGTAGCATGACTTAGATCAGATATCTAAAATTCAGAGATTTATAAGCATAGTATCAACACTGTAACAAACAGTTCAAAAATCAGCAGATCAAACAGACATTAAACACAACATATCAAGGCAAAGTAACTGAATGACTTCAAACATTAAACTTAGATTCCCTATTTCTCCCCCTTTTGTCATCAGACAAAAAGGGAAGAAACCATTAGGCCATCATTGTCAGGTTGGTTTGAAAACACACAAAAAAACATAGTTTGATAAAAAAAAATTATGAAGATGATGGGGTGCAGGTGGTTGATTGTTTTGGCGCATGGACTCCTTGCACTCAAGTAAGAAAGAAGTGAGACTTTCCGCAAACAACTGCTTGATGTAATCCTTGAGTTCATCAGACAGAGGTGTAGATAATGGTGTTGAAGGTGCTTGGACAGGCAGTGACTTTTGAACAGAAGAAACAGCTTGATCAATCTCAACAACTGATGATTCTTGAACAGTCACAAAAATTGGATCAGATACAGATTCTGGAACAAATGCAACAAGTTTTTGATCTTTTGGATTTTCAGAGGATTGAGAATCTTCTTGAATGACAGACTGAACTGGTTTCTCAAATCTTGCAATAATTTCAGGATCCACTTCTTCTTCTTCTCTAGCTTCTCTGAAGGGAATACCAAGAATATCATCTTGAAACATGAAGGTCCAGGGCTCATCAACAGATATACAGCCTTCTGTTGGAGTGTCCAATTTTTCATCAGAAGATAAGCCAGAAGAAGTGGCTTCTTGATAACATTGCCAGATCCAATGTAGCCGTAAATGCACCGCCATTTCTTCCGGATGTCTTTCAACAATTAAAGGGGGACACTTCATCTCAAACTTTGTTCTATAAGGCAATGCACAATATTTCTATACAGCCTTGGATCCTTGTTCTTGTTTAAGTCCAAAACAGGCAATCTAGGAACGATGTGATCAGGGACAACAAGAACTTCAGGTTCTCCATATTGAAAATGCAATGGCAAGATAGACTTGTCTTTCAAGGAAGACTCAAAGAACCAACATGCTTTTTAGAATCAAATCCCTTGGATCAAGGAATTCTCCCCAAGCTTCAAGGCAAAGGGGAAAAACTTCCAATGTGTCTCAGAATATACGGGCTTTTCTGGTCTTGCAAGCAAGACTAAAACTTCAAGCTCTCTTTTGCAAAACAGACTTGCAAAGAGTTCTCTTTTCCCATTTGTCAATAATGGCACGCATCACACCAAATGTGCATCTTCAAAACTTTTTATCCTCAATGATTGTTCACTGACAAGTTTTCTTATGGGATGTAGAGGGTAAAGGCAGATGCTCAACAAGGGGACCGAGTTCATTCTGAATTTCAGATTGAACAGGTTCATGGACTCATATGCATAAGGCATGTATGCAAATGGTGAATAGGATGGGTTTAGATCAATAACAACTTCCTGGTGAAAGAGCAGAAAGCTCGTGCTTTGAAGATGGTGGAATATGATCGGAAGGCTCGTTCGGTGAATGTTATGATGAAACTTGAGATGGTGTTTCAACTTTAGGTTGAGATGATATTTTCAAAGGTTTATGAGGAATGGTTGCTAAACTTTGAGTGAGTGGGGGTAAAGTGTTTGGTGGTGCGGGGTTAAGTGTTGAGATTTCATGTTTAATAAACGGAATGAAAGATGGTGCAGGTGCATCGGGGATAGGTTCATGTGGAATGGGTTCATCATGATGAATGGACTCAAGCAAAGAATCATATGAACTCTCGGATGCAGCATCATCCAGGAATATGCACAATGTCGTGTAATGAATCGGAATCAATGACATAAATGTATTCAGGTGATGGTTCATGCAATGAGTTTTCAGACTTTGAATCGAAATAGTAATTGGATTGTCCGGACTTGGTGATCTTCTCGATTGGTAGCTTTGCGGGCATGGAACCTCCAAAGATCATCGAATTTCTTTTCCTCTTGAGAATGAAGCTTATCGTCCCGATTATCCTCCTCATCCTCCTTTGGTTCAATAAAAGCTTTGACCAATCTTCTCCTCTTTCTTGGGGGTGATGGATCGTGTGCTACTTATCGCTTCTTGTTCCTCTCTTACCATTTCTCGCCGTGCTTTGTTTCATGAAAGCCATTGTAGATGGTAACTTCATTCTCATAAGTATAACATTAATGCGACCAAAAGCGGGTTGCAGAACACCCTGTCCAAGTCTCTTCTTATCACTTGGACTCAGCATATCATATACTTCATTGACTCGATGGTTCCTTAAAACTTTGGACAACAATCCTCCAAAAGACATAACAGACTTCCTACCATGATGACCAGATACAATATTTCTAAACTTTGTAAACAAGATGCGAGGCAAATTTATTTTTCTTCCTCCTCTTGCCATGAGATGACTTAAACAGAAAACATGCAACACGGAGAGCGAAAATCTTGATCCAACCAAATGAAAGATTGATTTGTTCAGGATTTGATGAAAGATCCTTGCTTTGTCGAACATCCACACCGGCTTCAAGGGTGTTGGAGTGCCTGGAGGTGCTAGGGTATCATAAATAGCGTCAAATCCACCAATGTCGTTAACCCAATCGCCGTGTCCACTACACCTTCAATTCTAGTATCGTTGCAATAGTTCCTTCATTCACAACAACGTCAATGCCCAAGATTGAACCCTTGACTTCATTTTTCGTTACTTTAGCAGATTTCAGAATCGATTAACCATACTGAATAAACCACCGGAGGCTCCGAGAAGTAACCTGGACCATCCAGCTAAATCGAAGTCAGAAATGACATCAATTCCGAAATCATCCTTTAGAGCTTGAAGATTGAACATATATTCGACGGCAACCTCAACATTGTCGAAATCAAAGACAGCCTTTTTCCTTCTTTTCGCTTTTCCTTTTCTAGTAGTTTTTATTTTGCTTCTACTCCCCATTGATGAAGGTTGAAGAAGAGAAAGATGTTGAAAAGGTGAAAAGATTTTGATAAAACTTACTTGAAAAGCTACCGTTTTAGAAGAAGATGAAGAAGAAGGAAGGTCTTATTTTTCGAGCCAAAAAACCCGTAATAATAAATATTAAAAACAATTTGAAAAGACAGATGGTTAAATGTGATCAAGATGGGACCCACGTAGCAAGTATTTTATTTAAGACCAAGGGTACCTTTGGAAGTTCATTAGGAAATAGAGTGGAGTGCTTAATAACCAGGGAAGACAATTTGGATCATATATAATAGGTATCAATAAAAATATCTATAAATCGATAGGATAAATATCTCATTTATGGTTAAAGGTACGGGTTTGGATAACTACTCACAAATAAGTGAGGGTATGGATACGGGTATTCTAGTACCTACTTGCCCCACACCCACACACACACACACACACACACACACACACACACACACACACACACATATATATATATATATATATATATATATATATTTATTTATATTAGTATATATAATTATAATTATATATCAATTTTTAAGAATAAATTATGTAAAAGTTCTAAACCTATGGTTCATTAGTGTTTTTCATTTTCCGAACTTACAAATTCATGAATTTATTGTAATTTATGTTTATTCTGATATTGACTCGTTTTGGAAGTTTTATATTTATTTTATATGGTATAAAATTTTGGTTTGTAAAGTTTTATGAGCATATTTGAAAGATATAAAGATGGTTTTTAATTGAGTTATAATGTTCTTTATGTTATTTATTTCTTTCTCTTAGTTAAAGTGCGGGTGTGGATACTTAGATAAGCCGTTTCTCTTATTTATAATCTCTGGGTATGGGTAAGCGTACTAAAGTTGCTACCAACGAGGGTATGGGTTTGGGTACGGGTATTTTTTTCAAACATGGGTATGGGGACGAGTACTATATTACCCTACCCAAACCCTACCCATTGTCATCCATATTAATAATAGAGTGATTAGTAATTGAGGAGTGAAAAGGTAAAAGTGAAGTTGACACAGGCAAACACAAGAAATGGGGGTGAATTGTGTTTGTTAATAATTTTTCTAAAACAACCTTTTAAAACTGTTTTTCTCACACCAGGATATATAAACCAGATGCACACACTGAAAAAGAACTTTTGAGATTTAACAAAAGCAATATCAAAACCCCACAGTCAGTATAAACAAATAAAGCTGTAAGAGTTTAAGGATAGAAGATTCATGCAGATGAATTTATCCTGGTTCACTCTCTTCCAACCAAGAGCTATGTCCAGTCCCTTCGACTTGAAGGTTTTATCCACTATTTCTCCAAATAGATTACAACCAAATATTCAACACCTCTCCAGGCTACAAGCATTCCTTTCTTACCAAGCCTCTTCAGGGTCTAACTCTAACAAAAAGATTTTAACTTAAGATCTTCTTAACTCACTATATGTGAGGATATGAAAGTTTAAGATCTGTTGAATATTTTCACAATATTCAAACTAAAGAATACAGACTTTTGCTTTTGAAAGAATGAAAGAAATGAGAGCTAGTTCTCGTAAATATTGGATTGGCAAAAGTTGTTCTTCATCGCTTGAGGTCCTCTATTTATAGTGACCTTTTTCTACTCTTGAAAAGCTTCAACGGTCATTTTGAATTTCCTGTTTAAAGATAGCATTGAATGCACAATATCCGTTGTGACTAAAAGCTTGATCGTGGCCATGCTGAAATGTATTCTTGGTTATCAGGGTAGTACATAATGGAGGCTTACTGCTCTGTGCATTTGCAGCTTGAAAACTATTTTTCCGCCTTTATGTAACTTCCAAATTTTTCTAGCCATAAAGGTGCTATCGTACAGATCGTTTTACATTTCCCATTATACTGTGTTTCTTTTTGTATTTCCTCGATGGTACTATGTTTTTCTCACAAGGAAACAAAGCATTAAGTATATAAACCAAATTAGAAGAACAAAAATTCTCTCGAAATAAGTATCAATCATTTGAAATAAATATGATTCATTGTGGACCGGATTGAAATTATTTATGAAGGCTTATCATAAAGATGAGCTCGTCTACTTAAAAACCGCGTCTACTTAATTCTATGTGAAACTAAGTCTATTCACTCTTTCATTTTGCTCGTCCACCGACGTGGCATATCCTCTCGTCTACTCAAGTCTTTGGACTTGCTATATCTTAGTGAGTTATTTTGATCTCCGTCTAGTGACGTAGAATTAAAGTCCGTCTACTTACTTAAAAAAGGATCTCGTCTGATGATGTGGCAAGTTAAGCTCGTCCATTCAATTTGAAACTTAGATTCCGTCTAGAAGAAATATTTTAATATTTCGTCTACTTAGAAATTCTCATGCCTCGTCTAATTAAGTTTCAGTCTACTCAAATAAATAAATAACTTTACCAAGCATTTGAGCAGCCTGTCTACGCGAGTGGATGTGGATTTCTTATTTAGTCCAAGCAGATATATGAAAACTTTTTCTAAGTTTCCATAACTTATAAGATTCAAGTGATCCTGCAAAACTAGATAACCTTGTTAGATCTCAACTAACACTTTGCTAAGCAAATTTAATCCTTTTGTTAACATCAAAACTTAGAGATTAATTAAATCCAAATCACTTTGGTTCCAACAATCTGTTTTATATATCCTCGTGTGAAAAAAACAGTTTTAAAAGGTTGTTTTAGAAAACAAAACACAATTCACTCCCCTTCTTGTGTTTGCCTGTGTCAACTTCAGTTGGTATCAGAGCTCAGTCTCGAAAGGGTTGAGCATCTAACAAGTGTTGAGGGAGTACGATCCAACAACCATGGATGCAGAAGGACAAGCTATCAACAGACCTCCTCTCTTCGATGGAACTGACTATGACTACTGGAAGAAGAGGATGATGGCCTTCCTTGATGTACTGAGATTCATATTTGCAATTTTTATCTTGCCAAAATCAACAGCTAACATTGGTTTTTTAGTTAAAATTCGTGCTTGCTCTTCAGATGACCTAGCAGCAATGAATTCATGGATTCCTTGAGCTTTGAAGATCTTGGAAAGGAGATGACAATAGGGAAATTCGGAGAGTTTATTCTAGTTAATCACAACATCCCTGAATCTTCCATACAAAATTTTGGGAAGGTTGATCTTTGTCTCAGTAAAGAGATGGCAGAGGCGGAACTTGTGCAAGGCAGACAAGTTGTCCTTGGATCCAACTTTGTGAAGCACCACTTTGTTCAGCAGTTGTTGAAGGATTCGAACAATGTCCTTCATTTCTACATATTTCCATGAGTGATTCCTTACTGTATCCTCTCTCATTAAGAAGACTTTAATGACCTCAGTACCACCTAGTTCATTCTCCTATGACTCAGTAAAAACCATTCCTTCCGGAGCGCAGAAGATGACATCGGCAATAGTCTTCTCAGAAACTACTATCCCCTTTCCCAATACAGTAGAGGAGATATCAGTATCAGACTTGAAGTCTCCTCTAGAAATCCCTTATCAAATTGGGATAAATAGAGACTTTCTCAGCGAAGAGTCCTCCCCACCTAGCAGCGTTGACATACTTGCTGATATCTAGATTGTAGTCTTGTAAAACTCTGAAGTTGAAGAGGTTCTCAATAGCCATATTAAGCTTGCCCACATTGAAGGTTGAAGAAGAAGCCAATTTTAGTGATTTGAGAGTTAGGGTTTGAAAGCAAAGAGATATGGAGCTCGAGAAATCTCAGAGATGACAGGGTAATGAAAGGTTTCTCAGTGGGAAGAGGGTTGCTTTAAAAATGTTTTGAATTTCAAAGGTTTTTCTTTTAGAAATAAATCAAAAAGAAAAATATTTGACAAGACATGTCATTAAGGATAAAACGACATTAGTATTTTGAAACTATAAAAAGGTTATGATGGGATTGATGGAAGTACTGACTCAGCAGAGAGAATAAAGGATAAATTTGTCATTGAGACAAAATAAATGCAAGTCATAAATATATGTATGGACGGGTCCAAACAAGATGCAAACATGCATAGACGCGACATGCAGTGGACGCGACACACAAATACAATGGACGCGATATGCAATGGACGCGTATTTTAGTCATACAATGGACTTGAAGTTCTAGGTATTGAGAAGTTGTGAATAATACCACACCATTCTGCTGTGGTGTTCTAGGTATTGAGAAGTTGTGAAGAATACCACTCTCTTCACAAAACTTATGAAATAGCTCATTTTCAAACTCTCCCCCATGGTCACTTCTGATTGAAGTGATACACATGCCTTTTTCATTCTGTACACGTTTGCAGAATATATAAAAGACCTTGAAAGACTCATCCTTGTGAGCTAGGAACATAACCCATGTCCATCTAGTGTAGTCGCCTACAATGACTAGACCATATTTCTTACCACTAATAGAAACAGTCCTTGTTGGACCAAAAAGATCAATGTGTAGCAACTCTAGTGATCTATTGGTACTAACAACGATTTAGATTCAAAAGAACCTTTGACTTGTTTTCCTTTTGACATGCATCACAGAGAGCATCGATTTGTACTTGAGGTTTGGTAGCCCTCTTACGAGGTTATGCTTATTTAGCTTTGAAATTAATTTCAAGCTTGCATGACCTAGCCTTTTGTGCCAAATCCATCGCTCATCTTCAATGGACACTAGACATGAGACACTCTGATTTGAGAGGTCCTCCAAGTCAATCTTATACAGATTGTTTTTCCTTTTAGCAGTGAATAGAAGCGATCCATCGTTTTTGTTGACATTACACATGTTCTTATCAAAAGAAACAACATATCCACTATCACATAATTGACTTATAGTTCGCAGATTATGTTTAAGACCATTAACCAAGAGAACATTGTCAATGGAGGGAAAATGATGTTTACCAATTTTACATATACCAAGTTGATCTTCCCTTTCTCGGTTTCCTCCAAATGTGACCCAGCCACCATCTTTGGCTCTAAGGTCTTGGAACATACACCTTTCTCCTGTCATGTGTTGTGAGCACCCACTGTCAAAGTACCAAGATGTTTGTTTCTTTCCTGTTGTTAAACAAATCTGCAACATGTATTATATTATCTTTAGGTACCCAACATGTATGCATCTAGATGTAGTATGCCTATTCTTTCCACACACTTTGCAAAAGGTGTTGGACGGGCCAGACTTGGTTATTAAACCGAACCGACCCGCTCGGTTATTAAAAAAGGTGGTAAAAAAACCAAAAAAATCGGTTTTGATCGGTTTTCGGTTATTTTGGATCGGTTTGCAGTTTTTTTTCTTTTGGATCAGTTTGGATCTGAACACCTCCACCGGGAAGCCTTTTTTCGGTCCTTGTTGGTCAATCCTATAATTACTGAAGTGCCATTGATGAAAACACTATGTTCTCCGTGTTTTTTTTTATGTTTTGAGAACAAAAAACTACAAAACCAAATAAAAACAAGATAAAGATGTTCTCTAATTTTAGTTTTTAAAACAAAAAATCAGATATTATTTTTAAAATTAATTTTCACAAAACACTCTTATCAAACAAATTTTTTTATATTTTTGTTCTTAAAAAAAAATAGTAATCAAACATGCCCATAGTTTCTGATTTGGTTTGTTTAACTTTGGTGGTGTTGTTCAATCCTAATCTTTGCTATCATTTTAGGCCGGAGATTTGCAGCTTGGTATAAGTCTGTTTTCTTCACCTTGTTTGTAAGGTTGAGTTGGGGTACCTCTCAATATTATCCTTTGCTTATAAAAAACATTCAAGTAGTTAATAGGTTTTTTAGACAAAGACCAAAGAAGTTAATCAATACATTGTATCCTAAAATACTTATAATCTTAAATGCATGTGAAAAACACATCTAACATACCAGACTTTGAAAGTTTAACATTTGTGCATGGTTCAACATGTAGGCAAAGTGATGGTTGTTTTGACATAGACTCACAAGAAAATGTACATAACGAGGAACATGAAAATAATTGGTTGGTTTAAGAGGATAGTACATATGCTTTGCAGGAAATAGTGATTGTTGAAAGTAGGGGTGTTCATCAACTGATCCAAACCGATTCAAACCGTAAAAATCGAACCGAAAAATCGAAAACCGAACAAACCGAAATTTTTTATTGGATTGGATCGGATTTTGGATCCTATAGTGAAATCCAATCCAATCCAAACCGATCTATTATATACATATACTATTATTTTTGAAATTATAGTATTACTCATTCTTAAATATTATTCTTCATACTTTTATGTCCCTCATGCTCTTTAATATTTTTGTTGGAATGACATATATAAAACTATTTAGAATAAATATTAATGTCTTGAAATTATATTTTACTAAAAGTTTTGATACATATCATATATATATATTTGATTGAGTAATCAGGAAAAATAGGAAAACAATTAAGTAAATTTGAAAAATAATTAGCTACAATTTATTTGTAGCCGATTCAAGGAAAAAAAAATAGGATTAGTGGGAATAGATATAGAGAATTAATATAAAAGAACGTGTTAAAAAATATCAATAATTTTTTTCTTCTCAAACTTCCAAATTAAAACAAAGACTATTTTTTATCCACTATTAAATAAGTAGAAATGACACTTGACATTAGAAAAAAATAAAGTATGACAAAAACCGAATTATCCAATCCAATCCAAACTGCATTTGATTGGATTTGATCAGATCGGATTTTTTTAAGGAAGTAACTGATCCAATCTAAACCGCACGATGTTTTCATCATTGAATCGGATGATTTTTTAGTTCAAAATCGATCCAATCCAATCCGCGAACACCCCTATTTGAAGGTTTCTGAAATTATGAACGGGAGCAATATATATTTCGTTTTAAAACAAATTTTAACATATATTTATTGGTATAAAACAAATGATAGAAATAATAAAAGTTTTTTCCAATCAAACAAGTTTTTAAATTTTTTTGTTCTAAAATCATATTTTCAGAACAAATTTATCAAGCTGATTTATTTTCTCTAGCTTTTAAAACTATTATTAAAATGATGTTATCAAACAGTTTCTTTTATTTTTTTGTTTTAAAAAATAGTTCTTAAAAATTACTTTACAAAACAATTTTAAAAAACAAAAAAAATCAAAATACAATCAAACAAGAAACAAGCCGCAATCTCTGTTCTGATGTCAAGCCGCAATTTCTGTTCTGATGTTGTTTTGTTTTACGCCTCTCCTCCTATTTCATAGACGTTGGATTTATAAGAAGGAGAAAAATAACAAATCTCTCAGGCCAGCTGTAGGAGAGGACGACAGTGAGAAAATCAACCTGGGTCTTGGGTGGTTGTTGGGCGCATAGAGGGGAGTGTACCGTGTGCTCTTATTTTGGGTGGTTGTTGGTCCGCACCACCCCCTACGTCCATACGCAGATCCGCGTCGCCCACGACGCCCTCCGGAACGTGAACCAGCTTCCATCTAGATCCGAACCGGACCATCTCTTCAACCACAATCATCGACCTCCACTGCCACAAACCGCCGTCCAGACGTCGTTCGTCTATGTTGCAATACCCTTTTTTTATGGTTGTGTCCTTCGTTTTTTTTGTTGTTTGTCTATGTTGCAGCTAGGTAATTATTTTTATTTTTTTTATGGTTGTGTCCTTCTTTTCTGCATGATGGCCTTGTGGAGGGTTTATCTTTTGCTGCAATATGGGCCTTAGAGTATGTTTTGTTTGGGTGCTAAACTGTGTTTTAAGTCCAACTCTGATCTGCTTCTTGTTGGTGAGTTTGGTCTTAGTCAAAACAAAAAATAAATCTGTTGCTTTTAGGAGTCTTTTATGTAATGTTTGGATTGAAGTAAGCGGATGAAATGGAGGGGAATGTGAATGATATGGTGTTTCGTTATTTGGATTGTATAAAAGATTATTGAATGAAATGAGACTGAATGGAACCCATTCCATCCCATTCCACCACTTACACCCTCCAATTTGGACGGAATGAGATGGAAGCAAGATCTCATCAATTATAAAATGATAAAATTACTAATTTGCCAAACCCTTATCTTTCACAATCAAGCAGCTTCCTTCGACATCTCCAAATTACTCCTCACCAAGTCTCTCTCTGCAACCATCAAATATGCTTCCCTCCCGTTTTTTTACGAGATATAGGAATTAAATATGATTATAAAATATTTGTTAAATGAAGGGTAATATAGGAATTAAAAATTTATAGCTCATTCCATTCCATTCACTTAATAAATACAATATCCAAACGATGGAAAGAAAATTTATTCCATTCCACTCCATTTCTATTTCGTTATGTTTGCCCATTCCATTCCATCTCTTTCTACCAATCCAAACATAGCCTTAGGATTCCTCTTTTTTAACTTGCGGCCCACTTTATTTGTTTTTCTTCTAAAAAATCTCGGCAACTTTTTTCTAATGAAATTCCTTTTTTTTAAAAAAATCTTCATTTTCTTGTTTTAAATGAAAAACTCTTTTGAAAATAAAAATAATCTTTTTAACATAAATCTCTTTTCAGTTCACATAATAATCTATTACGTTTGATGTATGATTTTTTACGCCGTATAAATTGTAAAGATTTATCGTATAGTTTAATTATCTTTATCGATCGTCGTACTCGTAAGGTCAACATATAATTTTGATCATTTCCATGATTGAAGGTGTTATATACTCGAAGTTTGGTAGCAATTCTCTTTGATCATGTTATCACAACAGGTAACACTTGTAAAATACTTGAATACAATCAAGAAGTTATTTGAATTTTTCTATTCATTGCATGTTCCCATTTTGAGAATCTATAAACTGCGTAAAATTTGTTGTAATCCCCAATATGGAGCAACTTCTTCCAGATTGCATATATTGTAGGTTTATCTTGGTTTGGATTAATTTGTAACCTTTTCATTAAGTCCTATAGGTTGAAGGGTAGAGTTTTCTTTTTTGGGTGCATATACACTTTAGTGTTGAAGCTGCCATAACCTATTGTTGATTCTGTGATAACTTAATGTTGAAATATCACACAAGCGTGATGTTGCTAGGCAATTTATGAAATTATTTCTTCTTGATGTTGGCGCTGGCAATCCATAACTATATTCAGGAGTTTCCTTGGCTCTCCATATCAGCATATTTAGAAGTTCCTAAAGCTTTCCTTGATTGTCTTTTCAGCTAAGATACTATCAGAAATTGATCCAAGACTACTCTCGTACTCTTTATCTAAATATTTCCTAATTGGTTATGGTTATTAACTTTTCTCCCCAAAAATATTAAGAACTTATTCAGTAAAATATTAAATATAATCAAGTACTAAATACTTAGTAGATTCGAAGTGCATTTAATTTTCAAATAGGTGCCCATGAAGTATTTAGTGAAATTTTGCATCAAATGCTCCTAAAAAGAGTAACACCTCTGTTTTCACATCTTAGACTTGACTCTTTACTTTAAAACCTACATGTGCATGCACTGACAGTATTACCACCGAACATAGCATCAACTTGTGATATATATTATGAACATAGCATGATTGCGTGATAAAAAATGCTGTTGAGTGTCAAGAATATGTTGAATGTTCCAGTCAACAAATTTGATATATATAGCAACCTTTAGTGTGTTTATAAAAAAATAAAAACTTGGCAATTACCTAAATATCAACCTACAGAACTTGTTTCATGACCAACATAACAAATTCATAATCCATCAAAGTTTTTTAAGAAAAAATAAAGCAACTACAGACAAATAACATACCTCCTTCAGCTAGCATGACTATATATATATATATATATATATATATATATATATATATATATATATATATATTTTATAAGCAAAAATGTATTGAAAAGAGCACTAGGGGTACTCAACCTAAATACAAGAAAGAAATTGAAAGAACATAAAAAAGAAACAAGATAGATGTTCAACCAGGAGCCAAAGATCACTACGCGGTTGAACCTATAATTTGTCTCCACACCCACAAAAACTATTCTGACAAGCCTAAAACCCCACAAGAGAGAAAATCGAACAGCAAAACCCCCCTTTTTCACGAATAAAAAGCTAAACCATCAACCAAGACCACCATTGCTTGGCCAGGAGCCTCACTCCCAAAAGCCCTTTATATGCAGAAACTTGTTTCCCCACCATCAAAAACGCTAAACCACCCTAAATCAAACCCAAACAATTTGCAGAAAACCTATTTCTTCTCCACATTCCAAAAGAGCAAAGCATCGTTGTAAGCAGCAGATCTAAGGATGGCTCTATTTCGAATCTTACTATGAATATCCGAGAAAGAATTACTGATCTGTTGGGATCCAGTAGGAGAAACATTATGAACCATAAGTTTCTTCCCCTCCACAATAGCCGCTCTTCTCAATTCCTCCGTGTAACAACTGACCCCTTGTTGAGCATTCTCTAGCGATGATTGCCATGAATGTCACTATTCACAGCTTACTCGAGGCACCCACATTTCTTATAGACAGAAACTTACATTTCCATTTTTGTTTCAATATATAACACGTCTGGCAATAGCACACATTTAATATCTCAATCACATATACGGTGAATCCTGATAGACAATTAAGTATGGTTATTTATTTTCATTATTAAATTCTGAAGAAGGAAGGTTGACTATTTTGTTATCTGGCAAGATAGTTATTAGTTACCTAATATTCTACCAGAGTCAGGGAATGTTCATTTAATAGGCTAAATTGTTTCATTTCCTTTTAATTAAAAAATGAATGTATTAGATGTTATTAATATCATAGTGTCTATAAAAAATAAATATTAAATCTACAAAGTAGGAGGAGATGGTTACTGGCTAGTTAATATAAAGTAATATAAGCTTCTTTATTTTCTCCTGATTAGTGTGATATGCGAATTTTATTGAGCATGTTAGTAGTATAATCCTTCCACAAATTGTACCAGTCAAAGTACATGCTGGTTATTAGAGTATATGATAGCTTAGCTTTAGCATAGCTTGCAACATAACTGATCTGCATCCATGGAGGAATCTATTGGAACTCGGATCCAAACTCCGGTCACTCGAGCTTCATCGTCTTCTACATCGACGATGAGCTTCAATCCTTCTCTCTCTGTGAAACTTGATTATCATAATTTTCTCTTGTGGAAGTGGAAGCAACAAGTTGAGGCGATTATGCTCACCAACTTCATCGATATGTTGTGAACCCTAGCATTCCACCGATGTACAATTATGAATAAGATCGAGCTCTTGATCTTGTTTCTGATGCGTATTAGCTCTGGCTAGTTCAAGATAATATGTTGTTTATGTGGTTGCTTAGCTCGATTTCTCAATTCTTCAATTCTCATCTTCGTTCTAAGGTTCGTCAGTTTATTCTGAATTGAAGAATAGGAAGAAATGTTCCAGATCGCTCACTGAGTATTTGATGCACATTCGTGCTCTTGTTGACTCGATCCAAGCAATCGGAGATCTAGTGACCGAGCAAGATCACATTGACACGATTTCGGAAGGTTTACTGGAAGAATATAACTCTTTTGTCATGATGATTTATGCTCGAATTGACCTGGCATCCGTTGATGTTATTGAAGCACTCTTAATTGTTCAGGTCACACAATTTGAGAGATACAAGCAAGAGCTTCCTTTGTCCTCTATATCACTCAACCTAACTCAAGCCACTTCGTATGGTGATTCTTCTACTCCGATCAACAACTCCGTGTTCAATTTGAATTGAGGAGGTTGTCGAGGACGTGGTGGTCGTGGTCATGGTGGTCGAGGCCATTGAGGTCGCAATGGTGATAGACCTACATGTCAGTTGAACCAATGCTACAAAACTATAGTTAACTGAGTTTTCTTACATAACTGCATATTAATAGATTAAGTATTTTTTTTCATTTCATTTGTGTCTTTCAGGTGTGCCCTACAGGGGGAAAAATCTAGTTTCTTTAATCATTGGCACTGAATTACATTGCCTCACAGGTGAAGAGCTAGTATCATTTTTGTAATTAGATGTTTTAAATCATGGATTGATAATAAGGATGTGCACATTAATGTTAAGGTAAATGCTAACGAGTGTTCTTAGGGCACTCTTTAAGGAACCAAAAAAAGAAAGTTTACATTGGGAATTGGTGTATTTAACATTTGAAAAAGTGAAATTGTTGGTTTTCCAATGAAAACTTACTTTTCTTGATTCCTTAACGAGTGTCCTAAGGGCACTCGTTAACATGACCCTAAAGTTAAAATTCATTGAATTGTTCACGTTTCCATGTTTTCCCGTGGTTTACCGAAATAGTTTCATTTGTCTATGGATTAGAGATTATTGTTTGATCTCTTTCTTAATGCCCGATTGACGATTTTTTTTACCTTCATGTGTATTAATAAAATGGTATTTATAAGATATTATTGTATTATTGTATACAGAAAATGTTGATCTGGATAATATGGTCGTTGATGAGAGCCAAAGATGGTGAAATGATCAGGAGGCTTCCTCTACATTAAGGCAGGAAAAAAAAGCAATGGTAAGTTTTGTATACTGACACATTTATTAGTCATCACTAATTAGTGCTTCCGTGTGTATTAAATATAGAATGAATTAAATTGTGTTGAACACATTAATATAGCAAACATCCTTAATGTCATTGAAATATGCTGCAATAATCAAATTCTGATTCTAGCTATTTCATAGGTGTATTGTGCACATATAGTCATGCATTACAATTATTGTTGAATTCTTGCTCAGAACGCACTTATTTTAGCTATTTATTTTGTAATTTTGCTGAAAACATGTTAGACAAAAAAGCCAATCTAGTGCTATAGAACTCCTGCCATGTGCAGGGTCCAAGGTAGAGTGGGACCGTCTATGTCGGCATATAGTCGGCAGTCTTACCTTATATTTCCAAGATAACAATTCCATGACTCGATCAATAACATGCAGGACATGTTTGACTTTAAACAAAAACATATTTTGATTGGTTAAACATACAATGTATACACTTGAATTGAGGCAAAAATTATAAAATAACATCTATATATTGTACAGGAGACAATATAACATTATTCATAGATTTGCAAGTCGTGCTTATTGTAGGTATTTTCTACTTTTTGGATAGACCATTTTAGTGACTAAAAGAGGAATACCTTTAATGGTATCTTGAGATGATGTGAGGCCATAAGAAAATAAGAGCGAGAAATACGAACAATCCTAACAGATGCTTGTTCACTCTTCGTGTATCTACCGGATCATCACATAAGAAAGTAGCATGAACATGTTGGTCATGCAGTAAAGCCCACATGTTTAACTGAAACCTTGCCTCTTAAGTTTCTTGCTTGCCTTCATAACAAGGTCTTGATTTGTCACTTGACCACAAGTCTCCTCAATCGTAGACAATATGGCATTGCTAAAAATGCCACAAACTTCTTTTGGATTTCCAGAAAATGATACCTCCTTGGCATATCGATAACTCTGGCAAGCACTAAAAAAAGATTGCAATGTGTAAGGCTGCTCTTGCTTGGTCCAACAATTCACTCTACTAGTTCATGCCCTTCACGTTGGCTTCTGTCCAAGCCAAAGTTCACCTTATTGCTTACAAAGCTTAGTCCTAAGGAAAGTCTTCAAATTCAGTGATAGAGCGTGAATTTCGACGCTGTTTCATTGTGTTGTATCCTATTTGTTCCTTGGCGCCTTTAAAATATGCTAATATGGTAAACGAACAACCAACCCTTGGGGACATGGTACAGTTAGCATGTTTTAAGTAACATGACACAACAATTATGAAAAATAGTAAAGTGAAAGAAATGAATGATTAATAAGTAAAAAGACTAGAAAAGGCTACCTGTTATGTGCTTCCCATCAGAAGCAACAATGAATTCAATGAACTCGGTTTGTTCTGTGGAACAGCTCTAACGCGACCACCATTTCCATTGAAGGGGAAGAATAACACATCATCGGGCTTTGTCGACCGTATTAGCGATAACGGTGCAGATAGTATGTTAGGGGCATTGAATATGAGTAAGTTGGGATAGTGTCAATCAGAACATTGATGTCTTCCTCTAAGAAACCAAAGCGCTTAAAGAGTCATTATTCTCCAGACATCGTTTTTGTATCCACCAAGCTTCTTGTAGTTAGTGAACTTTCCTATGTAGTTCAATCCCACCAGCAATGCCTTCTTTGACATTTGAACTTTGCTTCTTTGTCTTTTCTTGGAATTCATGAAGGGAGTGTTAAGCGCGAAAACGATCGGAAAAGACAGACGATGATATTTGGTCCTATTTCGACCATTTGGAATTAAGGAAGTCTCGTATGTTTGTCTGTCGTTATTCGAACAAATTTATTATCTAAAATGGACTTAGTATGCCATTTCGTAATTATGTATGTACTAGCGTTTGTACGGATGCACGATCACAGTATAAAATGAATGATTTTAGTTATTTTTTAAAATTTCAAGAATAATAAATAAATAAAATTTAAAATTTTTATTTTTTAATTATTATTATTTAAAATTTAAAAAAATAACTACAATCATTCACTATACATTGTGCCTACGTATGCGTACAAACACTGGTATATACATGCGAAATGACATACTAAGTTTATTTTAGATAATAAATTTGTTTGAATAATGACATACACAAAAACACGCCAGACATACTTAATCCCAAACGGTCGAAATAAGACCACCTACCACCCTTCGTCTCTTCTGATCGTTTCGATGCTTAACACTCCCTTCTTGAACTCCAAGAAACGGCAAAGAAGCAAAGTTCAAATGTCGAAGAAGAAGACATTGTTGGTGGGATTGAACTACACAGGAATGTCCTTCAACAAGAAGAAATTGAGAGGGTGCAAAAACATTGTCTAGAGAATGAAATAATGACTCCTTAAGCGCTTTAGTTTCTTAGAGGAAGACACCAGTATTCTGATTGACAATAACCCAACTGACATCATGCCCACTGCCTCTAACATACTATCTACATTGTCATTGTTAATAGGGTCGACGAAGCCGGCGATATGATGTTCTTCCACTTCTGTGATCATGGTGATCGCGTTAGAGCTGTTCCACAAAACAGTAATAACACCGGTTTCATTGAATTTATTGTTGGTGCTAATGGGAAGCGTATCATAGATAGCGTTTCTCTAGTCCTTTTACATTTTAGTCATTCATTTCTTTGATTGAAACCTGCCTCGTAAGTTTCTTGTTTGCCTTCATAACAAGGTGCCGATTTGTCACTTGACCACAAGTCTCCTTAATCGTAGACAATATGACATTGCTAAAAACGCCACAAACTTTCTTTATATTTCCTGAAAATGATACCTCTTTGGCATATTGGTATCTCTGGCAAGCACTAAAAAAATACTGCCACAAGGAAGGCTACTCTTGCTTGGTCCAGCAATTGACTCTACTAGTTCATGCCTTTCATATTGGCTTCTTTCCAAAGTTCAACATATTGCTCATATAGCTGTAGACTCGGGAAAGTCTTCAAAGTTAGAGACAATGTGAATTTCGGCGTTGTTTCTTTGTGTTGTCTCCTATTTGTTCCTTGTCGCCTTCAAAATGAGGCCACAACTTCGGAAGTAATCTGCTAATATGGTAAACAAACAACCAACCCCTAGGGACTAGGTCAACTAATCCCTTGGAGACATTATCTGCACAACAACCAACATAGCACAATTAGCATGTTTTAAGTTATATGACACAACAATCATGACATATTGTAAAGTGAAAGAACTGAATGATTAATAAGTGAAAGTAGTCGTGAAAGGCTACCTGTAATGCGTTTCCCTTCCAGAGCAACAATGAATTCAACGGAGTCTATGTTGTTATTGTTCTGTGGAACAATTCTAACGCGTTCACCATGATTGTTGAAGTGGAAGAACAACACATCGTCGATCGGCGCAGACCCTATTAGCAATCACAATGCAGATAGAATGTTAGAGGCAGTGGGCATGATGCAGGTTGGTCAGTGTCAATCAGAACAATGATGTCTTCCTCTAAGAAACCAAAGCGCTTAAGGAGTCATTCTTTCATTCTCCATACATCGTTTTTGCACCCTCTCAAATCCTTGTAGTTGATGAACTTTCCTGCGTAGTCAATGCAGGAAAGTTCATCAACTACAAGGAGTTGAGAGGGTCCAAAAACGATGTCTGGAGAATGAAAGAATGACTCCTTACGCGCTTTGGTTTCTTAGAGGAAGACATCAGTGTTCTGATTGACAATGACCCAACCTACATCATGGCCACTGCCTCTACCATTCTATCTGCATTGTTATTTCTAATAGGGGCGGCGCAGCCCGACGATGTGTTGTTCTTCCACTTCAACGGTCATGGTGATCGTATTAGAGTTGTTCCACAGAACAATAACAACACCGATTTCATTGATTTTATTGTTGCTGCTGCTGGGAAGCGCATTGTAGGTAACATTTCTCTATTACTTCTACTTGTTAGTCATTCATTTTTTTTTCACTTTACTAATTTTCATATGAGTGTTGTTCCATGTTGCTTCAAACATGCTAACTTTGTTGTGTTACTGATCGTGCAGATAATGTTTTTAGGGGATCAGTTGTTATGGTCCCCAGGGGTTGTTTGTTTACCATATTAGCAGATTGCTGCTACATCAGTGACTTCACTGAAGGCACCAAGTAATAAATAGAAGATAACACAAAGAGCCAACGTCGAAGTTCACGCTCTGTCTTTGAATTTGATGACTTTCCTGGGGACTACAGCTATTTGAGCAATAGGGTGAACTTTGGCTTGGATAGAAGCCAACATGAAGGGCATGAACTAGTAGAGTCAACTTCTGGACCAAGCAAGAGCAGCGTTCCACGTTGCGGTATTTTGCTGAATGTTGCAAGCGTTACTGTTGAAGGTTTGGCAAGTATACCAAATCATACAAGTAATAAAGTGAGAGTAGAGTATCGTTCCCAACGAGGATTGTGTTTCAAGTATCAACTTAGCCTAGGCAATAGCTATTTGAACCAGTGAGTTTCATAGTTCCAATGAGTTTTTATGGATTTTTGTATTTAGAGCTCACAACAATTAATGAAACAATATCAATTAAAGAATATATTCAATATAGGTAAAAGCGGTTAGGCATCGGAATCCTCTAATTCTTCACTTAATGTAAATTCATTCAGTCCTAATTCCAATTCATTCCACTCAATTGTCATTCAAATCATTAACCTAGATTTATCCCTAATTCCTTAGGTGATAATCCTTTTGTACAAATCAAGAAGCCTAATTCCTTAGGTCACTCAAGCATTTGCACAAACATTAAGCATGTGATTCATAAGAATGCATTGAAACATAGTTCTATTCCTAGAATCAACATTCCAATGGTAATCTACTTCATTTCCAATCCAATAACCAATTTTCCAATTGTGAGATTGAATCTAACATCAATCTAGAGTTGATCAATCAATAGAAGCATTAAGCATAGAAGCAAATCACTCTAATTGAATGAAACAGAATTGAATTCAGAATCAAAATCAATTACATCAAGAATCAAATCAGAATCATCCTAACCTAACCTAAAATATCTAACAGCTCATAGTAAAAAGGGAAAAACGAGAAGAGAAGGAGAAACTTGAGTGGATGTGAGTGGAGGAAGCCATGGAAGCTCCAAATCTTGTTCCCAAGCTTGGATCTTCAAGGAAGCAGAGAGAAGATGATGGACCTCGAGTGTGAGAGGTGAAAAATGAGCCGAGAGATCTTGTTTCCACTGCAGAAACGCGAATTTATACTGGTTCTCGCTGTCACACACTGGCGCCCGGGACTGCGCTGGGCGCCAAACGCTGCCTTCTCGTTTTTTCTTTGCTGAATTGTAGGCGCTGGCGCCCATCATAGAGCCGGGCGCCACTTTTTCTAGAGCTGGGCGCCGCTTTCTACCAATTATGCTGGCTGGCGGCCGGTTCCTTTCACATGCCAGCGCTGGGCGCTGGCCCATGCCCTACAGGATGCAGTTTCCTTCCATTTCTGTCCGCGCTGAGCGTCCAATTCCAGGGCTGAGCGCTGGACTACTATTCCTGCACATTTTCAACATCTTTTAAGTATATTTTCAATATAAATTGAAATCTAAGTATCAAACTCTATTCAAATGAATGTGTACATTTTCTTATCACTTTTCCTATGATTTCTAAGATTATTTATGAATTCTTTCCTAATTACACTTCCAAACTAACATATTTTACACATTCATCACAACCCCAAACTTAGAAATTTTGCTTGTCCTCAAGCAAACAATTAAATTCAAAACAGTGGTGAATGAGATAGATTTTCATGTTCAATTCTCTTGTGAAGCAAATTACTCATGCAAGACTTCAATTCCTTGACACTTTTGCAAAATGGACAAGCATCACACAATCATTCATAAATTCCAATTGATTACAAGTTTCATGATTTAGAACAATCATACATAGTACAAAATTAGCTCCATTGAATGCACAAAATTATCCCTTGCAACCTCTCTGTTTAAGTGTTTCACACATCCTCACTTGGTCATGTTTGCTCTCAATTCCAATCATCATGCACTCCTCAATCCTAATCTTGACAAGATGCTAGGAACACACATCACAAATGTCAATGCAACACATATCATGAGGTCTTTTATTTGGATGTAATGGGGCTTAGGTACGGGTGGATGAGAATAAGGATATATATGCTATGCTACTTTGGCTTCAAGGACTATTTGGACTCTTTTGGAATTTTCACTTGCCTAGTCTAGCTACAAGCACATAAGCACACAATTTGTGCTATTTCCTTTTTATTCATTTCCAACTATTTCTTTTTCTCTTTTTCTCTTGTTGCTTCTTGTTTTAATTTTCTTTTCTTTCTATTTTGCCTTTTTCTTTCTTTGTATACTTTCTCTTTCCTTTTCCTCTTTTTGGCTTTTTCTATTTTTCTTTTTTTTCTTTTTCAGTTTTTATTTTGCATTTTTTTTTCTAGTAGGCATCTTTAGTGGCCTACTCACCACCCCAAACTTTATTTGCTTGCTTGTCCCTAAGCAAGAGAACAACCCCAAACTTAAGTCCAAACATTACTCTAAGCTAAAGTAGTGGGACAAAATGGTTTTATCACTTTTTTGCTTGTAATGTGCTATCATTCCAAGGAAAGTAGGCCAAGGCTCAATTGGGCTTAACAATGGTAAGTGATAGGTTGGCAATTATGGCACCAAGCTTAAACAAAGAATTAATGCCTCAATCATTCATGCATATGCAAGAACATTGCAACAATGACAAGCATTCAAGGCAAGAACAGGTGAGAACATGCAAGTGATGGACAATCACACATGAAAGAAACAAGTCATCTGGATAATGTGCCAGAGCATTTGGGCTCAAAAGCTCACAGTTAATGGTTATGTGCAAGAGAAAATCCATGCATCCAACATTGCATCAATCATAGCATGAAAAATTGTCATAAACAATTCACAAGGATCAATGGTTACAATGAAATCATATGCTCAGTAAGTCTAAAATGCATCATGCTAGGAATTCTAGCCAAGCAAAAAAAGTCATGCTCACAAGAGAATCTACACAAAAATCCATTCAACACAAGTTGTGCAAAATATGCAAGTTTGGGCAATTTATTCCTACAACTAACTAACAAATGAAAGAGGGTAAAGAAAAATTAAGAAATAGTTTAGAGCACCCCCTTTCTTCTGCACAATGGATGAGCATGTGAATTTATTTTTTATTTTTTTAATTTTTAATTTTTTTATTTTTTTTTATTTATATTTTTTTTTTGAATGAAACAGCGCTCAGCCTCCCCCTGGGCGCCCAGCTCTGGCTGCCTAGCGCCCAGCTCTAGCTGTCTGGCGCCCAGCGCTAGCTGACCAATAGCTGCACAAATGTGTAGCGCTTGTCCTTCCTGTGGAGCGCCCAGCGCCACTAATCCTGGTAGTCTCTGACTTTTCCTACGCTGGGCGTCAAGCCGAGCGCCCAGCGCTAGCAGTTTACCTTCACATTTTCCCACTTCCTCTGCTCCACTTTCCTTAGATGTGCCTGCACAACAATTTAAACCAATTCCACCACATTAAATGGTTTACACATCAAGGAACCACTCAACAACTCAATGAAATACTTTTTTTTTTTTTTAATGCTAAGGGAAGGAAAAAAAAAAATTGAAAGAAATGCAAGAAGAAAATGCCTGGGTTGCCTCCCAAGTAGCGCTTCTTTAACGTCACTAGCTTGACGTATTGTCACCCCATTAGGGTGGATGATATGATAAAAAGAAAATTTCATCCTTCCGCTTCCTTCTTTTCGGTAACAATCCCATATATTTGGCATAGGGACAAGAATGTTCCCATGCTCCAACAAGTAAGCATTTGGGATATGTGTTCCCCCATTTTTGAAGCATGTACAACTCATTATGTGGAGGACTCTTCTCTTCGATCACCAAGGGTTGAGTCTTAGTCATATGAATCTCTTCTTGTATCACCCTTGGTTTCTCTTCAATGTCACTGTTTTTGTTTTCTGTTTTTCATCTACTCCTAAATCTACACTTTCTTTTTGTTTTTCATCCACCACCTCTCTTAAGTCATGTTCACTGTTCATTTCTACAAGCACATCTTCTTGTTGCTCAACCATTTCCCAAACATGTGACTCTTGCTCTGCTACCAACTCTTTCTTTTTCTGCACAAAACAACCCAATTGCTTAGATAGTGTCTCAACTTGAATCTCAAGATTCTTGATTGAAGCTTGTGTGTTCTTAAAATTTGCATTAGTAGCTTCAATGAATTGAATTAAAACATTTTCAAAGTTGGACATTCTATCTAGTGACTCATTGGATTGATGAGGTGGAGCATCTTGCTCCCACATGAGGTCCTCCATGTAATAAACCCCCTCATTTGCATTGAGTTTCACCTCACACTCTTCAAATTTATGGCATGCACCACAAAAATCACATGTAGGTCGCAGTGGTTTCATTGCCTTCACTTGCATGAACTATAACAATGAAGGCTAGTGGATACTTTCCTCACAAAACAAAAATTCAAAGTAAGGAAAAGAATGAGAATATCCAATATATCAATTATTAAACAGAAACAGAAAATAACACAGGAAAAAAAATGTTCAAATTAACAATGCCTTTGCTTCGTTGATATTGAAATCAACAATCCCCGGCAACGGCGCCAAAAACTTGTTGAAGGTTTGGCAAGTATACCAAATCGTACAAGTAATAAAGTGAGAGTAGAGTATCGTTCCCAACGAGGATTGTGTTTCAAGTATCAACTTAGCCTAGGCAATAGCTATTTGAACCAGTGAGTTTCATAGTTCCAATGAGTTTTTATGGATTTTTGTATTTAGAGCTCACAACAATTAATGAAACAATATCAATTAAAGAATATATTCAATATAGGTAAAAGCGGTTAGGCATCGGAATCCTCTAATTCTTCACTTAATGTAAATTCATTCAGTCCTAATTCCAATTCATTCCACTCAATTGTCATTCAAATCATTAACCTAGATTTATCCCTAATTCCTTAGGTGATAATCCTTTTGTACAAATCAAGAAGCCTAATTCCTTAGGTCACTCAAGCATTTGCACAAACATTAAGCATGTGATTCATAAGAATGCATTGAAACATAGTTCTATTCCTAGAATCAACATTCCAATGGTAATCTACTTCATTTCCAATCCAATAACCAATTTTCCAATTGTGAGATTGAATCTAACATCAATCTAGAGTTGATCAATCAATAGAAGCATTAAGCATAGAAGCAAATCACTCTAATTGAATGAAACAGAATTGAATTCAGAATCAAAATCAATTACATCAAGAATCAAATCAGAATCATCCTAACCTAACCTAAAATATCTAACAGCTCATAGTAAAAAGGGAAAAACGAGAAGAGAAGAAGAAACTTGAGTGGATGTGAGTGGAGGAAGCCATGGAAGCTCCAAATCTTGTTCCCAAGCTTGGATCTTCAAGGAAGCAGAGAGAAGATGATGGACCTCGAGTGTGAGAGGTGAAAAATGAGCCGAGAGATCTTGTTTCCACTGCAGAAACGCGAATTTATACTGGTTCTGCTCGTCTGCCAGCGCTGGGCGCCCCTGGACTGCGCTGGGCGCCCAAACGCTGCCTTCTGTCTTTTGCTGCTGAATTGCAGGCGCTGGGCGCCCCATCATAGAGCTGGGCGCCAGCTTTCTAGAGCTGGGTGCCAGCTTTCTACCAATTATGCAGCGGGCGCTGGTTCCTTTCACATGCCAGCGCTGGGCGCTGGCCCATGCCCTACAGGATGCAGTTTCCTTCCATTTCTGTCCGCGCTGAGCGTCCAATTCCAGGGCTGAGCGCTGGACTACTATTCCTGCACATTTTCAACATCTTTTAAGTATATTTTCAATATAAATTGAAATCTAAGTATCAAACTCTATTCAAATGAATGTGTACATTTTCTTATCACTTTTCCTATGATTTCTAAGATTATTTATGAATTCTTTCCTAATTACACTTCCAAACTAACATATTTTACACATTCATCAGTTACCAATACCCCAAGGAGGTATCATTTTCTGGAAACCCTGACGAAGTTTATGACATTTTCAGTAATGCTATCTTGCTAAGATCGAGGAGACTTGTCGTCAAGTGACAAGTCGAGACCTTGTTATGAAGGCAAGCAAGAAATGGCTCACTGCAGTGACCAACATGCTCATGCTGCTTTGTTGTGTGCTGATCTGGTAGATACATGGAGAGTGATCAAGGCATGCCTTTTTAGTTACTAAAATGGCCAATCCAAAAAGTTGGAAATACCTGCAATAACCACGACTTGCAAATCTATGGTTAAAGCCCTTGTGTTTGATTGAAACCCGCCTCGTAAGTTTCTTGTTTGCCTTCATAACAAGGTGCCGATTTGTAACTTGACCACAAGTCTCCTTAATCGTAGACAATATGACATTGCTAAAAACGCCACAAACTTTCTTTGTATTTCCTGAAAATGATACCTCTTTAGCATATCGGTATCTCTGGCAAGCACTAAAAAAATGCTGCCACATGGAAGGCTACTCTTGCTTGGTCCAGCAATTGACTCTACTAGTTCATGCCTTTCACGTTGGCTTCTTTCCAAAGTTCATCATATTGCTCATATAGCTGTAGACTCGGGAAAGTCTTCAAATTTAGACACAATGTAAATTTCGGCGTTGTTTATTTGTGTTGTCTCCTATTTGTTCCTTCTCGCCTTCAAAATGAGGCCACAACTTCGGAAGTAATCTGCTAACATGGTAAACAAACAACCAACCCCTAGGGACTAGGTCAACTAATCCCTTGAAGACATTAGCACAATTAGCATGTTTTAAGTTATAAGACACAACAATCGTGACAAATTGTAAAGTGAAAGAACTGATTGACAATGACCCAACCTACATCATGGCCATTGCCTCTACCATTCTATCTGCATTGTTATTTCTAGTAGGGGCGGCGCAGCCCGACGATGTGTTGTTCTTCCACTTCTACGGTCATGGTGATCGTATTAGAGTTGTTCCACAGAACAATAACAACACCGATTTCATTGATTTTATTGTTGCTGCTGCTGGGAAGCGCATTGTAGGTAACATTTCTCTATTACGTCTACTTTTTAGTCATTCATTTTTTTTTTCACTTTACTAATTTTCATATGAGTGTTGTGCCATGTTACTTAAAACATGCTAACTTTGTCGTGTTATTGATCGTGCATATAATGTTTTCAGGGGATCAGTTGTTATGGTCCCCAAGGGTTGTTTGTTTACCATATTAGTAGATTGCTGCTACATCAGTGACTTCACTGAAGGCACCAAGTAATAAATAGGAGATAACACAAAGAGCCAACGTCGAAGTTCACGCTCTGTCTTTGAATTTGATGACTTTCCTGGGGACTACAGCTATTTGAGCAATAGGGTGAACTTTGGCTTGGATAGAAGCCAACGTGAAGGGCATGAACTAGTAGAGTCAACTTCTGGACCAAGCAGGAGCAGCGTTCCACGTTGCGGTATTTTGCTGAGTGTTGCAAGTGTTACCAATACCCTAAGGAGGTATCATTTTCTAGAAACCCTGACGAAGTATATGGCTTTTTCAGTAATGCTATCTTGCTAAGATCGAGGAGACTTGTTGTCAAGTGACATGTCGAGACCTTGTTATGAAGGCAAGCAAGAAACTTAAGAGGTAGGGTTTCAGTCAAACACCTCGGCTCACTACAGTGACCATCATGCTCATGCTGCTTTGTTGTGTGCTGATCTGCTAGATACATGGAGAGTGATCAAGGCATGCCTTCTTAGTTACTAAAATGGCCAATCCAAAAAGTTGGAAATACCTACAATAACCAGGACTTGCAAATCTATGGTTAAAGCCCTTGTGTTTGATTGAAACTCGCCTCGTAAGTTTCTTGTTTGCCTTCATAACAAGGTGCCGATTTGTCACTTGACCACAAGTCTCCTTAATCGTAGACAATATGACATTGCTAAAAACGCCACAACCTTTCTTTGTATTTCCTAAAAATGATACCTCTTTGGCATATCAGTATCTCCGGCAAGCACTAAAAAAATACTGCCACATGGAAGGCTACTCTTGCTTGGTCCAGCAATTGACTCTACTAGTTCATCCCTTTCACGTTGGCTTCTTTCCAAAGTTCATCATATTGCTCATATAGCTGTAGACTCGGGAAAGTCTTCAAATTTAGAGACAATGTTAATTTCGACGTTGTTTCTTTCTGTTGTCTCCTATTTGTTCCTTGTCGCCTTCAAAATGAGGCCACAACTTCGGAAGTAATCTGCTAATATGGTAAACAAGCAACCAACCCCTAGGGACTAGGTCAACTAATCCCTTGAAGACATTATCTGCACAACAACCAACATAGCACAATTAGCATGTTTTAAGTTATATGACACAACAATCATGACAAATTGTAAAGTGAAAGAACTGAATGATTAATAAGTGAAAGTACTCGTGAAAGGCTACCTGTAATGCGTTTCCCTTCCAGAGCAACAATGAATTCAATGGAGTCTGTGTTGTTATTGTTCTGTGGAACAATTCTAACGCGTTCACCATGATTGTTGAAGTGGAAGAACAACACATCGTCGATCGACCCAAACACTATCAGCAATCACAATGCAGATAGAATGTTAGAGGTAGTGGGCATGATGTAGGTTGGTCAGTGTCAATCAGAACACTGATGTCTTCCTCTAAGAAACCAAAGCGCTTAAGGAGTCATTCTTTCATTCTCCATACATCGTTTTTGCACCCTCTCAAATCCTTGTAGTTGATGAACTTTCCTGCGTAGTCAATGCAGGAAAGTTCATCAACTACAAGGAGTTGAGAGGGTCCAAAAACGATGTCTGGAGAATGAAAGAATGACTCCTTACGTGCTTTGGTTTCTTAGAGGAAGACATCAGTGTTCTGATTGACAATGACCCAACCTACATCATGGCCATTGCCTCTACCATTCTATCTGCATTGTTATTTCTAGTAGGGGCGGCGCAGCCCGACGATGTGTTGTTCTTCCACTTCTACGGTCATGGTGATCGTATTAGAGTTGTTCCACAGAACAATAACAACACCGATTTCATTGATTTTATTATTCTTTGCTTCACTGGGAAGCGCATTGCAGGTAACATTTCTCTATTACTTCTACTTTTTAGTCATTCATTTTTTTTTCACTTTACTAATTTTCATATGAGTGTTGTGCCATGTTACTTCAAACATGCTAACTTTGTCGTGTTATTGATCGTAAAGATAATGTTTTCAGGGGATCAGTTGTTATGGTCCCCAGGGGTTGTTTGTTTACCATATTAGCAGATTGCTGCTACATCAGTGACTTCACTGAAGGCACCAAGTAATAAATAGGAGATAACACAAAGAGCCAACGTCGAAGTTCACGTCCTGTCTTTGAATTTGATGACTTTCCTGGGGACTACAGATATTTGAGCAATAGGGTGAACTTTGGATTGGATAGAAGCCAACGTGAAAGGCATGAACTAGTAGAGTCAACTTCTGGACCAAGCAGGAGCAGCGTTTCACGTTGCGGTATTTTTCTGAGTGTTGCAAGCGTTACCAATACCCCAAGGAGGTATCATTTTCTGGAAACCCTGACGAAGTTTATGGTGTTTTCAGTAATGCTATCTTGCTAAGATCGAGGAGACTTGTCATCATGTGACAAGTCGAGACCTTGTTATGAAGGCAAGCAAGAAACGGCTCATTGCAGTGACCATCATGCTCATGCTACTTTGTTGTGTGCTGATCTGGTAGATACATGGAGAGTAATCAAGGCATGCCTTTTAATTTATTAAAATTGCCAATCCAAAAGGTTGGAAATACCTACAATAACCACGACTTGCAAATCTATGGTTAAAGCCCTTGTGTTTGATTGAAACCCGCCTCGTAAGTTTCTTGTTTGCCTTCATAACAAGGTGCCGATTTGTCACTTGACCACAAGTCTCGTTAATCGTAGACAATATGACATTGCTAAAAACGCCACAAACTTTCTTTGTATTTCCTGAAAATGATACCTCTTTGGCATATCGGTATCTCTGGCAAGCACTAAAAAAATACTGCCACATGGAAGGCTACTCTTGCTTTGTCCAGCAATTGACTCTACTAGTTCATGCCTTTCATATTGGCTTGTTTCCAAAGATCAACATATTGCTCATATAGCTGTAGACTCGGGAAAGTCTTCAAATTTAGAGACAATGTGAATTTCGGCATTGTTTCTTTGTGTTGTCTCCTATTTGTTCCTTGTCGCCTTCAAAATGAGGCCACAACTTCGGAAGTAATCTGCTAATATGGTCAACAAACAACCAACCCCTAGGGACTAGGTCAACTAATCCCTTGAAGACATTATCTGCACAACAACCAACATAGCACAATTAGCATGGTTTAAGTTATATGACACAACAATCATGACAAATTGTAAAGTGAAAGAACTGAATGATTAATAAGTGAAAGTACTCGTGAAAGGCTACCTGTAACGCGTTTCCCTTCCAGAGCAACAATGAATTCAACGGAGTCTATGTTGTTATTGTTCTGTGGAACAATTCTAACGCGTTCACCATGATTGTTGAAGTGGAAGAACAACACATCGTCGATCGGCGCAGACCCAATTAGCAATCACAATGTAGATAGAATGTTAGAGGTAGTGGGCATGATGTAGGTTGGGTCATTGTCAATCAAAACACTGATGTCTTCCTCTAAGAAACCAAAGCGCTTAAGGAGTCATTCTTTCATTCTCCATACATCGTTTTTGCACCCTCTCAAATCCTTGTAGTTGATGAACTTTCCTGCGTAGTCAATGCAGGAAAGTTCATCAACTACAAGGAGTTGAGATGGTCCAAAAACAATGTCTGGAGAATGAAAGAATGACTCCTTACGCGCTTTGGTTTCTTAGAGGAAGACATCAGTGTTCTGATTGACAATGACCCAACCTACATCATGGCCACTGCCTCTAACATTCTATCTGCATTGTTATTTCTAATAGGGGTGGCGCAGCCCGATGATGTGTTGTTCTTCTACATCTACGGTCATGGTGATCGTATTAGAGTTGTTCCACAGAACAATAACAACACCGATTTCATTGATTTTATTGTTGCTGCTGCTGGGAAGCGCATTGTAGGTAACATTTCTCTATTACATCTACTTTTTAGTCATTCATTTTTTTTTCACTTTACTAATTTTCATATGAGTGTTGTGCCATGTTACTTCAAACATGCTAACTTTGTCGTGTTACTGATCGTGCAGATAATGTTTTCAGGGGATCAGTTGTTATGGTCCCCAGGGGTTGTTTGTTTACCATTTTAGCAGATTGCTGCTACATCAGTGACTTCACTGAAGGCACCAAGTAATAAATAAGAGATAACACAAAGAGCCAACGTCAAAATTCACGCTCTGTCTTTGAATTTGATGACTTTCCTGGGGACTACAGCTATTTGAGCAATAGGGTGAACTTTGGCTTGGATAGAAGCCAACGTGAAGGGCATGAACTAGTAGAGTCAACATCTGGACCAAGCAGGAGCAGCGTTCCACGTTGCGGTATTTTGCTGATTGTTGCCATCATTACCAATACCCCAAGGAGGTATCATTTTCTGGAAACCGTGACGAAGTTTATGGCGTTTTCAATAATGCTATCTTGCTAAGATCGAGGAGACTTGTCGTGAACTGACAAGTCGAGACCTTGTTATGAAGGCAAGCAAGAAACGGCTCACTACAGTGACCATCATGCTCATGCTACTTTGTTGTGTGCTGATCTGGTAGATACATGGAGAGTGATCAAGGCATGCCTTTTTAGTTAGTAAAATTGCCAATCCAAAAGGTTGGAAATACCTGCAATAACCACGACGTGCAAATCTATGGCTAAAGGCCTTGTGTTTGATTGAAACCCGCCTCTTAAGTTTCTTGTTTGCCTTCATAACAAGGTGCCGATTTGTCACTTGACCACAAGTCTCCTTAATCGTAGACAATATGACATTGCTAAAAATGCCACGAACTTTCTTTGTATTTCCTGAAAATGATACCTCTTTGGCATATCGGTATCTCTGGCAAGCACTAAAAAAATACTGCCACATGGAAGGCTACTCTTGCTTGGTCCAGCAATTGACTCTACTAGTTCATGCCTTTCACGTTGGCTTCTTTCCAATGTTCATCATTTGCTCATATAGCTGTAGACTCGGGAAAGTCTTCAAATTTAGAGACAATGTGAATTTCAGCATTGTTTCTTTGTGTTGTCTCCTATTTGTTCCTTGTCACCTTCAAAATGAGGCCACAACTTCGGAAGTAGTCTGCTAATATGGTAAACAAACAACCAACCCCTAGGGACTAGGTCAACTAATCCCTTGAAGACATTATCTGCACAACAACCAACATAGAACAATTAACATGTTTTAAGTTATATGACACAACAATCATGACAAATTGTAAAGTGAAAGAACTGAATGATTAATAAGTGAAAGTACTCGTGAAAGGCTACCTGTAATGCGTTTCCATTCCAGAGCAATAATGAATTCAATGGAGTCTGTGGTGTTATTGTTCTGTGGAACAATTCTATCGCGTTCACCATGATTGTTGAAGTGGAAGAACAACACATCGTCGATCGGCGCATACCCTATTAGCAATCACAATGCAGATAGAACGTTAGAGGTAGCGGGCATGATGTAGGTTGGTCAGTGTCAATCAGAACACTGATGTCTTCCTCTAAGAAACTAAAGCGCTTAAGGAGTCATTCTTTCATTCTCCATACATCATTTTTGCACCCTCTCAAATCCTTGTAGTTGATGAACTTTCCTGCGTAGTCAATGCAGGAAAGTTCATCAACTACAAGGAGTTGAGATGGTCCAAAAACAATGTCTGGAGAATGAAAGAATGACTCCTTACGCGCTTTGGTTTCTTAGAGGAAGACATCAGTGTTCTGATTGACAATGACCCAACCTACATCATGGGCGCTGCCTCTAACATTCTATCTGCATTGTTATTTCTAATAGGGCCGGCGCAGCCCAACGATGTTTGTTCTTCCACTTCTACGGTCATGGTGATCGTATTAGAGTTGTTCCACAGAACAATAACAACACCGATTTCATTGATTTTATTGTTGCTGCTGCAGGGAAGCTCATTGTAGGTTTCTCTATTACTTCTACTTTTTAGTCATTCATTTTTTTTTCACTTTACTAATTTTCATGTCAGTGTTGTGCCATGTTACTTCAAACATGCTAACTTTGTCGTGTTATTGATCGTGCAGATAATGTTTTCAGGGGATCAGTTGTTATGGTCCCCAGGGTTGTTTGTTTACCATATTAGCAGATTGCTGCTACATCAGTGACTTCATTGAAGGCACCTAGTAATAAATAGGAGATAACACAAAGAGCCAACGTCGAAGTTCACACTCTGTCTTTGAAATTGAAGACTTTCCTGGGGACTATAGCTATTTGAGCAATAGGGTGAACTTTGGCTTGGATAGAAGCCAACGTGAAGGGCATGAACTAGTAGAGTCAACTTCTGGACCAAGCAGGAGCAGCGTTCCACGTTGTGTTATTTTGCTGAGTGTTGCCAGCATTACCCATACCCCAAGGAGGTATCATTTTCTGGAAACTGTGACGAAGTTTATGGCGTTTTCAGTAATGCTATCTTGATAAGATCGAGGAGACTTGTCGTCAAGTGACAAGTCGAGACCTTGTTATGAAGGCAAGCAAGAAACGGCTCACGGTAGTGACCATCATGCTCATGCTACTTTGTTGTGTGCTGATCTGGTAGATACATGGAGAGTGATCAAGGCATGCCTTTTTAGTTAGTAAAATTGCCAATCCAAAAGGTTGGAAAAACCTACAATAACCACGACTTGCAAATCTATGGTTAAAGCCCTTGTGTTTGATTGAAACCTGCCTCTTAAGTTTCTTGTTTGCCTTCATAACAAGGTGCCGATTTGTCACTTGACCACAAGTCTCCTTAATCGTAGACAATATGAAATTGCTAAAAACGCCACAAACTTTCTTTGTATTTCCTGAAAGTGATACCTCTTTGGCATATCGGTATCTCTGGCAAGCACTAAAAAAATACTGCTACATGGAAGGCTACTCTTGCTTGGTCCAGCAATTGACTCTACTAGTTCATGCCTTTCATGTTGGCTTCTTTCCAAAGTTCATCATATTGCTCATATAGCTGTAGACTCGGGAAAGTCTTCAAATTTAGAGACAATGTGAATTTCGGCGTTGTTTCTTTGTGTTGTCTCCTATTTGTTCCTTGTCGCCTTCAAAATGAGGCCACAACTTCGGAAGTAATCTGCTAATATGGTAAACAAACAACCAACCCCTAGGGACTAGGTCAACTAATCCCTTGAAGACTTTATCTGCACAACAACCAACATAGAACAATTAGCATATTTTAAGTTATATGACACAACAATCATGACAAATTGTAAAGTGAAAGAACTGAATGATTAATAAGTGAAAGTACTCGTGAAAGGCTACCTGTAATGCGTTACCATTCCAGAGCAATAATGAATTCAATGGAGTCTGTGGTGTTATTGTTCTGTGGAACAATTCTAACGCGTTCACCATGATCGATGAAGTGGAAGAACAACACATCGTCGATCGACGCAGACCCTATTAGCAATCACAATGCCGATAAAATGTTAGAGGTGGTGGGCATGATGTAGGTTGGTCAGTGTCAATCAGAACACTGATGTCTTCCTCTAAGAAATTAAAGAGCTTTTGGAGTCATTCTTTCATTCTCCATACATCGTTTTTGCACCCTCTCAAATCCTAGTAGTTGATGAACTTTCCTGCGTAGTCAATGGAGGAAAGTTCATCAACTACAAGGAGTTGAGAGGGTCCAAAAACGATGTCTGGAGAATGAAAGAATGACTCCTTACGCGCTTTGGTTTCTTAGAGGAAGACATCAGTGTTCTGATTGACAATGACCCAACCTACATCATGGCCACTGCCTCTAACATTCTATCTGCATTATTATTTCTAATAGGGGTGGCGCAGCCCGATGATGTGTTGTTCATCCACTTCTACGGTCATGGTGATCGTATTAGAGTTGTTCCACATAACAATAACAACACTAATTTCATTGATTTTGTTGTTGCTGCTGCTGGGAAGCGCATTGTAGGTAACTTTTCTCTATTACTTCTACTTTTTAGTCATTCTTTTTTTTTCACTTTACTAATTTTCATATGAGTGTTGTGCCATGTTACTTCAAACATGCTAACTTTGTCGTGTTACTGATCGTGCAGATAATGTTTTCAGGGGATCAGTTGTTATGGTCCCCAGGGGTTGTTTGTTTACCATATTAGCAGATTGCTACTACATCAGTGACTTCACTGAAGGCACCAAGTAATAAATAGGAGATAACACAAAGAGCCAACGTCGAAATTCACGCTTTGTCTTTGAATTTGATGACTTTCCTGGGGACTACAGCTATTTGAGCAATAGGGTGAACTTTGGCTTGGATAGAAGCCAATGTGAAGGGCATGAACTAGTAGAGTCAACTTCTGGACCAAGCAGGAGCAGCGTTCCACGTTGCGGTATTTTGCTGAGTGTTGCCAGCGTTACCAATACCCCAAGGAGGTATCAATTTCTAGAAACCCTGACGAAGTTTATGGCGTTTTCAGTAATGCTATCTTGCTAACATCGAGGAGACTTGTCGTCAAGTGACAAGTCGAGACCTTGTTATGAAGGCATGCAAGAAACGGCTCACTGCAGTGACCATCATGCTCACGCTACTTTGTTGTGTGCTGATCTGGTAGATACATGGAGAGTGATCGAGGCATGCCTTTTTAGTTACTAAAATGGCCAATCCAAAAAGTTGGAAGTACCTGCAATAACCACGACTTGCAAATCTATGGTTAAAGCCCTTGTGTTTGATTGAAACCCGCCTCGTAAGTTTCTTGTTTGCCCTCTTAACAAGGTGCCGATTTGTCACTTGACCACAAGTCTCCTTAATCGTAGACAATATGACATTGCTAAAAACGCCACAAACTTTCTTTGTATTTCCTGAAAATGATACCTCTTTAGCATATCGGTATCTTTAGCAAGCACTAAAAAAATACTGCCACATGGAAGGCTACTCTTGCTTGGTCCAGCAATTGACTCTACTAGTTCATGCCTTTCATGTTGGCTTCTTTCCAAAGTTCATCATATTGCTCATATAGCTGTAGACTCGGGAAAGTCTTCAAATTTAGAGACAATGTGAATTTCGGCGTTGTTTCTTTGTGTTGTCTCCTATTTGTTCCTTGCCAACTTCAAAATGAGGCCACAACTTCGGAAGTAATCCGCTAATATGGTAAACAAACAACCAACCCCTAGGGACTAGGTCAACTAATCCCTTGAAGACATTATCTACACAACAACGAACATAGCACAATTAGCTTGTTTTAAGTTATATGACACAACAATCATGACATATTGTAAAGTGAAAGAACTGAATGATTAATAAGTGAAAGTAGTCGTGAAAGGCTACCTGTAATGCGTTTCCCTTCCAGAGCAACAACGAATTCAATGGAGTCTGTGTTGTTATTGTTCTGTGGAACAATTCTAACGCGTTCACCATGATTGTTGAAGTGGAAGAACAACACATCGTCGATCGGCGCAGACCCAATTAGCAATCACAATGCAGATAGAATGTTAGAGGTAGTGGGCATGATGTAGGTTGGTCAGTGTCAATCAGAACACTGATGTCTTCCTCTAAGAAACCAAAGCGTTTAAGGAGTCATTCTTTCATTCTCCATACATCGTTTTTGCACCCTCTCAAATCCTTGTAGTTGATGAACTTTCCTGCGTAGTCAATGCAGGAAAGTTCATCAACTACAAGGAGTTGAGAGGGTCCAAAAACGATGTCTGGAGAATGAAAGAATGACTCCTTACGTGCTTTGGTTTCTTAGAGGAAGACATCAGTGTTCTGATTGACAATGACCCAACCTACATCATGGCCACTGCCTCTAACATTCTATCTGCATTGTTATTTCTAATAGGGGTGGCGCAGCCCTATGATGTGTTGTTCTTCCACTTCTACGATCATGGTGATCGTATTAGAGTTGTTCCATAGAACAATAACAACACCGATTTCATTGATTTTATTGTTGTTGCTGTTGGGAAGCGCATTGTAGGTAACATTTCTCTATTACTTCTACTTTTTAGTCATTCATTTTTTTTTCACTTTACTAATTTTCATTTGAGTGTTGTGCCATGTTACTTCAAACATGCTAACTTTGTCGTGTTACTGATCGTGCATATAATGTTTTCAGGGGATCAGTTGTTATGGTCCCCAGGGGTTGTTTGTTTACCATATTAGCAGATTGCTGCTACATCAGTGACTTCACTGAAGGCACCAAGTAATAAATAGGAGATAACACAAAGAGCCAACGTCGAAATTCGAGCTCTGTCTTTGAATTTGATGACTTTCCTGGGAACTACAACTATTTGAGCAATAGGGTGAACTTTGGCATGGATAGAAGCCAACGTGAAGGGTATGAACTAGTAGAGTCAACTTCTGGACCAAGCAGGAGCAGCGTTCCACGTTGCGGTATTTTGCCGAGTGTTGCCAGCGTTACCAATACCCCAAGGAGGTATCATTTTCTGGAAACCGTGACGAAGTTTATGGCGTTTTCAGTAATGCTATCTTGCTAAGATTGAGGAGACTTGCCGTTAAGTGACAAGTCGAGACCTTTTTATGAAGGCAAGCAAGAAACGGCTCACTGCAGTGACCATCATGCTCTTGCTACTTTGTTGAGTGCTGATCTAGTAGATACATGGAGGGTGATCAAGGCATGCCTTTTTAGTTAGTAAAATTGCCAATCCAAAAGGTTGGAAATACCTGCAATAACCACGACGTGCAAATCTATGGCTAAAGCCCTTGTGTTTGATTGAAACCCGCCTCTTAAGTTTCTTGTTTGCCTTCATAACAAGGTGCCGATTTGTCACTTGACCACAAGTCTCCTTAATCGTAGACAATATGACATTGCTAAAAATGCCACGAACTTTCTTTGTATTTCCTGAAAATGATACCTCTTTGGCATATCGGTATCTCTGGCAAGCACTAAAAAAATACTGCCACATGGAAGGCTACTCTTGCTTGGTCCAGCAATTGACTCTACTAGTTCATGCCTTTCACGTTGGCTTCTTTCCAATGTTCATCATTTGCTCATATAGCTGTAGACTCGGGAAAGTCTTCAAATTTAGAGACAATGTGAATTTCAGCATTGTTTCTTTGTGTTGTCTCCTATTTGTTCCTTGTCACCTTCAAAATGAGGCCACAACTTCGGAAGTAATCTGCTAATATGGTAAACAAACAACCAACCCCTAGGGACTAGGTCAACTAATCCCTTGAAGACATTATCTGCACAACAACCAACATAGAACAATTAACATGTTTTAAGTTATATGACACAACAATCATGACAAATTGTAAAGTGAAAGAACTGAATGATTAATAAGTGAAAGTACTCGTGAAAGGCTACCTGTAATGCGTTTCCATTCCAGAGCAATAATGAATTCAATGGAGTCTGTGGTGTTATTGTTCTGTGGAACAATTCTAACGCGTTCACCATGATTGTTGAAGTGGAAGAACAACACATCGTCGATCAGCGCAGACCCTATTAGCAATCACAATGCAGATAGAATGTTAGAGGTAGTGGGCTTGATGTAGGTTGGTCAGTGTCAATCAGAACACTGATGTCTTCCTCTAAGAAACGAAAGCGCTTAAGGAGTCATTCTTTCATTCTCCATACATTGTTTTTGTACCCTCTCAAATCCTTGTAGTTGATGAACTTTCCTGCGTAGTCAATGCAGGAAAGTTCATCAACTACAAGGAGTTGAGAGGGTCCAAAAACGATGTCTGGAGAATGAAAGAATGACTCCTTACGTGCTTTGGTTTCTTAGAGGAAGACATCAGTGTTCTGATTGACAATGACCCAACCTACATCATGGCCACTGCCTCTAACATTCTATCTACATTGTTATTTCTAATAGGGGTGGCACAGCCTGATGATGTGTTGTTCTTCCACTTCTACAGTCATGGTGATCGTATTAGAGTTGTTCCACAGAACAATAACAACACCGATTTCATTGATTTTATTGTTGCTGCTGCTGGGAAGCGTATTGTAGGTAACATTTCTCTATTGCTTCTACTTTTTAGTCATTCATTTTTTTTTTCACTTTACTAATTTTCATATGAGTGTTGTGCCATGTTACTTCAAACATGCTAATTTTGTCGTGTTACTGATCGTGCAGATAATGTTTTCAGGGGATCAGTTGTTACGGTCCCCAGGGGTTGTTTGTTTACCATATTAGCAGGTTGCTGCTACATCAGTGACTTCACTGAAGGCACCAAGTAATAAATAGGAGATAACACAAAGAGCCAACGTCGAAGTTCATGCCCTGTCTTTGAATTTGATGACTTTCCTGGGGACTACAGCTATTTGAGCAATAGGGTGAACTTTGGTTTGGATAGAAGCCAACTTGAAGGGCATGAACTAGTAGAGTCAACTTCTGGACCAAGCAGGAGCAGCGTTCCACGTTGCGGTATTTTGCTGAGTGTTGCCAGCGTTACCAATACCCCAAGGAGGTATCATTTTCTGGAAACCCTGACGAAGTTTATGCCGTTTTCAGTAATGTTATCTTGCTAAGATCGAGGAGACTTGTCGTCAAGTGACAAGTCGAGACCTTGTTATGAAGGCAAGCAAGAAACTTAAGAGGTAGGGTTTCAGTCAAACACCTCGGCTCACTGCAGTGACCGTCATGCTCATGCTACTTTGTTGTGTGCTGATCTGGTAGATATATGGAGAGTGATCAAGGCATGCCTTTTTAGTTACTAAAATGGCCAATCCAAAAAGTTGGAAATACCTGCAATAACCACAACTTGCAAATCTATGGTTAATGCTATATTGGCTATTGTATAATAAATACATGTTATTGTATAATTTTTGTGTGAAGTTAAGTGTGTACATGCTATGTTTGACCAATTGAAATCAATTTGTCTTTAAAGTCAAACCTGTCTTGCATGTTTTTTTTTTTTGATAAGCAAAAGTATTAGTCTGGTTATGGAATTGGTATCTTGCAAATACAAGGTAAGGCTGCCTACTATATACCCACATAGCCGTTTCGACTTGTCCTTGGACCCTGCACATAGACGAAGGAGTTCTATAGCACTAGATGTTAGAACCAAAACAGTGATAATTAGAACCCTGCACAAAATTAGTTGTTGACTTAGTTTGAAAAATATTATGTCAGTGGTTGTGACACTCTTTACCCCGAACAATTAAATATATAAATAAAACATTCATTTATTATAAAATAAAATAAAATATAAATGTAAGGCAGCGAGTACCATGTATATCAAAAACATAACAAACGCAAAAAATGAAACATAAACAAAAAGCATAATTAAAATCAAACATAAACTTAAACCCAATATCCCGATGTTACATATCAGAGCTGGTAACCAAATCCGAAGATTACATCAGAAAAACTACTAACATAATAGAAAATACTAACTACAAGCAAGCGATCTCCTCGGAGTCCCTCCTCAACAAGATGCTCACCATCCTTTGCATAAGCCAAGATTCATACAAGAAACAACAAAAGATGGGGAGTAAGAAACTTTACATTTGAACATAACGGCAATGAAATAGTTAGCAAGATGTTTAAGCAACAAATCACAAAACATAACATAGCAAGTATAATGTATATCATTCATATGCATATCACATAATTCAACTGTATAATGCAATGTGACTCCACTACTCTGAATGCATGTGGATCCATCTATACTGGGAATACGAATTGGAGTTACATATCCAAATTAGCCAATAAGCACCAACGCCGGCAGTTCACCAAATCATGGATGAACCCCTAGGATAGCCGATGCACCTATCTCGGATGCACCACCATCGGGGCACATGATTCACCTAACTCTTGGATGGATCACTGTGGATGACCAGATCACCTTACTCTCGGGCGACTTCCCCTGTCATCGTACCTCCCCTAATAACTTTGTGCATGAATGCATGCATACTAACAAACAATCAATCGTTTTCATGACCTCCATCAACACCGTTTATTTATGGTTCAACGTCTTTGGCCAATAAGCACCAACATTTAACATTATCTTTAATCTTTATTGAACAACTTTGACCAGTAAGCATCAAAGTTTACCAACATCAACACCTTGACCAATAAGCATCAAGTCAACTTTGACCAATAAGCATCAAAGTTTGTCAATGTGCGGTAATTCATCATTATTGTCTTAATCATCATTAACGTCTTTATCATTAATTATCTTTGTTAAGGCTTATCGCATTAATTATAGGTTTGAGTCATCTTTCTTGTTTCTTTACTTATTGTCTTATCTTATCATAGGGAAATCTGGTTGAAATCACCCAAATCCCTCTTATGTCACTTATTGGTTGGGGAGCACGGTCCTGTTGGTCCCCAACACGGGCATGCTGACATTGAGCACGGGCGTGCTGCCTATGTGCACGACCGTGCTTATTGGAGCTTGGCCGTACGAATCTGGACAGGATGTTTGGAAATCCCTGCCAAACTCCCTATGACACTCATAGATCAATCCTATTGGTTTTATACTACACCATTGAATATAATTAAATTTCACCTCTCTTTACTTAGCTTCATGTCTTATAAGCAATTTTGGGAATTAATTCCTTAATCTTTATTTCATTGATAACATTCCTGAAACGCTCATGGATCAATCCTAGTGTCTTTGCTATACCATCGAACATTAACCCCACCTCTCTTTACTATGATTCATGCCTTATGAACATTAGGAATTGATCTTTAATTAATATGTTCATAACAACAACAATATCAACATTGATTTCATAACATCAACAACGAAAGCATCCGATCATGCTATCATTATAATCATTGCACAATTAATCATGTTATCACAAACATATTTGGCAACACACATCAACAAAACATATAGCACTCAATAGGGTTATGGGTTAACCCTTCATCTTACGCTACCCCAAAGTCTACATGTTCATACTATCCCTTATCCTCATACCTGTTATGAAGATATAACTATTGTCAAACATGAAAGGATCTACTATCGGTTCCCTCGAACGGCTCGACGAATTCCTCAAGCCTTGGCCAAATCATAAAAAGGTAAGCTATTAATCTCCAAATGAAGAAACAAGAAAAAGAGATTAACAGAGGGGGAAACAAGATTACCTTAATTCGACACTAGCGCACGACTTCTCTCCCAAACGTAAGCAAGGTCGCCAAGAACTTCTAAGGGTTTCAAAGGAAAGAGAAAAGAGAGGTTTCTGTCGCACAATGATTGTGTAAAGTGTCAAAATGAGGGTTATGACTTGCAACCCTCCAAAACTCACCTATTTAAGCTGTCAGACATCGAGCACGGGTGTGCCCACCTTTAACACGGTTGTGCTCAACACTGAGCATGAGGTCGTGCTTAAAGGAGCACGGGGTCCACAGCTTTTACGTCACTCGTTCTCGTTTTTCGACATGGCCGTACTCCCCTTGAGCACGACCGTGCTCGTGGCTCGCGCAACCATTGCAGTACGCTTATCAGCATGGGGTCGTGCTACACATGAGAATGACTGTGCTCATGTATTAGGGAGAGACTTTTGACCAGAAAATCTCTTAGACCCCTTTTTATTTTTCATACCTTATTTCCCAATATTCTAACACATCGTTCAACTTTACATAACACATACATAAACACATAAGCTCAAATACGAAAAACGGGGTGTTACAGTGGTCACTAACTTTCAAGGTCAAAAGACCTTTTTCTTATGTTTGACTGTAGATGGAATCAACTCATGGTCATATGCACTGCGTCCGTCCAACATATTGTTGAGACTGAATATGGATGGACGAAACATTAAGTACCTTAAGGACAATCTTCAACAGTAACCAGACCAAACGTGCTCTCAACCAATCTGCGTTCGTCCAAGCTTTGTTGTAAAGGACAAGTTTGTTGATTCGTCCAACCAATATTTTTATATTGTGTTTTCATCCACTGACTTTGTTTTTCCAGATAATGATGACGTGACACATTAATATTTATCCACTTATTCAAATGAAATATCCCTTGGATAAAAGACAGAACAAGGTACAACAATGTACACATTGAGCCGCTGAAATCAAAAGCAATTTGAAGGCAAAAGCATGTCAACCCTCTACTGCCCTGCTACCACTGCTATACAAAAAAACAAATGTGTTGACAACACTATTGACAAAAACTATTCATTTGCCCTCTATTATTCAAAGAAAGGACACCTATGCACAGTGGGCAGTTGACATTGAAGAGCAAGAATTTGAAGTTGCCGACACTATTGACAAAAATTATTCATTTGTCCTCTATTATTCAAAGTTCAAATACTCAGAAAAAGTTGCAACCTTCATTTTCTTTTACTGTAAAGCTTTAACAGGTTCTAAAGCTTATTTTTGTAATATCCTCACAAATAGTGAGTTACCTAAAAGGAACACTCCTTCAAATCTAGGATTTAGTTGACCTTGAAGAGGCTTATTTGTAAAAGAATAACCTTCAGGTCGAAGGGATTGGACGTAGCTTTTTATTGGATAAGAGTGAACCAGGAGTGTGATTATCTCTATCCTTTATCTTTGTCAAGTTTGTTTATTTACTAACTTGGGGTTTTTGAACATTCTTAATCTTTTAGAAAACCTGGTTTTTTTGTGTGTTTATCTTCTTGTTGCCTGCGAAATTACTTTTTGGAAAAGGTTTTTCATAAAGCTTAAGAAACACAATTCAAGCATTTCTTCTTGCGTTTCCCTGTTTGAACTTTCACTAGATTGCCTTCCATGCACCTTCTATTTGCACACAACTTGTTATATTGTGATTATGTAAGAGTCATAAGTATGAGAATACTTCATAATAATTATGTAAGAGTCATAAGTATTCCCAAGGCAAACAAGTTGTGTGCAAATAGAAGGTGCATGACCAAAGTTATGGGTAGAAGAGTAATTTATGCCTAAAGCTGAAAACATGCTGGAAAAAAAAGGCAATCCAGTGCTATAGAACTCCTGCCATGTGCAGGGTCCATGGAAGAGTTGGACCGACTATGTCGGCATATAGTGGGCAACCTTACCTTATATTTGCCGTATACCAATTTTATGCTCGATCAATTACATGCATGACGGGTTTTACTTTTAACAAAACATATTTCGATTGCTTAAACATACCTTCTATACACTTGACTTGAAGCAAAAATTATAAAATAACATGTATATATTGTACAATAGTCAATACAACAACGATCAGAGATCTGCAAGTCGTGGTTATTGTAGGAATTTCCTACTTTTTGGACAGGCCATTTTAGTGACTAAAAGAGGTATATCGTTGATGGTATCTTAAGATGATGCAAGGCCATAAGAAAATAAGAGCGAGAAATACGAATAGTCCCAATAGTTGCTTGTTCACTTTTCGTGTATCTACCGGATTAGTGCTTAAGAAACCGCATGAACATGTTGGTCAATGCAATAAACCCTTTTGTTTGATTGAAATCCCGCCTCTTAAGTTTCTTGTTTGCCTTCATAACAAGGTCCCCGATTTGTCACTTGACCTCAAGTCTCCTCAATCGTAGTCAATATGGCATTGTTAAAAACACCACAAACTTTGTTTGTATTTCCTAAAAATGATACCTCCTTGGCGTTGGTAACTCCGAAGCCCTAAAAAGATTTTTTGCCATGTAACACCTTGCTTTTCATATATGTTGTATTACCGGTAAAGATATATTTACTTATATTTTTATCTGAGACTAGGAAATGATTTTGTATAAAACAAAATCATATTTGCACTATACTTTATGGTAGAGGGTTATGGTGAAATTTTGGGTTTAAAACTCAGACGGAAACCAGTCTGCATTTTTACTGACAGTATAATTTTATACCAGCAGAAAACCCTAATTTGACTTAAAACTGAAAAATTGTAGATTTTTATATTATGTTCGTGAGGAATTCTACTTTTCAAATTTCTACTCAAAAATAAAATATTATATTTTATTCGGGTGAATTTTGGCGAAAAATGGACGGAAACCCTAATCCGGAAATCAACGGAATCGGGAACTGAATTACAGAGACCCGCGAAGAGATCAGGACAACAAGTCAAACTTGACGACTCATGATATCATAAGTAATCATGACACTTTATAAGTGAAATGATCAAAATGCCCCTAACCTAATCTATCCTAGTTAAATGCTAACCATGGTCAAGACCAAGACATGAACAAGTTGGCTTCTTCCTCCTCCCTTGTGGTGCAAACCGCAGCCACACCCCCTTCACCCATCCACCACACATTTATTTTCTAGCCATGATGATGGCTAAGAATAGCTAGCTTATAATACTATATTTCTAACTTAACATAGCTTAGTTAACATTAACTATGGTTATTAAGGATACATCTCCTATCCCTTAACCACTCAATTTACTTGGCTGAAAACCTCCCACACCTAGCCAATTTCGTGGCTGCCTTCTCCCCCTTCATCACACACTTAGCCAAATTTTCATTTCACTTGTTCAAGTTCCTTTCTTCACAAAACACAAAGAACACCATTTTTGCAATTGCTAAGTTCTTCAAACTTCTTCAAGTTCTTCATCTAATATCTTCATTCCAAGGTGAGGATTCCATTCCTCATCATCCTAGCTTCAATAATTTTCATCAAATTTCCATTTCCATCAAGTATTTCTCAAATTTCAATTCCTAGATCTAGTTTTTCAAAAATTCATCAAAAATCATAGAAAAATCCTTTTAATGTGAAACCAATTTCTATGAAATCTTTAAGATAGCTAGATTCTAGATCCAAAAAGATGAGAGCAAAATAAATTCCTGACCCTATTTTCTATTCATGGCTGAATCTATGGCAACGTGGGTTAAATGAGTTTTCTTCAATTTTTTTCATTTCAAAGTGAGGATTCTCTTCCTCATCACTTTAGCTTCATTTATCATCTATTATTTTTCATTTTCATCAAGTTTTTCTATATTTTAAGTCTTAGACCTATTTCTTCAAAAATCTTGCAAAAATACTTAGAAAAACGTTTGATGAGTCATGATTCTTATTTTTCATCTCTCTTATATCTATACTTTCATTATCCAAGAGCTTGAAATCAAAAGAAATTCCTAGCTTATTTTACTATGCTTGACCGAAACCCTAACCCCTTTGGTTAGAGGATTTTGTTTCAAAGTTTTGATTTGTAACGCTTGATCTACTTTAGTTAAGACTCTAGTAACTAGGATCCAAAAGATGGAATTGAGAAAATAACCCTAGCCCTACTTTTGAGTCATGGCCGAACCTAACATAATTTGGTCATAGTTGGGTTTTGTTTGATTAATTTGTTGTTATGTTGTTTTGGTTGAAGGTTAATCTGGTAACTGTGGTGTAGTAACGAGGATATGAAAATTCGTGATTCCGGTGTTAGTTCAGGTAGGACAAAGAACCACTCCATCGTCGGAATGGATAAGTAGTATATAATTTGTAATAATGGTGTAGGGCGACCTAAACCCTACTAGTGGTCGAGTAATCGACAATACCAAAATCGCATTGGAAACTACTTTGTAGTACCAATGATGATTTGGGGATTGTAGGTTTATCGTTGTTAGGATAATTTCAGAATATTCGATGATGTATGACTTTAATATTATTGATTTGTTTGTGATGGGCTGGTTGAGGTATTCTACTGTGTGTGACTTGTTTTTATCTGGTCTGAATATTTCATGATTATTGTATTATGTAATTTACCTGGTTTGATAATATGCTTACTCGGATTTTAGGCAAGGATATGTTTTATTCGAAAGATAATCGTGTGGGTGAGAGAATGAATGTAACTTAGAGGTGCCTAGCCTAATTAAATTATTTTGTAGATGAGATGTGATATGGAATAAGTGTAGAGGCTGTGGTGGAAGGTTGAGGCACTAGGTTGTAACCGATGCGAGTCAGTGAGATTCAAATAGATGTATTGTTATTCACAGCCATGTGAGTGGAACACACGAGACCAGGATATCCTATTTTGGATAACGGATATTGCGGGTGAGTGCCCTACGGATGTTGATGCCGAGGTAGACCATCGTAATACTCTTTAGTCATGGACGCGTTGCGCTGAGTATTCTATCTAGGATAGAAATACTATGTATCTTGGCACTACTGCATATGTATTTTGGCACTACGACATATTGCGCTATTTACAATGGGGGAATGCTTGGCACTACTGCATGCGTATTTTGGCACTACGGCATATTCTGCTATTTCCAATGGGGGAATAGTGGCGTACTGAGTTTCTGGCACTAAGTTCTTGACACTGCACCGTATGGTTTACTGACTAATGTGACAGTAATAGAGATGGCCACATCAGCATAAACGTTTAGTTACATGAGATTGAGGGTAGAGGAAGATATCGTGATTCAAGGATGATTGTTAGTTATGTGTGATGCTTGTCTTTGACTGTTATTATATTATATGCTATGTATTCTTTTCCGCTTATGATGATAGAACTGTTTCTTATCTCCCTATTTATGTATTTTGTGTATGTTTACTTTATTCCATTAGAAGACTCTATGGAGGAACCTGTTGCTGAGGAGTTAGATGGAACTCCAAATGAACCAGATGCTGGAGGACAAGCTGTGGATTCGAGTGATAGAGTTTAGAGATTTTATGGCCAGTGCGTCTTATGAGACGTTTTATTTTCTGCTAAGTATAACAGTTGTATAAGTATGCACCTGTAAGGGATCCTACTGATAGGATACCCTAAACAGTGTTTCTTTTTATGATGATGGTTAGAGATATCTGTATATGTATAATATAATTATAGTGTGGTGTGTTACCTTCTGAAGTTGGATGTGTTTCTAATTAAGTTTTTAATATCTTCGTATTTTCGGGTTACGCTTAACGTTAAGTACCCGAGTAAGTTTAAATAAATAATTAATGACGCAACGGGGCACAACGGGGTGTCTCATGCCACGTGGAAGGCTACTCTTGCTTGGTCCAGCAATTGACTCTACTACTTCATGCAATTCACGTTGGCTATTGTCCAAGCCAAAGTTCAAGGTATTGCTCACATAGTTGTAGTCCCCAAGAAAGTTTCAAATTTAGAGATATATCGTGAATTTGGATGTTGTTTCCACTAGAACATAAAGACATTTGATAACGCATCTTTAATAGCGTTTCAATGCGGAAATGCTATTAAAAATGAGGCGGAGACTTTTAATAGTGTTTTTTTGAGGAAGTACTATCTTAGGGTGTATCTAAGATAGCGCTTCCCTAAGGAAGCGCTATCTTATGTGGTAGCTAAGACAACACTTCCTATAGAAGTGCTATCTTAACCTACTCCTCAAATTAAATTAAAACAAGATACACAACACAGTTCCCTCCCTTCCTCGTATTCTCACACAGCACTCACGACTTTTTTTTAAGCAAAAAATGATATGCAAAAGCATCACTATAAGATCCAATATCCCAACTAGGTTGGTACCTTGAAACTTAACAATCATTTGCAGCATATCATTAGAATTTTATTAAAGAAAAAGAAAAAGTACAAAAGAATCCATTGGGGGGACACTAAACCAAAACCCATGGAAAAACAATCATTTAAACCTATATTTTGGAAGCCCAAATCTATTTCTAAAGAAATCATCCCTAATGAAATTCTTGATTGAGTTCCACCAGGTGATCCCATAATGACTAAAACCATACTCAGCCAATTTATCAGCACAAGTATCGCCTTCTCTGAAGATGTGAGAAACTATAAAATGCATTCCTTTTATGATGTTAATACACTTATTCCATAAGTTTGTTAACCTCCAAGGGTCACTACAATCACTAAAAGCAGAAACAATGATTAAAGAATCACACTCTAACCACATGTTTTTCCATCCTTTATCATTTGCAACCTCAATAGATAGCATTGCCCCATTCAATTCAGCAAAGAGGATCCTGAACCAAGATTAGCAGCAAAGCATCCCATGACAAAACCTCTATGATCTCTAAAGATTTCACCACATGAAGCAATAGAATTCAAGCCCTTTGAATCCCCATCTAAGTTATAATTAGTCCAATTACAATTGGGAGGCAGCCAATCTACTTGATGAATAGATGGAGACTTTCTTGCATGACATATGATTGAGAAGGCTTTCGAAATTTTAAATTCATCAATAGAAGAAAACGTTGTACCTCTAGACAGATTTCCAGTTTCTCTAACAACAGCACTAATAGATCCTTGAATTGAGATGACACTGTCATCAAACCTAGTTTTGTTTCAACTATTCCAAATAGACCATTTAACAAAAGGGATGACAACTAGCAACACATCCGTCACCTGTGAACTCTAGTTCCTATCCAGAATACCAAAGACAAAAAAATAGAGGAAGAATCAACAGGGCAGTTAAGTGTATAACTAAACCAGTTCCAAAGCTGAACCGAGTAAGGACAGTTAAAAAAAAGATTATCAGAGGTCTCCATACTGGCTTAACACAGATTGCACATTGAGACTGTACAACAACCTTTTTTAATCAGATTATCATCAGTTGGCATTCTATTATGCCACAATCTCCACAAAACAAAGGATCTAGATGGAGGAACTGAAGCAACCCAAATAGTAAAACGGTTTATGAAATGATTGAAAAATGAAATTCACATTCAACAATAGCTGATTCCTCAGCTTTTACAAGCGTTGCTGCTATGCTATCTTTACAACCAACTAACTAACTGAGCTGTTGACAAAACCAGCAGTAATAACTATCTTAATGATGCATTGCATTAATCAAACTAACTTGAGTATTATCCAATACCCCCCCAAGCTGGAGAGTGTATGTTAAGTACTCCCAGCTTGGAGAGGAGATACTGAAATGGGGAATGATCCAATGCCTTAGTCAAGATGTTAGCCGATTGTTCTTTGGTGGAGATTGGCAACAAGTGAAACAATTTAGCTTGGAGTTTTTCTCTGACCAAGTGGCAGTCAATATCAATATGTTTCGTGTGTTCATGGAACACATAATTGGCAGCTATGTGGCGAGCTGACTAGCTATCACAGTATAGAGAAGTTGGGGAGATGTATGGAATGGACATCTCTTGAAGTAAGTAAGTAAGCCACTGAATTTCGTAGACTGTGGCAGCCAGTGCCCTATATTCAGCTTCTGATGAAGAACGCGAAACTGTAGTTTGCTTCTTTGTCTTCCATGAAATGAGTGAGTCACCCAAAAAGACACAGTAGCCAATGATTGAGCGCCTTGTGTCAGAGCATATGGCCCAGTTAGAGTCACTGAAGGCCTTTAACTGAAGAGAGGAGGTGCATGGATAAAATAGGCCTTGAGCAGGGTTGCCTTTGAGATACCTTAGGACTCTAGTGGCTGCTTTATAGTGATCTAAGGTGGGACAGGCCATGAACTGACTAAGTTGTTGGACTGCAAAGCTTATGTCAGGCCTTGTATTAGTCAAATATAGGAGTCTTCCAACTTACTTTCTGTATTCAGCAGGGTTGGCATAGGGTTCAGTTTTTGAGTTGGACAATTTGGTTGATCGAGCCATTGGAGTAGGAGTTGGCTTCGATACTAGGAGACCAGTATCTGACAAGATGTCAAGTGTGTATTTCCTTTGGCATAGAGTGATGCCAGTTTTGGATCGAGCAATCTCTAAGCCAAGGAAATATTTGAGAGTGCCTAGGTCTTTTATCTTGAATTTGGCATCCAGAAAGTGTTTCACACCAACAATTTCAGAAGCATCATTACCAGCTAGTATCAGGTCATCAACATAAGCAAGAAGGACTGTGAAATTGGAACCATTGTGCTTGTAGAACATGGAATGCTCATGCTGTGATTGAGTGTATTGTAAGGCTTGGAGAGAACTTGAGAGCTTAGCAAACCACTGCCTGCTAGCTTGTTTGAGGCCATACAGTGACTTGTGGAGCCTGCATACTTAGTTTGGCTTGGTGCATTGGACACCTTGGGGAACCTCCATGTAGACTTCTCCATCTAAATCACCATGTAGAAAAGCGTTATTGACATCAAGTTGATGTAATAACCAGTTTTGAGATGTTGCAAGGGCCAAGATGAGTTTGACAGAATTGAGCTTTGCTACTGGTGCAAATGTATCAAGGTAGTCCAATCCTTCTGTTTGTGTATAGCCTTTAGCCACTAACCGGGCTTTGTATCTTTCAATGCTGCCATCAAATCTATATTTGATTCGATAAACCAACTTAGAGCCAATGGGAACCTTGCCTGCTGGTAGATCAGTGAGAGACCAGGTGTTGATTTGGTCCAAAGCCAGTAACTCAGCTTGCATAGCCTTTATCCAGTGATTGGATTGGATGGCTTGTTTATATGTTTTTGGTTCAGTGTTATTGGTGATGGAGAGTGTGAAGTGTAAATGTGAATGAGAAAGGGAATGATATGAAAGAACAGATGATAAAGGATACTTAGTACCTGTGGATGATGGAGCATGCATAGTGGTCAGAGCATTGCAATGGAAGTCATGTAGGTAAGCAGGAGAGTGTTTGGTTCTTGTAGATCTTCTTAAGGGTTGGTGGTGTATAGGAATGTTAGAATTTGCATGACCAACGACTATAGGTTCAGGGAAGGGTAGGTTGGGAACAGAGGATGCAGTGGGTGGATTAAATTGGTCAGGGTTGTTCTCTGTAGTTGGTTCAGGTGGAGGTTGAATTGTCTGATGTGGTTGGTTGGTTTGAGAATGAGTTGATTGGTTCGGAGGAATGTCATCAAAATTGAGAAAATCAAAGGTGTTGTTGTCAGGGGTTTGGGAAATGTCATTTTGCACAGTGGATTGTGAAGAAAAAGGAAAAATATGCTCATGAAAAATCACATGTCTTGAGATGAAGATTTCTCTTGTGTGCAGATCAAGCAAAACATAGCCTTTGGTTCCTGATTTGGAACCAAGGAAGGCATATTTTATGGCCCTTGGATTCAACTTGGTGCGATTTTGTGTCAATGTTGATGCGAAACACAAGCTTCCAAATACCTTTAGATCAAGTAAAGTTGGTGGTTTACGATACAACATCTCAAATGGAGATTTGTTCTGTAAAATAGGTGTAGGAAGCCTGTTTATTAAAAATATGGCATGACTTACAGCATAGCACCAAAGGGACTTAGGCAAATTTCACTGAAATAAGAGAGATCTGGCAACATTGAGGATGTGCCTGTGTTTTCTCTCTACTACTGAGTTTTGTTGTGGAGTCTTCACACAAGAGGTTTGATGAATAATGCCACTACTAGCATAAAATTGGTTTAGAAAAAATTCCTTGCCATTGTCACTTCTAAAGGCTTTTATTTTCTGATTGAATTGTGTTAAAACTAAAGAAGTGAAGTTCTGAATTAAGCTGCATGTTTCAGATTTTAGCTCCATTAAGAAAACTCATTCAGATTTTCAGATTTACCCCAATGACAAGATTATGAGGTGGATTTAAAAATGAAAAGGCTTCCTTAAAACTCAGTATTCCTGATTGTCTCAGTCCAACACAGATCATCTTTCAGATCAAAAGAAGGGATATCAAGCTGTTGGATTTCCTTTACAATATCAGGACATCTAACATGAAAATAATGAGAAATCATCCACCTCCCATCTATGATAAACTAACTAATAGAAGCTTTTAGGAGTGGATACATATAAGAAGGCAGATTTAGAGAGATTGCAATAGGATTGGAAATCCACTTGTCCAACCAAAAATTAACATGTTTACCATCACCAATATTCCAAGAAGAATTCTGCATAACCAGAGGAAGATGGAGTTTGACAGCAGGCCAAATAGAATATTGGACATAGCATGACACTATTGAAGAATTCCTTAAGAATATGGCTTTAAGAAAGCAAGACCATTGCTGGTTTGAAGAATAAACATCCCATCTTAACTTGAGCATGGCTGCTGCATTGGTAGATTTAACAGGTCTAATCCTAAGGCCTCCATCCTCAATTGAGCTACAAACAACCTTCCAAGCCTTACAAGCTTCCTAGAATCAAATATCACTTGACCAAATAAAGTTCTTGATCCATGTATCTAAGAGCTTCAGCAAAGAAGAAGGCAAGCTATCGATGTGAAATCAATACGATAACATACCATGAACTATTGACTTAACTAATTGAACCCTTCCCATTATTGAGAGAAGGGAACCTTTCCAGCTAGCCAATTTCAATTTTATCCTGTCTAGAATAGGTTGAAGGTGACTCCTCCTTGGTTTGCCTTTAAAGAGAGGAATTCCAATATAATTAAAAGGCAATGAAATTTCTGCATAAATAACAAATAAATCCATCAAAGCTTTGAGACCTTTCTTCAAACCACTGCAAAACACCAAAATATCATCTGCATACAATACATGTGTAGGAGTGGAAAATGACTTTGTGCTTGACATAGGCTTCAACCTTCTTAACACAACTAGAGAGAATATGCCTCTGCTCAACACATCTTCAACAATACAAAAGAGAAGAGGGGACAAGGGATCACCTTATCTCACCCCTCTCTTACAAGAAAAAAAAACCCCATAGCATGGCCATTAACAAGGAAAGATAGCTTTGAGGATACCAAAATTGTTTGAATCCAACTACAAAAGACAGGGCAAAATCCAAAAGCTGCAAGAACTTTTAACAGAAAAACCCAATCTATTGTGTCAAATGCCTTCCTAACATCAAACTTCAATGCTATATTTCCACCAAATCTCTTATGATCAAGCATATTAATTGCCTCAGAAGCAATGCATACACATTCTTGAATATGCCTATCCTTAAAAAAGCCTCTCTGCTCTCCCGACACAATTTTAGAAGCAATAAGTGAAATCGTATCATTCAGCACCTTTGTTATCACCTTAAACTGAAAATTTGCAAGAGCTATTGGCCTAAAGTTCTCAATTCTGTCAGCACCCTTAAACTTAGGAATTAGAACCACTAGATTGGAGTTTAGGTTAGGCAAGATCCAATTGTGAATGAAGAAGTATTGAACATAATTAATCACACCCAACTCAACAATATCCCAGAAAGCCTGGAAGAATCCTCCTCCAAAGCCATCTGGATCCGGAGCACTATCTTTGTTCAAGTTAAAAACTGCAGATTTAACTTCCTCACTAGTTGGACAACATGTTAAGGCAAGGTTATCAGCAGCAGAAACTAACCTTGGAATGACTTTCTCAATTAATCCATTATCCAAGCAACAATTAGGAGAAGCATACAAATCTGAAAAGTAAGAAAGCATATGCTGCTCAATTTCAGTTGGCTCAAACAAAAAAGCATCACCATGTCTCAAAGAGGACATTTGTTTAGTGACAGATTTGATTCTGGCAGCCCTATGGAAAAAAGCTGTGTTTCTATCACGCTGAACAAGCCAATTCATTATAGCTTTATCCTTCAAAAATATTCCTCAAAAGATAAATCTTGCTGAAGATCAAATTGAGCTTTAATCTCCTCATCATGCAATGAAGTTGAAAAACTTGAAGATGAAATCATATTCTGAACCTCCTCTACTTTTCTCATAGCTGCAATCACATTAAAATGAACATCACCAAAGATCTCTCTATTCCAAGATTTAAGTTCAGATTTAAGATCCATTAACTTTCTCGAAAGTAATTGCATTGGTCCTAAAGGACAACTAGACACACTTCTGTTCCAAAACTCAAATATAAGTCTTCTGCAATCTTTATGCTCAATCTACATATTTAAGAATTTAAAAGTGTAACATCCTCAAATTTCAATATAGTCTTTTTAATAAAAAGAATAAGTTAGCTTGAGTTTTAGTTTAAAATTGATAGTATGAGAATTTATTTAAATTATTAGTAGTTATAAAAAAAAGTGTGGCAAAATCGATTTTGAAAAAAAAAACGGGGTACAGGGTATATCAATATGAATCGGACCCGATTGTCCATTTTATGGAATTGTAGTCAGTCACGTGAAGGCTATAGCCTTATTATAGGCTTGAAAGCTTTCTTTTAAAAAATATAGAAACATGCCCACACTAAAATTGGTTTAGGCTAGGTCTTTGATTAAATAAAGATAGAATGAGAATTTCTTTTGAAAAAGGATGAGGTGCATGGCGCCGTACAGGGAGGAAAATAAAGAGAAGAAGAGAGGCTAGCGTTTATTAATGTTTCTGATTCTGAACAGAGAGTCACACGGATCAAACAAATATTGGAGAAAAGAAGATAGATTTTTTGTGAAGCACTGTCTTTTATATTAAATAATTTTTAGAGCCTTTTGGAGTTTACAAGAAGTAAGTAAACATCCTTTTATTAAACTTCTATGGTATAGATTTTAAAGGGTTTGAGTATGAAAACAAAGGGTAATTATTTGGGGGTTTTGTCCTTAAAACGAAATTGGTATTTTATTGGTGATTGGTTGTCAAGAGATTGAATATTTACATATTGAGTGATATGATTATTATTATTTGGTATGACGTTTTGTGATATGTGAAGCCTTAGTGTTGTTTTGATATGAACTTGATGAGTATTAATGCATGAGACATGATGTTAAGTATTAAGATTATTTTGGAGTGATTGTATGGTAACATGCATGTATTTGGTTATCTCCCTTGGAAAGAGATAATCGTTACAGATATCTCCTTCTAGGAAGGGGATGACATATACCTCATCGTTAGAGGAGAAAACAGATACATATACCTCCTTCTGGGAAGGGGATGACAGATACATCCGCATTAGAGGGGAAGACAGATATCTCCTTCTGGAAATGGGAAGACCCATTATAGATACCTCATTCTGGGAAGGGGAAGGCAGTGGGACGCCATTGCATTTGTCATGAGCTTATAGACTAAAATTGGGTAATTAAATAAAAGAGGGTTGCATGATAAATTGAGATTATTTGGGCACAAAGAGATGTCCTTTGCATGATTTTATTTATGTTATGCGTACTTTAATGACGGATAATATCTATTGATGATGTTATGACTTGTGCATGAATTTCGTGAGATTGTATTGATTATTCCTAATTTATAGAAAATATTTTAAGTTATATTATTTTTTGAAATGGCGGATTACCATGTTTGTTTTTTCGGTTTCCGCGTTGGCTGAAAGCAATATCTTTTCGAAAACCTTTTAGAACTGTGTTTACTTACTGGGATTATAAATCTCACTAGTGGTGTTGTCTTTCAGAGTTTTCAGGTGTTGAGATATATGATGCAGCGTCTTGAGTATATTAGTTTGAGTTTATTTTTATTTATTTATTTTCTATTGGGTTTATTAGATGCTCGTGTTTTGAGGCAATTAATTTTGTTTATGTAAGGATTATCTTACCAATGTTTATATTAAAATTATTGAGGTATTTTCATTCATATATAATTTGCAAAAATTTTATTGGAGTTTTATGTCGTATTAAATATCGTAAAGAATTTTATTACAATTTTTTGTTGGTTTACTAATGTAATGAATGATGTTACAAAAAGAATAAGGATACTGAACAAAACCTCTGCTAACAACCAGAAACAAAGGATGATGATCTGATTGACTTCTAGGTAAAGTGCAACATGCCATAGAGTCCCAGAATTCCATCCATTCATTGCTGCAAATAGCTCTATCAAGCCTAAGCTCAATATATTTTTTTTTATATATAAGTAGTGTGCAAAAGCATCTCTATGGAATAGGTCATCCCAACTAGGTTGGAACTACCAATTCCAATAATCATATGCAGCACACTACGCTATTATTGAAATAAAAGAATAGAAAACATGGGGGGACTTAAAACCAAAACCCATGGAAAAGTAAAAAATCAAGAAAATCTCTAACTAGGCAAACCTTGTCTATTTCGAATAAAATCCTCTCTAACAAAAGAAGGAATCGTGTCCCACCAATGAAAACCAGGGTGGTGAATACCATGATTAGCTAATTTATCCGCACAAGAGTTCCATTCCCTATAGATGTGAGTGACTTGAAGGGAAAATCTTTTAGCTATCTCCAAGCAATTTCTCCATCTTGATTGCAGTCTCCAAGGAACAGTTTCCAAATTATTAAAAGCCCTAATCACAAGCACTGAGTCCATTTCAATCCTTAGATTTAACCACCCTCTACTATTTACAATTTCTATGGCATGCATTGCAGCAGTGAGTTCGGCAACAAGAGAGGTGGAAACACCTAAATGGCAAGAGAAGCAGCCAAGGGTAGCTGTATTGAAGCCTCTAAAAACACCTCCACATGTAGAGGGTCCTTGATAGTCATGAGCTGCCCCATCTATATTACACTTGGTCCAATAGGTTGGAGGAGAAAGCCAGACCACTTCCTTAATTTTTGAAGCTTTGTTTGGATGACCATCAATGTTGAATTGCTAAAGAATTGTAAACTCATCCATTGTATTGAACATTGTACCTCTAGATAGCTTACCCGAATATGACACATCAGAAATTACCAAAGTGTTAGCAGATTGTAGCCTTAGAGCTTTATTGTTAAACCTGCAGCTGTTTCTTACAGTTCAAACCACCCAAATCACATTGATAATGGCATCTAGAAGCACCTCCTTCAATTGAGAACTAAACCTTTTATTGATGTCAAATAAGGCTTCCATAGATGAATGATCAATTGGGAGAGATAGCTTAGAACTCAACCAATTCCACATTGCCGAAGCATACTTGCAAGACAGAAAGAGATGAGAGGGTGATTCCTCTGCTTGACAACAGAGGCTGCACATAGAAGCCATAATACTGCCTCTCCTCTTGAGATTGTCATCAGTTGCCATCTTATGGTGAAAAATTCTCCAAACCAAGAAAGACCTTGAAGGAGGAATAGCCTTAGACCAAATCTATTTGTAACAAGGAGCTGAATTGCTAATAGGCTTTAAAAACAAATAGGCCTCTTTGAAGGAAAGCACTCCAGAAACTGAGTTATCCCACGCAAGTTTATCCTCACAAGGTCTCACAGGGACGTGAACTTGTTGAATTCTGTCAATGATACCTGGGAAATGAGTCTGCAAGCAAATTGGAATGTTCCAGCACCTGTTGACCAAAAAGTCTTTGACTGTTGTAGACAAAGAGTGTTGGCAATCATCTGGGATATTCATAAGACTAACCAAAGGCTCCTCTAACCACTTATCTGTCCAAAAATTAACAGATCGACCATCTCCAATTAACCAGGAATAGTTGTCAAGAACAACATTATACCACTTCCTTATAGCAGGCCATAAATAGGAGTTTACATGATGCGAAACAGGCTTAGAATTACTAAGGAAACTTGCTTTGAGAAACCTTGCCCACTGCTTAGAAGAGGAAAGTTTACATTTAATTCTGTCCACAATAGGTTGGAGAAAAACAGGTTTTGGTTTACCCTTGAATAAGGGAACACCAAGGTAACTGAAAGGAAGAGAACCAGCTGAAAAACCAAGAAGGGAACTCATTTCTGCCACTCTTCTTTGAGACATTGATCCTACATAGAATTTGCACTTCTCCAAGCTGAGTACCTGACCTAAAGCTTGCCCATAATCTTCAAATAATTGTATAAGGTTTCTTAAATTTGGTTTTGACCCTTTACAGAAAACCATGATGTCATATGCATATAGGATGTGACTAGGAGTAGCAAAATCTCTAGGACTAGACATATGTTGCAATCTGCCAGTGTTCATAAGCCTAGTTATTCGTCTGCTAAGAACTTCCTCTGCAAGGCAAAAGAGAAGAAGAGAGAGGGATCTCCTTGTCTTACTCCTCTTTTGCAAGTGAAGAAACCAATTGAATTTCCATTTACTGAGATAGAGAGATGAGCAAAATGCAGAATGGAACTGATCCAGGAACAGAATTGATTATCAAAGACAAAAGAAGAGAGGACTTTCAATAGAAAACTCTAATCCAAAGTGTCAAAGGCCTTCGTTATGTCAAACTTTAAAGCCATGTTGCCACCAAAATGTTTATTATGCAACATGTTAACTGCTTTCGATGCTATGAACACACAATCTGCAATGTGCCTGCCTCTAATAAATCCTCTTTGTTCAGAAGAAATGATTTTAGGCACAATGATTGCAAGTCTATCTGCTAGGACTTTGGTTATCACCTAAAATTGAAAATTAGCAAGAGCTATTGGCCTGAAATTCTCAATCCTATCTGCACCAACAAACTTAGGAATCAACACAAGCCTGTTAGAATTAAGCTTTGGATATATCCATCACTCTTAAAAAAATTGCAAAACTAAGTTATGGACATCAGTTCCAACAATGTCCCAGAAGGTATGATAGAAACTTCCCCCAAATCAATGAAGACCAGGGGCACTATTTCTGTCCAAAGCAAAGACAACATTCTTAACTTCATCCAAAGTAGGAATATTAGTCAGCATGATGTTGTCAGAGAGAGAAACCAGAGAGGTGATCACTGACTCAATGATACCATTATCTACACAAGAATTATCCGAAGCATATAATTCTCTGTAGAAGTCTAACACATGATTCTCAATATCCAAATTATCATGAAGAACAGAATTACCAACTTTAAGAACAGACATTGGACTAGTAGCATTTCTAATCTTGGTTATCGTATGGAAAAACCTGTATTCCTATCTCCTTTTTAGTACCAATTAATCCTATCCTTTTCCTTCCAAAAGGATTCTTGGAAAGACAGCACCTGATTGAGCTCCATTTGGGCAGCAAGCTCATCAGAATGTAACAGCTATGAGTAGCCTTCAGAATCAATTTTGGGCTGTACAGAATCCAGCTTTGCCATAGCTTCTTCTACTTTGAGATGAACGTTGCCAAAAATTGCTTATTCCACACTTTTAACTCTGCTTTCGAGAACTTGAGCTTTTGAGCCAAGAAATACATAGGGCAGCCCTAGAAAGTCCTTTTCCAAACTTCAGAAACCAATCTTCTGCAATCCTCATGATCAGTCCACATACTATGAAATTTGAAAGGAGAAGGATGGGACGAAAGACATTTTTTCAAAACTAGAAGGATGGGGAAGCGGTCTGACTGATTCCTAGGCAAAGTGCAGCATGCCACACTCTCCCTAGCAGAAAACCAAGAATCGTTACACACAGCTCTGTCTAATCTCAATTCTGTGTGGTCATTGATCCCTCTCATGTTAGACCAAGTAAAAGCTGCTCCTTGAGTAGGTATGTGAGTTAAAATGCAAGAGTCTGACTAGGCTTGAAATTCATCACATGAGACAGCAGAAGGAAGCCTTCCTCCCCTATTTTCATGAGCCCCCAAGACATCATTAAAATCTCCTATAAAGCACCATGGTCCTTGGTTAGCTTGATGTAGAGAAGCTAATTCCATCCAAAGATTTCTTCTCCCAATATGAGATTAATGATACGAAAAGCCTTTGGGAATTGTGAACTATGGAGAAGGAAATGTGTTGCTGAGAGCATGCCAGAATAGATGGTGACAGATTATAGGCACACATTCCCCAAAGGTTTGGAAATAGAGGATCCCTATTATTCATAGAGAAAACCTTAAGGTTTAATCTACTCCAAAAACAGACAGGAAAATTATCCAAATCTACCTTAGGCTCAGACACAAAAACCAAATCAGGTTTGTGGTCAATACAGTACTTGGCTAAAACCACTCTAGTGCTAGGATTGCCAATTCCCCTAGCATTCCAATAAAGAATTTTCATTAAAATTCCAATGAAACAGAATCTGTCCCATATTGGGATTGATACTGAGACATTCTTTGAGCTTGCCTTCTGGCTCTTCTTTGCTTCTTCTTATGAGATTTAGACTGAACTTTTGTGTAGGGTTCATCTAAATTTTCTGTTTGCATCTGACCATTAGCATATGAAAAGAAGTGTTGGAACCAAAGTGGTTTTGGATTTAATAATCTCTAATATTTTATTCTAACAAAAGGATTAAATTTACTTGGTAAAGTGTTAGTTGAGATCTAACATGTGCTTTTAGTTATGCAGGAATACTTTAATATAAGTAAAATAAACTTGGGATAAGTTTTCATTGAAAAATACGCGTCCACCCTTGTAGACGGGCTGCTCAAAAACTTTGGTAAAGTTACTTCTTTAGACTGGTTTACTTAAGTAGACGAAGCTCTAAATATTTGCTAAGATGAATACCTAAATAACTTGTTAGGTACAACAAGTCCAACGACTTGATAAATAAGCGTGTCCATCTTGCCACCTAAGCAGACGGAAGTAATTAGTAGAAGTAAATGAACTGAAAAATAAAGTAATCTAGTAGATGAGCTCTAACCGCCACGTCACCAAACGGAGATCTTTATAACTCATTAAGGTATAGCAAGTCTGAAGACTTGATAGACAAGAGGATATGCCACGTCATCAGACGAGCAAAGTAAAATATTGAACAGACTTAGTCTCTCATATAACAAAGTAGAAGAGTTTCTTTTTAGACGAGCTCCATCTTAGAATGAATTAAATGCAATCCGAATCTCTTGAATTTATTTCAAATGATTGATATTTATTTCAATAGAATATTTGTTCTTCACATTTGTTTTATCTGCTTTAAAGTTTCACCTTGTTGTAAAAGAAACATAGTGCCATCAAGAAATGCAAAAAGAAGAATCGTACAATAAATACTGCAAAACGATCTGTACGATGACAACTCTATGACTGAAAAAGCTGAATTATACACAAAGGAGGAACAACAAGTTCTCAAGCTTCAATACTCAGAGGAGTAAGCCTCCAATTTCATGCTACCTCGATAACCAAAAGTACTATTCAGCATTGCCACAATCAAGCTATCAGTCACAACGGATATCATGCATTAAATGTTATCTCTAAACGGGATTATTCAAAGTAACCGTTGAAGAAATACAAGTGAAGAAGAAGGTCACTATAAATAGAAGACCTTAAGTACTGAAGAACAACTTTTTCCAATCGATAATCACTCATTCTAATATTCTTTCAAGAGCAAGAGTCTGTATTCTTTAGTTTGAATATGGTTGTAATATTCAACTGATCTTAAACTGTCATATTCTCACACATAGTGAGTTAAGAAGATCAAACATTATATCTCTCTGTTAGAGTTAGAGACTGAAGAGGCTTGGAAAGAAAGAAATACTTGTAGCCTGGAGAGGTGTTGAATACTTGGTTGTAATCTATTTGGAGAAATAGTGGATAAATCCTTCAAGTCGAAGGGACCGGATGTAGCTCTTGGTTGGAAGAGAGTGAACCAGGATAAAATCTCTTGCATGAATCTTCTATCCCTAAACTCTTCAGTTTTATTTGCTTATACTAACTGTGGGGTTTTGATATTGCTTTTGTTAAAGTCTTTAAAAAAAAATCTTTGTCTTTGTGCTTGCTTCTGTTTCTAATCTCCTTGAGTGCAAAAACTGTTTTAAAGGTTGTTTTCGAAAATTATTAACAAACACAATTCAACCCCCCTTCTTGTGTTTTCCTGTGCCAATTTCAAGAAGTTCCTCTACCATTAGACCAAGTATAAGGAACTCCTTTTGTAACAATTTGAGTAAGAGAACAACTATCCATCCAAGCTCGAAAGTCATCATAAGACACTGCTGAAGGCAGATTCCGTCCCCTTTTTTCATGTACTCCCAAAATTGAATTGAGTCACCAATAAAACACCATGGACCTACATATATATATATAGCATAGATGAAACAAAGTTCATTATTCCAAGAAACTGAGATTGAGATATGCTGAGCAGAAACTATAAGGACCTGAGGCTACAAATTATCTGAACACAACACCCACAAATTAGGAGCAAGACCTCCTCTATCATTAACTGAAAATAGCCACAACTTAAAACTATTCCATAATCCAACACCCACGTTAGCACTGCGTTGTTACAGGGTGTGCACGCTTGCTAGACAATAGCATTACGCTATTATTCTTTGTTTAGAAAAATACCATCTAAAATTATTTTGATTGAAAGACCAACATATTTGCACATAAGACATACATAATATTCACATTGATATTAAGGCCTTTTTAGAGACAGGTCCATTTGACAGAAACTTCGTTGAGTGTACATGCAAGCTACTTAATCAAAATACTAAATTAAACTGGAGGTTAAGGAGACAAAATAAAACATGCAACTGAAAAGATCCATCCAACATCACTACCCCAAAATAAAGTTAAGTCTCCTAAGCTGGTCAAGACAGATACTAGTGATACCCATTTGGGAGACCATGAAAGTCTCCCCCGTTTCCAGAGGAAGTATCAGAAGAGGATACTTCCACCATATCTTCCCCACCGGGAGCATCATAGTCCCCAGCGTCGCTGCCCAAAAGATGGTACTGGGGTTCTTCCTCCTTGAATTCCTCCGGATCCTACTCTATGGGTGACACCGGAGCCTCGTTCAGAGGTGGTGGATCCAACACTAGCTGTCCCTGGTCTATTAAATGCTGTACATACAACCAGGCTGGCGGAAGTGATATATGGATGGTCTCCACGGTATGAATTCTCCTATCTGGACCTCCTTCATGTGTTCCTTCTACAGTGCAAACCGGGCCAGTGTACTCGGCCGTGTGATTCCCCGTATGAATCACCAAAGCCCCTGGGTTGTTGGCATTCTCAAACATGATCGCCCGCACCCGGGAGTGCACGAGAGGTAGTGCTGGGCCCATATAATCTCAACATAACAGGATATATATATATATATATATATATATATATATATATATATATATATATATACATAAAAGAAATTGCAAGAGTAAGATACCAATATATGGATAATTATGACAACTATATGCACCCAAAATACACAGAGAAACATATACAAGTAACAAGATATTATTTTTAACAGTACATAGTATGTGATGATCATCACTTTTTGAAAACTATGGTACTTCTATAATTCAACTTCTATCCTAATCTCCGGAGACCCAAACTTCGATTGTAGAAATAAGCTGATCAGGCCCGAAATTTGCCATAAAAGGCACAACGTGTTTTCCACATCACTGCCCAAACCTCCTGGCGCAGTGGTCAACGTGTGTGGATATCCATAGCATACTATCCAACTCAAGGCATAGTAAACAAGGCATGAGGATTTCATTGTCCATCAAGGCACAATGATACAACTTGGCATGATATACCTTGCCCTTCAAGGTATTCACACAAAACAACTTTGGGCACGTCTTCCAAATCCATGAAAAAATGTTTTATTCTCGTAGCTTTTCTTTGTGTATAATTTTTTTTCTTGTCGAAGCTCAAGGATCATGACCTCCCATAAATTTTCAACGTATTAAAATTTGTAAACACAGGACATTTTAGTCCGAGTGTCCAATCACAAGAATCTTAAATCGATGCCCCAGTCTTAGACTTTGTGGCTATAGAAAAGTCAACTTTTCACCTTTACTTATTTCACCACGTTTGGTATAACGTATGCAGGACGCACAGTCCATAACAACGTATAAGGACACAGTCCACAACAACGTGAAATGGATCATAGATCAACGTGTTTAATTACACTAGTAGCCCGACGTCTCGGTTACTAGGTCCACTTTTCAACGTTATATATATACATACATATATATATATATATATATATATATATATATATATATATATATATATATATATATATATATATATATATATATATATATATATATATATATATATATATATATATATATATATTCGTTCAGTGAAAAATAAAGTAAAAACAAAATCTCCATAACTTATCCAAGTTATTGGAATATTATTTTGAGTAAAGTTTGTAGCAAAACTTTTTATTTGAAACTTATTTTAAAAAATTATCATGATTTTAAATTAAAAATTCACTCTTTTTCAAAAAAAAACCAATTAATCTCCCTTTTAAAGAATTTCTTCTAACTTAAGAAATTCATTTGGAAATCCTTTTTATTTATTTAAAAAAGTCTAATTCTTTTCTTTATTTAATATGGTGCCAAAAATATAAATTTTCATAAAAAAAAATTATTGTTGCTAAAAAAATGTGAGAAATATAACTTTATTTTTCTTATCTTTTTCAAAACTTCTTTCAAAAAGATTATTTATGTGCAAACTTCCTCCACAATTTTATTAAAACTTTTATCTTAACTTCTTAATTTGAGCTCTAACCCAAGGTTAGGCATTCCATGCAACAACTAAACACTTAAACAACATATTCACATAATCATAAGCATTTTTCAAATTAAATAAACATATAATACGTGTAAATCAAATAAAACTCAGCATATTAATCCAAACCAAAATCAACCATTAACCCAATCATAATCACAAATATTAAACCAATCATTATCAAACAATTATAGGTAACACATTGTCATCATAAAATAATCTCCCTCAGGCTGTCTTCCCTTACCTCAAAGTAAAACGGTAAAGAAGTCGATTGTGCTTTTAAAGCAACGGACTTGAGTTCTCGTTACGATTGCAAATCTAAACAAAATCAAATTTATGGTTTGCTACAGTTGATTTGTAGAGCCTGGGGTGCCAACCTAGTTGGGATGTCTTGCTCTATTGTGATGCCTTAGCAATCCATTTTTTGCTTAAAAAACATATATTAAAATTTTTATAAAATCACCCCAAATTCTTCATGCATGTTTCTGCTATGCTCCATAAAATATGCTTGAAAATTCTAATTTCCACAAGCTTTTGGATTTAGTACTTTTAAGCATCAAAGAGATAAAATATAAGTTCAAAACCTGAAAATAAAATTTTAAACCCTTAGCCTCATCAACCATAGGTTTTGGTCGTTGCAAGAAAATAGAGAAAATTTTTTGATTTTTTCATAATCTACTTTCATGCATGTAACTTATGTAACATTTTAAAATTATACTACAAAAAAAAATTGATCAAGCCTCATCAACTCTTCCTAATGAGTTTCGACCTTATTAAAATAAAAAAAAGGTTAGGGACTTTAAAATTTTCTTAACATTAAATCACTCTTGCAAAGCACATAGTTTCGTTAAACATGCATCCTTCCAATGATCAAAAGTTAGGCTTCACTAACTCCATATTTTTTAGAGTTTTAGCCATAAATCATAACAAGGAAGGAAGACATATTTTTAACCAAATATATTAGTTGAAAAATACATAAATAAGAGATCCCAAGCCATGCATGTGTGATTTTCAAAAAAAAATCTCCTTTAATTTTTTCCTCTTGGTGTTTTCGGCCAACACCAAAATCATAGGGTAGGATGACTTTTCACCACATGCAAGACTTGAAAATGGAAATAGAGTTGACTAGAAGTTGATAAAAATTGAGTTTCATATTAAAAGAACTTTTTTTGAGAGTATGAGTTAGAACCATGGTCATAAAACATGGTTTTACTACCATGCATGAAAAATGAACTTGCAAAACAATCACCTCTCCTCCATAGGGGTTTCGGCCACCCCTTCAAAATGGTCGTAGGAGGTCTTTTTCAACATGCATGTGTTGAAGATGGTGGTAAGAATGAGTAGAAGTTGAAATAAAATGGTTTTAAAACAAAAAGAACAAGCTTTTCAAGAACCAAACTTAACATGCATGTATAAGATATGGAAACAGCAAGAAAGTTGAAGTAAACTAGCTAAATATTATACCTAGATGCAGCAGAAAAATAGAAGCTTTGAGAGCAATATTTGAGCTTTCTCAAGAACAAGAAGAAATAAGAACAAGTGTACCAAACACTCTAAATCTGGTGCAATTTAATTCATTGACTACTTTTTGTTGAGTTCAATTTCTTTCCTGTCTGTGTAAAACGATTGTATTTCTTATGAAAATCAAACCCGAAAAATCAATATAATAAAATTTTTAAACGAAATTTATTAAAATGATGGAAATATTAGAAATCGTAATTAGAAGCCGAATCGTTTCATTTACGAGTACAAATTTCATTTTCTGATCAGTAAACTTGTACCGATAGAGAAAACGCAGACCAGGATTCGTCTGAATTTTTTGCTGAAATTTTTACCGGGTCTTCCTAAGATAAATTAAGTTATGAAAATGATTTTAGTTTATCAATCTAATCTCTCAGATTTTATAATTAATTATTGGCGAACACACACACACTTAAGCACAGATTAACAAGAAGCAGGAAATTGGGGCGTTACACCTTTCTACCATAATTCTATCGTGAAGCTGTTTGACCAAGTCTACATCAACAAAAACCCTTGCAAAGTCAACAAGATCCCTCTTTATTGTAGCTTCATCAAGAGATATTGGAGATCCTAAGCCTCCCGCCATAGAAAAAAGAATCTTTGACCTCCAATATTCTTGTGGAAGACCAATTATTCTCATCCAACATTGTGCATTAGTTTGTTTCAAGGAAGCCAGATTGAAATCTTTTGTCCAAGAAAACAATCTAATCAAACCTGGATTTAAATTCCAAGTACCAACAGACCATACACATCAAATATCCTCAGGAGAAGTAAAAGAGAATTCAAAATAACCCTTTCCTAAAGGCACCATCTTCTAATTACCAATTGGATTCCATAATTTAGATAGTAGGGACCGCAAGTCATTCAACTATAAAGGCGAACCTCCCTTCGAAAGAATTAACCTCCCGTGAAGATTGTTTTTGCATGCTTCTAAACCAGCTTTATACTCATCTTCAGGAATTTTAATTGAAAGAGCATTGCCCTTTAAATAAGTTTTTGGCAATTAGCTCAGCGTATATCATACACATTGTTTAAAACTTGAGCGAAGTACTTCTTTTCAGGTAAAGAATAAGGTGGAGGAGATGAATAAGCTGGGGGGGGGAAGATCCAAGGTGTAACACCCTTCTCAGGCGCTACATTGTCTGTGACATTTTTGCAAATTTGTTTAACATGGAAAATAAATTTTATGAAGATACGAGTTTATTTTTCAGTATTCGTTTTCGCAAATAATAAATTAGATAATACTTAATATTTATTAACATTTTCCAACCACTAACAAGCCTAAAACATATACATCCAAAAAATGGAAAATAAGTAGTAAATAATCATACATTCCCTGTATGTACATAGCACTTTTATAAATTCTTTCAAAAGATAACATTCATGAAAAGGCAGAAACAAGAACAACTGGAAATAACAACGCCGTTAAAATAACATGACTAAGAAAAACATAAATAACCTTGGAGACACATCTCTATAAAACTAGTCCTAAACATCGGGACTCATCATGTTGGACTGTACAAAATGACGACGAGGTGTCATCATTGTACAATAATAACAACTGAGGGCGATACATCGTCGCACTGGGGTTGAGCTCTCACATCTTCCATATACTAATCTCTGAAGATGCGTCCTTATGACCGGTCCGTCTCATATTCCAAAGCTGGCTATGATACTGAAGCAACACTACCGTTTCTTGTGGCTCACTTAAAACAAGCAAAGAGGGTTGTCCAAGCTAATGGTGCTCACGGTTTTGTGCTTACAAAACTTGAAGTGAAATAATTGATGAATCAAGAAATCAAGTTCTTGACACCAAAAATACCCATTTTGCTAGAAGGCTTGGATATGATTTTTGTGTGAAATACAAGGGGTTTAGAATGCTGAGAGGATCAAGGATCTACTCTTGGTTTGTGAAACAAGCTCTTGGATGGTGGTTTGGAGGTGGAGGCCGAAACTTATAGGAAAGAAAATGGAAGGTTTTTGTGTTATGAACAAAGATCATAAGTTAGAAATGAAGTGAAGATGAAGTGAGGGAGAGAGGATATGCTCTAGGAAAGCCAAAACAAAGATTGGAGCTCAAAATCATAGTTATGGCCGAATTTTCCATGAACAAAGGCAAGGATTTTGGTGTTTTTCATGGAAATAAAGCAAAGTATGAAAAATGAAAATGAAAGGATGGTGGAGTGGAGTAGGCCATGTACTACAAGTGAGTAGGAGAGGGCAAACTTGCCAAAATATTTTAGGACATGGAAGGAATTCATGAGGAAGGTCAAGGGCATTTTGGTCATTTCATTACATAAATATCTAGATATTTCATATTAGTAATCATGACTTGCATGACTCACTATGTGACTCACCATGTGACTCATAGTCATCCATGGTGACTTGTCATCCCTATCTTCCAGTACACCTCTGCAGTTCCGTATCCTGCTCCAACTTTTACCAGATTAGGGTTTTTGATCGTTTTTTGTCAAGATTCGCCCGAATAAAATATAATACTTTATTTTTGAGCGAACATTTTGAAAATATACTTTATCACTTAAAAAATGGTAAAATCTAGAATTTCTCAGTTTCATGTCAAATTAGGGTTTCTTCCGGTACAAAATTATACTGTTAGAAAAAATACAGACCGGTTTCCGTCTGAGTTTTAAACTCAAAATTTAACCATGACCTCCTTCGATATAGAAGGTCTTAACTATGATTTTATTTTCCTCAAAATCGTTTTCTGGATCCCCAGTAAAAATATAGAAAATAATTACTGGTCAAGACGTGAGAAAATGGGTTGTTACACAAGGGTAATGAGGGTCACACATGTAACATCCCTGTTTTTACATATATGTTTAATTGTTTTATTAAGAGTGATTAATTTTATAAATTTTTATTTTTGTTTCTTTTAATGTTGCTTGCTTGAGTAATTTTATTTACTTATTTAAAAGGTTTTACTGAATACATTAGCACTGCGTTGTTACAAGGTGTGCACGCTTGCTAGACAATAGCATTACGCTATTATTCTTGGTTTATAAAAATACCATCTAAAATTATTTTGGTTGAAGGACCAACGTATTTGCACATAAGACGAACAAAATATTCACATTTATATTAAGGCCTTTTTAGAGACAGGTTCATTTGATAGAAACTTCGTTGAGTGTACATGCAAGCTACTTAATCAAAATACTAAATTAAATTGGAGGTTAAGGAGACAAAATAAAACATGCTACTGAAAAGATCCATCCAACATCACTACCCCAAAATAAAGTTAAGTCTCCTAAGCTGGTCAAGACAGATACTAGTGATACCCATTCGGGAGACTACAAAAGTCTCCCCCAATTCTAGAGGAAGTATCAGAAGAGGATACTTCCACCAGATCTTCCCCACCGGAAGCATCATAGTCCTCAGCGTCGCTGCCCAAAGGATGGTACTGGGGTTCTTCCTCCATGAATTCCTCCGGATCCTCCTCTATGGGTGACACCGGAGCCTCGTTTATAGGTGATGGATCCAACACTAGCTGTCCCTGCTCTATTAAATGCTGTACATACAACCAGCCCGACGGAAGTGATATCTGGATGGTCTCCACGATATGAATTCTCCTCTTTGGACCTCCTTCCTGTGTTCCTTCTACAGTGTATACCGGGCCAGTGTACTCGGTCGTGTGATTCCTCGGATGAATCACCCAATCCCCTGGGTTGTTGGCATTCTCAAACATGATCGCCCGCGCCCGTGAGTACACTAGAGGTAGTGCGGGGTCCATATAATCTCAACATAACATGATACATATATATATATATATATATATATATATATATATATATATATATATATACATAAAATAAAATGCATGGGTAAGATACCAATATATGGATAATTATGACAACTATATGCACCCAAAACACATACAAACATTTACAAGTAACAAGATATTATTTTAAACAGTACATAGCATGTGGTAATCATCGCTTTTTGAAAACCACGACACTTCTAAAATTCAACTTCTATCCTAATCTCCGGAGACCCCAACTTCGATTGTAGAAATGAGCTGATCAGGCCCCAAATTTGCCATAAAACACACAACGTGTTTTCTACATCACTGCCCAAAACTCCCGGCGCAGTGGTTAACATGTGTGGATATCCATAGCATACTATCCAACTCAAGGCATAGTAAACAAGGCATAAGGATTTCATTGTCCATCAAGGCACAATGATACAACTTGGCATGATATATCTTGCCCTTCAAGGTATTCACACAAAACAACTTTGGGCACGTCTGCCAAATGCATGAAAAACATTTTATTCTCGCAGCTTTTCTTTGTGTATGATTTTTTTTCTTGTCGAAGCTCAAGGCTCACGACAAAATTTCAACGTATTAAAATTTGAAAACACGGGACATTTGAGTCGGAGTGTCCAATCACAAGAGTCTTAAACCGATGCACCAGTCTTAGATATTGTGGTTATATAAAAATCAACTTTTCACCTTTACTTCTTTCACCACGCTTGGTATAACGTATGCAGGACGCACAGTCCATAACAACGTATAAGGACACAGTCCACAACAACGTGACATGAATCATAGATCAACATGTTTACTTACACTAGTAGCCCGATGTCTCGGTTACTAGGTCCACTATTCAATGTTATATATATATATATATATATATATATATATATATATATATATATATATATATATATATATATATTGTTCAGTGAAAAACAAAGCAAAACCAAATCTCCATAACTTATCCAAGTTATTGGAATATTATTTTGAGTAAAGTTTTTAGCTAAAATTTTTATTTGAAATTCATTTTAAAATATTATCATGATTTTAAAAATCCACTCTTTTTAAAAAAAATCAATTAATCTCCCTTTTAAAGAATTTCTTCTAACTTAAGAAATTCATTTGAAAATCCTTTTTATTTATTTAAAATATATAAAAAAGTCTAATTCTTTTCTTTATTTAAGAAGGTGTGAATTTTTCCAAAAATATGCCTTTTCATAAAAAAATTATTGTTGCTAAAAAATGTGAGAAATATAACTTTATTTTTCTTCTCTTTTTCAAAACTTCTTTCAAAAAGATTATTTATTTGTAAACTTCCTCCACAATTTTAATAAGACTTTTATCTTAACTTCTTTATTTGATCTCTAACCTAAGGTTAGGCATTCCATGCAACAACTAAATAATTAAACAACATATTCACACAATCATAAGCATTTTTCAAATTAAATAAACATATAATACATGTAAATCAAATAAAACTCAGCATATTAATCCAAACCAAAATCAACCATTAACCCAATCATTATCACAAATATTGAACCAATCATCATCAAACAATTATAGGTAACACATAGTCATCATAAAATAATATCCCTCAGGCTGTCTTCCCTTACCTCAATAAAACCGTAAAGAGGTCGATTGCGGTTTTAAAGCACCGGACTTGAGTTCTCGTAACGATTGCAAATCTAACAAAATCAAGGTTTAACATATATTAAATTTTTTAAAAAATCACCCCAAATTCTTCATGCATGTTTCGGCTATGCTCCATAAAATATGCTAGAAAATTCTAATTTCAACAAGCTTTTGAATTTAGTACTTTTAAGCATCAAAGAGATAAAATATATGTTCAAAACTTGAAAATAAAATTTTAAACCCTTAGCCTCATCAACCATAGGTTTCGGTCATTGCAAGAAAATAGAGAAAAAAAATAGATTTTTCCATAATCTACTTTCATGCATGTAACTTATGTAACATTTTAAAATTATACTACAAAAAAATTTGATCAAGCCTCATCAACTCTTCCTAATAAGTTTCGACCTTATTAAAATAAAAATGGTTAGGGACTTTAAAATTTTCTTAACATTAAATCACTCTTGCAAAGCACATAGTTTCATTAAACATGCATCCTTCCAATGATCAAAAGTTAGGCTTCACTAACTCCATTTTTTTTTTAGAGTTTTAGCCATAAATCATAACAAGGAAGGAAGACATACTTTTAACAAAACACAGTAGTTTAAAAATACATAAATAAGAGATCCCAAGCCATGCATGTGTGATTTTCAACAAAAGTTCTCCTTTAATATTTCCATCATGGTGTTTTCTGCCAACACCAAAATCATAGGGTAGGATGACTTTTCACCACATTAAAGACATGAAAATGGAAATAGAGTTGAGTAAAAGTTGATAAAAACTGAGTTTCATTTTAAAAGAACTTTATTTGAGAGTATGAGTTAGAACCATGGCCATAAAACATGGTTACTACCATGCATGAAAAATGAACTTGCAAAACCATCACCTCTCCTCCATAGGGGTTTTGGCCACCCCTTCAAAATGGTCATAGGAGGGTCTTTTTCAACATGCAAGTGTTGAAGATGGTGGTAAGAAAGAGTAGAAGTTGAAATAAAATGGTTTTAAATCAAAAAGAACAAGCTTTTCAAGAACCAAACTTAACATGCATGTATAAGATATTGAAAACAGAAAGAAACTTGAAGTAAACTAGCTATATATTATACCTAGATGCTGCAGAAAATAGAAGCTTTGAGAGCATTATTTGAGCTTTCTCAAGAACAAGAAGAATTAAGAACAAGTGTAGTAAAAGTGGTTTTGTGTGAATGATAGGAAAAGTGATGAATTTTGAAGGGAAGAGGTTTATATAGAAGGGGGTGGGGGGTGGGGGGTGGGGTGGGTGGGGGGGGGGTGTTCCAGAAAAGGGAGAGAAAAAAATTTTCAATTGCATTTTTAATGAATTTTTTTGAAATATAATTATTTATTATAAAGGAAATGATTTCATGTCATAAATACAGTATTCACCCTACACAAATCAGATTTTTGCTCACCAAACACTCTAAATCTGGTGCAATTTAATTCAATGACTGCTTTTTGTTTTGTTGAGTTCAATTTCTTTCCCGTCTTTGTAAAACGATCGTATTTCTTATGAAAATCAAACCCGAAAAATCAATATAATAAAATTTTTAAACGAAATTTTTTAAAATGATGGAAATATTAGCAATAGTAATTAGAAGCCCAAGCGTTTCATTTACACAGTACAAATTTCATTTTCTCGATCAAGAACTTGTACCGAAGAGAAAACGCATGACCAGGGGATGTCCAATTTTCAGTGAAATTTTTATCGGGTCTTCCTAAGACAAACTTATTTATGAAAATGATTTTAGTTTATCAAACTAATCTCTCAAATTTTATAATTAATTATTGGCGAACACACACACTTAAGCACAGATTAACAAGAAGCAGAAAATTGGGGCGTTACACCTTTCTACCATAAGATGTTGATGACATGCAATAACATGTTGATGACATAAATGGCTCAGTTTAGATAACTTGGCTAATGATTAACAAAGATGATTAAGAAGATGAGATGGTGAGATGTTGAGTTTGGTAAGCCGGTATCCGTTGGGTTACTGCACGCTGTTAAGATTGA